>CM038143.1:28463762-29208762 GCA_021437245.1 Aegilops speltoides
TGGGCATATATATTCAATTCATATGTATGAATGATGTTGTCAAATATGGATGTTGTGAAATAATTCATTATATATGTCATTTGTGTTAGGATGGGTGAGGCTGCGGATGGTGGTCGTTCGTATGTTTGGCTTGACCCTGCTTTCGACAAAGGGTATCATGGGTGTTTTACCGAGAATGGACAGGAAACAAGCTTTGGCATCATCGTATTCATGTTATTGTATTTTTAAAAAGTTGAAGGTTCTGACATGTTTGTGCCATTATGACACATGTTGCCAATAGTGTGAATGAGGGGTCACACCAAGACATGCCAGTTGGCATACGACGAGCAGTTTGAGCCTTATTTCGAGAGAGCTAGCCTCCTACCGTTTCTTCTGCAGTTCAAGTGTGTACCACCGGTGGTGAACCACACTACTCTCACAGCCCGCTGGATTGTTAGAGGACGGAGATACAGTTTCCACCTTCCTTTTGGGGATGGCGGTCACCCTGGAGGACTTAGCGATGATTATTGGTCTTCCGCTCCACAATGAGCCTCTCATTGGACGAGTGTGCAACAAGTTCGGTGTGAGAGGGTTACGGTCTCATCGGCGATTGCTCCCCTCTCTTACCGCCAGGGGAAAGATGGAAACCCGGGCACCCGGTGTCCCATTCAAGTGAGAACAGGTCAGGATGCCCACAAGGTGTGGACAACGAGACGGTGGAGCAATACGTGCGGGCGTACCTGTGGTATCTCCTATCCCAGGCACTTTTTGTAGATTACTCTGGTGACATTGCATTCTGGATGTATCTTGACTTCCTGGTCGGCTAGGACCAGAAGTATAGCTGGGGGTTCTCTGGTCTTGCCTACTTGTACTGTCAGGTAACAAGTTATTGCAGTAATTTTTTATGGATGTATTTATGTAGGATCAGAAGTATGTCTAGAGGGGGGGTGATTAGACTACTTGACAACTTAAAAGTTTCGCCTTTTGATTGGAGTAGATTCTTAGCAAGTTCACAATGATATCCAAGTCAAGTATCACCCTACACATGCAATTCTAGAGTTGTGGCAGCGGAAAGTAAATTGCGTATAGAAAATGAGAGGTGGAGAAGAGCAAGCGCAATGGAACACGGAGATTTTTTCTCGTGGTTCCGATAGGTGGTGCTATCGTCAATCCACGTTGATGGAGACTTCAACCCACGGAGGGTAACGGCCATGAGTCCACGGAGGCTCCACCCACGAAGGGTCCACGAAGAAGCAACCTTGTCTATGCCATCATGGCTTACGCCCACGGAGGACTAGCCTTACTCGGGGTAGATCTTCACGAAGTAGGCGATCTCCTTGCCCTTACAAACTCCTTGGTTCAACTCCACATCATGACGGAGGCTCCCAAGCGACACCTAACCAATCTAGGAGGCACCACCCTCCAAAAGGTAATAGATGGGGTTGGTGATGATGAACTCCTTGCTCTTGTGCTTCAAATGATAATCTCCCCAACACTCAACTCTCCTCACTGATTTGGCTGTGGTGGAAGAAGGGATTGAGTGGAAAGCAACTTGGGAAGGCTAGAAATCAAGTTTCATATGGTGGGAGTGGAGTAACTTGATCTCAACACAAGGGTAGGTAGTTTTCTTCTCAGAAATGTAAGGTAGGAGTGGTAGTTCTTTCTGATGGCTCTCTCCACGAATGAAGAGGAGGTGGAGGGGTATTTATAGCCTCCACACAAAATCCAACCGTTACACACATTTGACCAATCTCGGTCGGACCGAGTTGACAACTCGGTCGGACCGAAAGTTCAAATCTTGTGAGCGTTGGGATTTTCAGTGGGACCGAAAATACAATCTCGGTTAGTCCGATTCTTCCAAAGTCTAGGGTTTGCCAATCTCGGTGGGACCGACTTTCTCATCTCGGTGACACCGATTTGAGTCTGAAGGTTCTGAAGGTTAGCAACACCAATTTCGGTATGACCGAGTTTGGAATCGGAAAATCCGAGATTCTTAGGGTTTGGGTATATGGCTGAGGTGGTTCATCTCGGTGTGGTGAGTTTGAAATCGGTGGGACCGAGATTACTTATGGGTTTATGTTGGAATGAAAGATTGCTGATAGTTTGAGAGATAAATCACTAAGCACTTAGAGCAACCAGGTCATCATCATAACCTCATCCCCTTTTAATAGTATTGGCTTTCCTATGGACTCAATGTGATCTTGGATCACTAAACCAAAATGGAGTCTTGAGCTTTTGCCAATGTTTTCCTTAGCATTTTGAGGGTCCACATCATCGGTCATTGCCATACCCATATCTTGAACTTTCTGAAATATTCTCAAGAAATGATTAGTTCAATGATATATATGTTGTTATTAATTACCAAAACCACCCGGGGATTAGTTGCACTTTCAATCTCCCCCTTTTTGGTAATTGATGACAACATATAGATCAAAGCTTCGACAAATGATATAATCAATGAATAACATCGTCGCTTTGAGAAGTATGTGATAAGCAAGAGCTCCCCCTAAATTTGTGCATTATTTAAGATTTGCGTTTGAATGCAAATGCACAATCGATTAGAATCATGGGTTACTCTTCCATGTCACATACATCTTGGTGGAGCACACAAAATGATAAGAATGAATAACATGCACCCAATCACCAAGACATGAGTAAATGATCATACAAGATATGAATGGAATATGATAAGCAATACCAAGACATTAAGCATAGTATGATCAAGCACTCATCAAGATCGAGCAAACGTAGTATCAAACACACGAAATGTCTCAAGGAACTCAAAAGTATCTCAAGGAAAACCGCAAACGAAAGAGCAAAAACGAGCACTCTCTCTCTCGAAGCCCTATGATCTATACAATTTCTCCCCTTTGGCAACAAGTTGCCAAAAGTTCGAAGGTATAGAGCTAATCGTCACTCGGGACTCTTGGCGGCTCTGTCTGCGTCGATGGAGTGGAGATAGCTGCATCTGCAAAGCTTCTGCTGAAGTCTGTGGAGCTGGAGGAGTGGATATTGGAGCTGGTCTTTGAACCGACGGAGCTGTAGGAGGTCTTGATGTAGTAGCCACAGGTTACATCCTTTGGAATAGCAGCTGATCTGGGCTTTGTGGGCACTTTGCAGCTGCTCATAGTCATCTGGACCATATCACCTTCCATCTCCTTCATGAGTTCTGCCTTCTCCTCTTCGCTTCCTCAATGTCGCCTCAAGCTTGTTGACGGTGACTGCACTTGATCGACTTGCGTCCGAGCATGGAACTTATCTTCAACTATCCTCTCAAGGCTCTCCCGAGGCGCACTATGCTGGCAGGCGTAGCTCAATTCTCTGAGTGGCTTCAAGAAGTTGTTCTGCAACGCTCTTGGGCTTTTCTGCTGCTTCCTTTTCAGCTTTAGCTTGTTTGGCAGCTTCGGACTTAGCATGTCCTTCTACAGATGTGGGAGCATCTTGATCATCACAACCGTTATCTTCATGTTAGGGCTGCGGTGGCAAGTGGGGTCTATCCAACGGTAGGTGTCCGTGCCAAACTTGGCATTAATGAGCATCTGAATATGCGGAGCAAACCCACACGACCTCTTACAGTCTGCTGCTGTCCTCTTGATAGTCTCTACTATCGGTCCATCACCTTAAAAGGTGCCTTCGGTCTAGAATGTGCAGCATGTTGATAGAATACCCTCTTATCATGCGGTGGTCTCGACTTAGGCATCAAAGTATGCCTCGAGAATGGTGTTGGTGGTTGGGAGACCTGCACTGAAGATAATAGATGAACCAAGCTTCCATATCTCAACATCCTTCTCGGTACCTCATTGTACATGTTCTTCATTGACTCGTGATTCTTCTTGAATGCCATAGACATCAACATCATCATCCTTTGATCTGGTGCATTCAGCAATGCTCTCCATTCTTCAACAGTTGAATGGAATCTACGCCTTACATCATCCATACAATTCGCCATCTGGATAGAAGTGTGCGGTGGCATAGAACTGCATGATCATCTCATCGTTCCAAGCGGTCAATTTCGACCAACGAACTCGCAATCCCAGCGGTGAAGCTTTCATGCACATGTGGGAAGTAGTCTCTATGCTCTTCACTGTCGATGTATTCCCAATCAACGTATCTGGTGTCAGCAACAATTGGCTTCTTATCCATCAGCACTGTCTCATAAAAGTCTTGTTGCTCTCTAGTGTGGAATCTTGGGTCAACTGCTGTCCTTCTTCTGGTGGCATATGGATCAACTTGCCTCCATAGCCTGAGTCCTTTGTCCTTCCTTTCCTTCATATTTTCAGCTCGAGGATGAGCATCATTATGAACTGGCAGTTTACATGCGAGCTTGAGCAAAACATGTGCCTCATCATCGATTCTGCGGTGGCACATTGTCCTTCTTCTTCTCTCAAGCGGTATGTTCCTCACAGTCTTCTTTGGCTTGGCAGCAGGTTTGGCTTGGGCTGCCTTTGCTTTGGAGCTGATGGCTTAGCTTTTGTGGGTGCTCCTGCCTACGATGGCATCTCCCATCAACTTCGCTACGAGGAGGCTGGGGTGCTTCCTCATCAGAATCATCATCATCAGCTTCTTCATGAACTTTCCTCTTCCTCTTGGAAGTTTTCTTGATCTTGCTGGAGGTTTCTTCTCCCATGCTGAGCCTCTTTGCAGCAGTGGATTTCGTCACCTTGCTTGTGCCTTTCTTTGACTGTTGCCCTTGATAGCTCTTGGCAACCACTTGCCTTTTTGGCTTAGATGTTATCTCCTCATCTGCAACAAAATCAGAATCTTCCTCATCAGAATTCCTCTTCTTCCTGGCCCTGGTGGCAGCTGCAGGCAGTCCACTTGGAGTGCTTCTCTCTCCATCATCTGAAAAACTGCTTTCTTCAGGACTTGTTGCTGCCTCAGGAATCTCAACTGGCAATTCAGACCTGTTCTGACTGTCACTTCCATCAGACATGACTGACAACCTGTGAATAGAATAGGTATAGGCAGAATAGAAGAGTTATCACAAACTGCAGAGGATTTTGCAAAAAGAATGAGTTCAAACTTTAGTTTTAGGTTTTCACAGAATACATTTCGGTCTGACCGAGTCTATAAATTCGGTGAATCCGAAGTGTCTAAACAGACCACATACACCACTTTCGGTTGGACGAAATGGGTTTCGTCTAGCCGAGAGCACTAGGGTTTCACTAAATCTTCACTTCGGTCTTACCGATTTGCACAACTCGGTTTAACCGAAAAGTGCAGTGCAATGACCAGAGGCCAAATCGGTCAGTCCGAAAATGTCGAATCGGTCACACCGAGATGTGTTCAGCGGAAACCTAACCCTAAAATTTTCACTCGAATTTTGTTCTACGATCTAAACGGCTGGATAGGGAGATTTCAATCTTGGCAAGAAACTTGACAACGCCTATCGTGCATTGAATCAGCGATTGGAGCACGAGAGGGATGAAACTCACCCAATGCGGTGGAGCTTCACTACGGCGGCAACGGCGCGATGAGAAAGTCCGTTGACGGCGATGGAGACCAGCGAGGGCGCCTGAGCGACAGCGGAGACGATCCGGAGACCAAGGCGACGGCAGCGAAGGGTTTGAGGCGGCGTTTGAAGAAGTAATCAACGCGCTCTGTCCTCGGGTATATATACCCGCCGGTGTCGGTGGGACCGAGTTGGAAAACTTCGGTGGGACCGAGATGGTTAGCTGCGTGCGATTACACATTTCGATCACGCCGAATTTGTAACTTCGGTTTCACCGAGTGAAAACCTAGATCAATCAAGTGATTTGGTCTGTCCGATTTGAATATATCGGTTTGACCGAAAGTACTTAGAAGGTTTTGGAAGTTAGGCTTTTGACGGATCGGTGGCTCGAGTGCTCCTCACTCGGTGCGTAGAAAAAGTCTTGTTCAAAGTTTGTGATATAAGCATGAATAGAGTTTGAGACAAGAAAGCATAGATAGCTAGGGGAGGAACTTAGGCATTCTTGTCCATCCATTTGGTCAAAAGAAAAATCCAAAAGACCAAAGCAACAAATGGATGTCCTCGAATGGATAAAATTATGCATCCAACATGCTCACACAATAAGATAGCAAATGAAATATGTGTCAAACATGCACAAACAAAATACTAACAGCTAGCACACAATTTGGCGATGACTAGGTCATCTATGTATGAGTATATTGACTTAGGAGTCAAATGAGAACATTTGATCATAGGTCATACTCATCGTTTAAGCACAAGTGGGGTTACCACTTTTCCATAAAGCATTAATGTGTTCACATCATTAGAAGATGCTTTAGCTCAAATCTTTAGAGCAAAGCTCCCCCTTGATGTGAGAACCCCTTTTAAAGGGTCAAACTAACCTTGGGTTGTCGTTGAAGACTTCATGTAGATGTTGAAGATGTGGATGCTCAATGTTGATGAAGATCACCAAGAGTTGGGAGCAATCCTTTGGATTCGGGCACTTTCAATACCTACATGGGTTAGTCCCACAAGGAACAAACAAGGATATCCATGGACATAGATTGAAGTACACAATAGATGATGTCCATGAAAGCAATGATTACCTTGTCCCTTGACTTACCAACATGAGGATTTGTGACTCCATGAACTAGTGCAAGATGTGGAAGTTGATTGCACAAGTCCTTGCCATAAATGAATGTGAGTGAGGTATATTGGCGGAGTCACCCTCAAGAACTCTCTAGTTCTTCTTCTTCGGGATCCACATCATCTTGATGGGAATCCTTGGTGTAGTAGTTGAGCTTGTTGAAGTAGAACTTGAAGTTGCCTTGGGAACCCACTTGACCATGGCCTTGGGTGCTTCAATGAATGCATCAATCTCCTCTTGAAGCTTGTCCTTGCCTTTTAGCTTGTGGTCTTGTGGTGGAAGGTCATCTTGAGCTTGTTCCACATTGGAAGAAGTAGGATCATACTTCTCCTTTTGAGAAACAAACTTTGGAGTGAGATATTGACCTTCTTCCCATTCAACACCCTCGGCGTTGAACTTTCGCTCAAAACCAATTCCTTGATTCTTCCGGTGTCTTCCTTGTTTGCGAACAATGTCCTCAAAGCTCTTGCTTCCGGCAAGACTCTTGTAGACACCTTTCTCTATAATTCCTTTCAATAGACTATTTTCTTGCTCAAGTGAAACTTGGCTTGAAACATTGTTAGTGGAATCAAGAGAATTACTAGAAGTAACAACATTTGATTTAGCATGATTATTGTTACTACTAGATGAAGAATTTTTCTTATGCTTGTCATGCTTAGTTTTGATAGGTGGCAAGAAATTAGACAAGAGAAGTCGTTTGGCAAGATATGAAGAACTCTTCTTTGAAGATCGTCATTGATAGCTTTTAGAAACTCATGTTCTTGCTCTAGATTGAGCTTCTCGAAGTGTAGCTTCTCATGAGATCTTAGGAGCTCTCTATGATCTTCTTGAGTTGTTTCATGAGCTAACTTAAGAGTGTTTACTTCTTTAGTTAGACGCTCAATCTCCTTCATAGCATTGTCATTCGACTCTTCTCGACTATAAAGACTACTAGCATGTTCATCATTACTAAGCTCACTAGATTTATCATGTAAAAGCTCATCTTCACCAAGCAAGTCATCCTCATCACTATCAAAGTCAATAAACTCAGGGTGTGATACCTTGGGGCCTTTTGCCATGAAGCATCTTCCAATTCCCTCATTTGGTGAATCAAATATGTCATAGGAGTTGGAGTTGGAGGACACGAGAGCAAGACCGCAACACCTTCATCTTGATTGTATTCGGAGTTGGAGTGATAGCTTCTTTCGGAGTGATTGTCGAGTCGGGCCGGAAACCCATTCACCAACATGAGCTTGATGTTTTCTTCTTGTGTAGCTCCTTGATGACTTGTCTTTCCTTTCCGAATCCTTGCTTCTCGAGAGGATCTTCGTTCATAACGATCATCTCTGCTCCTTCTCTCTTCGAGGCGACTCTTCTCTTGAGCTTCTTCTTCTTGGAGATTCTTCTCTTCTCTTGTGGGGAGTCGAACACTCATTTGAGTAGTGTCCGGGTCTTCCACAATTGTAGCAGTTTCGATCACGACTAGAAGATCTCTTTTCATCATATGATCTAGACTTTGAGCTTCTTTCCTTGCTTCTACTCTTGTAGAATTTGTTGAAGTTCTTCACCATTAGGCTTATCTCTTCATTGGAAACTAGCTTGTCACTTGAGGATGTGGGAGCTTCAACTGCAGCTTTGTAAGCACCACTTGACTTGTTGTGAAGCTCTTCCTTATCTTTAAGTGTCATCTCATGAGCAACAATCCTTCCAATGACTTCGGTAGGCTTGAGATCTTTGTAATTTGGCATCATTTGAATCAAAGTGCACACGGTGTCATACTTTCCATCCAAAGCTCTGAGAATCTTCTTGATGATGAATCGGTCGGTCATTTCTTCACTTCCTAAGCCTGCCATCTCATTGGTGATGAGAGCAAGCCTAGAGTACATTTCAGCGACCCCTTCACCTTCCTTCATCTTGAACTTGTCAAGCTGACCTTGAAGAACATCTAGCTTTGATTCCTTCACGGACTCGGTACCTTCGTGCATTTCGACCAAAGTATCCCAAATCTCTTTTGCATTCTCAAGACGGCCGATCTTGTTGAACTCCTCGGGACACAAAGCATTGAAGAGAATGTCACAAGCTTGAGCATTGTTCTGTAACATCCGCAACTCATCCGCAGTAGCTTCGCGATCCGGAACTTTTCCTTCCTCGAAGAACTCACCTTGCAAGCCAACACAAATAATGCCCCATGCGGCAGGGTTATGTCCAAGAATATGCATTTTCATTTTATGCTTCCAACTAGCAAAGTTTGAACCATCAAAGTAAGGACCTCTACGGAAATTACCCTCACTAGACGCCATACTCTCCTAGGTTGTGAAACCAAGCTTATGGAGTCAATGCAATGGAGACCAATCCAATGGAGACCAAAGCTCGATACCACTTGTAGGATCGAAGTATGTCTAGAGGGGGTGATTAGACTACTTGACAACTTAAAAGTTTCGCCTTTTGATTGGAGTAGATTCTTAGCAAGTTCACAATGATATCCAAGTCAAGTATCACCCTACACATGCAATTCTAGAGTTGTGGCAGCGGAAAGTAAATTGCACGTATAGAAAATGAGAGGTGGAGAAGAGCAAGCGCAATGGAGACACGGAGATTTTTTCTCGTGGTTCCGATAGGTGGTGCTATCGTCAATCCACGTTGATGGAGACTTCAACCCACGGAGGGTAGCGGCTGCTTGTGAGTCCACGGAGGGCTCCACCCACGAAGGGTCCATGAAGAAGCAACCTTGTCTATGCCATCATGGCTTACGCCCACGGAGGACTAGCCTTACTCGGGGTAGATCTTCACGAAGTAGGCGATCTCCTTGCCCTTACAAACTCCTTGGTTCAACTCCACATCATGACGGAGGCTCCCAAGCGACACCTAACCAATCTAGGAGGCACCACCCTCCAAAAGGTAATAGATGGGGTTGGTGATGATGAACTCCTTGCTCTTGTGCTTCAAATGATAATCTCCCCAACACTCAACTCTCCTCACTGATTTGGCTGTGGTGGAAGAAGGGATTGAGTGGAAAGCAACTTGGGAAGGCTAGAAATCAAGTTTCATATGGTGGGAGTGGAGTAACTTGATCTCAACACAAGGGTAGGTAGTTTTCTTCTCAGAAATGTAAGGTAGGAGTGGTAGTTCTTTCTGATGGCTCTCTCCACGAATGAAGAGGAGGTGGAGGGGTATTTATAGCCTCCACACAAAATCCAACCGTTACACACATTTGACCAATCTCGGTCAGACCGAAGTTGACAACTCGGTCAGACCGAAAGTTCAAATCTTGTGAACGTTGGTATTTTCGGTGGGACCGAAAATACAATCTCGGTTAGTCCGATTCTTCCAAAGTCTAGGGTTTGCCAATCTCGGTGGGACCGACTTTCTCATCTCGGTGACACCGATTTGAGTACAGAAGGTTACAGAAGGTTGGCAACACCAATTTCGGTATGACCGAGTTTGGAATCGGAAAATCCGAGATTCTTAGGGTTTGGGTATATGGCTGAGGTGGTTCATCTCGGTGTGACTGAGTTTGAAATCGGTGGGACCGAGATTACTTATGGGTTTATGTTGGAATGAAAGATTGCTGATAGTTTGAGAGATAAATCACTAAGCACTTAGAGCAACCAGGTCATCATCATAACCTCATCCCCTTTTAATAGTATTGGCTTTCCTATGGACTCAATGTGATCTTGGATCACTAAACCAAAAATGGAGTCTTGAGCTTTTGCCAATGTTTTCCTTAGCATTTTGAGGGGTCCACATCATCAGTCATTGCCATACCCATATCACTGAACTTTCTGAAATATTCTCAAGAAATGATTAGTTCAATGATATATATGTTGTTATTAATTACCAAAACCACCCGGGGATTAGTTGCACTTTCAATTTATGTTTTTAGGAATTGTTGGAAACTAATGATGAACTAATTCTTGTTGGAAGCTCGACGAGGTGTGTATGATAACCAGCGACAAACCCGCTATGGGCGGATGTACTTGGGACCTCTCGGTATGGATGTGGGAGCGGTTGCCGGTTGGATGTCCTGGAAAAAGGGCGCGGTGGCCTTTGGAAGGCCTTGAGGATAAGAAGCCAATTTTTTGACTACCCATTTTGGCTTTCGCTTGGTCAAAATGTTCGGAGGAAAGCAAGAGGCCTTGTACAAGAGCTTCATCAATGAGATGGACAATCTCAAACAGAATCAGGTATATCATTTTGTAACTTTTTCTTATAACCACTTTCCCGGAAGGCGTCGAAACATGGAACCAACTCTTATGCAGGTTAACTGGACGCCATATTGGATAGTTTAGGATTTTCGACTGAATGCTATGTGTACGAGGGTCAGAAATATTTGGTGGATTAGGTGCCCCGTCATATGCATCTACACTGTCGATTGACACCTACCACATTATGTGGCATTGCAACTCAATAGGAGGCAACGCACCCCACAGGAGGCAACGCACCCCGAAGACCATGGGTGGCGGCGCCACGATCCAGAGCTCCCTCCAAATCCAGTGGTCGACAACGAGAACCAGCCGCTGCCGCCGGACTTGGACTTACCCATTGCTCGGTGACGGTGTGCGGAGAGAAGAGTAGATGAGAGGGTCGGCGACAGTGTGTGGATAGGAGAGGAGAGGTGGGGATTGGGTTGGCCAGCAGCGCCTCCCTGCTTAAATAGTCGGGGCAGGCGGACCGATGCCGATTCAATGCGGCGCAGCGGACGGAGTAGGCTCCTCAGTCGTCGCGTGAGCATTGACGCGTCAGCACCCTCCCATGCGGTCACATCCGTCTGGCCACCATTCATGCTGTATAGTCACCTCCGCAGCAAGGCGACATGAATGCACGAAGATGGTTTTTGAGCTGAACGCACAAGGAGAACTATGCACTAGTAGAAAACAGGGGTTTGATTCGGGCCTGCCCAGCCCATTATTCCCGGTTCTGCCACGAACCGGGACCCATGGGGAGCATCGTCCCGGTTCGGCGCCAGTGACGGCCGGGCCTCGTGGGGCATTGGTCCCGGTTCGTCTGGGCCCATTTGTCCGGTTCGAGCACGAACCGAGACCAATGGCCTCGCTCTGACCCACAACCATTGGTCCCGATTAGTGCCTAGAACCGGGACAAGGGGGCCTTTAGTCCCGATTCAGCCACGAACCAGGACCAATGAGGTGGCTATATATACCCCATCACCGTGGCAGAGTACTCCACGCTGCTCTATTTTTTCTGGCCGACGAGGGGAGAGCTTTGTGGTGCTCTAGCTCACCTGATCCTATGCACATGAGGTGTTCGATGAAATGCCCGAGCCACACTAGTTAAGCTTTCTCCTCTTGAAACTCGTCCTCCGAGCTTCATTTTCCCAGAGATTTGTCTAGGTTTAGCGGTCTGTCACGTCCCATCCCCGTCTTCACCGCCGTCGATCGCTCGCGCCGATCTTGTGCCAGCACCACCGTGGTGAGCCTCTTGTTCTTATCTTCTTTCTGAAAGAAAAAAAATTCTTACTTTAGATAGATACTTGTCTAATTTTCTTACTTTTATTATTGCTTGTTATTATATAGTGCGATGGTTTTGGTATCCGCCCCCGTCGGCCCTCGTCCTGTCTATGATTTGGATGTGGTATATATTATCTTTTATAACTATTTGGTTCATTTGTTGTTTATGACAATTATGCCGACCAACGTGACATAGATTTTATTTATCTAGGAGGTATGTGAACCGGAAATTCCAACCGACCTTATTGTCGAGAGGTTAAATTTAGTTGAAGAAGAAAACAATTACTTAAAGTAAAAAGTAAAAAAATTGAGGAGGAGAAGATTATATTGGAGTTGCATGTTGCGGATGTCGTCGATGATCACAAGATCAAGATGGATGCAATGCGGTTCAAGATTAGAAAGATTAGAAAATATGTCATTCATATCGAGGCTTGGTATCATTATGCCGTTGGATCAATTGTTACCTTGGTTGTGATTATGATCGCATTTGTTGTTGCATTGAAAGGTTTTACATAGTTTCAATGTAAGGTTTAATTAGATGCTCTGGAGAGCTATATGTTGTTCAATGAGAACTATGTATGTACTTTGGTTTTAATGTGATGATGAACTTCTATTAATTTATTAATTTTGTCACTTATCTATCCATGTGAATCTGTAATGGATTTTGACACACATAATTATATATAATGCACGGAGATGAACTGGCAATGGATGTACGGTGACATACACACCTCCGAGTACATTAAGGGCATGCGTAATTTTCTCAAAGTGGCTGAGGCAAACAAGTAGAATGGTTTTATGCACTAGTGCAGAACCGGGCATTAGCACCGGTTCGTAAGGCCCTATAGTGCCGGTTACATAACCGGCACTAATTAGTGGACACTAAAGCCCCCCTTTAGCACCGGTTCAGCACGAACCGGTGCTAAAGGGCGACCACGTGGCACTAGCCAGCAGGCCTGGCGGACTCGAGGCCTTTAGTACGGTTGGTAACACCAACCGGTACTATAAGGTTTAGTGGGTTTTAGTTTTATGATTTCTTTTCATTTAATTTTGTGTTTCCATTTTAATTCTTTTTCATTTGCTGGTATTATGCGATACTACACATTGTACACGTTATGCATCATATATACATCATGCATGCTTTAATTGTTTATCAACGCTGCTGCTATGTTCATTGCACCCTTGAGATATAACATGCTCATGCATGCTTTTGCATCATTACATCATCATATATATATATATAATAACAAGTCGTACTAATCATGCATCATCATACAACTTCTACTCGTTATTAATAATAAGTCATACGATCATCATCCTCATATATAGTCATCGAACCCAACCCTACATAATTGTTCTTAGCACATGATCATCGATGATCGGTAGGACCTAAACACCCTTAAGGTAAAATAGCATAAAACAATATAGACCACGACTCTCCGTTATGAACAATGGCGATCATCCTGTCTCCAATTCTTGCCTTTCGCTGCTTATTGCATCCAAGAAGCTCCTTACGATTGTCCATACATTTTCTCCATTCTTTGATTGTTATGTCTCCACTTCTTTTAGAAACCCCTGTATGGACAGTTGAGATTAAATAGGACGACCTGGTAGTATGTTCAAAACATGAAGGCTACCACAGCGTATACATCGATGAGGCACACAATCATTCGGGATTATCTGTTGAAAAACATAGTAATAACCGTAGTTAGCAATGATGTACTAGTTTTAGAAGTGTGCAAAAAAGATGCACGGATGTTGTAATAGTAAAAATAATCTTACCAAGGTATCTCCATGGTAGTTACCGTAGTTCAACACGTGCACTAGTGGAGCGTATTGACCATAATGTTGAGGAGTTTGATTGTAGATATTGTAATTCTCAAGATCTCTACAAAATCCGATCAGATGTCGTTCTCTGATAAGTTAATTAGCAGCCTTGTGTGTAATGCGTTACATCTACCATCTTCCGCACATTCTTTGAAGCATGAAAATAAGCTGTCAATGGAGATAAGTTGTCAACATTATATTTTGAAATAAACAATATAAATTACTTAATAACTATGTTTAGCTCACATGAGGGAAGAACTTGAGGTGTATCCACAAAGACCCAAATCGTAGGTGTCTCTTACTCGATTGTAGGATCACCAAGATCCATGGTGATAGTCATACCCTCATCAAGAGCATACATCTTGCAAAATGCATCCCAATTTTTGCAACCAAAATGGGTTACACTCTGAGCATTGTACAGCTTTACTTGAAAATCCACGTCATGTTCGGTACTTAGGATAATTTTTTTGGTTTCAAAATTTTCATGGTCTTCAATACCCATCCTCTCCAAGACATAGCGTTTTGCAAAGCATGGGATAAGCTAGTCGAATTGGAAAGATGAAAATACACGTTAAAATAGTTGAAGTCGTGCTTAATTACGAAAAAACCTATTGTAAATGCGTTGCATACCGTATGAGCGTCGCAAGTCTCCTCGAGGTTAATGCTGAAGCGCCGATCTTCATCCAGCTCAATGAACTGTCGCAGATACCTCGGTTGTCGTGGCACCAGTCGCACTCCCGAGGCGGTTATCGTCGTCCGATGAGTACGACATTTCGACCACGTTCATAATTTAGTTTTATTAGTCAACTATCTAGTTCAACTATCTAGTTCAACTACTAAGCACTTACTATAAATAAATAAGTAGTACTTACTAAAACAAACTACTTCTATATATAGTAAAATAAATTATTTTATTAAATCAACTAGCTAGTTCAACTATAAATAAACTACTTCTTCTTTTTTCCTTTTCTAAATACTATGAACAAAAAATCATTAAAATTCTATGAACAAAATTAATTACACAATCTAAATATCACCCAAAAAAACTATTAACAATAGTATCACCAAACATGCATATTCAATAATAATATCACCAAAAAATCTATTAACAGCAAAAAAATCTATTAACAGATAAAAATCTATTAACAGAAAAATCTATTAATTCAACTAGTTCAACTAAGCATTTACTAAAAATAAACTAGTAATTATATTAATTAATTCAACTAGTAGTTCAACTAAGCATTTACTAAAAAACTAGTTCTACATATTAATTCAACTAGTTCAACTAAGCATTTACTAAAATAAACAATAACATATTTCTAATTCATCTAACATAACATTTCTAACATTCTAAAAATAAATTAACTATAGATATAGTTCTAATTAATCTAAACATTAAAAAACAGAAAATAAGTAAAAATATATGTGTGTGTAGGGTTTGTATATGTGTGTGTAGTGTACGTGTAGTGTGTGTGTGTGTGTCTGTGTGTATATATGTGTGTGTGTGTGTGTGGTGTTTGTAGTGTGTGTGTGTGTATGTGTGGATGCGTGTGTGTGTGTGTGTATGGACGTGGACGTGGCTGGTAGGCGGGCGGCGGGCGGCGACGACGGCGGCGGGGGGGGACGGCGACGACAGGCGGCTGGGGCGGGGACGGCGACGAAGCGGCGGCGGCGGGATCGACGGCGACAGACGTCGGTCGGGCGCGGGCGGGGGCACGGGCGGGCGGGCGAGGCGGCGACGATCGGCGCGGGAGGGGCGGGCGGAGGCGGCGACGACGATGGCGGCGATGGCGGCGGCGCAACGGCGGCGGGGGGGCGGCGAGGGCGACGGCGGAGAGATCGACTCTCGCGCGATTCGTGGAAGCGAAGTGGCGACGATAACTGCTTTTTCGTAAGTGCCATATATATAGGGGTAGCCTTTAGTACCGGTTGGAGCCACCAACCGGTACTAAAGGCCAATTTTGGCCAGCCCAAGCGGCGGGAAACGAGGCCCTTTAGTACCGGTTGGTGGCACCAACCGGTACTAAAGGGGGGGCCTTTAGTACCGGTTTGTGGCTCAAACCGGTACTAAAGGCCGTGCGCTGCCACCCGCGGTGCGCTATGTTTAGTCCCACCTCGCCGAGCGAAGGGCAGCCGCACTGGTTTATAAACCCAGCCGCGGCTGCCATTTCGAACTCCTCTGAATAGCAGGCTTCTGGGCCTAACTATATGCGCTGCTGGTGAGCCTCCTGCCCATACGGGCTGCATTTGCACACCCTAGGACTGGTAGGCTCACCGGGCAGCGCCCCAAGGTTCACCGGGCAGCGCCCCAACATTTTTTTAATTTTTTGCTTTATATTAGTTTTTTCCTTTTCCGCATTATTTATTTTCTTCTATTTATTTTTGAGTAATTTTTTATATATTTATTTATTTTCTGCTTTATTTTTATCTTCTATTTATTTCTGAGTAGTTTTTTTTGCGTATTTAGTTTCTTTGTGAATATTTTTGCTTTATATTAGTTTTTCTTTTCTGCATTATTTATTTTCTTCTATTCCTTTCTGCACTATTTATTTTCTTCTTCTCCTTCTTCTTCCTCTTCTTATTCTTCTTCTTCTCCTTCTTCTTCCTCCTCCTTCTTCTCCTCTTCTTCTTCTTCTTCTTCTCCTTCTTCTTCCTCTTCCCTCCAACATTTTTTTTTTAATTTTTGCTTTATATTAGTTTTTCCTTTTCCGCATTATTTATTTTCTTCTATTTATTTTTGAGTAATTTTTATATATTTATTTATTTTCTGCTTTATTTTTATCTTCTATTTATTTACGAGTAGTTTTTTGCCGTATTTAGTTTCTTTGTGAATATTTTTTGCTTTATATTAGTTTTTCTTTTCTGCATTATTTATTTTCTTCTATTCCTTTCTGCATTATTTATTTTCTTCTTCTCCTTCTTCTTCCTCTTCTTATTCTTCTTCTTCTCCTTCTTCTTCCTCCTCCTTCTTCTCCTCCTCTTCTTCTTCTTCTTCTCCTTCTTCTTCCTCTTCCTCTTCTTATTCTTCTTCTCCTTCTTCTTCCTCTTCTTATTCTTCTTCTCCTTCTCCTTCTCCTTCTTCTTCTTCTCCTTCTTCTTACTCTTCTTATTCTTCTTCTTCTCCTTCTTCTTCCTCCTCCTTCTTCTCCTCTTCCTCTTCTGCTTTATTTTTATCTTCTATTTATTTCTGAGTAGTTTTTTTGCCGTATTTAGTTTCTTTGTGAATATTTTTGCTTTATATTAGTTTTTCTTTTCTGCATTATTTATTTTCTTCTATTCCTTTCTGCATTATTTTTTTTCTTCTTCTCCTTCTTCTTCCTCTTCTTATTCTTCTTCTTCTCCTTCTTCTTGCTCCTCCTTCTTCTCCTCTTCTTCTTCTTCTTCTTCTTCTCCTTCTTCTTCCTCTTCCTCTTCTTATTCTTCTTCTTCTTCTTCTTCCTCTTCTTATTCTTCTTCTTCTTCTCCTCCTCCTCCTCCTCCTTCTCCTTCTCCTTCTCCTTCTCCTCCTTCTTCTTCTTCTTCCTCTTCCTCTTCCTCTTCTTATTCTTCTTCTCCTTCTCCTTCTCCTTCTTCTTCTTCTCCTTCTTCTTCCTCTTCTTATTCTTCTTCTCTCCTTCTTCTTCCTCCTCCTTCTTCTCCTCCTCTTCTTCTTCTTCTTCTTCTTCTTCTTCTTCTTCTTCTTCTTCTCCTTCTTCTTCCTCTTCTCCTTCTTCCTCTTCCTCTTCTTCTTCTTCTCCTCCTCCTCCTCCTTCTTCTTCTTCTCCTCCTTCCTTTTGCCATAATAGAAGAAGTCCGGAGTTGTAATAAGTTATTAAAATAAAAAGAAGTCCGGAGTTGTAATAAGTTATTAAAAATACAAAAGAGGTGCAATGCTCGTTAATTTGCTTCAAGCCTTTTGGGATAGTGTAAACTGACTGCTGTAGCGTAGCTCGTGCAATCTACCGTATTCCCAAAGTCTTGAAGCTAAGCAACGTGAGCACCGAGCCTCTTCTTCATTATCTCTGCACTCGGGGCTTATAAACCGCTCTTACTCCCTCTCTCTTGGCGAGGTGGGACTAAACATAGCTTGCCATAACCTCATTAGTACCGGTTCGTAGTACGAACCGCACTAAATGGTGATGGTGGGGCTATAGCTTTGACCATGAGTGACACGGCCTCTTTAGTACCGGTTCATGGCATGAACGGTACTAAAGGTTAACCTGAACAGGTGCTATTGATCGCCGCCACGAACCGGTGCTATTGTACACATTAGTGCCGGCTCTAATACAAACCGGCACTATTGGGCTTCACGTATGACCCTTTTTCTACTAGTGATGTGTTGTCCATGCCCTAATTGTGGGAATACGAAGTCTTACTCTGACCGGAAAATCCTTCACACCCACCTGCTTTATAAGGGTTTCATGTCACACTATAATGTTTGGACGAAGCACAGAGAAATAGGGGTTATGATGGAAGACAGCGAAGAAGAAGAGGACAATGACAACTATGTGCACCCTGAATACGGTGATGCTGCAACGAGGGAAGCTGCTGAAGATCAATAGGAACCAGACGATGTGCCCGATGATGATGATCTCCGCTGGGTCATTGTTGATGCAAGGACACAGTGCGAAAGTCAAAAGGAGAAGCGGAAGTTTGATCGCATGTTAGAGGATCACAAAAAAGGGTTGTACCCCATTGCGAAGATGGAAACACAAAGCTCGATGCAAGATCTTTGGAATTGCTGCAGTGGAAGGTAGAGAATGTTGTGCCTGACAAAGAATTTGAGAAGCTACTGAAAATATTGAAGAAGAAGCTTCCAAATGATAATGAATTGCCCGACAGTACGTACGCAACAAAGAAGGTCGTATGCCCTCTAGGATTGGAGGTGCAGAAGATATATGCATGCCCTAATGACTGCATCCTCTACCACGGTCCGTACGAGGATTTGAACGCATGCCCGGTATGCGGTGCATTGTGGTATAAGATCAGACGAGATGACCTTGGTGATGTTGATAGTGAGCCCCCCAGGAAGAGGGTTCCCGCAAAGGTGATGTGGTATGATCCTATAATACCACGGTTCAAACATTTGTTCAGAAACGAAGAGCATGCCAAGTTGATGCGATGGCACAGAGAGGACCGTAAGAAAGACGGGAAGTTGAGAGCACCCGCTGATGGGTCGCAGTGGAGAAAAATCGAGAGAAAGTACTGGGCTGAGTTTGTAGGTGACCCAAGGAACATATGGTTTGGTTTAAGCGCAGATGGCATTAATCCTTTCGGGGAGCAGAGCAGCAATCACAGCACCTGGCCCGTGACTCTATGTATGTATAGCCTTCCTCCTTGGATGTGCATGAAGCGGAAGTTCATTACGATGGCAATTCTCATCCAAGGCCCTAAGCAACCCGGCAACGACATTGATGTGTACCTAAGGCCATTAGTTGAAGAACTTTTACAGATGTAGAATGGAAATGGTGTACGTGTGTAGGATGAGCACAAATAGGAGGAATTTAACCTACACGCGTTGCTGTTTGTATCCATCAACTATTGGCCCGCTCTCAGTAACCTTTCAAGACAGACAAACAAGGGATACAACGCATGCATGCACTGTGTAGCTGACACCGAATGTATATACCTGGACAAATGCAGGAAGAATGTGTACCTGGGCCATCGTTGATTTCTTCCGACCAACCATCAATGTCGAAAGAAAGGCAAGCATTTCAAAGGCGAGGCAGGTCACCGGAAGAAGCCCGCCATGCGTACTGGTGATCACATACTTGCTATGGTCAATGATTTACATGTAATCTTTGGAAAGGGTCCCGGCGGACTATCTGTTCCGAATGACGCTGAGGGACGCGCACCCATGTGGAAGAAGAAATCTATATTTTGGGACCTACCCTATTGGAAAAGACATAGAGGTCCGCTCTTCAATCGACGTGATGCACGTGATGAAGAACCTTTGCGTGAACTTGCTAGGCTTCTTGGGCGTGTATGGGAAGACAAAAGATACACAGAGGCACGGGAGGACCTGCAACGTTTGCATGAAAAAGACGGCATGGCTCCAAAGCAGTATGAAGGTCCTGCCAGCTACGCTCTTACCAAAGAGGAGAAGGAAATCTTCTTTGAATGCCTGCTCAGTATGAAGGTCCCGTCTGGCTTCTCGTCAAATATAAAGGGAATAATAAATATGTCAGAGAAAAAGTTCCAGAACCTAAATCTCATGACTGTCACGTGACTATGACGCAACTGCTTCCGTTTGCATTGAGGGGGCTTCTATCGGAAAACGTCCAATTAGCCATTATGAAGCTATGTGCATTCCTCAATGCAATCTCTCAGAAGGTGATCGATCCAGAAATCATACCAAGGCTAAGGAGTGATGTGGTGCAATATCTTGTCAGTTTTGAGCTGGTGTTCCCACCATCCTTCTTCAATATCATGACGCATGTCCTAGTTCATCTAGTCGACGAGATTGTCATTCTGGACACCGTATTTATACACAATATGTTCCCCTTTGAGAGGTTAATGGGAGTCCTAAAGAAATATGTCCGTAACCGCACTAGGCCAGAAGGAAGCATCTCCATGGGCCATCAAGCAGAGGATGTCAGTGGGTTTTGTGTTGACTTCATTCCTGGCCTTAAGAAGATAGGTCTCCCTAAATCGCGGTATGAGGGAAGACTTACTGGAAAAGGCATGTTTGGAGGGGACTCAATAATATGCAGGGACGGGCATTCTTGGTCTCAAGCACACTACACAGTTCTATAGAACTCTACCTTGGTGAACCCGTATGTCGATGAACACAAGAACAATCTGCGCTCCAAACACCCGGAGTAGTGTGACGACTAGATTACAGTGAACACATCAGGACTTTCAGCAGTTGGTTGGAAACATATCTCAGAGGTTACAACACTGTTTGTGATGAGTTGTACTCATTGTCCAGGGGACCATCTTCGACTGTATTGACTTAAAAAGGATACGAGATAAATAGGAATACATTTTATACCATCGCACAAGATCAAAAGAGCACCAACCAAAACAGCGGTGTCTGCTTTGATGCAGCAACCAAGAGGGGAAAGGACACATATTATGGTTACATAGTGGACATATGGGAACTTGACCACGGACATGATTTTAAGGTCCCTTTGTTTAAGTGCAAATGGGTCAATCTGACAGGAGGCGGGGTACAGATACACCCACAGTACAGAATGACAACAGGGGATCTGAACAATCTTGGGTACACTGACGAACCGTTCGTCCAAGCCAATGATGTGGCGTAGGTTTTCTATGTGAAGGACATGTCTACCAAACCGAGAAAAAGAAAATATAAGGAAGCGAATACATCATACGATGAGCCAAAGCGCCACATAATTCTTTTAGGAAAAAGAGACATCGTGGGACTGGAGGTCAAGACAGACATGTCTGAAGATTATGAAAAGTTTCATGAAATTCCTCCCTTCAAAGTCAAGGCTGACCCAAGCACCCTGTTAAACAATGAAGATTATCCATGGTTACAGAGCAATAAGCAAAGGACACAAGCGAAGAAAAAGTGAAGACTTTCTCTCCACAACTATTATGATGATGCCTTTGATCTAGAATATCACTGCAGTTACATGTGAAGAAATAAAATGCCTTTTGTAACAGATGAGTTTTTGTCTGAAACCCTGATACTTCGAAAAAGATTGTCCGTTTTGTACACGAAGTGCATCCAGTTTTTGCCGTAACCCTATCAACTTTTTTGCATGGTCTCCTACTGGATTGATACCTTGGTTCTCAAAAACTGAGGGAAATACTTATGCTACTTTGCTGCATCATCCTCTCCTCTTCGGGGAAATCCAACGCAGTGCTCAAGAGGTAGCAGTCATTGGTGCCTTTACGGACTAGCCAGCTATCTTCACCCGCGCAAAAGCGGGTCATAAGGCTTGTTAGGACTGCCATTGTCCTTGGCTTCTCTTGGCCAAGGTTTTTGGCGAGCCACTCTTCACGGATGCTGTGTTTGAATGCCGCTAAGGCTTCGGCATCTGGACAATCGACAATTTGATTCTTCTTGGTGACGAATCTGTTCCAAAGCTTGCGGGCGGACTCTCCGGGCTGTTGGATTATGTGACTTGAATCGTCAACATCCGGAGGCCGGACATAAGTCCCTTGAAAATTCTCCCTGAAAGCGTCCTCGAGTTCCTCCCAACTCCCAATTGAATTTCCGGGGAGGCTTTTCAACCAGTGTCTAGCTGGTCCCTTTAGTTTGAGGGGAAGGTATTTGATAGCGTGGAGGTCATCCCCACGAGCCATATGTATATGTAGGATAATGTCCTCGATCCAGACCCCTGGGTCTGTCGTTCCGTCGTATGCCTCTATGTTCACAGGTTTAAAGCCCTGTGGCAATTCATGGTCCGGTACCTCTTCGGTAAAGCACAGGGGGTGAGCAGCCCCTCTGTATCTGGACGTCCTTTGGCATGCCGTCGGCTGTTGTTGTGTCTGGTGTTTATTCCGAACTGGTATTTGATTGGCATCATCGTTTTGATGACTACAGTCCCTCGCTGGGGTGTGTCCTTTAGATCCGTAGATGGACCTAGCTGTGCCAGCCTTCTTATCCAGGTGCTCATGTAGCGTGCGCGGCGTCGGTAGCTGCTTTGTTGCGGTTATGAAGTGGTACGTCTTGCCTCCTGGTCATGTCACTCTTTGGTGGAACGGCCTCGTCGTCGAATTCTGGCAGTAGCTTGCATTTTGGGTAGTTCTTTGTATGGCGATCGTTGCCATATCTTTCTTCAGTGTCTAGCACTTTGTTCCATCTGCGGTTGAGTGTTTCCTGTGCGGCTTTAAGCTGTTGCTTCTGCTTCTTCAGACTTCTCGCTGTGGCCATAAGATTTCTGTGGAGGTTATCTCGTTCCACGCGTTCTTCCGGAATGATGAATGCATCATCGTCCGGACTATCTTCTTGTCCTGGGCCGGTTTGATGAACTCGTCCCTCTGGATCATTGTCTTCAGGCGTCTGCTCGGAACTGTGATTGGCGTGACCTGGCTCGTCCTGCTCCATCGCTGGTTCCGTATGACCATTGTTGCCTTCGGGGTTGACCGGAGTATCGATCCTTCAGGCGCTCTTACTGCTATTTTTACTGTTGCTGGACTTGGAACAGCGTCTACGCCGTCGCTTTGGCTTTTGCTCGGGGGTTTTATCTCCTGGATTGTCACCGTTGTCCTCCTTGGGTGTATCCACCATGTATATGTCGTATGACGAGGCGGAAGTCCGGCACCCCATAGATTCTGAATCTTGTCTTGCATCGTCATCCATACCGTCGATGCCTTCGGAGTCGAAGTCAAGCGCATCGGTTAAATCATCAACCGTGGCTATGAAGTGGGTGGTGGGTGGGTAACGAATTTCTTCGTCGTTTGCTTCCCACTCGAGCCGGACATAGTTCGGCCCAGAATTTTCTGTCAAAGAGAGAGTTTTTAATGAGTTCAGCATGTCGCCAAAGGGCGAGTGCTGGAAGATGTCCGCAGCGGTGAACTCCATTACCGGAGCCCAACCTGGCTCGACTGGTTCGGGAGTGCGCGAACAGGAACCTACAACCGGATACGAGTCCGGGGGTCCGGGGTCACAGGCCTCCTTTGAAGTGAGGCCCGTGTTAGGCTCCACCGCTGATGAGGGTACGGCCTGCGGGGCAGAGTCCATCCCTCCATCCTTGGGCAACACAACCCGCTCTGGATTTGAGGCCGGGGCTACTATAGGGGCGATATTCCAAGAGCTGTCCGATAGCAGGTCTAAGCCATGCCTGTCGTGACTGTCCGGTGCTCCTGGCATAGGCTCGAAGCCGTCGAAGACCAAGTCTCCGCGAATGTCTGCCGTGTAGTTCAGGTTTCCAAACCTGATCTGATGGCCAGGGGCGTAGCTGCCGATCTGCTCTAGATGGCCAAGCGAATTGGCCCGCGGAGCAAAGCCGCCGAACACGAAGATCTGTCCGGGGAGAGAAGTCTCCCCCTAGACCGTGTTGTTGACGATTGAAGGTGCCATCAAGCCCTGCAGCGACGACATAGAGGAACTCTCAATGAAAGCGCCAATGTCGGTGTCAAAACCAACGGATCTTGGGTAGGGGGTCCCGATCTGTGTGTCAAGGCTGATGGTAACAGGAAGCAAGGGACACAGATGTTTACCCAGGTTCAGGCCCTCTCGATGGAGGTAAAACCCTACTTCTTGCTTGATTAATATTGAAGATATGGGTAGTACAAGAGTAGATCTACCACGAGATCGTAGAGGCTAAACCCTAAGAGCTAGCCTATGATGGTATGATTGTAATTGTGATCGGCCTTCTAAGGACCAACCTCTCCGGTTTATGTAGACACCGGAGAGGGCTAGGGTTTACATGGAGTCGGTTACAAGGAAGGAAACACAATATCCGGATCGCCAAGCTTGCCTTCCACGCCAAGGAGAGTCCCATCCCTGCACGGGCTGAAGTCTTGAGTCTTGTATCTTCACACTTCAACAGTCCGGACATTGTACACAGTCCGGCTGTCCGGATACCCCCTAATCCAGGACTCCCTCACTATGGCCCCGCAGTCTATGAAACAATGTGACTAGGAAAGACAATAAGATGCAAACAAAGGCAAATCTATGAATGGGTCGATGACCGGAATTGGTTATGTTGACACATCCATGCTCGGTATTTTGACTTTAAGGCATCACTGAGAGCTTATTACCACATTGAACTTAGGTGAAAACCCCAAGTCCTACTCATTGGAGACACCAACTTTGTGAAAGATAGCCTACTACTATTTTTTAGTGTGATCGTTAAACATGCAATGCCTTTTGTTCTTTTCAGTGACGACATTATCCACACAACCAAAACAATTATCACTAGGTCTATGAGGAAATATGTTTTCACAATGTATTTATTGGGTGTTGTAAATATATTTTTTTCTAAAGTTGGTAACACTTAAAACATTTTGTCTTAATACAAGACTAAGTGACTTTGTGCAGATGAGAGTAAAGTTTGTAAGATTTTATTTGGATGGTGCAGGGAACCTTTTCTGCACGAGATATCTCTTACCGTCAATTCACATCTTGTATCCTCCTTCATGTCTCAATAAGGGATATCAAATATTCGAGACTTCAGTGTAGGTTCTTGAAAAGATTCACATTTTTAGCAAGTTTGTCCTTTCCGGCAAAAAGAATATTTCTAGAAATTTACATTATTGAGGGACTATGAAGAAAAACTTGCATACACTTTCCTAAAATATCCAATGGGTCTATTTAAGTCTGCCTAACCCTAAATCCCCACCCATGCCTCCCACTTCCGTCCTCCGCATCCGCCGCCGGCCCTCTCACACAACCCTCAATTCTCACTAGAGACTCTAATCACCGTATGGTCTCTACTTCTTCGCTGATACCATACCTTGCCACCATTAGGCGCCATACCGATGGTTCGGCGAAAACCTCACCAGCTGACCGCCTCCTGCCGCCCATTGTTAATTTGTTGCGAGCTGTAAGTCTTGACCCATTCCTCCTAATTTGAGCTTTGATCTTCACAAGAATTCATGGCACAAGCCACCGGATCTAGATCGTTGCTCTCTAGATCTAATATGGGCCTCGATGGATGCCTATGGTGTAGATCTCACGACAAAGATGGATCATGATACTCGACCGGATTCTCGCAGATCTGGGAGATCAGGCACGACATATAAGGTACCTTCTTAGCAAATCCAATAAGTGTTAGCAAAATCATCCATTGATAAGATATCTCACAAGTTTAACAGGAGGTGATTGCTATATAATCATTGCTAACTAGAGCTATGGTGGGCCTGAAGTGAATCCCCATTGCATAAATATAACGATGGAAATGGATCATGACACCCAGCTGGATCAACTCAACGCCACAAGATCAAGCATGATACATGAGGTATGTAATTAACGAGTCCTACTGACATTCCCAAATCATGCATTGAAAAAAGTGTCGTCTGGTCTTGTGATGAGGCAATCACATGCCACCATATCTTTCATTGTTGTGTAAATCTAACGATGACAATGGATTGTGATGCCTGACTAGATGGGCTAAAAATACGAAATAGATAATGATAGATCATGTACCTAGCTACTTATTACTCCCTCCATCCTATAATATAAGATGTTACTACTTACTACAGGCAACGTACTCATATATTGGTTGTAATAACATTTTATATTATGGGACAAAGGGGGTATATCATAGATGCATTCAAAAAATCATGCCTTTTGAAACATAAAAGAAACGATACCGCTCAGCACTTTGATTACCGGGGATAAATTATGTCATTCATAGGACATATCTGCGGGAGTAGCCAGGGTTAGAGCACCTACAGCCAAGATTAGAAAAGTCAGGTTAGGCTTTTTTCAGATGAACACCCTTCTAAAATATTTATATTAACGTGTCTGATTGCTTTATGCCGAGTAAGTATAGATCACTCTTCTTTTTCTTAGAGATTACTTTGTCGTCATTACAATTTTTCGAAGCATTTTATATGTGGATGATGTGAGTTGTTGGGAGATGGTTAAGGTAGGCCATGCCTCTTTTATATCTTTCTAGCTAATTGCTCGTTGTGTTACAATTGAAGGCATACATATTATAATGGTTCAACACTAGTCGTGTCTGATATATACCATTCTATATGTTTGGTAAGATTTGATTTGAGTATGTGTCAGGGAATGCAAGAAAAGTTTTGATTTAGTTGAGATTTTAGTAAGGTTTGATTTGATTTGGGTATGACTAGGGGAAGGCAAGGGAAGTTTTTATTTAGTCAAGATTTTGGTAAGATTTGATTTGATTTCATTTCATTGAGTTAATGCACGACATAGTTTTGATAAGATTTGATTGAGTTAATGTAAGACATGGTTTCCAGTAAAAACAAGGAAAGGGAAGTATTGATTGTGTTTAGATTATTTCAAACCAAGGAAGGAGGGCGTGGAGAGATAAAAGCTAACATAGGAGGGAGGGGGATGTGAGGAGAACATATCAACTCTCCTTTAATAGTAGAGGATAATAATAATAATAATAATAATAATAATAATAATAATAATAATAGTAATAATAATAATGACGATGATGATGATGATGATGACGATGATGATGATCATGATCATGATGAAGATAATAATAGTAGTGGCAACTAGTGTTTTTTGATTTGTGAAGTTTGGTCTATGATCGTTATGATATAAATGAGACACGTATTAGCATGCAAATTTTTTTAACTTTGGGCCATCTGCTCAGCAAAACATTTTTAAATCTCTAGTGAAAGACATTGCGAGAAATAAATATTATTAATAACATATATACTCTTTTGTTAGCATACCCTGCGACGGTAGCTAGTTTAATCAAATGAATTGAAGAATTTGATGACTATTCATAGACACATATCATACGCTGTGTACCTATCTCTACATATACTCCCAGGTAACAAGGGAACAATCAGCTTGAGTAGGATTAGATATGGGTTTTTTTCATAGTTTGTTAAGCAAAACAATCTTCTGGCATTATTGCTTGTTCTTGACAGCCAAAACACTTCAAGTGGGACTAAGTTGTTTTAGGTAACCAATTATTTTGGGTAAATCTTCTTATTTTCTTATAGAACTGTAGAGATTTCAAGATTTTTTCTTACATTTACCATTCAACCATATAGAGTAAAAATTCTTACCATGATTTACTAGTTACGGGTCCTCCCAAGAGGACAATCTGTATGAAACATCCTCGCTAGTTAGGGGTCCTCCCAAGGGAAAATTCACGGCAAGCTTTTTTTCGTTCCATGGATTTGAATGATAAAATCAAGCGAAATCTCTAAGGTCAGATTTCTTTGAGACAAAAGATTAAGGCATATTTACCCAGAACAACAAATCATCTCAAGGAACTTAGCCAACCCGAATCCACAGATCCATAATTGCATCATAGAAAAATAACCAAGATCCATTAATACATAATCACATCATATTAAAAATTAGCCCTAGAATCCATTAACACAGAATTGTATCGTAGAAGATAAAGCCCACATATCTTTTCTACCAACAGAATTGTACAAGCGAGAATTCAATAGAGGATTATTATACATGCTGTTCCGGGTCCCGGATGGTCTCGAGAGCGGCGGCTGGGGCCTCTTGTAGGACCGTCTTGAATAGTCGAGGATAAGTCCATGCCTTCGCACCTTCTCCTTCCCATTGCTCCCCATGCGTGGCCATCTTCCTCTACAAACCCAACCAAAATTGTTAGTACTACTATCTACTATATACTACCCAAACCACCCATTGAAGACAAAACATATTGGCATTACTCGAAAGCGTAACGCTTCCACGAGAACCGAAATAGAACAACTCGAGCAGAGGACGGGAGGGCTGACGAGAATCTTCGAATTTTTGGTTAGGAACTTACTACTTAGCACCTCCATTTAAAAGTCACAAAAGACTCGTGTTTCTATCCTTGCCTCTAAGAATTCATGCATCACTGGCTAGATACATTTTCTTCTAAATTCATTCTCATCCAAGTTTCTTTTTTTCATATAGATTACCATAAATCTTGTAAAACACCCTGGAATTACCAATGGCTAGGTACCTCTACAAAATAGCCTGATCCATGACGTGGACTGTAATAACAAGTTGTCTATCTATGGTATAAGTATCCATTATTCATAAGCATCCATTCCTTAGAGAATTGCATACATGTACCTAGCAAAGATAATTTGTCCACGTGGCGAATCAGGTGTTACGTAGAAGTAGCCGTTGATAATTCAAGCAAAAACAAAAGCTTATCGGAAGTTACAATACTAATAATCTATATGAAAAAGAAACACACAAGCGCAAGTAAATTTAGAACAAAATACATCTTGCTCTAGCGGTGATGATGAATTCATAGTCAAGAACAGAAAAGCGAGAACTCGGGACTTTAAAAGGAGTTGCTAGTTGGCAAGTTTCTCATCGGGCATTACTGATTATCCTGGTCATCCATCCTCTCCTCCGCCTAAGTTGTTGTCTTCCGTGGAAGCAGAACCGCCGCTACATTCAGGTTGCCATTTTGTCTCCTCTTTTTGTTTGGTTGGGCGGTGGATACTAGTAGCAGTAGTAACAAGTTTGGTTGGAGTTGATCGAGAATCCTCGTTTCTTGGTGAAACTCGGTAGATGCCTGCCCAGTGAGAACAAGGGAAGGAGAAGATGCCTTTGCCTGATTAGCTGTTCGAGGATTGATGCGGTCCTACAAGAGGCCCCGGCAGTCTGCTCCAGAGCAGGTATAAGTATAATACTTTATTGGATTGTGGTTGTCGGATTCAGCTAGTAGATAAGCTGTATGGGATTTACTTCTTCAATGCAGTTCCGTGTTAATGGATTCTAGAGATGGTTTTCCTATGATATGATTGTGTATTAATGGATTAGCATAGGACCTGTCTCTGTGATGCGATTCCACATCAATGCGTTAGAGTTGAGCTCAATTTCTTGTGAGGATGATCTGTTGTTCTTGGTAAATCTGGCTTAATTTCTTTCTCTGGACTACAAATCTTACATATTTCTGCAAGTTATGATTCAGCTCCGTAGAATGCAAAAAAGGCTTACCATGAATCATCATCTATTTCCTTAACATGTTAACATTTTGAAGGAAAATAATTAGCAGAAAAAATAGATAAAGATCTTGTGTTGTATGCATTTCATACTCGGCTCCAGCTCTACCCTTTTCTTTCAAGTTATCGTGGCCTTGCTATTTGAATATGTCATGCAAAAATATGGAAGACACTGTACAACTATCTAGCATTCTTGAGTTTTGTAGAATGCACATGGTTCCTTGAAAATTAGGGATAGGGCGGGATGGAAACATGGTTCATGATTGTGAGAAGCGGAGCGATGGAGGTGTAGTCTTGCTACATGATTGGGTGGAAGCGGTGGTGTCACCGACTTCAAGCACCATGTTGCGGTGGCGATGCGATCTAAAGGCGTGCCCGTCTCCTTCAAAGATGTTTCCAATGAGATGAAACGTTTGTTAGATAGTGCGAGTAGAAACCACGTAAGCGGACCACCACGAAAAGGAGTTGGTGTGCAGCGGCTATAGCCACAACCTCTGAGTCCAGAACTACTGTACCCTTGACCACAGGTGTACTATGCTCCACACTAAGCGATTCAGCAGTACTCTATCTCAATATCATGAGGTATCATGGAACCTTACGTCGAATTGCTTAGTGTGGAGCATAGTACACTGTGTTCAAGGGTACAGAGTTCTTGGACTCGAGGTTGTGTCCATAGCCGGTTGCACAACAGCCCTCATGCGGTCCGCCATGTTTCGCCCAGATTGTCCGACAAATGTTTCATCTCAGTGGAGACATCTTTGGGAGCAGATGGGCACACCCTTAACCTATCACTGCCACTAGCAACATGGTGCTTGAGGCTGGTAACACCACCATTGCGCCCAATCATTTAGCAGTACCTACATTTTCCATCATCTGCTTCCGTCAATCATGGTACCATGTTCCCATCCCGTTCTATCCCTAATTTTCAAGGAACCATGTGCATTCTGCAAAACTGAAGAGTCATAGATAGTTGTACAGGTGAGGTCTATCATTTTTCTTGCATGACATATTTGAAATAGCAAGGCCATAGCTTGAAAGAAAAGGGCAGAGTTGGAGCCAAAGTATGAAATGCATATATACAACACAAGATTTTTATCTATCTTTTTTACTAATTATTTTCCTTCAAAATGTTAACAAGTTCAGGAAATAAATGACAATTCATGGTAAGCCTTTTTTGCATTCCACGTAGCCGAGTCATAAAATCTAGCAGAAATATGTAAGATTTGTAGTCCAGAGAAAGAAATTAAGGAAGATTTACCAAGAATAACAGATCATCCTCACAAGCAATTTAGCCCAACTCGAAGGCATTGATGCAGAATCGCATCACAGAGACAACCTAGTCCTATGCTAATCCATTAATTCACAATCATATCACAGAAAAACTAACCCTAAAATCCATTAATATGGAACTGCATCGAAGAATATAAATCCAATATAGATTATCTAGAAGCAGAATCCTACAACCACAATCTGAGAAAGTATTATACTTGTACCTGCTCTCGAGCTAGCTGCAGGGGCCTCTTGTAGGACCGTCCTAAATCCTCAAATAGTGAATCCGTGCAGCGCATCTTCTACTTCCCTTGTTCTGCTGGGCAGCCATCTACTAGAGTTTCGACAAAGAAACGAGGATCCTGCATCAACTCCAACCGAACTTGTTACTAGTGCTACTACTATCCACTACCAGGCAAACAAAAAGAGGAGACAAAATGGCAACCTGAATAGAAAGCGTAGGTTCTGACCCCACGGAAGACAACAACTTGGGCCAAGGAGAGGAGGGCTAACCAGGATAATCCGGCAATGCCTGGTGAGAAACTTGCCGCCTAGCATCTCCTTTTAAAGTCCCAGAACTCTCATCTTTATGTTCTTGACAATGAATTCATCACCACTAGAGCGAGATGTATTTTGTTCTAAATTTAGTTGCACGTGTGTGTTTCATTTTCGTATAGATTAGTAGTGTTGTAACTTCTGGTAAGCTTTTATTTCTTGCCTGGAATTATCAATAGCCACTTCTACAGAACACCCTGATTTGTGACGTGGACAAAATATCTTTGACAGGCACATGTATCCAATTCTCTAAAGAATGGATACTTCTAAATAATGGATACTTCTACCATAGATAGACACCTTGTTATTACAGTCCAGGTCATGGATGGGGCTGTATTGTGGAGGTAGCTAGCCATTGGTAATTCCAGATTTCCAGCCAAGAAATTAAAATCTACCATAAATGTAATCCTAATGCATGTGTTGTGAATTTATAGGTTGTAATTTTTTTTCCAATGTGTATGGGCATATATATTCCAATTCATATGTATGAATGATGTTGTCAAATATGGATGTTGTGAAATAATTCATTTTATATGTCATTTGTGTTAGGATGGGCGAGGCTGCGGACGGTGGTCGTTCGTATGTTTGGCTTGACCCTGCTTTCAACAAAGGGTATCATGGGTGTTTTATCGAGAATGGACAGGAAACAAGCTTTGGCATCATAGTATTCATGTTATTGTATTTTTTTAGAAGTTGAAGGTTCTGACATATTTGTGCCATTATGACACATGCTGCCAATAGTGTGAATGAGGGGTCACACCAAGACATGCCAGTTGGCATACGATGAGCGGTTTGAGCCTTATTTCGAGAGAGCTAGCCTCCTACCGTTTGTTCTACAGTTCAAGTGTGTACCACCGGTGGTGAACCATACTGCTCTCACAGCCCGCTGGATCGTTGGCGGACGGAGATACACAGTTTCCATCTTCCTTGTGGGAAGATGACAGTCACCCTGGAGGACTTCGCGATGATTATTGGTCTTCCGCTCCACATCGAGTCTCTCATTGGATGAGTGTGCAACAAGTTCTGGCATGAGAGGGTTACCGGTCTCATCGGTGATTGCTCCCCCTCTCTTATCGCCAGGGGAAAGATGGACAACCGGTCATCCGGTGTCCCATTCAAGTGGCTCCGTGAGAACAGGTCGGGATGCCCACAAGGTGGACAACGAGACGGTGGACCAATACGCGCGGGCGTACCTGTGGTATCTCCTATCCCAGGTACTTTTTATAGACTGCTCTGGTGATGTTGCGTCCTGGATGTTTCTTGACTTCCTGGTTGCCTAGGACCAGAAGTACAGCTAGGGGTTCGCTGGTCTCGCCTACTTGTACTGTTAGGTAACAAGTTACTGCAATAATTCTTTATGGTTGTATTTATGTTTTTAGGAATTGTTCGAAGCTAATGATGAACTAGTTCTTGTTAGCAGCTCGACGAGGTGTGTATGAAAACCAGCGACAAACCCGCTATGGGCGGGAGTACTTGGGACCTCTCGGTATGGATGTGGGAGCGGTTGCCGGTTGGACGTCTTCAAAAAATGGACGCCGGATGGCCTTTGGAAGGCCTTGAGGGAGAAGAAGCCAATTTTATGACTACCCACTCTGGCTTTCGCTTGGGACAGAGTCAAAATGTTCGGAGGCAAGCAAGAGGCCTTGTACAGGAGCTTCATCAATGAGATGGACAATCTCAAATACAATCAGGTATAGCATTTTGTAACTTTTTTTATAACCACTTTCCCCACTCTTCTTTGATCCGTCTGAGGGCCGAGTGGCAGCCTCGACCCGAGCGGAAGTGCGATGTGTCTGGAAACTCGGGATCGGAAGGCGTCGAAACAGGGAACCAACTCTTATGCAGGTTAACTGGACACCATATTGGATTGTTTGGGAGTTTCAACTGGATGCTATGTGTACGAGGGACAGAAATATTTGGTGGATTAGGTGCCCCCTCATATGCATCTACATTGTCGAATGACACCTACCACATTGTGTGGCGTTGCAATTCAGTCGGAGGCAACGCACCCCACAGGAGGAAGCTACGAGAGTGTCATGGAGCTTCATCGGTGAGCAACCTAACATATACTATATGTAGTATGTAATCTCAATTGTTTCTTATGCTTTGTGCTCTCGTGCCATGCAGCCAGAACTGGCAGATATTCCAAAGTGTAACAACTTAAACTTAGTTACCGTCCTTTTGCTAGATAGACAAACTTATAGCTATATTCCTAGGGAGGCCTGCTTGCCTTCGGCGCCGGTGACGCTGGCTGGCCGTTGGGCCGGGGTGGATGGGGAGCTCGGGCAGGAGGCCCTGGTTCCACCTTCCCCCGGCTTAGTGTTCTCGAGTGCAGCTACTCGGGAGGAGGTGATTGCGTTCGGTAGTATTCCGGATCCGGTCTCTGAGGGGCGACGGTTGAGTAGCCGTCTCAGGACCATCCGGAAGTGGACGACATTCAGCAGTGGTGCACTATGAGGGCGGCCAAGCTTCATGACGTGGAGGTCACTACTGGTATGTCGGTCAATACCTCTAATTCTATTTTGCATTTTTCCAATGATGAGATTATCAATAATGCAAATCAGCTAGGAATTTCACTAGGTAGTAATGATAGTGAAATCTCAACCTCGGTTAATGATATGCTGGATTTAGAGGCCGAACGGGCGCTTGAGATGATTCGTAACTTAGCTGCGGTCAAACCTATGAATGATTCCGATATCGATGCTTTAGGGGTCAGGGCGATTGATAATCTTTGTGCGGATCTAGCTCAACCGTCTCCTGAGCCTGAGGAGGAGGATGAGCGAGGGGACAATATGGAAATGCGCACCTCTGCTATTGGTTGTGAGGACCAGCTGGAGAGTTTCAATGCTCCTAAACGCAAATGGAAGCGGAAGATCTACCCAGATTCCGCAATGCGTAGGAGCGCTCGGATACGAACGGCTAAAAAATTCCATGACGAGATATGAAAGGAATCTTTTGGAATAGTAGAGGTCTGAAAGACTTGACTAAAAGAAGGTTTCTTGCTGAGGCTTCTATTGAGCATAAGTTGGACTTTATCGCTTTGTCGGAAACGGGTAGAGCCAACTTCTTGTCACAATTTCTAAATACTCTTTCGGGGGGTATTGATTTCGATTGGCATTGTCTACCTCCGCGAGGAAGATCGGGTGGGATTTTACTCGGAGTTAGATGTGATTCGTTAGAAGTCCGAAGCGTGGTCATGGGAGATTTCACTGTTAAGTTTAGGGTGCGGCCGAAGACAGATGGGTTTAACTGGGCTTTGGCGGCGGTATATGGTGCCGCACAGCCCGAGCTCAAACCGGATTTCTTGGCTGATCTGGTTATGATTTGAGGTTATGAACAACTTCCTATCCTGGTGGGGGGTGATTTTAATATCATCAGAAGGCGTGATGAGAAGAATAATGACAACTTTGACGACCGATGATCGTTCATGTTTAACACAATTATTGAAAGCCTGGATCTGTGTGAGATAGAGCTTTCGGAAAGTTTACCTGGGCTAACGCGTTGCCAAATCCGACGTTTGAAAAGATGGATCGAGTCCTGGCTAGCGTCGAATGGGAGCAGAAATTCCCATATGTTACAGTCCAGGCACTTACTCGTGGTATTTCTGATCACACACCATTATTCCTTGACTCTGGGGAGGCCACCCACTTGGGAAATAAAAATGTTTTTTCTTTCGAGCTTGCTTGGTTTGAGAGAGAAGGTTTCTTGGATCTCATAGCCAGAGAATGGGCTAAGGATGCAGGAGGTCGGTCTGCGCTCGAGCGCTGGCAGAATAAAATTAGGCATTTGAGAAGTTTCCTATGTGGGTGGGCTAAGCATCTTAGTGGGATTTATAAGGTTGAAAAGGAACAACTCCTTACGCTTATTCAGTCCCTTGATGTAAAGGCCGAAACCATGATCCTGCCAGCCTCGGAGCTTCATGCCAAGCTTGATGCGGAAATGAGGCTGAAAGAGCTCCTTCATGAGGAAGAACTAAAGTGGGCGCTTCGGGCTAAGGTCGGTAGAGTTGTCCAGGGGGACGCAAACACACATTTTTTTACTTGACCGCCAATGGTAACCATAGAAATAAGAGGATCTTTCAGCTTGAACAAGACGAGGGAACGATTCTTGGTGAGGAAAACATAAAGCACTATATTACTGAGTATTACAAGCAGCTATTTGGGCCTCCAGAGGACAACTGTGTGTCGCTGGATGAGTCTAGGATTGAGGATGTGCCTCAACTTACGGCTGTTGAGAATCATATTTTAGTTGCTCCTTTTTCTGAGAAAGAGGTGTTTGAGGCCATTTCCCAGATGAAGAATAATAAGGCTCCACTAGTGCAGAATCGGGTTTAGTGCCGGTTCGTAACGGCCATTAGTGCCGGTTTGCCAACCGGCACTAAAGAGTGGGGACTAAAGCCCCCCCCCCCTTTAGTACCGGTTCATCACGAACCGGCGCTAAACTGCCACCATGTGGCACGAGCCCGGCCCGGGGTGCGCGTAGGGCATTAGTACCAGTTGGTAACACCAACCGGTACTAAATATTTGGGGGGGGGGTTGATTTATTTTCCATTCAATTTTTTTTGTTTGCTGGTATTTCACGATACTACAAATTGTACACGTTATGCATATATATAAATAGATTTTCTCATACGTAGAACGCATATATATATATATATATATATATATATATATATATATATATATATATATATATATATATATATCATCGAATGTCTCACAAACCAACACCATTAATTATTCACACATACACATGTATATACATATACAATTTCTCCTACATATATTGCCTTTGGTGCCTTCGGAGCACGATGACAAGTGGTTCATGGGGGCTGTAGCGGGTAATAGTATTCTCCTTTGGGATCTATGACCTGGTCGAGCCAAAATCCGGCTATTTCTTCTTGAAGCGCTAGTATGCGGTCCGATGGTAGGAGCTTATCCCGCACTGATCTGAACTGTAAAGAAGGAGATCAATATGCATGTGTGTTAGTTGTGTGACTAGATATTGATAATGGTGTGAATAGTATTCGACAAACGTACCCAATCCTGTCTATCGATCTGCTCCTTTAGACGTCATCATGCGAATGTTCTAAGCAAAGAATGCACACAGATTATTTTCCGCTACCGCTTCGTGGCCTTTACGAGAATGGAATTGAATCAAATAATGATTAATCAAGCATGATAATTAATTAATGATATTGAAACAAGAATTAAAGAGATGGTAGCTAGCTAGTACTACTTAATTACTTACCATGGGTCGATGCCAAAACAACTTTTTTGGCCACTTGCCTGGAGTCACCTTGATGAACTTTGCCCACGCCCTGCCCGCCGGCAAAGAAAATTAATAAAGGGGTTATTAAATAGTTCATATCAGGAAATGACGAACTAATAATTAATAGGCCGAGATATAGTTAATAATGATTCAAATTACCTGTTGACTATCCCCTTCACGATGGTGTAGTCTTTATCTTCTTTAGTTAGTGAGTCCAGTAATTCAACTTTTCCTTCGTCAACTTTAATGTCTAACAAGACCCAGTGCCAACTGCATATGCACACGTTTGCATGTCTTAATTAAGCAGGCATGTGCATAAAATTAATCAACTACCGTAAAGCGTATACACTTAATTATTAACATCTAGCTAGCTAGTAAGAAAAAACAGAATTTGTAGTACAAGACAGTGTGGCTCACGGGAAGTTGTAAGGGAGTAGTATATCTTCATTGCTATTGAGGCGCTTCAAGAATTCTAGCATGCTTTCCTCTACAACATCTTGACAATGTTCAATCTGCCATATGTCCTGATTAATGGTATTTGGGTCAATGAACTCAACGCCATAGCGTCCAGCTTTTTTCATTTCATACATCTTCATCCTGCATATAATACCACAGAAAAAGAATATAGTGAGGATAGTTACATGTAATGACTGATCAAAAATATCACTACATAACTAGCTTGAGACTTAAATTACAGAAAGAAATCACTTACAGACAATAGCAACTGACGATAGACTTGTCGAGTGCGTCTTGATTGTATAACTGAAATAGTTCTGGATACTCAATGGCCAGAGCTTTCTCATAGAGTGATATTTGTTGCATGTTCATATGGTGCCTAGCTTTCATTTCTTCTAATTTTGTTGAAATGCCTTCCGCTTACTATTTTCATACATATTCCATCCTCCTATCGTACGTGTGAATATGAAACGCAGTCTTTTTTTGTATATATTCGATCCTCCTGCGCTTGCCTTACATCAAAGTAGTGTTCGTCTGTATCATGCATCAACCAGTTATGCAGAGCTAATTTTATTCATCTTCTTGTGGTTTTGACTTCATAAGGCAATATTAGAAAATAGGAAGGAAAAGAGTAAGTTAGGGGATGTTGGTGGTACTCCGCACCTGTCGGTGTACTAAAGTAGGGGTACCTTAGTATCCCGAACTTGTGCACGGGCAGTCGCAGCACCCCGCGGCAAGGCTTGCCGGGTGACCACCAAGACCCTCCGTAGTTCCTATTGGAGCCATTCAAGAACAAACTGTTTTAACTGAGAAGACAAGACCCCGGCAAGAGGAGCTTGCCGGGAAGGCCAACCGAAGCATTTCAGGGAATTTGTCATGACGCGCCGCGCGTCCCGACAAGGACCGGCGAGCGACAAGCTTCCGGGTGCGGCAAGACAACGACTGCGGCAAAGCGCTTGCCGCGGCGAAGCTACCACTCTGTGCCTACGCTCCAGCTCGTCCGTCGACGTGTCTCCACAGGATCACTCCAGGCGCACGTGGCGAGAGGCTGTGCAGCCAAGCGGTGCGAGGTCGCGAGCGAAGATGACGAGATGGCCATCGTGGCAAGCGGTGGCGCCCCTAACGGTCACTTTTCTGCACTGTTTAGGCGACGCGGACGGGCATTAAATGCTCTTCTCCCCTGCCGTCAGAGTTAGGTAGGATCCACTGTAGAAGCAGTTGTACCAACCACTCATTTTACATTTGTACCCCTGCATGCGTTGCCACCTGTCGGTGACCCCTTGAGTATATAAAAGGAGGCCCATGCGCAACATAGAGCATGTTCAACGCATTCGAAACCAGAACACTCCCACGCTCTAGAGCAAGAACATAATACAAACCACAAAGCAGCAGTAGGAGTTTTATCTCTCCGGAGAGCTCCGAAGCTGGGTAAAATCGCTCGTGTGCTCGCCTCAATCCGCTCTTCGTGCGATCCCCGCTCCCTGCCGGACCGAAAGAAGCCCTGCCCCATAGGTGTTCGTTTCCCACGACATCATTGGCGCGCCAGGTAGGGGGCGTCGAGGTTGTGTGAACCCGATCCGGCGTTCACGCGAGCCAGTTCATCATCATCTTCATCAACATGCCACCGAAGAAGAAGGCTTCAGAGGTGGCCGCTCCGTCCATGTCGATCCCGCTGCCACAGGAGCAAACGGGCGGTGGGGTAGACGCCGGCGGAGGAACGGGCGCCGACGAGGGAGCTCACGCTGTTACCAAGTCCAAGGACAAGGCCCCGCAAACTTCGGCGTCCGTACACTCACCGCGCCCGTCTCAGGAGGCGCGGGATCGACAGCGTCATGGTACTCGCAGTACCATACGCGCGATAGAACAAGGCCAAGTTGGTGGATCTCGGGCGTTCAAGATCAGCATGCACGCCATGGCATGCGGACGAAGCGAATGAGGTACGCTGGGCGACGGGTACTGCTCCTTCCAACCCGGTTGGAAGTCGAGCATATCCGCTCCTCGCACCGTTCACCGCCGCCACCGAAGACTCTGAAGAAGCGTTGTTCGAGCCGCGGCTCTGGATTACCCTCAACGGCGGACAAGATCGGCGATTGGAGGCCACCATTCGAGCCTCATCGGCCGCTTAACGGCGATACTCCACGGCAGCCAAATGCGTCGCAGCCGCGGCAAGATTGCGGGACGCGAGCCGATGGAGACAAGACCGGTGGGGGTGCAACCACCGTGCACTCCCCTCCCCGAAGGCCAAGATCGCCGACTCGTCGGGTCAACCTCGACACTGACTCCATAGCGTCATCAGATCCACGAGTTCGTCGAGATCAGCGCCAAGTTCTTCAAAACGACAAGAAGAGGACTTCGTACACGATCGAAGCGCCGGAGAGAAGCGGCGGCAATCAGACCAGCGCTGGGCCCCTGTCGATATGCATGCGCCCGAGGGAACCAGCGACTTGTCAGTCTGTGATAGGTTGCCCTGCGTTCACTCGTGAGCTGCGGCAAGTCGATGGACCAATACCAAAACTTCAAGCCGATGTACGGAGAAGTATGATGGCAGGTTGCATCCGTCGGAGTTCCTCGGCATCTACACCATCGCGGTGCAAGCTGCCGGGGCACGCGAGAAGATCATTGCCAACTACTTCCCATCGGTGCTCAAGCCCAATGTCGAGATCTGGCTCATGCACTTGCGGACAACTCCATCTCCTCATGGGCGGATCTGTGCCATCGGTTTGTCGGCGCCTTCACAGTGCCACAAGCCCCATGGCCAGGAGAGCGATCTTCATCTGCTCGCCCAGAAGGAAGGAGAGCCCCTGCGCAAGTACATTCAAAGGTTCAGCCAAGTGCAGCGCAACATTCCAGACGTCCACCCTGTCGCGGTCATCACACTACTAGGAAAAGGGCTATAGATGGAATTGACACTAATGGCGCACCAGACATGTGGTGCACCATTACTATATACTAATGGCGCACCATGTGTTGGCACGCCATTAGTGTCAACACTAATGGCGCACCACATCCACGGTGCGCCATTAGTAAAATATTTTTTTAATTTTTTCAAAACTACTAATGGCGCACCGTGGCATGGTGCGCCATTACTAGTTCAACTAGTAATGGCGCACCATGCCACGGTGCGCCATTAGTAACTCGGCCACCACTTCCACCGAATGCACCCCGGTGGATCGCCTTTTCAGTTTAAAAAAATAAAAGAAAATGATGAAAATGTCAAAAAAATAAAAGAAAATAAGTTTCTCATGTGATATGTGGTCTAGTTGTTGGGAAAATTTGCAAATATGAATTTCGACTTCATTTGCAAAATCTCATGAAATTTGTAAAATGGGCATAACTTTTGCATACTAACTCGGATGAAAAAGTTTTTTATATGAAAAATCATCTACTCGAAAAGTTACATTCAAATTTAACCGGGGGAACCCCGTTAAACATTTTCAAAATCCTCAAAAACCTAACAGAAAAAAAGATACAGGGCTTTTAAGATCTAGAGAGGCAAAAAAATTCAAAAAAAAAATTCAAACTTACTAATGGCGCACCTTCCCATGGTGCGCCATTACTATCTTCCCGCCTTCAAAATTCAAAATAAGTCAAAAAAATAAAAAATTTACTAATGGCGCACCTGCCCATGGTGCGCCATTAGTATCTTCCCTCCTTCAAAATTCTAAATAAGTCAAAAAAATAAAAAAATTACTAATGGCGCACCTGACCATGGTGCGCCATTAGTATCTTCCCGCCTTCAAAATTCAAAATAAATAAAAAAAATAAAAAAAGTTACTAATGGCGCACCTACCCTCGGTGCGCCATTAGCATGCCGTATATATGGCTGGCCGTGGTTCCTCCTTATCTCTTCACTCCACCTCTCCTACACTCCATATCCTCCTCTCCTCCACTCCATCTTCCCTTCTCTCCTCCACCATACTACCCTCCTCCTCTCCGGCGACCTCCTCCTCCTCTCCGGCGACCTCCTCCTCCTCTCCGGCGACCTCCTCCTCCCTCCTCTCCGGCGATCTCCTCCTCCCTCCTCTCCTCTCCTCTCCTCCCCTCCCCTCCCCTCCCCTCACGGTGAGCTCCTCTCCGGTGAGCTCCTCCTCCCTCCTCTCCTCCCATCCCCTCATGGTTTCTCCTTCCTCCTCTCGGATGCTCCGGTGAACTTCTCTCCAGCGACCTCCTCCTCCTCCTCTCCGGCGATGTAGGTGAGCGCCTCTTCGGTGACCTCCTCCTCCTCCTATCCGGCGAACTCCTCTCCGGCGAAGTACTCTCCAGCAAAAGAACATGGCAAAAGAACGTACAAGATCCAAAAACAGGAACAAAATTTGAAATAATGTCGTGCCAAAAAACGAGAAAAAAAACGAGCAAAAAATGGGCAAAAAATCACGATCCAGATCCAGATCCAGATTCAAAAATACTAATGGCGCACCGGTGGCCTATACTAATGGCGCACCGGTGGCCTATACTAATGGCGCACCATGGTTTATACTAATGGCGATTGCACAGTGCGCCATTAGTATACAGATACTAATGGCGCACCTTAGGTGCGCCATTAGTAATAAATACTAATGGCGTGCTACTAATGGCGCACCGGTGGTGCGCCATTAGTAGGCAAAACCGGTGCGCCATTAGTAGGCCTTTTTCTATTAGTGTCAGCGCGTTCCATCAGTGAGCTATATGCCCTGGCCGACAAGTGTGCATGTGCTGAGGAAGGGAGGAAACTCCCCGGAGAGAATGCAGGCGCAGGGGGATCTGACAGTGAGGATGCTGCCCCGGCAAAGAAAAACCGGCGGCGGAACAACAGAAGAAGGAAAGGCAAAGATGTGGTAGCTGTCGAGCAGTCCGGCAAGGGAGGTGGCGCCAAGGAAGCAGAACCTGTGGCGGCCGCCGACAAGCAGGGCGGCTCCGACAAGCAACACTGCAAGATCCACCGTACCAAGGGCCATGATCTCCAAAGTTGCAAGAAAGTTGAGCAGCTTGTCGAGCAACAGAAAGCTGAGTACGAGCGATGTGACAAGGAGAAGGCCCAGGAAGGTACTGGCGGGTCCGGCAAGAAGCGTCCCAGCAGGGGAGGACGCCGCGGCAAGGCCAAGCATCGACAAGGAGACAGGCCTCCCCGCGGCCGCGACAAAGATGAAGATGAAGACGAAGATGAGGATATGGATGATGACGAGGCCGACAAGCAAGAGTTTCAGAAAGCAACAGAGGTTACGTGCGTTGACGGCGGTGCTTCTTCAGATACTTCGACCGCCAGCTCAAGCGATGGGTGCGGGAAGTTAATGTGGCGAACCACCGGTTGAGTCACGCAAGCCTCGAAGTGGTCCAAGACGCCTATCATCTTTGACATTGAGGACCACCTGATCGCATAACTGCGGTCGGGTGCTTGCCGATGTTGGTTTCACCAACTATCCGCAACCTCAAGGTCACAAAGATGCTGGTTGACGGCGGGGCCGGCTTGAATCTGATCTCCTCCGCGGTACTCAAGAAGCTCCAGATCCCCGACAGCGAGCTCGAAGAGACCGGCACGTTCCAAGGAATCAATCCGGGAAGGAGCAAGCCCAAGGGGAAGATCACGTTGCCAGTGACATTTGGCAGCGAGCTGAACTTCAGAACAGAGAAAGTCACTTTTGACGTTGCTGATTTCCCATTGCCCTACAATGGGATACTCGGCCGTCCAGCCCTCGCCAAGTTCATGGCAGCCTCTCACTATGCCTACAACGTGCTCAAGATACCTGGTCCGATAAGTGTCATCTCTGTCCCTGGCGACAAGAAAGATGCCCTTATCTGCACCGACAAGATCTACCGGGAAGCAGCAGCCGCAGCAGATCGCAAGACACTTGCCAGGAGGAAGAAGAAAACCAAGTCCGGCAAGAGCTCTGATGCCCACTTCAGCAAGCGCACCTCTTCGGAGTGCTGCGCTACCGTCGAGGGCGCACCATCGAGCTCCACCGGCAAGTGTAAGAAAACAAAGATAGCTTCACCAGAGACCAAGAAAGTGGCCGCCAAGGAGGACGGCACTGGTGGTACCTTCACCATCAGTGACACGCTTGACCCTAAATAGGAAAGCGCGCTCGTTGCTTTCCTGCGGGCGAATGTCGACGTGTTTGCATGGCAACCGCCCCGGTGTTCCGAGGAAAGTGATTGAGCACCACCTTGCCGTTTGTCCTCACGCGCGGCCCGTCAAGCAGAAAGTCAGAAAGCAAGCAGTGGAACGCCAAGAATTCATCGCAGAAGAGATCAAGAAGTTGGAAGTAGCAGGCCTTGTCAGAGGAGTGCTCCATCCTACGTGGCTGGCCAATCCTGTAGTCGTGCGCAAGGCGAACGGAAAATGGAGGCTTTGTATTGACTTCACTGATGTTAATAAAGCTTGTCCCAAAGATCCATTTCCCTTGCCACGCATTGACCAGATTGTCGACTCCACGGCAGGATGTGATTTGCTTTCATTTCTTGATGCATATTCAGGATATCATCAGATCTTCATGGCAGAAGAGGATGAGGAGAAAACCGCATTCATCACTCCATGTGGCACATATTGTTTTGTACGGATGCCTTTCGGACTAAAGAATGCTGGTTCAACATTTGCAAGGGTAGTTCACGAAGCTTTTGAGCCACAGTTGCACAGAAATGTAGAAGCTTACATGGATGACATAGTGGTCAAGAGCAAAGACAGACCAACTCTGATTCAAGATTTGGACGAGACCTTTGCAAATCTGCGTAAGATCAACCTCAAGCTCAACCCCGAGAAGTGTGTGTTTGGAGTCCCTTCCGGCAAGTTTCTTGGGTTCTTCCTATCTCAGCGGGGGATTGAAGCCAATCTCGACAAGATCAAGGCCATTGAGTAGATTGAAGCACCGAAGCGCGTCAAGGATGTGCGAAGGCTTGCCGGCTGCGTGGCTGCTCTCAGCAGGTTTATCTCTAAGTTTGCTGAGCGCACCCTGCCATTTTTCAAAATATTAAAAAAGGCAGGTCCAATGAAATGGACTCCGGAAGCGGAGGCTGCACTGCAGGACTTGAAGAGATACCTGTCCTCCACTCCGATACTTGTCGCACCTAAGCCACAAGAGAAGTTGCTGCTATATCTAGCGGCAAGCAATCAAGTGGTTAGTGCTGCGTTAGTAGCGGAAAGGGAGGCGGATGATGAGCCAGCGACCACGGCAAGCGCATCCAGCGACAAGCAGGGGGCTTCCCCGACAAGCTCTGGTCCCGACAAGGATGGATCTGTGCAGCCATAAGAAGAGAAGCAGAACAAGATGGTGCAGCGCCCAGTTTACTTTGTCAGTTCCCTTCTTCAGGGGGCTAGGTCAAGGTACTCTGGTGTGCAGAAATTGCTTTTCGGCCTTCTCATGGCCTCGAGGAAGCTGCGCCATTACTTTCAAGCACATGAGATCATAGTTGTCACCGCTTTCCGTTGAAGAGGATATTGCGAATCCGAAGCAGCAGCAGGATTGTCGAATGGGCCTTTGGAACTGTCAAGCTTTGGCCTCAAGTTTGAGAGTACTTCAACTATCGAGCCGAGCATTGGCAGAATTCATAGCAGAATGGATGCCAACACCTGATGAAGAAATTTCGGAAACGAGCATCCCCGTCAAGGAAGCAAGCAAAGAATGGATCATGTACTTTGATGGTGCCTTCTCACTGCAAGGCGCCGGTGCGGGCGTGTTACTTGTCGCACCCACCGGAGAGCACCTCAAGTATGTGGTCCAGATGCACCTTCCCAAGGAGCAAGCGACAAACAATACTGCAGAGTATGAAGGTTTCCTTGCCGGACTCAGGATTGCGGCAGACCTTGGGATAAAAAAGATTATTGTTAGGGGTGACTCGCAGCTTGTCGTCCGTCAAGTAAACAAAGATTATCAGAGTCCGTTGATGGAAGCTTACATTGATGAAGTGAGAAAGTTGGAAGAGCATTTTGATGGCCTGCAGATGGAGCATGTTCCGAGAGCCCAGAACGACGTTGCTGATGGCCTGTCAAAATGCGCCGCATTAAAGTTACCTGTGGAACCAGGGATCTTTGTGCTCAAGCTGACTCAACCATTTGTAACACCATCAACAGGACAGAGCAGGAAGAGGAAGTTGATTTCCGGTGACTACTTTCCGGCAGAGCTCCCCGAAGCCGCCGCCAAGAAGGTCCCCAAGACCAACACTAAGAGTGCTGAGGAGCAGTCTGCTCCGACGAGCCCTGGGGTTTGTTCCGGTGAAGCAGACGCTCCCGACAAGTTTTGCTTCGCAAGCTTGCCGGGAACATCAAGCTCGGCTGAGCCGCAGAGTTCTGCCAGAAGCGGATGTTCCCGCAGCAGCATATGTGCCTTTAGTCCTTGTTGTCGAGCTGCAAGCTCCAAAGATGGGCACAGCAGATTGTCCATTTCCTTGAGACAGAGAACTTCCGAAGAGCAAGAAGAAGCGGAGAGTAGCCCGGCAATCAAGTATGTACCAGTTTGTCGACGACATCTGCATGAAGAAGATTCAACGGAGTGAAATTGAAGTGCATTCCGGGAAGATGGACAGAAGTTGTTGGCGGAGATACATGGAGGCATATGTGGTCACCACATTGGCGCAAGAGCACTTGCCGGCAAAGTGTTCCGGCAAGGTTTCTTTTGGCCAACAGCCCTCCAGGATGCAACTGCACAAGTAACCAAATGTGAAGCATGCCAGTTCCATTCCAAACAGATACACCAGCCAGCTCAAGCTCTCTAGACGATCCCTTTATCCTGGCCATTTTCGGTCTGGGAGCTCGACATCCTCGGCCCCTTTCCCGGAGCTGTCGGGGGCTTTGAGTACTTGTACGTTGCAATCGACAAGTTCACAAAGTGGCCGGAAGTGGAAGCGATGAGAAAGGTGGCGGCACGATCGGCGATCAAGTTCTTGGTCGATTGTTTGCCGTTTGAGTCCCTAACGGGATCATCACCGACAACGCACGCAATTCACGAGCCGCACCTTCATGCAAGACGTCCAAGATCTTGGCGCCAAGGTTCGCTCGCTTCATTGCTCACCCGAGAAGCAACGGTCAAGCGGAGAGGGCAAATGCTGAAGTGCTGCGCTGGCTCAAGACCAGGACTTTCGACAGCTGCACAAGCACGGAAAGAATTGGATTGAGGAGCTGCGGTGGTTCTTTGGTCGATCAGACGACGCCAAATCGAGCCATCGCCGCACACCTTCGCTCTAGTCTATGGAGCAGAGGCAATTCTCCCCACGGAACTCGTATACGGATCGCCTCGAGTGCTTGCTTACGATGAGCTTGAGCAAGAGCAGCTGCGACAAGATGACACACTGCTCCTTGAGGAAGATCGTCTTCAGGCTACTGCACGAGCTGCTTGATACCAGCAAGCTTTGCGCCGCTAACATAGCCGCAAAGTTAATGCCAGAAGTCTCGAGGAAGGCGACCTTGTTCTTCGGTGCGTTCAATCCGCCAAGAATTCCAACAAGTTGACGCCAAGTGGGAAGGCCCTTATCGGTGAAGCGAGTCACTAGGCTGGCGCTATCGCCTTGAGACCGGAGATGGCTCTCCGTGAGCAACTCTGGAACATTGAGCATCTTCGTAAGTTTTACCCATAAGGCGCGGTTGCCGGAACCCGTTCCGGCAACCACCTTTTGTACAAGCCTTGCCACTGTTGCATGTAACCCTTTGTACAAAGCCGGGCGCAGATCCCGTGCATAAATAAAGCTCATGTGCTCCCCACATCTTGTCAAATTTCATGCTTTTTCATTTTTTGCATGTATTATCTGACACTTTGTGCATCATTTGCCCCCTGTAAGCAATAACGAGCCTTAAGGCTCCATATCTTTATTTTCTCTTCTTTCTTTTTCTCAAGAAAAGGGAAGGTTCCCTCGCCCACAAGTTCACCGGGGGGGAGGAGAAGATAATGGTGTGGACCAGGCGTCGTTCAAGAAAGTATCGCCTTGCCGGGACGCAAACAACAGAAAAGCTAAGTTGCCAAAGTTTGAGCATAAGCAGTTTTAAAAAAAATTAAGTTATCTTCCTTGAAACGACCGTGCTTTGTATGGAAAACCTGTGCGCGGAGGAACCAACTCGTAGCTAGTTGCGCCCTTACTTTGTTTCGAGTCCGCTCAACAACTTAAGTGTGCTGCGACTAGTTGCGACAAGGTTTCTTGCCGGAAATAGCACCGCCAGCAGGCTGCTGATGTTCCGCACTCAGCGCTCGCGGCAAGGATGCCTGCGCCGGCAAGTTCCCTAAAAGCATAGGGTAAAAACATACAAAGGAAGGAATCAAGTAAAGGAAATAACGTAGCAAATACTGCCCAAGATAAAGTTATATTACAAAGATAAATTACCGCGCTCTAATAGATTGTTCCCATAACATGTCTAGCAGCGGCAAGGAAAGGAAGAAACGGGCGGTCTAGTCTACACGATCGCCGTCGACCCTCCTGACTTCATTCACCTTGTCCACAATGGGTGCGACAAGATCCCTGAGCTCTTCAAGATCAGCACCCGCCGGCAGCTTCTTTAGGACATTGGTGAGGTTGAGGCCTGGGTTGCGGAAGGCCACCTTCACCAACACCTTCTCGAGAACTCTGGCGCAGATCGTGCGCGACTTGTCGGCCAGCTGCTTTGGGATCCTTTCCCGGAGTTGTTGGAGGGCCGTCGCCACGCCCTTGAAGAACAGAGTGAGCTTGGCGCTGGGTTGGAGGTTCTCGTCGGAGGAGTACCCGAAACCCTCCATTTCCAGTTGCGCCAGCTCCTCGTCAATGACCGCGGCAATGTTCACGAGGCCCTCCGTCCAGAGCTCCAGAGTATCCCTGAAGGTGTTCTGGGTTTCGGCGGCCCTCGTCAGCGGCGCCTCGTTGGCCTTGATCTCCTCCTTCAAGTCCTCTTCCCGCTTCTTGGCACCGTGCAGCGTCTCGGTCAGCGTAGCCAGCTTCAGCTTGAGATCGGCATTGGAATCCTTGGCGGCGCTCAGCTCTTTGCCCCTCTCGAGGAGACGACCCTGCAGCTCGCCATGAGCGAGGGCGTCCTTCTCGCGCTCGCGCTGGAGCGCGGCAAGCTCTTCATTTTCGCCTTGAGATCGGCCTCTAGCTGCGTCACCTTCACCTCCAGCTCCTTCTTGGCGGCCTCGGCAGCTGCAGCAGCATCCTTCGCTTCCTTGAGGGCCCCGCCAAGTGTCTCCTCGCGCGTGGCAAGCTCCTCCTCATAGCTATCCAGATTGACCTTCCGCAGCATCAACTCGCCTTCCCGCACGGATAGCTCCTCGGCGGCAAGCCGCTGTTGCTCTTCGGCTTCTCCTTTCTCGAGGAGGAAGGCCTTCCGCGCCTCGGCAAGTTGCGCCCTCTCCTATGCAATGGACCGGAGGGCCTCTTGGTTGTGGCTCTGGAGCTCCTCCGCATGCTTCTCAATGTCCACTCCCGCCTGCGCGACAAGCGCTTCCCGGGACTCCAGTTTGGCTTGTCGGGTGCGGTAGAGTGATAGCAGCCTCCGCAGCAGCTGTTCTTCCTCAGGCTCGCCGCTGCTGCTGCTTGGCGCGTCGACCATTGTCAACCCAGCGGATGCAAGCACTTCTCCATCAAAAACTTCTCCTTCGACCGGCGGCCTGGAGCTCGAAGCCCAGGGGAGCTTGATGAAGATACCATCACCGTCCTTCAAGTAGGCGCCAGGCTGGGGCTCTTTAGAGCCTGGCGCTGCGTCAGCAGCAGAGGGATCGGCGGTCGGTGTAGCGGCTTGCGCTCCTGCGGCCCCAGGGTCGTCAGTGCGATCGCCTGATCCCTCGTCAGCTCCTGCGCCAGTGGCCTTGGCGGCCTCTTCGCTGGCAGGATCATCAGCTCCGGCCTCTTCCTCGGTGGCGGCGCCGTCATCAGTGTTGCCGCGCGCGTCCTCTTCGCCGGTGGCCTCGGTCTCCATCGGCTCCGTGGAAGGAGAATCTGAAGACAGGAAGAGGGAGAAAAAGTCAAGCAAATATCCAAAAAGAAGATCAAAAGAAGAAGAACCCAAGGGAAGTTTTCCGACAAGAAGGATTACCTGTGCTGGGCTCTGTAGTCATGGGCTCGACCACCGGGGGATCGCTGGTCCCGTCCCTTGCCGAAGAACTACCCCTTGCCGGGGACCTCTCCCTTGCCGGAGAACGCTCCCTTACCGGGGGATCCTCCCTTGGCGGCGTAGTTGAAGCAGATAGCACCTCAGGAGCGGCTTCCGGTTGCTCCTGGTGAGCCTGTTCTGCTCCTACACAAACAAACCAACAGACAAGATATCAGCAAAGAAAGAACACCTATGCACACCCAACAGCGGGAAGCAAGACTATGTACTTACGCTGGGGGCTGCGCTGGGGGCTGCTTCGAGGAGTGGTTGCCGGGTCCGACAAGGTGGTCTCGGACGCGCCCTCTGTCGTCATGACGGGATCGTCCTCGACGACAACCACGGGGACCTTGGCTCTCTTCGCTGCTCTCTGGGCCAGAGTCCTGAAAAGGAACAAAGTTCAGAAGAAAGCAGATCAGATACAAGACAAGAAACAACAAGAATTGAAGAAATACAAACACAACAGAGAAACTTACTCCTCTTCTTCCTCCTCGTCGGAGCTGAGCGCGGAGAGGTCGAAGTCCGGTACTCTTTCAGCACGACAAGGCAGAGGAGTAGGCTCCCTTGGCCGCTTGGCGGGAGCTACGGCATGATCAGAAGCGGCGGCCCGAGGGGACCCCGCTCCACTCGACGGCGCGGCATGGGATGCTCCCGCGGCAACGGTGCTTGTCGCGGTGGAGCGTGTCCCGCGGCGCGGCGGCTGTTGATCCGTCTGCCGCCCTGCTATGTCTCCGGTCCTGCGGAGGCGCCTTCTTGGTGGAGCTGGGGGCTGCACTGGGAGCTCCGCTTGCGGCAAGTTGCTTGAAGACGGCCGGCCGCTTGCATCCTCGGCAGGCTCGCTCGATTCGGCTTCGGACCCTCCCTCGCCGACGATTTCCCCGACAAGCTCGTCTCGATCGGCAAGGCTTGCCGCCGCGGCTGCCTCTGCCTCCTCCAAAGTGAACCCAACTTCGCCATGGGCGCTCGCCGCCGCTTCTTCCCTCGGTGGTGATCGCGCCGATCTCATCTTCGTGGTGTCGCGGTGAGGCTCCTCTGCTCGTCGGCGCGGACCGCCACCTCCACCAAGCTATCGAAGAACTGCTGCACGACGTCGACGGCGGGCTCTTGCCAAGTTGGAATAATTCCATGCGAGTGGCACTCCAGCATCATTGCGCGGATGCTATCAAGCGAAGAGTTGTTGCACAATGGGACGACGCCCTGCGGCAGCCTGAACCACTCAGGATGATTGGAGTCGTGCTTGAACAGCTCCTTGAGCATCGCAACCAACTCCAAGACAGTGAAATTGAAGTTGAGGCCCGGGCGCAGCCTCATGATATCCGCCGGATCCCCGAACAGCCAAGTGGGCCTCCCCCTCTCCTGCAGAGGGGCGATGCGGTGGCGAAGAAAGTTCGCGCCAACAGCACCTACAGTCAGCCCGGCAAGCCTGAGTCGCAATATCTGGGTGGTGGCGATCTTCAGCCTTGCATCGTCCACCGCCAGGGCGCTCCAATCATTGCCGCGCACTGCTGGGGTTTGGCGCAAGGCTGTGAATGGCTGCGGGTTCTCCTCAACGATCCAGCACCATTCTGCTCTCCACTCATCCCATTTGCTGCGGAGCTCCCCCTCCAGATACGTCTCCTTGCCGGTTCTCGAGATCCAGGCGATCCCGCCAGCTAAGGGCTCTCCTCTCTTGACCCGGGGCATGAAGTAGTGGCGGAAGAGGGCTACGTTTGGATGGATTCCGACAAAGTTCCCGTAGAGATGTGCGAAAACCGCCATGGTCAGGACAGCATTGGGGGTGAAGTCAAGGAGATGGAACCCGTAGGTGTTCATGATGTCACAGAAGAAATCAGAGAAGGGCGGGCAGAGCCTGCAATAGAAGAACAATGCGAAGAAGGGGTATCCCTTTGGAGCCCGTTTCAAAGCAGAAGCGGCGACGGAGAGTACCTGCGTGCGCGGATGCGCTCGCGTCTCCGTCGACCAGAAGAGGTAGAACCATTCCCTCAACTCCTTCGCAGAGAGCTCCGGGGCGAAGGTTGCCCGCTCCTTCCGCAGCGCCTCAAGCCGCAGCGCCTCGGTCGACTTCGCACCCTTCCCGGTCTTCGGAGCCATGGCGGAGGCGGTGGGGGGAGATCGAGGGCGTTGGTGGCGACGGTGGCGACGGAGGGCGGAGCGCTGCTCTCTTTCGGCTTTGGAAGCGGAGGGGAGCAGCAGAGACTTTTGAGATTGGAACCGCAAGTGGCGAAGGTGGGGGAACTGCCCCTGTTTCCCCTGCTTATAAAGAGGAGGAGGCGAACATTACGCTTTTTCCGAATAAAGAATCACCCACGATCTCTCCCACGACGCCGCATTCGACGCGTGCCGTTACGGGAGGGCACGGTGGATACGGAGTCAGATACGATGTGGACCCAGGCCGCGCGTGCCCGTGCCCTGTTTTGGGCCTGGCCCAACAGCGCTCGGCACCGTGTGTGGCCCAGGCCCGGGGGCTCCTGTCCGTGTACTAAAGTAGGGGTACCTTAGTATCCCGAACTTGTGCATGGGCAGTCGCAGCACCCCGCGGCAAGGCTTGCTGGGTGACCACCAAGACCCTCCGTAGTTCCTATTGGAGCCATTCAAGAACAAAGTGTTTTAACTGAGAAGACAAGACCCCGGCAAGAGGAGCTTGCCGGGAAGGACAAAGCCCCGGCAAGAGGAGCTTGCCGGGAAGGCCAACCGAAGCATTTCAGGGAATTTGTCATGACGCTACCGCTGCGTCCGACAAGGCCCGGCGAGCGACAAGCTACGGGCGCGGCAAGACAACGACTACTGCAAAGCGCTTGCGCGCGGCTACCACTGCGTTTACGCTCCAAAGACGTCCGTCGACGATGTCGCCACAGATCACCCAGCGACGTGGCGAGAGGCTGTGCAGCCAAGCGGTGCGAGGTGGCGAGCGAAGATGACGAGATGGCCATCGTGGCAAGCGGTGGCGCCCCTAACGGTCGCTTTTCTGCACTGTTTAGGTGACGCGGACGGGCATTAAATGCTCTTGTCCCCTGCCGTCAGAGTTAGGTAGGATCCACTGTAGAAGCAGTTGTACCAACCACTCTTTTTACATTTGTACCCCTGCATGCGTTGCCACCTGTCGGTGACCCCTTGAGCATATAAAAGGAGGCCCATGCGCAACATAGAGCAGGTTCGACTCATTCGAAACCAGAACATTCCCACGCTCTAGAGCAAGAACATAATACAAACCACAAAGCAGCAGTAGGAGTTTTATCTCTCCGGAGAGCTCCGAAGCTGGGTAAAATCGCTCGTGTGCTCGCCTCGATCCGCTCTTCGTGCGATCCCCGCTCCCTGCCAGACCGAAAGGGGCCCTGCCCCATAGGTGTTCGTTTCCCACGACAGCACCAACGCAAACAGAGACTCTCTAGATTTGCCACTACTACTGCTAATGAAGTTGAAGTCCCAAGTCTACATGATGAGTTCATCTCCCGCACTCCACCATCGTAGGTGCTTGCTCTAAGTTGACAGTGTGATAATTGGTTTCATGTTGCATATGTTGTCTAGCCTGTATTTCTTCTATTTTGATTAAATTGCACCTTCTGAGTTTATCACTACTAGGAAAAGGCCTACTAATGGCGCACTGGTTTTGCCTACTAATGGCGCATTACCAGTGCGCCATTAGTAGCACGCCATTAGTATATTTTACTAGTGGCGCACCACTGGTGCGCCATTAGTATCTGGTATGTTACACAATGCGCCATTAGTGTGCCTCCCGGGGGGCCATACCTAAGCATGTGCTTTGTCATACTAATGGCGCATGCTATGTTGATGTGCCATTAGTATCCTTTGGCATACTAATGGCGCACCTGGTGGTGATGCGCCATTAGTATCCTTTGGTTTTTTTACTTTTCTAATTTTTGCACAGGTTACAAAATATATTATTGGATAGAAAATAGACAGCAGCACACAACAACATCAGATTCATCGAATACAATAGAAGATTAGTCTCCGAATACAATTCAACATATTAGTCTCCGAATTCAAAAGACCGAACAAAGATAAAACATTGCAAGTCTCAAGACCGCGAGTATCGAGTTTGTCTTCACATTACAAGTCGATATCGATCATCTAAACTACCATCACATAGAAGAGAGTTGTGGTCATCACGATGAGCATCATCGCGATCAAACTGGTCTTCATCTGGTTCCTCCAACGCTCGCTCCTCTCTCCCGCTGGATAGCGGGCGTATCTAGATTCGGCCTCCGCCCTAGTGGTGTACCCTTTGTAACTGTTACCGCTGAAATGGTGAAACTGTCTCCGACACTCCTCCTAGTAGTTGTAGACTCCGGGAACCTTACCCTTGTACACGACATACGACGGCATCTCTATGCACAAGCCAAACAACAGACAATACATAAGCAATATGTAAGTATGCAACAAAAGGATCGGAAGAGAAAAGCAAGACATTAATAGCACGATTCATGGTCCTACTAATAAATAGCATCGATTACATCTAAGTTGAACGAATGTCCAAACCAAAGAGACATACGAATTCATTAAAGTTTAATTACAACATGAGCCAATCAATGTTTCAGAACTACACATCACTACTTTCGACTCGACTCATCGGACAGGAGCGTGGATGAAGCCGCCGTCTGTCGTGATGGTCATGAAATCGCGGTCGTTGTCACCCTGCATTTTTAGCATTCCATCTATCTCATTGTTGGAAGGTTGATATCTCAGGAAGAACTGCCCCGACGTATGAAGGACATCTTGATGGATGATGTCCGCAAAGTCCGACTGGATGCAAAAGAATTCTTGTCTGAGGTCCGCGTCCTGGATTGCTGACAAGTTCGCGGCCCAATCTTTGAGATTATCTGGTAGCAGAAGTTGATGATGGTCCCTTATGATCGCCCGCATGTGATCGAGGGCGTAGTAGGCATCCTTTTGACCGCCAGGTGGCTGCTTGACGCAGCAAAACTTCGTATTGTGTGAGAACATGTGCTTGCCGTACTTACGAATAGTCCTTGTGAAGGTGCCTCCAGATTTGGCGTAGCCGGGGAGAACATCATCAAGAACTTTCTTGACATTTGTGTAGTCTATCTTGGAGTTACGGTTCGGGTCGAAATACGTGGCCATGGAATATTTCGGGCTTAGGAGGATGAGTGTGCAATGTGTGTCACTGCGCAGAACACGGAATGTTAAAAAAAGAACGATCGAAATCTAAGAAATTATATGTTACGGGGCGGTTAAGGGATGACTTACTCGGGAAAGTAAGCGAAAGGAAGTTATCCTTATCCGGTTTGCGTAATGACGCCTTCGAGGTGTGAACTCGCAACTTGGCGGTCCCCAGCGCTGCTCAAGTGCTTGGCACGCATGTAGAAGGGGTCGACTATTACGATGTCCGGGGTCTTGTCTCTAATGATCCGCATCTCCATACTCAGCGAAAACAGCCGAACGAAGGTGTAGTGTAGTGGATGAAGGTTAAACATAGCAAAGATGTCATCAAACTGCAGGATGATCATACCCCCGATGTCGCCATCCACAAAGCCCTTGCCCTCTGGCACCTTGGCCACGAAAACCGGGTATGCCACATCCTTCTCTCTGAGATGCCGCTTCTCCAAAGAAAGAACACTGTTGTGCAGACTCCGTATAGCACCGGTTGCAGCATTCAGCATATTTGGCGGAAGCATCGCCCTACCCGCCACATGCACCCTCCTCGAGATATCCTTAGGTGAAGGTGGCCCGTCCTGAGCACGGATCGAACTCGGTGCCGGCTGGCTTGCACCGGCGCCCTTGTTAGCCTTCGTTTGTCCCTTCTTCTTGATCTCCGTAATGGGACCGAAGTTCTGCTCACGCACCGCCTTCTTGAGCGTGTTGGGGCTGATAATATTTCGCACCTCAGCTATCTCGAGGCTCGGTGAAGGCGGAGCTGGAGGCGTCTCTCGAGAACTGAACGCCAGATCACGCTTTGTTGTAATTGATTTCTCCGCCGCATCAGCTAGATTGCGGTCGTCTTGGTTGGGTTCTTGAGAAAGAGGCCCGCAGAACTCGTCAGCGTACCCATGTTCGGCAAAGTACTTATTGACTTTGGTAAATGTACCGTCGTCGTTTTCGTCGTCGTCCGTATCCTGTGCCATAGGGCTGTTCGGATCCTCTGCCATAGGGATGTCCGACATAGGGATGTCCGGCAGGTCCGTTAGCGTTGCGGCGTTCTTGCCATGGCTTAGCACCGGCACGACTGGCGGTCTTGTCTGTGGGGTGGTGTCCCCCGTCCCCAAACGAATCTGGCTCTTCGGCCAATGCAGGGGCCAGTTTACGCAGGCGCTGAGGGTCATCTCATCTTCTTCGTCGGCCCCAGCAGGTCGAACCGGAGGTAACAGCTCGTCGCAGCCTGGCAGCACCTGAACCACTTCAACCCTATACATTGTGGGTGGCATCGGATTACCGTGGAACATGGGGTTGCCCGGTTGAACGATTCTGCCCTTGGCGACATCGACCAACTCGGCGCCCACGAAGTGCAGAAGAGTGCAAGGAATGTCGGCGGTGCCCTGCGAAAACATGTACAGGGCGTCAGGGATGCCCATTCAAAGGCAATGAGATGAAGTCATCGGCCGAGAGGCTTAGTTACCGTGATGCCATTGAGCTCGGCTAATGTCAAGGCACTGCCAACGGCGGGCGTGCAACTGACGGAGGGGGCGCTTGCTGGCGAGGTGTCGGCCGGCATACACCCGGGTGCATTAAGCTCCAATGCCCGTGCCGACACAGGAGACACGAATACCGCCTCCGCCGGAGACACCAATGGCTTCGCCGCCGGAGACACCAATGACACCGCATGCGCGCTCTGCAAGTTGCTGGCTGTGAAGCTGGGAACCGGGGGAGGCCCCTATTGGCCGCCCGCAATCCACGTCGTCAGCCCATGAATCAACGTAGGCACCAGGGCGTTGAGCTTCGTTCCCAGTTGTTGTTCCACTTGCTCTTGGACAAGCTCCGGAATCCGCGCCACTTGTGCCTTGAGTGCTTCAACCTCGCGCGTCTGGCTTTCCGAGCTGGCCTTTTTCTCCTTCCGCACACCAACGCTATAGTATGACCCCCATTTTGTGGCCACACGACCAGCTGACGTCGGCTTAGTGATCTTATCCTTGCTTTTCAATGTTCAACGCCCTATTTAAAGGGGTGACGAAAGGGGAGCTCTAAGACGACCCCGCGCTACTACTTTCAGTATCCTGCGAAAGGAACGTGAACCATTTAGAAATATTGGGGATTAATTAGAGTGCAACCACATGGAGCTAATTACGCGGGGGTGTATTCCTTACCAGAACAAGCTCAAGTGCACTGGTCTTCGGATCCGTGGTAAGCTCCTTTGTTATCGGGTCCTCCTTGTACCGGGCCCTGACATAGTTCCTGGTCTGCTTGTTACCGCTGTATTTCTCGAAGCGGGGCGGTAGGCCTTGCTCGGCACGCTCCGCGTCCTCCTTGTCCCATATAGGCTGTGCCACTCTGTAACCGCTGGGACTGAGTTTGTGTTCCCCTAAGTTCAACTCCCGCATTTCTTTCCCCCACTGACTTGATTCGGCGGTTGCGCTGCTCTCGCATTTGATCTTGAACTCCTTGTACTCATCTTCGCTCATCAAAGGATATTTCGCCTTGATCTTCTCATAAGTATCACCTTTATCAATCATTCTCTTCACCGTGCTTCTCCAAGTAGACAGGGCCGTGCTCATCTTCGTGAGGGCGGCACTGTTCACTTTATTCCCCGAGAGGCGTGTGTTTTCAAATCCGCGGGAACTTGTATCGCTCGTGCAGCCGTGAAGAGGAGGTTGCAAATTCCGTGGACCTTATTCCTAAGGTTATCGGTGTTGATCGAGACGGTGCTCGGAGAATGCACCCGAGCTGAAGCGCTGCACCTTGACTATATGTTTGGGCTCCGTTGGATTCCGTCGGAGTCCACTTGAGTGAATTCCTCCTTGAGGGTGCGGAGCGCATTCGGGCGCCGGTCCTTCCTTTGCTTCTTCGGTTGGCTGCCATCTGTGTGTGCGCCGCCATCATCAGTGGTGGCATCCTCGGTTGCACCATCAGTGGTGTCATCCCCGATGCCACTACGGGTTGTGTAATCAGGATCGGTGTCTTCCGCGGCGTCCTCATAGCGGTGAGGTTGTTCCTCCATCTCCTGGGACAGCTCCCAGAATTGCTTGCCGCCCGAACCACCGGCCTCATCATTATGGGCCATGTTTCGCTCTAAATAGGAAAAAACTTTGGTCAAAAAGTTGGTTATTGTCAAGGAACAAGATCATGGTCTCATCATTTAGGGTTTGTCGACACCGAGGCACCCTAAAATCCAAAGCTTTCATCATTTAGGGTTTGTCGACGCCGAGGCACCCTAAAAGCCTAAGCGTACATCATTTAGGTTCTTATCGACACCGAGGCATCCAGGGCAGCCAAGTTAAGTTTTCATCAATTAGGGTTTATCGATGCAGAGGCACCCTAGGTTGGGCCTAATCACTTGGCACTAATCACTTGGCTCTATTGCCACCTATGTTGAGTTTATCATCTAGGGTTTATCGATGCTAAGGAGAATTCTAAGTTGGGCCTAATCACTTGGCTCTATTGCCACCTATGGTTTAATGCAGCAAGAATAAAGGGGCAGTTGATCTACTTAGTTAAGTACTAAGATACCCCGGCCCATGCATTAGTCGCAAGTACCCCATATGTCCTATTTTTAGCAAAGTCGTGCTAAAATTCACGGAAAATTTCAGCATGACCTTTGCTGAAAATAGGACATCTGGAGTACCCGAATTTGCCGGAACGGAAGTTAATCGACATTCCGGCAAACTCAAGGGCCTCTCGGGGTACCTGCAAAATCATCACGACACGATGGTCGGTGACAAAACCCAGCAATATATCTTCTTGGGTGAAGACACCAGCACCACTAGAAGGTGTCAGGACTACAAGATGCTCCTGCAGAAAAGATGAACAAACAAATGCCACATATATTACACCACATTCATGGAAACAATAATGATGGTATCTTTTCATATGGACAGCCCTTTCTTTCTCCTCTTGGCTTAAGCCCTAAACCCTAAAGCTGGTCTTGTGGCCTCATCCACTAACTAATGCAGGTCTTGCATTGCACACTGCCTTATAGCTGGTAAAAAGAGCTTTGATAGGCTAGTGCATGGAAGATAGACACAAATGTTTTTTCTGCATCGAAGCATGGACACAAATGTTGATATTCTTAGTCAGTGTTTTTTTCTCTTTCGCCATTGATAGGCTAGTGCATGGAAGCTAGAACTCCAAGTACTTGTTTGTGGTATGGCAGTAACCAGTAGCTTACCAATTCAAGGTGTTTGGGGTATGGCGAAAGAACATGTCTACAACTATCAGACCATAACAAGTATCAACAGAACATGTCTACAACCATGTAACAAATCATGTCTAGTTGACCTGATGTAACAAATCTGACCATCACAAAAATCAAAAGAACATCTATACACCATCATTCAGGCCATCACAAGCATAACAGAGCACTGGTGTTTTCTTCAGTTACCTTTGATCCGCTGCTTGGAATCCTCGACCTTCAGATCCACCGACCAATCCACTAACCTGCTGTTCATCAAAAGGAAAAATAAATGAGCATACGTGGTGAGTAGAAGGGATTGGGGATTTAGGGTTTCTGTATGGGGTTAGAACTAGTCAAGTCTTAATATTACACAACCCTGAACATTACACAATTCTGAACATTACACTACTCAAGGTTACAAAAATTTGAGAGAGAGAGAAAGAGAATAGCAGCAGGTTTTGGGAAAGGGGGAGGAAGAGTAACAAGGTTTTTGGAAAACAATAGGCAGCTCGTTCTCTGATCACTAACAAAGGTAGCATACTTCCAATGAACATGAAAAGTGAAATACCAGGATGATCGAAGTTGTAGGACCCCCAAGACACTGTATTCAGTGATCTTCCTAAACAAGCTTCAGAACATACACTGTATTCAAACTTGCTGCTATTTAAGCAAGTTTTTGTAAGAAAACTGATTAGGACCCCCAAAAACTTGCTGCATTTCAATCAGACCAAATGTTTCACTTAATTTTATGAGTTAACTGAATTTATTACATTTAATTCAGTTAACCAAAATTACATTGAATTTTACTGTCAATTAAAATTCAGTGAGTACATTCAGGTGCGCATGCTGCAGAACTGTGTCGTTTATATTTTAGTAGTAGTAAATTAACTACACACTAGAATTCATCTCTAAGCAAAGGATGGGCAAAAGAACATGAGTTCATATAGTTATTGTATCTAATACAACAACATGATACTGCTACTGTATCTACAACTACAACTACTACAACAACATAAAACTACTACGCATCATCTTCCTACTATAATTGCTACTCATCTTTAGAACCAAACACCAACAAAAATAGAACCAAACTACTATCCATCCATCTAGAAAGCAACTAGCACAATTCATCCATCCATCCATCAAGCATCATATACCTAACTACTCATCAACATACATACATCTATCTAACATCCATTGATCGGTGTAACATGAGATGAACAGGGAACGGTGACATGGACAAGAAGCATAGAGGCAAGGAAGAGAGGCTCACCCCAGGCCGCGGTCGAAGGAGAGCAGCCGCTGGCCACGCGCAGGAAGAGATGGCGGGAGGTGGTGGTGAGGGTCACGGCACCGTCCTTGGCTCGCCGGCTGCTGCAGAGGTGACCAGTGGTGGAGGACGGCAGGGGCAGCTGGGCAGCGGAGGGTTCGGCCGGCTGGGCGTGCCGCGGCGGCGGGCCGGCAGCGGTGGCGGTGGCTAGGAACCCTAGCTGTCGCGCTTGGGAGGGAGGTTGACGCAGGCGGGGCCGCGGGGGGAGGGGGACGGCGAGGGCGCGGGCGCGGGCGGAGGGGGGACAGTGAGGGAGGTGGTCGGGTGCGGCGGGCGAAGCGAGCACTGCCGGGGACGGTGAGCACGGCCAGCACGGTCGGGTGTGGGGGGAGATGAGGCAGGGGAGGGATTAGAGAGAAATGTGAGGGATTGGGAATTTTTAGTGTGGGGGGAGTCTTAGCAATGGCGCACCACCCAGGGGTGCGCCATAAGTACATCCATAGCAATGGCGCACCACCGAGGGGTGCGCCATAAGTAATTTAATCTAGCCTGACTTGTCAGGTTATATACCACCTAACCCTTTATACAATAGAACCTGCCCACTAGCCCGACTGGTCAGTACGCAGCACACACACCAAGAGGTCCTGGGTTCGATTCCTAGGCTCCCAAATATTTTTTTATGCATTTTAAATCCTGTTTGATATTTATTTGTGTTTAAATATGTTCAAATTTGTTTAAATCATAATAGTAATATTTTTTTTATAAAAACAATAATAATTTTGTAAAAAATATGTTCAAATTTGTTACTTGAAAATATCATCGGCGGCGGTGGAGCGGGAGGGTGCGGGGGTGCCCGTTGGGCGGTGGAGGCGGGAGGTGTGGGGGCGGGTGCTCGGCGGCGGTGGAGCAGGAGGTTGTGGTTGGTCGTCGGTGGCGGTAGAGCTAAGCGGGGAGGGTGCGGTGGGATCGAGATCGAGATGGAGGGGATCGAGATCAAGTGTCCTCATGAATTAAAAAGTGTCCATGAAATTTAAAAATATTCATGATATCAAAAGTGCCCATGAAATACAATCGAGAAATGAAGACTACGATTTAAATACAATCAATCTTAGCTAGCTATCTGTTCACAATCTTCTTGCCCTTCTTTTTCGCAAATGGAGTTCTTACGTGGAATGGACGCCCTTAGGTAGGGTTGTTTCGCTTCTTCTTGTGGTGTGTGCTGCTACTTCATAAATGCGTCGTCATGTTCGATCTTGGTCGCCGTATTTGTCGAAGTCTTGCTCATTGGCTACTCCATCCATTCCGATGATCTTCCTTTTGCCTCTCCTCACGACAACACGATGGGCTTTGGTGGTCGGTAATGAAGAAGCATTGGTCCACTTGGGAAGCCAGTACCCATGGCTCATTTTTCGCGGTGATGTTTGCGCTCATGCGTCTTGGATTTGGCGGGTATAACCATGGTGGTGAAATACCGGTCTTCTTTAGGACGCTTGGCCCATCGACACGGAACATCGGGACCTTCTCTCAGCGTAGCTCAGCTCCCAGATCTCCTTGATCCTTCCGTAGTATCTGTCCTTGTCGTTGCCGGTGTAGGATTTCATCGTTACACCAGAGTTTTGATAACCATCGCTCTTCATGTCCTTGTCCTCGGTGTAGAATGTGTAGCCGTTGATATCGTCGCCTCATAGGTCATCGAGGTTGTGCTCAATACCTGTGATAAGGCGAATATGAGTTATTCTTCCGCGGAAGAATCCTCATGTAAAGGGTACGACAGAAGCTTCTGCTTGAACCAACGCGTGAAACATGAGTTGTGCTCTTTGATTATATCTCCGTCCATCCTCTGTTGGCCTCGGTCATTGTATGTCTTCTCTATAAAGGTTTTGTGCTCTACCACCCAAGGATCGACCACGTCTATGTGTTGTAGCGCGACTAGGTTTGCTCTTTCAAATTGGCGAGTCAACCCTCGAAGTCGACATGCATTTTGGCGACCCTCATGGTGACCCCATCCAGCGAGCCTGCCTAGGTGCTGCTGACGGGCAGACCAACGGGTTCTCGATGCCTAGATAATTCGTGCGATGAGGAGATGCACTCTTGATCGAAAAGCCCCCGCTATACTTCCTCTCGACGTGACATGTTGCGAACGTATCCTTTGATGACACCATTCATCCTTCCGAACGGCATCATCTTTGTGCAGGAACGTCGGCCCGAGTTGGATGATATCCTCCACGATATGGACCAGCAGATTCACCATAACGTCGAAGAATGCGGGCGGGAAGTACATATCAAGCTCCCATAGTATCACCAAGATCTCTTCCTATAGCCTTCTGAGTTACCTCACGCCAATCGACTTCCGAGAGATGACGTCGAAAAAGTTGCATAGGCCAAATAGAGTTTCACGGACGTGCGCATCCATGATCCCACGGATTGCAACTGGAAGTATCTGCATCATCAGCACGTGACAGTCGTGAGACTTCATCCCTCTGAACTTCTACCTTGCTGGGTCTAGGTATCTGCTTATCTTCCCCGCGTAACCGTAAGGAAGTTTTACTCCTAGGAGGCAAGTGAAAAACTGCTTGATCTCCTCCTGACTTAGAGTGAAGCACAGGGGAGGGTAGTCATTTCCGGTCTTCTTGGCCTTTTTTCCTTTGCGACGACTTTCTGTGTCCTGCTTCGCCTCATCATCATCATCATCATCATCATCATCATCATCATCATCATCATCATCATCATCATCATCATCATCATTAGCGTGAAGCTCCTGCCTGATGCCCATTGATTTCAAGTCTGCCCTTGCTTTCGGCCCATCTTTGGTCCTCTCTGGCATGTTGAGCAGGGTACCAAGCAGACTCTCGCACACGTTCTTCGTGATATGCATGACATCAAGGCTGTGAGGCACACGGTGGATTTTCCAGTACGGCAAGTCCCAGAAAACAGACCTGGTTTTCCATACCTTCAGCAGCGGCTCTGGCGCCTTTCGCTTTTTTCCCGGCTCTGGCGCCTTTTGCTTCTTTCCTGGAAGTGGGCAGTCTTTCCAATTTTTCAACAGCTCGTCTATTTCCTCGCCGCTCCTCGTACAGGCGTTTTGGGTTCGGTTTCACCAAATAACAGATCCTTGCATTTCTCCATGGGTCATCGTCGCGAAGCCACCTTCGGCGTCCCATGAACACGGTTTTCAAGACTCGGGATCTCTATCTAGCTGGCGATATGTTGTGTCATCCATGCACCTTATGCATCCGAGAAAATCCGTGGACTACCTGCCTTGAGATATCCAGAATCGAGATAGTCGTGCACCGTCGTGAGCGGTGCAGCTCTCATAGGGAAATATTCTTTCTCTGCGGCGTCCCACGTATTGGCTGGCGTTTTCCACAGCGTGTCTAGCTCCTCCTTCAGCAGCCCCAGATAAAGATTGATGTCATTTCCTGGTTGTTTCGGCCCTTCAATTAGCATACTCATGTGAATGTACTTCCTCTTCATGCACAACCAGGGGGAAGGTTGTACATCCACACAAACACAGGCCAGGTGCTATGTGTGCTTCTCTGGCTGCCAAATGGATTGACTCAATTGGTGCTCGCGCCCAGCATGATGTTCCTTGCATCCTTCCCAAATTCTGGGTATTGAAGTTCAACGCTACACCGCTCGCATCCTTAGGGTGACTCAGCATCTTGTCTTTTATTTATCTCCGGATCATTTCCGTCATCTTCTCGCTTCTTCTCCTCCCTATCCGCATGCCAACGCAGGAGCTTTGCTACCTTAGGGTCCGCGAAATACCGCTGCAGATTTAAGAGTGATCGGAAAATACCACACCGATTTTCGAGGAGCTTTCTTCCTCTTCTTGTATCGAGTGACGCCAAGACACCGGACATATGGTAGACTCAGCGTGCTCGTCCCGATAAATGATGCAATTGTTCATGCACACATGGTATTTCACGTGTGGTAAATCTAGAGGACACAGATTTTCTTCGCCTCCTCGAAACTGGTCGGGCACTTGTTCCCCATGGGAAGACGTTCGTGCTGTAATGACATGTTCTCGTCGAAGCACGCGCCGGTCATTTTGTGTTTTACCTTCATCTCCGAGCCATGAGCGTTACTTTCAAAGCGGTATCCTCGGTCCTGCATCCTTCATACAATGGAGTAATCGCGTCTATCTCCAGTTGATCCAGCTTGGCTTTCTCTCGGCGGCAGCTCTTGCGTTATTAAATCGCTTGAGAAGCAGCTCTTGAATATGAGGGTCCTGCACCCAGCCTCCATCGTCGCCTTCTCCGGCATCTTCATCTTCATGATCATGCCCTTCGTCTTGATCTTCCTCATCGTCATGTATGACATCTTCTACATGATGACTATGTACATCATCACCGCCGTGATCATGTCCAAGAGATTCTTCGTCTTCTCGCCCGCCCTCGCCACGGTGGTACTTGTCTTGTTGCCCTTCCTCATTTCTTGCCCGGCCCCCATGGACGACTTCATAGTCATCTTCATCACCTTGCCACCGATAGCCATCCATGAAACCACGCAAGAGCAGGTGGTCCCGCACATGCCCGAATCCGGGTCCGCAATAAGGCTCTTCACTTGCATCTTCGACACGGACATCTTATCTCCGCCTCGCTCTTTTGAAGCATCTCGCCATCGCGAGCTCAAAACCTATTCACGATGCCTTCGGTCATCGTGCGGACCATGGTCGTCAAGGGTAGAGCAAAACGATATTTTAGAACCAAGAAAAATTTGGCATGACCTTCCTAAAAATAGGACAAAAAGAATGCATAGTGCCAAAATTTCGCTTAAACGGAAATGAATCAACATTCCGCAAAATATTGGCAACTATCGCATTTCAAATACCGTACTGCAAACACAAACATATATGCAACACCACAAACACAAGCAACACCACAAACATACATATATCTAGCTAGGCCACAAAAAGTGCATGTGCGCGTTGTTGGAGCGAGCTAGGGAGAAAAAAAGTAGATCTACATCATGAATATAGCTTTCCCCTTACTTACCTATCAAAAAAAAGGTAATTTCACCACTTAATTTTGATGAATGTATGGTGGAAATGAGGTGACGAGGAGGAGGCAGCCGAGACAAGCTTGGAGGAGGAGGTGGAGAGAATGAAGTGGGGAAAGTGAGTGGGTAGGTGGGCTGTCCAAAATATCTTGTTGGTCCCAGGTTACTAATGGTGGACCACAAGAAAATGCACCATTAGTAACCCTGGTTACTAATGGCGCACCTGCGGGTGGTGCGCCATTAGTAGTTTTTGCAGAATAGTAAAAAATATATATATATATACTAATGGCACACCGTGCAAAAGTGCGCCATTAATAGTTTAAACTAGTAATGGCGTACTTTTACATGGTGCGCCATTAGTAGTTTTGCAAAAAAGTAAAAAAAATATATAATAATGGCGCACTATATATAAGGTGCACCATTACTAGTTAAAACTAGTAATGGCGCACTTTGACATCATGCGCCATTAGTATGTACGGAAAAATGGAAAAAAAATCAATACTAGTGGCTTGGTGTGTGCAGTGCGCCATTAGTGTCTTCCACACTAATGGCGCACCTACAACCGGTGCGCCATTAGTATATAGTAGTGGCGCACAACTTACCTGGTGCGCCATTAGTATCAATCTATCTATATCCCTTTCCTAGTAGTGTATACGTTATACATGTGCATATGACATGGCTTTCTGTGTCTAGAATACACTGCATCTATCTATCATACCATGTTCTTACATCAAAGTACTGCTGTTGTGTATCCCGCATCAAGAACTCATGATTGGACGCTTAACATGGTAGTTTGATAGTGGTTGCATCTTGCATTGATTTCTACGTTGTACTGCTTCTAATTTTTCGAATTGCCACTTATGACAAGACACTTTTAACTTGGCAGAGTAATATTGGTTGCATCTTTCATATGGTGTCTAGCTTGCATTACTTCTATTTTCTTGAAAATTCTTCTGCTTAGTTTGCACATCGTAGCTGTGAATGTGTCATGCCGTCCTGTTTTTCTTACATATTCCATCCTCATACGGTTGTCTTACATCAAAGTATTGCTTGTCTGTATCATGCATCAATGAGTTGTGAAGAGTGATTTTATTCTTTTGTGTTGTGGGTACAGCTTGACATGGCAAAGTCAAAAAAGAGCAAGGAAGATAATATAGTAGGGAGTGCTGTTACTCGTCGGGTGAAACGGAAAAGGCTCTGCCGTCGAGATTCTGCTGGTACTTATAGTGCGAGAGAAGGTCCAAGTCCACCGCTAAATCAACAAACACAAGATCACTGCTCCACCAGCTGCAGCATCCGCTTAACTGTACCAACATCTCAACCAGTTACTCGTTCGCTTGCTCGAACGGCGGTTCCCAAGCTGCCTTCACACCTAACACTACTTCAAGCACTCGGCGACACAACAGACTTGGCAAGATCAGATGAACCTCATGAGCATCAACACCAAGATGGTACCGACCGAGTCAAGTTGCAGTTGCATGCTCCTTTATATGTACTCTCATAGTTTGATGTACACTAACACTTTCCATATTCGTTCTTGAACTAGCACCACGGCGCAAGCGGAAACAGACATCAGGGATAATGCTTGACAAATTAACAAAATCTAAAGGAGGAAGAATGGAGATCCATTTTTAGGCAGGTTTAAAAAGGCCACGTGATGCTACGGAGTCAGCCAAGTTAGTATCAGAGGCAGCCATTGCCGTTAGGTGTCATGCGCGTATCCTCCCAACGTGGATCCAGTACAGGAATGAGAAAGACAATACCGGCCTTAGAGAAAGTGTCCTAACTTATCCAAGTAGTCTAGTTTAACACCTTCCTTGACCATTTATCCGTAAGTAATGTTATTCATCGCAATTAGTAATATTGTCTTGCTCTGTCCCATACTTTCTAGTTTCCTCCTAATAAGACTCATATTCGTTTTTCAACAGATGAGCTTCAAGTTGGATCCGAAAGATGATGCAACTAAACAAGCATGCACTCATGTTTTTCAGTCTGCTCTGCGACAGATCGGTACCACCTTAGAAAAACTCACTTTGAAGGCAAGGCTAACAATAAAATTGCCCAAACATCTCCAGTGGAATATATTACAGATGAAGACTGGACAGCCCTCGTTAAACACTTGTGTGATCCAAAGTATCAGGTAGGCTATATATATTTGATCAGACCACATATTGAACTTGTATTTATGTATGTGCCTTACAAGCGTATCTTCTTCTAGGCTAACTGTTTGAAGAATAAAACCAACCGTTCTAAAGTGAAAGTCCAACAGACAACAGGATCTCGTAGCTATATTGCACACTGCGAGGCTCTTGTAAATAGCTGCTACTTCCTTCTTTTTTTGTGCCACATTATCGTATCTATATTGACTTGTTCCAAATACAGGGAAAGCCCGTGCGGACCAAAAAGAACCTGAACCGAATGCAGGGCAAATCTTCAAGGATTGCCACGCCAGTAAGATGAAGGGCATGAGCACACCAGTTCAATCCGCTGTTGTAAGTCCTTACTCCTCCTACGTTGAACTGATTGGTACTGTGATGTGTTCATTCAACTACTTGGTTTGCAGCCAATGTCAGTTACTCTGTTCACTTTTATACACAGTTGTCTTAACGTATCATTTCACCTTACATGGTTTAAAATAGATGAAGGATATTCTTTTGGTCTTGATCTGTAATCTAGTTGTTATGTTCACGTGCGCACACAATGATAAAATAGTCTGTTTGTTTTATATCTATTTGCCCATGATATGAATGATGTCATACTATGTTCATCCTACTTTAAAACATGTCTCTTTATCCTTAGATGTCAACGAATGTGAGGAAATAGATAATACAGTAGGCATGCTACATGGACATATGTTCCGAAAGTGATTTTATTATGTAGTTGGCACTACAATACATGCTAATGTATTACAGTAGTTCACCAAAATAAGTTATGTATAAATGTTTAACCTACTTTGTTTGTTTTTGTCTCATTAGTAACTCACTGGTACACTAATCTACAAGTTCAAACTTTCAGGAAGCTATGGAACAAATGATTGAACAGCCACAACGACCTGAAGGTGACGAGGCTACTACAGGCACAATGTCACCTCTTGCTGCAGTGCGTCAGTATCTCTCCACTAACAGTGCAAAAAGCACCTTCCTGCGTAATTCTGGATTGGTTGTCAAGGTAACCTCGTCCAAATAGCCTACTGAACAAAATCTTCCTGCTAGACAAAGTGATATATCTATGCTCCAGACACAAGTCCAATCCCTAATGGACGTTGTTTCGGAAACAAGAATAGTGGTTGAGAAATGCCATCAAGATGTGAATGGTTTTGAAACCAGACTATCAGACATTCGCTTCGTTGTTGAAGAGCAATGGCGGAAAAAGGTGGAGATTGTGCTGCTCCATCAGATTCTACAGCCTGAAACATTAGCACTCAGGTCAAATGATCTGTGTTTCTATACATCTGATGGTGCTTTTATCTGGAATGACTATAAACTTTATGCCAACAGGCCTTTTGTTGTATGATTGGAATTTATTTTCTTGTGATACAACATTTATGATGCTGCCACAGGTTGCAGTAATTATGACGCTATTTTTGTATACTGTAGGTTTATCTTAGTAATGTATTCGGACGAAAGCTTCGTAGGAGCCCAACATGCCAACATTCGTCAGGCCCATTCCAATTGGGCTAAAAACGATTACGGGCCAAAATTGGCATGTAGCCCACTAAAAATATATGGGCTTAAATTAGCATAAGCTTTCAATTTTTTCTGCTAGGCCTGTGCCCATATTGGGCCTTTAACAGGCCTAAACATAATTTGGGCCCTTTGTAAAAGTAGGCCGTTTACAGGTTTAAATATCTCGAACCCATAAAAACATGGGCCTTTAATAGACCGAAAGTGAGATTGGGCCCTGATTGTGCCAAATAACCCACTGGACTTAGCAGGCCGAAATGGTGGCCCATTTACGAGGCGGATATTTGACAGGACGAAATTCAGACGGCCCGTAAATGCGCCGACCTAATACACGGGCCTTTAACAGGCCGGAACTTCGGTCGGGCTAGATTATCGTCATTTTTATATGGGCCATTAATTGGCCCGATATGACGTTGGGCCACATATGGCCCATGGTTTACGTCTGGCATTAACGTGCCAAAAATGACAACAGGCTGAAAGTGGCCCACATCTATAGTGGGCCTCTAACAGGCCAAATGACAGACATGGCTGAATATGACCCAAATCCTTCACGGTCGTTTATGGGCCGAAAGGTTTGATGGCCTGTAAATGGGCCCAAATGAAGCCGGACCTTTAACAGGCCAGAAATACACTCGGCCGTAATTCGGCCCAATTACTTAGCGGATCGTTAACGGGGGCCGGCGACCATGGGCGCATTGATGACAAGTTTAGACCAGGCCGTTGACGGCCGATTTGACAGAGAATGTTGGGCCTTTAGTGGGCCGCCCATTATGGTCTGCAGAATCTTGTGGGCCTTTAGTGGGCCGCCCATTGTGGTCCGCAAAATCTTGTGGGCCTTTAGCTGGGCCGCCCATTATGGTCCGCTAAATTTTGTGGGTTTTAGTGGGCCGCCCATTATGGTCCGCTAAATCTTATGGGCCTTGGTTGGGCGGCCCATTTAAACTTTGTGGGCTACTTTTGGGCCGGTCCACGTGTCAACATATCATAGGCCCATCTCGACCGTCGGATGAGTGACACCTGTGCCAACGCAGAGCTGACACGTGGATCCGTCAGCCAATGAGAATTTTACACGTGGAAAATCGGCATTAGTCGTGGCTGTTAACGGGTTATCGGATCCAAAATCCGACCCGATAGCTTAACGGTGTTCCGTTACGGTGGATGCCACGTGTCGGTCACCCTTGACGAAAGCACTTCTGTGACGCACGATTTATCATCATGGAAGTGGACACTTCCGTGATGATAATTTTGGTAATGTCATGGAACACTTCTACGACAGCACAGGTATGACTATCTTGATTCTATCATAAATTTGTCATGGATGTACATGCATGACAAAAAACGCGACCTACTGTGATAAACACGTATCATCATGGAAGTGTATTTTTTGTAGTGATAGCGGTCGATGTGTGGAGTAATAGTAGTAGATGCAGGCAGGAGTCAGTCTACTTGTCACGGACGTGATGCCTATATACATGATCATGCCTAGATAATCTCATAATTATCCGCTTTTCTATCAATTGCTCGACAGTAATTTGTTCACCCACTATAATACTTATGCTATCTTGAGAGAAGCCACTAGTGAAACCTATGGCCCCCGGGTCTATCTCTTATCATATAAGCTTTCAATCTACTTTTATTTGCATCTTTACTTTTCCATCTATATTATAAAATACCACAAAAATATATTTGTCTTATCATATTATCTCTATAAAATCTCACTTTCGCAAGTGGCCGTGAAGGGATTGACAACCCCTTTATTGCGTTGGTTGCGATTTCTTTGTTTGTTTGTGTAGGTGTGTGGGACTTTGAGGAGCCTCCTACTGGATTGATACCTTGGTTCTCGAAAACTAAAGGAAATACTTACGCTACTATTGTTGCATCACCCTTTCCTCTTCAAGCAAAACCAACACAAGCTCAAGACGTAGCAGCGCGCCCTAGGGGGGCAGGCATGTGGACCCCCTTATGCCTCCTTAACCCTAATATTTGCTCTATAAATACCCAAATATTCCCCGTATACTAGAGGGCACACCAAAAATACTTTTCCTCCGCCGGAGGAGGATTCGATCATAGAGGGCCTCTATGTGAACCTTACTGCCCTTCCTATGATGTGTGAGTAGTTTACCATAGACCTACAGCTCCATAGCTAGTAGCTAGATGGCTTCTTCTCTCTCGTTGATCTTCAATACAATGTTCTACTCGATGTTCTTGGAGATCTATTGGATGTAATCTTCTTTTGCGGTGCGCTTGTTGAGATCTAGGAATTGTGGATTTATGATCATATTATCTATGAATTTTATTTGAGTCTTCTCTGAACTCTTTTATACATGATTAAGATAGCTTTGTATTTCTCTCGGATCTATTGATTTGGTTTGGCCAACTAGATTGATTTTTCTTGCCATGGGAGAGGTGCTTTGAAATGGGTTCAATCTTGCGGTGTCCTCACCCAGTGACAGAAGGGGCAGCAAGGCACATATTTTTATTGTTTCCATTAAGGATAAAAGGTGGGTTTTATTCATATTGATTGGATCTATCCCTCTACATCATGTCATCTTGTTTAAGGCATTACTCCATTCTTGTTAACTTAATACAGTAGATGCGTGCTGGATAGCGGTAGATGCGTGGAGTAATAGTAGTAGATGCAGGCAGTAGTCGGTCTACTTGTCACGGACGTGAGGCCTATATTCATGATCATTGCCTCAGATATCGTCATAACTTTGCGCTTGTCTATCAACTGCTCAATAGTAATTTTTTTACCCACGTATGCATCATTTCAAGAGAGAAGCCTCTAGTGAAAACTATGGCCCCGACTTTGAATGGGTCGATGACCGGCTTTGCTTATATCGACACATCCATGTTCGGTGTTTTTCCTTTGAGGCATCACTAAGAGCTTATTCCCACATTGAACTTAGGTGAAAACCCCAAGTCCTACTCATTGGAGACACCAACTTTGTGAAAGATAGCCTACTACTATTTTTTAGTGTGATCGTTAAACTGACAATGCCTTGTGTTCTTTTTCAGTGATGGCATTATCCACACAACCAAAATAATTATCACTAGATCTATGAGGAAATATGTTTTCACAATGTATTTATTGGGTGCTGTAAATAGTTTTTTATAAAGTTGGTAACACTTAAAAACATTTTGTCTTAATACAAGACTAAGTGACTTTTTGCAGATGAGAGTAAAGTTTGTAAGATTTTATTTGGGATAGTGCAAGGAACCTTTTCTGCACGAGATATCTCTTACCGTCAATTCACATCTTGTATCCTCCTTCATGTCTCTATAAGGGATATCAAATATTCGAGACTTCAGTGTAGGTTCTTGACAAGATTCAGATTTTTAGCAAGTTTGTCCTTTCGGGTAAAAATAATATTTCTAGAAATTTAGATTATTGAGGGACTATCAAGAAAAACTTGCATACACTTTCCTAAAATATCCAATGGGTCTATTTAAGCCTGCCTAACCCTAAATCCCCACCCATGCCTCCCACTTCCCTCCTCCGCCTCCGCCGCCGGCCCTCTCACACAACCCTCAATTCTCTCTAGAGACTCTAATCACCATTATGGTCTCTACTTCTTCGCTGATACCATACCTTGCCACCATTATTAGGCACCATACCGATGGTCCGGCGACAACCTCACAAGCTGACGCCTCCTGCCGCCCATTGTTAATTTGCTGCGAGCTATAAGCCTTGACCCATTCCTCCTAGTTTGAGCTTTGATCTTCATAAGAATCCATGGCACAAGCCACTAGACCTAGATAGATGGAAACACTCTCAAAACACATTGCTTCTCGTCATCGTTGCTCTCTAGATCTAATATGGGCCTCGATGGATGCCCATGGTGTAGATCTCACGACAAAGATTGATCATGATACTTGACCGGATTCCCGCAGATCTAGGAGACCAGGCACGACATATAAGGTACCTTCTTAGCAATTCCAATGAGTGTTAGCAAAATCATCCATTGAGAAGATATCTCACAAGTTTAACAGGAGGTGATTGCTGTATAATCATTGCTCACTAGAGCTATGGTGGGCCTGAAGTGAATCATCATTGCATAAATATAACGATGGAAATGGATCATGACACCCAGCTGGACCAACTCAACGCCACAAGATCAAGCATGATAGATGAGGTATGTAATTAACAAGTCCTACAATATTCCCAAATCATGCATTTGAAAAAATTTGCCGTCCTGGTCTTGTGATGAGGCAATCACATGCCACCATATCTTTATTTGGCAATGTCGTCGGTTTTCATTGTTGTGTAAGTCTAACGATGACAATGGATCATGATGCCTGACTAGATGGACTAAAAAAGACGAAATATATAATGATAGATCATGTACCTAGCTACTTATTACTCCCTCCATCCTTTAATATAAGATGATACTACTTACTATAGGCAATGTACTCATATATTGGTTGTAATAACATCTTATATTATGGGACAAAGGGAGTATATCATAGATGCATTCGAAAAATCATGCCTTTTGAAACATAAAATAAGCGATGCCGCTTAGCAGTTTGATTACTTGGGAAAAATTATGTCATTTATAGGACAGATTTGCAGGAGTAGCCAGGGTAGAGCACCTTCAGCCAAGATTAGGAAAGTCAGGTATTGGCTTTTTTTCCAGATGAACAACCTTCTAAAATATTTATATTAACGTGTCTGATTGCTTTATGCCGAGTAAGTATAGATCACTCTCCTTTTTCTTAGAGATTACTCACTCGTCATTACAATTTTTCATAGCATTTTATATGGAGATGATGTGAGTTGTTGGGAGATGGTTAAGGTAGGCCATGCCGCTTTTATATCTTACTAGCTAATTGCTCGTTCGTGTTACAATTGAAGGCATACATATTATAATGGTTCAACACTAGTCGTGTCTGATATATACCATTCTAGATTTTGGTAAGATTTGATTTGAGTATGTGTCGGGGAATGCAAGATTTTTTTTTTGATTTAGTTGAGATTTCAGTAAGGTTTGATTTGATTTGGGTATGACTAGGGGAAGGCAAGGGAAGTTTCTATTTAGTTAAGATTTTGGTAAGATTTGATTTCATTTCATTGAGTTAATGCATGACATAGTTTTGATAAGATTTGATTGAGTTAATGTAAGACATGCTTTCAGTAAAAACAAGGAAAGGGAAGTATTGATTGCATTTAGATTATTTCAAACAAAGGAAGGAGGGCGTGGAGAGATAAAAGCCAATATAAGAGGGAGGGGGATGTGAGGAGAACATATCAACTCTCCTTTAATAGTAGAGGATACTAATAATAATAATAATAATAATAATAATAATAATAATAATAATAATAATAATAATAATAATAATAATAATAATGATGATGATGATGATGATGATGATGATGATGATGATGATGATGATGATGAAGATAATAATAGTAGTAGCGACTAGTGTTTTGTGATTTGTGAAGTTTGTACTATGATCCTTATGATATAAATGAGACACGTATTAGCATGCAAAAAAAGTTACTTTGGGCCATCTCCTCACCAAAACATTTTTAAATCCCCAGCGAAAGACATTGCGAGAAATCAATATTATTAATAACACATATACTCTTTTGTTAGCATACCCTGCGACGGTAGCTAGTTCAATCAAATGAATTGAAGAATTTGATGACTATTCATAGACACAGATCGTACGCCGTGTACCTATCCCTACATATACTCCCAAGTAACAATGGAACAGTCAGCTTGCATAGGATTAGATAGGTTTTTTTTTCATAGTTTGTTAAGCAAAACAATCTTATGGCATTATTGCTTGTTTTTGACAGCCAAAACCCTTCAAGTGGGACAAAGTTGTTTTAGGTAACCAATTATTTTGGGTAAATCTTCTTACTTTTCTAATAGAACTGTAGAGATTTCAAGATATTTTCTTAAATTTACCATTCAACCATATAGAGTAAAACTTCTTACCATGATTCACTAGTTACGGGGTCCTCCCAAGAAGACAATACTGTATGAAGCATCCTCGCTAGTTAGGGGGTCCTCCCAAGGGGAAAATTCACGGCAAGCTTTTTTCATTCCATGGATTTGAATGATAGAATCAAGCAGAAATCTCTAAGATCAGTATTTCTTTGAGACAAAAAGATTAAGGCATATTTACACAGAACAACAAATCATCTCAAGGAACTTAGCCAACCTGAATCCACAGATCCATAATTGCATCATAGAAAAATAACCAAGATCCATTAATACATAATCACATCATATTAAAAATTAGCCCTAGAATCCATTAACACAGAATTGTATCATAGAGGATAAAGCCCATACATCTTTTCTACCAACAGAATTGTACAAGCGAGAATTCAATAGAGGATTATTATACATGCTGCTCCGGGTCCGGGATGGTCTCCAGAGCGGGCCGCTGGGGCCTCTTGTAGGACCGTACTGAATAGTCAGAGGATAAGTCCATGCAGCTTCTCCTTCCCATTGCTCTCCATGCGTGGCCATCTTCCTCTACAAACCCAACCAAAATTGTCAGTACTACTATCTACTACTATATACTACCCAAACCACCCATTGAAGACAAAACATATTGGCAATCTGAGCAGAACGCTTCCATGAGAACCAGAAATAGAACAACTCGAGCAGAGGAGAGGAGGGCTGACGAGAATCTTCAAACTTTTTGTTAGGAACTTATTACGTAGCACCTCCATTGAAAAGTCACAAAAGACTCGTGTTTCTATCCTTGCCTCTGAGAATTCATGCATCACTGGCTAGATACATTTTCTTCTAAATTCATTCTCATCCAAGTTTCTTTTTTGCATATAGATTACCACAGATCTTGTAAAACACACATGTGTTAGGATTACATTTATGGTACATTTTAATTTCTTGGCTGGAATTACCAATGGCTAGCTACCTCTACAAAATAGCCTGATCCATGACGTGGACTGTAATAACAAGTTGTGTATCTATGGTATAAGTGTCCATTATTCATAAGTATCCATTCCTTAGAGAATTGCATACATGTACCTAGCAAAGATAATTTGTCCACGTGATTTAATCAGGGTGTTCTCAGAGAAGTAGCCGTTGATAATTCCAAGCAAGAAACAAAAGCTTATCGGAAGTTACAATACTAATAATCTATACGAAAAAAAAACACACAAGCGCAAGTAAATTTAGAACAAAATACATCTTGCTCTAGCGGTGATGAATTCATAGTCAAGAACAGAAAGACGAGAACTCTGGGACTTTAAAAGGAGTTGCTAGTTGGCAAGTTTCTCATCGGGCATTGCCTGATTATCCTGGTCATCCATCCTCTCCTCCGCCTAAGTTGTTGTCTTCCGTGGGGGCAGAACCGCCGCTTTCTGTTCAGGTTGCCATTTTGTCGACTCTTTTTGTTTGGTTGGGCAGTGGATACTAGTAGCAGTAGTAACAAGTTTGGTTGGAGTTGATGCAGAATCCTCATTTCTTGGTCGAAACTCTGGTAGATGCCTGCCCAGCAGAACAAGGGGAAGGAGAAGATGCACTGCACGGATTCGCTGTTCGAGCATTTAGTACGGTCCTACAAGAGGCCCCGGCAGCCTGCTCCAGAGCAGGTATAAGTATAATACTTTATTAGATTGTGGTTGTAGGATTTTGCTAGTAGATAAGCTGTATGGGATTTATCTTCTTCAATGCAGTTCCGTGTTAATGGATTCTAGAGATGGTTTTCCTATGATATGATTGTGTATTAATGGATTATCATAGGACCTGTCTCTGTGATGCGATTCTACATCAATGCGTTAGAGTTGAGCTCAATTTCTTGTGAGTATAATCTGTTGTTCTTGGTAAATCTGGCTTAATTTCTTTCTCTGGACTACAAATCTTACATATTTCTGCTAGTTATGATTCAGCTCCGTGGAATGCAAAAAAGGCTTACCATGAATCATCATCTATTTCCTTAACATGTTAACATTTTGAAGGAAAATAATTAGCAGAAAAAATAGATAAAGATCTTGTGTTGTATGCATTTCATACTCGGCTCCAGCTCTACCCTTTTCTTTCAAGTTGTCGTGGCCTTGCTATTTGAATATGTCATGCAAGAATATGGAAGACCTGTACAACTATCTAACACTCTTCAGTTTTGCAGAATGCACATGGTTCCTTGAAAATTAGGGATAGGGCGGGATGGAAACATGGTTCATGATTGACGAAGCGCAGCGATGGAGGTGTAGTCTGCTACATGATTGGGTGCAGCGGTGGTGTCACCAGCCTCAAGCACCATGTTGCGGTGGCGATAGCAGTCTAAGGGCATGCCCGTCTCCTTCCAAAGATGTTTCAATGAGATGAAACGTTTGTTAGATAGTCGAGGTAGAAACCACGTAAGCGGACCACACGAAAAGGAGTTGTTGTGCAGCCGGCTATGGCCACAACCTCTGAGTCCAAGAATTCTGTACCCTTGACCACAGGTGTACTATGCTCCACACTAAGCGATTCAGCAGTACTCTATCTCAATATCATGAGGTATCATGGAACCTTCTGTCGAATTGCTTAGTGTGGAGCATAGTACACCTATGTTCAAGGGTACAGAGTTTTTGACTCAGAGGTTGTGTCCATAGCCGGTTGCACAACAGCCCTTTTCATGCGGTCGCCATGTTTCTGCCTCAGATTGTCCGACAAATGTTTCATCTCAGTGGAGACATCTTTGGGAGCAGATGGGCACACCCTTAACCTATCACTGCCACTAGCAACATGGTGCTTGAGGCTGGTAATACCACCATTGCGCCCAATCATTTAGCAGTACCTACATTTTCCATCATCTGCTTCCGTCAATCATGATACCATGTTCCCATCCCGTTCTATCCCTAATTTTCAAGGAACCATGTGCATTCTGCAAAACTGAAGAGTCATAGATAGTTGTACAGGTGAGGTCTATCATTTTTCTTGCATGACATATTTGAAATAGCAAGGCCATAACTTGAAAGAAAAGGGCAGAGTTGGAGCCAAAGTACGAAATGCATATATACAACACAAGATTTTTATATATCTTTTTTGCTAATTATTTTCCTTCAAAATGTTAACAAGTTCAGGAAATAAATGACAATTCATGGTAAGTCTTTTTTGCATTCCACTTAGCTGAATCATAAAATGTAGCAGAAATATGTAAGATTTGTAGTCTAGAGAAAGAAATTAAGGAAGATTTACCAAGAATAACAGATCATCCTCACAAGCAATTTAGCCCAACTCGAAGGCATTGATGCAGAATCGCATCACAGAGACAACTTAGTCCTATGCTAATCCATTAATTCACAATCATATCACAGAAAAACTAACCCTATATCCATTAATATGGAACTGCATCGAAGGAGATAAATCCCATATAGATTATCTAGAAGCATAATCCTACAACCACAATCTGATAAAGTATTATACTTATACCTGCTCTCGTGCTAGCTGCAGGGGCCTCTTGTAGGACCGTCCTAAATCCTCAAATAGTGAATCCGTGCAGCGTATCTTCTACTTCCCTTGTTCTGCTGGGCAGCCATCTACTAGAGTTTCGACCAAGAAACGAGGATCATGCATCAACTCCAACCGAAATTGTTACTAGTGCTACACTATCCACTACCAAGGCAAACAAAAAGAGGAGACAAAATGGCAACCTAAATAGAAAGCGTAGGTTCTGCCCCCACGGAAAACAACAACTTGGGCCAAGGAGAAGAGGCCTAGCCAGGATAATCCGGCAATGCCTGGTGAGAAACTTGCCGCCTAGCATCTCCTTTTAAAGTCCCAGAATTCTCATCTTTATGTTCTTGACTATGAATTCATCACCGCTAGAGCGAGATGTATTTTCCTCTAAATTTAGTTGCACGTGTGTGTTTCATTTTCAGATAGATTAGTAGTGTTGTAACTTCGGTAAGCTTTTATTTCTTGCCTGGAATTATCAATAGCTACTTCTACAGTAACACCCTGATTTGTGACGTGGACAAAATATCTTTACTAGCTACATGTATCCAATTCTCAAAAGAACGGATACTTCTAAATAATGGATACTTCTACCATAGATAGACAACTTGTTATTACAGTCCAAGTCATGGATCGGGCTATTTTGTGGAGGTAGCTAGCCGTTGGTAATTCCAGCCAAGAAATTAAAATCTACCATAAGTGTAATCCTAACGCATGCATGTGTGTTTTACAAGATTTGTGCTAATCTATATGCAAATAAGAAACACGGATGAGAACAAATTTAGAAGAAAATGTATCTAGCTGGCGGTGAAGCATGAATTCCTAGAGGCAAGGATAGAAACACGAGTCTTTTGGGACTTTTAAAAGGAGGTGCTAGGCAGTAAGTTTCCTACCACGCATTCCCGGATTCTCGTCAGCCCTCCTCTCCTCTGCTCGAGTTGTTCTCTTTCTTGTTCCCGTGGAAGCTTTTTGCTGAGATTGACAATTTGTTTTGTCTTTAATGGTTGGTTTGGGTAGTACGTATTAGATAGTAGTACTGAAAATTTTGGTTGGGGTTGTAGAGGAAGATGGCTACGAGGGGAGCAACGGGAAGGAGAAGGTGCACTGCATTAACTCATCCTTTGATGATTCAAGACGGTCCCACAAGAGGCCCGGCGACCGCTCCGGAGACCATCCGGACCCAAAGCAGCAGGTTTAATAATCCTTATTGAATCCTCGCTTGTACAATTCTGCTGGTAGAAAAGATGTATGGGCTTTATCTTCAGCGATGCCATTCTATGTTAATGGATTCTAGGGCTATTTTTATGTGATGTGATTATGTATTAATGGATCTAGGTTATTTGTCCGTGATGCAATTATGTACCGTGGATTCGGGTTGGCTAAGTTACTTGAGATGATTTGTTGTCCGGGAAAATCTGCCTTAATTTTTTGTCTCGGAAGAAATACAGATCTTCTGATTTCGCTAGATTTTATCATTTGAATATATGGAATGAAAATAGCTTACCATGAATTTTCATCCAATCCCTGAACTAGTTAACATATGAGGGAAAACAGTTCACAAAACTAATACACCAAAATCCCGTTTCAGATTTGGGTCCATGATTGACAAAAACTTACACCGAATTCCATGTCTTGCCTCATTATTGGGCGTAGAGGTGGTGTCACCATCCTCAAGCGCTATGTTGCTGGAAGCGGCCGAAATCACTGTTTTGAGCCTTTTCACAACATTTAGCATGATCTGACCATGGTTTCAAAAACATTCACGATCTAACCTTTTTCCTACCGGTATTGTCCTTGGCGGTAGGGTATAACTGCCTGCTGCCAGGAACCTTGGCGGTTGGATGCTGGTCAATGTCGATGGTGCCGTCAGGCCGTGCTAATGTGGATGAGTGCCTACCGCCAAACTCCTTGGCGGTTGGCAATTATATCCTACCTCCAGGGTCGATGTTGGTAGGCCCCCGAGAGTTAAGTGGCTGACGTGACGGCTTGTGGGTCACTTACCCACCCATTCACTTGAGTTCATCTTGTTTGTTCATCCAGGAATAGAGAGGATACTCCTCTCTCTTCCCCTCCACTCCGCCCTTGGATCTCCTCTGTTTGGGCACCGCTTTGTCGGTCTTGGATTTGAAACAAAGAGGAAGGTAGGCCTTTCAATCCCTCCAAATAGTTTTTGTCAAATCATATAGTTTTCATGCATTATTTGGCACTAGGTGGATGTCACGCCCAAGATGCGACCCTATCCTAAAGGAACTCGAAGGTCCCACCAAGGATAGAAGCGCATCTTGAAGATGCTTTTGCAAGGTGGATATCATTACATCAACATTAAATAATAGATAGGGTTACATACATAAGGCATACAATGCCACACGAATACAACATCACAATACATAAGAGCAACATCCGACTACGGATGAAACACAAACAGAAGCTCAAACGACATCCACCCTGCTAGCGCAGGCTGCCGACCTGGAACCTATCCCCTGATCGAAGAAGAAGCAGACGAAGAACTCCAAACAAGCAAACATCGCTCTCACGTCAAGATCATCGTATAACCTATACCTGCAACTGTTGTTGTAGTAATCTGTGAGCCACGAGGACTCAGCAATCCCATTACCATGGGTATCAAGACTAGCAAAGCTTAATGGGAAAGGAAGGGGTAAAGTGGTGAGGTTGCAGCAGCGACTAAGCATATATGGTGGCTAACATACGCAAAGGAGAGCGAGAAGAGAAACAAAGGAACGGTCATGAAGATAGCAATGATCAAGAGGTGATCCCGAACACCTACTTACGTCAAACATAACACAGAAACGGTGTTCACTTCCCGGACACCACCGAGAAGAGACCATCATGGCTACACACTCGGTTGATGCATTTTACTTCGTATCTGGTGTCAAGTTATCTACAACCGGACATTAACAAATTCCCATCCGCCACATAACCGCGGGCACGGCTCTCGAAAGTTTATACCCTGCAGGGGTGTCCCAACTTAGCCCATGACAAGCTCTCGCGATCAACGAAGGAATAAACCTTCTCCTAGGAAGACCCGATTAGTCTCGGAATCCCGGTTTACAAGACATTTCGACAATGGTAAAACAAGACTAGCAAGACCTCCTGGCGTGCCGACATCCTGATAGTAGCCGCGCGTATCTTGTCTCAGGCCACGACCAGATGAGCACTACGTACAACTAGAACCAGACCTCAAGTTTCCCCAAGGTGGCGCTGCAAGTGGCTCTAGTTTGGACCAACACTTAGACAAGCATTGGCCCGGGGGGAGGGGTGCTGAATAAAGATGACCCTTGGGTTAACTACTCCCAAGGGAAAAGTAGGTGGTGGTGAGGCAAATGGTAAAACCAATGTTGGGCCTTGCTGGACAAGTTTTATTCAAAGCCAACTGTCAGGGGGGTCCCATAAATCACCCGACCGCGTTAGGAACGCAAAATCCGGGAACATAACACCGGTATGACGGAAACTAGGGCGGCAAGAGTGGAACAAAACACCAGGCATAAGGCCGAGCCTTCCACCCTTTGCCAAATATATAGATGCATTAATAATATAAGAGATATTGTGATATCCCAACAAAACCCTGTCCACCATGGAGCAATCTTCAACTTCACTTGCAACTAGCAACGCTATAAGAGGGGCTGAGCAAAGCGGTAACATAGCCAAACAACGGTTTGCTAGGAAGGGTGTCAAAGGTTAGAGGTTCATGGCAATTTGGGTAGGCTTGAAGAGCAAAAGATAGGTAACGCAGCAAAGCGATAGAACGAAGCAACTAGCATAGCAATGATAGCAGTGAGATCCAGGGTAGCGGTCATCTTGCTTGAGATCCTGCTAGGAAGAAGAACGAGTCCATGAAGAAGATGAAGCCACGAAGACGAACCAAGCGTAGACGAACGAATCCTCACGATCGCAACGAAACGGGAACTATCGAGAAGAAGCACACAACATGGTAAACACACCACACATGAACAAGACATGATGCTCAACAAGCATGATGCATGACCAAGCTACATGAAGCTACTCATGGCAAGAGATGATGCAAACAAGAACAACACATCAAGGCAAGTTTAAAAGAGGCCGGAAACAACATATAACAATTCTGGTAAGTCCTCATATGCATATTTCGAAATTGGTCCAGAACTGAATAAACCTTATGTTCAAATTGTTAAACAGCAAGTTAAATATCACCAAGATGATCTACACGAAATTCTAGTCAAGTTACATATAAAGTTCATTAGATTTGGAGCTACGGTCTAGAAGATATGAGCAAAACAAGTTAAGCATGGCATTGATGCAAAATGCACCCATACATCAAGCAAACACATCAAAACAAGGATGCAACATGATAATATGAAGCTACATGCAAAAATCAAGCAAGTTTCATATAGAGCACACTCAAAACGGAGCAACGGTTCAACACATGCACTATATACAAGTTATCGCAACAATCTGTCCATAACAGCAACTAGGCATATTGCAAGCATCAAAACAATATGCTACAGCACCCCAACATAAGAAAAAAAGGCATGGGCATGAAGTACAGGTAAAGCACTACAAAACATGAACACTGAGCTATCTCCAGAAATCACTAGAACATGCTCCAAAACACATGGTAAGATTGCAAATAATAATAGTTTCAGACTTATCCGGAAATAACATCAGGTTGCAATGTTTAGAGCTATCAAACAACATGTTACGGGAACATATCATGGCAAACAAAGGCATGGCATGATACTACTAAATGCATAGAACAACAGTCCCTTACTAACCATGAGCCAAAAAGGATCAGAAGATAAGATGGCACCCATGTAAACATGGCAAGTTATATTACAGATTCAAAGATGGCAGTAACAACAATAAGTAAGCATGTTGGTGAGCTTGAATCACTCACCACAGAGCAATACATGGCATGGAAAGGCAACCAACAGTAAGAAGGATGTTTATGAAGCTAAGAATGGCAAGAGCAAGTTCATAGGGTGCATGGATCACTAGGAAACAATCATGGGAACTTTGAACTTAATGTTAACAGGCTGATAGCAACATCATTTAGCAAACTTTGGATCAAGATAACAACATGTACCAGCAGGCTATAATTATAACCAAGGGCATGAATGGATAGAGCAAGACATGTAGATCAAAACATGTTTATAGAACATCTCCAGATTATGCATAGAATGACTAGTAGAAGCATGTTAACATAGCAACAAAATATAACAGAATCTGTCAGGAAAACAGCAACAGCAAGTACCCTACTTAACAAGCTCGATGCACTCAGCACACAACTCACAAAAATACATGGCTAACACCCCTGGAAAGATGGCATAGCATAGATCAAGACACATGTAGACATCAACCTCATAGGATGCACACATCAATCATGGCAAAAATGACAAATGAGCAAGGTATAACAGTTTCAGCAGATTAACATCAACATGCACTCTTCCAACAGCATTTCGGGCATCAAGATGAGCTCAAATAAAAATGATTCAATGGAATGAAATGAAGTAGTCGTCGAGACGAACAATTTGACATATTACACGCACGAAACGTATCTACGGGTGCAGAGATACGAAATCATGGCATGATAATGTCAAAAATCTGGGACTTAGTAATTTACAAAAAAAACGGGTGAGCGTCGAATAACTACGAGGCGCTCAGAGCGGGGATTAAGGGGGGCTGCTCACCCTGGGCTCGGCCCATGAAGAGGAAGCAGCAGGCCGGCGAGGAGGTTGGCTGGGCCGCCGGCGGAGGTGGGTCGGGCGCAGGATTCGGCCCACTCGGGGTTCGTCCTCCTCCCGATCCCGCCTGGATCGGGGAAGGAAGGGCATTGGCGGCGACAGATGGGGCTCCGGCGAGCCCCCAAGGACGGCGGGAAGGCGAAGGGAGGGGCGGATCCGGCCTTGGCGCTCCGGATCCAGCCGGTTTCCGGGCGGCGGTGAGGTGGATCGGCTCCGGTGGTGACGGCGCTCGGCGGCGGGGACGGACGGCGCGCACGCCGCAGTCGGCGGCGGGTTCGCGGGAGGCGCGGCGCTCAATGGCGGCGCGCTGGGGCGGAGAGGCGCGCAAGCCGTGGAGGGCGGGCCAGCGAGGCGCGGCAGCTCGGGCCGGGAGCGGGGAGGTGCGGCGGCCGAGATGGAGGCGGCGGCGGCGGCGATCATGAAGCGGGCGGGCGGCGGCGCAGATGGGCCAAAGCGGGCTGCGACGGGCTCGGGCGGGCCGCTGCGGCTGGGAGACGGCGGCGCCCACGTGGCGGCTCCGGATTCGCCGAGCGGCGGCGGGATCTGTCCGGCTCGGGCCGGACGTGTCCGGCTGCGCGGAGGGAAATTTTAGGGTTTCGGGACCCGGATTTGGACGGGGGAGGTGTTTAAATAGGTAGAGGTAGCTAGGAGAGTCCAAATGAGGAGCGGTTTTCGGCCACGCGATTGTGATCGAACGAACGAGAGCATGGAGGGGAGTTTGCTGGGCTTTGGGCCACTTTGGAAGGGGTGTTGGGCTGCAACAAAAGAGGGCTTTCGCGGTTACTCGGTTAACCGTTGGAGTATCAAACGACCTCCAAATGGCACGAAACTTGACAGGCGGTCTACGGGTGCTATACCAAGGCTGCTTGGCAAACCTCGGTCCATTCCGAGAACGTTTAACACCCACTCACAACAAGAGACAAAAGGGGGACGCCGGAGGACATAGGAGTGCCGGATCGCGAAACGGACAACGGGGAAAATGCTCGGATGCATGAGACGAACACGTATGTGAATGCAATGCACATGATGACATGATATGAAATGCAGATGATGACATGGCAAAGTGCAACACGCAAGCACATGACATGGCAAAGACGGCGAATAGCTGACAGACACCTTGCGCATCGAATCCGGGGCGTTACAACACTCCTCCACTAACAAGAGATCTCGTCCCGAGATCTTAGGACCGAGACGCAAGGGAAAAAGGGATGAGGTGAAACAAGAACTCAAGAGAAGAAGCAAAGAAATCGAGAGAACTCGAGAAGAAGAGAGGAACGACGAGGATGACAAGAATCGAAAGCTCATGGAATCAAATAGACTAAGAAACCACTCGTTCTAACCGGAGTGGTTAGAATGAGAAAAGAAACGAATAAGGTTGAAAGGATTTAGGCAGAATTCTGACTGAACATGGAAAGGATAGAACATGAACTTGAGAGGATGGAATGGTACTTGATGAACTCTTGAAGAATGAAATAAATCACGAAGAACCACCATGAAGAACTCCGGTAACAAAAGGATGATGAAATAGAATGAAGGATGTAACAATAAGATGAGCGTTGCGATAATTTAGATGGAGGTTCCGACGGGATGACCGAGGAAAATTTTAACTCCGGAAAAGAAAAGATGATCACACTTGGAACTAGAATTTATTCACCAAGAACAAACCCCAAAGGAAAGATTAATCACTTGGACGACATAAGAAAAAGATTTATTGTATGCTTATCCTTCATCAAATTAAATTGATGACAAGCAATGGATTTTTCATACTACTTATTCTTCTCGAAAAAGATTAAGGGAAATATGCCGCAAAATTTGATAAAGTCTTCATGAACCACCGGTAGGATTGAAAAGAATGATTGGATTAATATGATAAACAAGGAAAAGAATCTGAAAGAACCACCGTGAGAATTCGAAAATGACTGATGAAAGAGACTTAATCACCGGGAAGAATTAGAAGAACAAATATGCTTGAGGGGATTTAGATGCAAAAGAACAAAGAGATCATGAGCTGATTGAAGAATACTTGAACGAAGCACCGGAAGAATATAGAGACGACCGAAGCTGAAAACTTAGAACGAAGAAATCTCCCGAAAAGATGACCTACGGATGATCGAGAGAGAAAGCAACTCCTGAAATACTCCGGGTGGATGAAAAGAATAACTGACAAATGGAATAATTCGAGAGGCTAACAAGAAGCTAGAACCACGAATCTTCGAGAGAACGGGCAAGATTAGAGGAAAAACTCTTCTTCGGTCTTCAAATGACGACGAGAAACACCACCAAAATTACTGAGATACTCCGGGAGAATGAAAAAACGAAGAGGTTGAGCCAATAATGAAATGATTTGAAATCAATCTTGGAAAAGGCATGTGACTGATGTGATCCATTCTTACATCACACTTTGAAAAGAATTTGAGAATAACTCCGGGGGAATTAGTAGAGTCAGGTAAGATCCTGGGAAAAGACCTGTGGGTTAGGGCCCACTGAAAAGATAACACCGTTGGAAAAGGGATGTTGAACAGATAGATGATGCACCGGAACAATTGAAATATTTGAATGAGGTGACAACCTCGAATTAACTCGACCACAGGCGAATCTCCTGAGATGTCTTCCGAACTCCGGAATGATTGAATGGCGAGAGGCAAAACGAGCGAGGAGAACACTTGAGCCGAGGAAAAGAATATGATCACCCGAAAAACTTGAATTTGGACCCACCGGAAAGAAAAAGAGATGATGAATGTCAAAAGAGACGAGAATTCACCGGTTGAAATAATTGAGGGAAAAACTGAAGAGGCTCCGCACGAATGAAATAGATGGTCGAAAGAGACTCAAACTCCGGGAAGAAGAGGGTGGGAGGGCGGAAAACAAAGGCTACTTGAAAAGGGGAACCGACGAATATCTTGAAGAGAAAACACTGGTTGGAATCATTGAGGAAAGAAAGCAAAGATTTCGCACGAGTAGGGTGGATACTCGATTACAGACTCTGGTTCCGACAGGAAGAAGGGAGGGCGGGTGGGAAAAGAAAACAACTGAGGATTGAACTTGGCAAAGGTGAAGAGGCTCGAGTCAACTTGACGAGAAATGCACCGGATGAAAAGAGCTGAGGGACAACGAACGAAAACTAACCGCGTGATCCTAAAGAAAAATTTGAATGGGAAGAGGAGTAATTCAAAACACCTACGTCAAGATTCCTCACCAGAGCGACGAAGGGGCTGAGGAGTAAAAAGAATTCCTACTCTCCGATATAACTAGACTCCAAAAACAGTTTTCTTATAGACTCAACAACGGCCAAACTACACGATCAATCAAGGGGGCTCCTAGGGTCGGTCGGGGCTCTGATACCAACTTGTCACGCCCAAGATGCGACCCTATCCTAAAGGAACTCGAAGGTCCCACCAAGGATAGAAGCGCATCTTGAAGACGCTTTTGCAAGGTAGATATCATTACATCAACATTACATAATAGATAGGGATACATACATAAGGCATACAATGCCACACGAATACAACATCACAATACATAAGAGCAACATCTGACTACGGATGAAACACAAACAGAAGCTCAAATGACATCCACCCTGCTAGCCCAGGCTGTCGACCTGGAACCTATCCCCTGATCGAAGAAGAAGCAGAAGAAGAACTCCAAACAAGCAAACATCGCTCTCGCGTCAAGATCATCGTATAACCTGTACCTGCAACTGTTGTTGTAGTAATCTGTGAGCCACGAGGACTCAGCAATCCCATTACCATGGGTATCAAGACTAGCAAAGCTTAATGGGAAAGGAAGGGGTAAAGTGGTGAGGTTGCAGCAGCGACTAAGCATATATGGTGGCTAACATACGCAAAGGAGAGCAAGAAGAGAAACAAAGGAACGGTCGTGAAGCTAGCAATGATCAAGAGGTGATCCTAAACACCTACTTACGTCAAACATAACACAGAAACCGTGTTCACTTCCCGGACTCCGCCGAGAAGATACCATCACGGCTACACACTCGGTTGATGCATTTTACTTCGTATCTAGTGTCAAGTTATCTACAACCGGACATTAACAAATTCCCATCTGCCACATAACCGCGGGCACGGCTCTCGAAAGTTTATACCCTGCAGGGGTGTCCCAACTTAGCCCATGACAAGCTCTCGCGATCAACAAAGGAATAGACCTTCTCCCAGGAAGACCCGATCAGTCTCGGAATCCCGGTTTACAAGACATTTCGACAATAGTAAAACAAGACCAGCAAGACCTCCCGGCGTGCAGACATCCTGATAGTAGCCGCGCGTATCTCGTCTCAGGCCACGACCGGATGAGCACTACGTACAACTAGAACCAGACCGCAAGTTTCCCCAAGGTGGCGCTGCAAGTGGCTCTAGTTTGGACCAACACTTAGACAAGCATTGGCCCGGGGGGGCTGAATAAAGATGACCCTTGGGTTAATTACTCCCAAGGGAAAAGTAGGTGGTGGTGAGGCAAATGGTAAAACCAATGTTGGGCCTTCTTTGGACAAGTTTTATTCAAAGCGAACTGTCGGGGGTCCCATAAATCACCCGACCGCGTTAGGAACGCAAAATCGGGAACATAACACCGGTATGACGGAAACTAGGGCGGCAAGAGTGGAACAAAACACCAGGCATAAGGCCGAGCCTTCCACCCTTTGCCAAATATATAGATGCATTAATAATATAAGAGATATTGTGATATCCCAACAAAACCCTGTCCACCATGGAGCAATCTTCAACTTCACCTGCAACTAGCAACGCTATAAGAGGGGCTGAGCAAAGCGGTAACATAGACAAACAACGGTTTGCTAGGAAGGGTGTCAAAGGTTAGAGGTTCATGGCAATTTGGGGAGGCTTGAAGAGCAAAAGATAGGTAACGCAGCAAAGCGATAGAACGAAGCAACTAGCATAGCAATGATAGTAGTGAGATCCAGGGTAGCGGTCATCTTGCCTGAGATCCCGCTAGGAAGAAGAATGAGTCCATGAAGAAGATGAAGCCACGAAGACAAACCAAGCGTAGACGAACGAATCCTCACGATCGCAACGAAACGGGAACTATCGAGAAGAAGCACACAACATGGTAAACACACCACACATGAACAAGACATGATGCACAACAAGCATGATGCATGACCAAGCTACATGAAGCTACTCATGGCAAGAGATGATGCAAACAAGAACAACACATCAAGGCAAGTTTAAATGAGGCCGGAAACAACATATAACTATTCCGGTAAGTCCTCATATGCATATTTCGATATTGGTCCAGAACTGAATAAACCTTATGTTCAAATTGTTAAATAGCAAGTTAAAGATCACCAAGATGATCTACACAAAATTCTTGTCAAGTTACATATAAAGTTCATTAGATTTGGAGCTACGGTCTAGAAGATATGAGCAAAACAAGTTAAGCATGGCATTGATGCAAAATGCACCCAAACATCAAGCAAACACCTCAAAACAAGGATGCAACATGATAATATGAAGCTACATGCAAAAATCAAGCAAGTTTCATATAGAGCACACTCAAAACGGAGCAACGGTTCAACACATGCACTCTATACAAGTTATCGCAACAATCTGTCCATAACAGCAACTAGGCATATTGCAAGCATCAAAACAATATGCTACAGCACCCCAACATAAGAACAAAAGGCATGGGCATGAAGTACAGGTAAAGCACTACAAAACATGAACACTGAGCTATCTCCAGAAATCACTAGAACATGCTCCAAAACACATGTTAAGATTGCAAATAATAACAGTTTCAGACTTATCAGGAAATAACATCAGGTTGCAATGTTTAGAGCTATCAAACAACATGTTACAGGAACATATCATGGCAAACAAAGGCATGGCATGATACTACTAAATGCATAGAACAACAGTCCCTTACTGACCATGAGCCAAAAAGGATCAGAAGATAAGATGGCACCCATGTAAACATGGCAAGTTATATTACAGATTCAAACATGGCAGGAACAACAATAAGTAGGCATGTTGGTGAGCTTGAATCACTCACCACAGAGCAATACATGGCATGGCAAGGCAACCAACAGTAAGAAGGCATGTTTTTGAAGCTAAGCATGGCAAGAGCAAGTTCATAGGGTGCATGGTTCACTAGGAAACAATCATGGGAACTTTGAACTTAATGTTAACAGGTTGACAGCAACATCATTTAGCAAACTTTGGATCAAGATAACAACATGTACCAGCAGGCTATAATTGTAACCAAGGGCATGAATGGATAGAGCAAGACATTTAGATCAAAACATGTTTATAGAACATCTCCAGATTATGCATAGAATGACTAGTAGAAGCATGTTAACATAGCAACAAAATATAACAGAATCTGTCAGGAAAACAGCAACAGCAAGTACCCTACTTAACATGCTCGATGCACTCAGCACACAACTCACAAAAATACATGGTTAACACCCCTGGAAAGATGGCATAGCATAGATCAAGACACATGTAGACATCAACCTCATAGGATGCACACATCAATCATGGCAAAAATGACAAATGAGCAAGTTATAACAGTTTCAGCAGATTAACATCAACATGCACTCTTCCAACAGCATTTCGGGCATCAAGACGAGCTTAAATGAAAATGATCCAATGGAATGAAATGAAGTACTCGTCGAGACGAACAATTTGACATATTACACGCACGAAACGGTGCTACGGGTGCAGAGATATGGCATGATGAACATGGCATGATAATGTCAAAAATCTGGGACTTAGTAATTTACAGAAAAAACGGGTGAGCGTCGAATAACTGCGAGGCGCCCAGAGCAGGGATTAGGGGGGGCTGCTCACCTTGGGCTCGGCCCATGAAGAGGAAGCAGCAGGCCGGCATGGAGGTGGGCTGGGCCGCCGGCGGAGGTGGGTCGGGCGCGGGATTCGGCCCACTCGGGGTTCGTCCTCCTCCCGATCCCGCCTGGATCGGGGAAGGAAGGGCATCGGCGGCGACCGATGGGGCTCCGGCGAGCCCCCAAGGACGGCGGGAAGGCGAAGGGAGGGGCGGATCCGGCCTTGGCGCTCCGGATCCAGCCGGTTTCCGGGCGGCGGTGAGGCGGATCGCCCGTGGCGACGGCGCGCTGGGGCGGGACGGCGCGCACGCCGCAGGTCGGCGGAGGGGTTCGACGGGAGGCGCGGCGCTCAAGCGGGGGCGGCGCTGGGCCGGCGACGCGCAGCTCCGGCCGGGAGCGGGAGGCGCGGCGGGATGGAGGCGGCGGCGGCGGCGATCATGCAGAGCGGGCGGGCGGCGCGCAGATGGGCCCGCTGGCTGCGCTGCTGGCTCGGGCGGCCGCGGCGGCTGAGAGGCGGCGGCGCACGTGGCCGCTCCGGATTGGCCGGGAGCGGCGGCGGGATCTGTCCGGCTCGGCCCGGACGTGTCCGGCGGCGCGGAGGGAAATTTTAGGGTTTCGGGACCCGGATTTGGACGGGGGAGGTGTTTAAATAGGTAGAGGGAGCTAGGAGAGTCCAAATGAGGAGCGGTTTTCGGCCACGCGATCATGATCGAACGACCGAGAGCATGGAGGGGACTTTGCTGGGCTTTGGGCCACTTTGGAAGGGGTGTTGGGCTGCAAAAAAAGAGGGCTTTCGCGGTTACCCGGATAACCGTTGGAGTATCAAACGACCTCCAAATGGCACGAAACTTGACAGGCGGTCTACCGGTGCTATACCAAGGCCGCTTGGCAAACCTCGGGCCATTCCGAGAACGTTTAACACCCACTCATAACAAGAGACAAAAGGGGGACGCCGGAGGACATAGGAGTGCCGGATCGCGAAACGGACAACGGGAAAAATGCTCGGATGCATGATACGAACACGTATGCGAATGCAATGCACATGATGACATGATATGAAATGCAGATGATGACATGGCAAAGTGCAACACGCAAGCACATGACATGGCAAAGACGGTGAATAGCTAACAGACACCTGGCGCATTGAATCCGGGGCGTTACAGTGGACCCTAGTTCATCAAGTTGTTTGAATTATTTGATTTCAAATTTGTTTAGAACTGATATATAGTAATAGACATGTGTGAATGAATGTATGGGTAGATTTTATGGATATATTGTACTAGTAGATAATTACTTCCCTTTGTATGGATGAACAAATTGTATGGATATGTTGGATTTTGTTTTTTCTTCAATTTGTATGGATAGATGCATATTGAAATTAGTGGATGAATGCATATGTATTGATGAACAAGTTTTTTGTTGTATATGTGGATATATGGAAATTTGATGAATGGATGTATGTGTATGTATGGATATATGGATATGATATTTATGCATAATATGTTGTGAATTGATACATATAGGTTGTAAAAAAAATTCCAATGTTTCCAATGTATATGGGCATATATATTCAATTCATATGTATGAATGATGTTGTCAAATATGGATGTTGTGAAATAATTCATTATATATGTCATTTGTGTTAGGATGGGTGAGGCTGCGGACGGTGGTCGTTCGTATGTTTGGCTTGACCCTGCTTTCGACAAAGGGTATCATGGGTGTTTTACCGAGAATGGACATGAAACAAGCTTTGGCATCATCGTATTCATGTTATTGTATTTTTAAAAAGTTGAAGGTTGTTCTGCAGTTGCCAATAGTGTGAATGAGGGGTCACACCAAGACATGCCAGTTGGCATACGACGAGCGGTTTGAGCCTTATTTCGAGAGAGCTAGCTCCTCCTACCGTTTGTTCTGCAGTTCAAGCATGTACCACCGGTGGTGAACCACACTACTCTCACAGCCTGCTGGATTGTTAGAGGACGGAGATACACAGTTTCCACCTTCCTTTTGGGGATGACAGTCACCCTGGAGGACTTCCCGATGATTATTGGTCTTCCGCTCCACAGCGAGCCTCTCATTGGATGAGTGTGCAACAAGTTCTGATGTGAGAGGGTTACCGGTCTCATCGGTGATTGCTCCCCCTCTCTTACCGCTAGGGGAAAGATGGAAACCCGGGCATCCGGTGTCCCATTCAAGTGAGAACAGGTCGGGATGCCCACAAGGTGTGGACAACGAGACGGTGGAGCAATACGTGCGGGCGTACTGTGGTATCTCCTATCCGGTACTTTTGTAGATTACTCTGGTGACGTTGCGTTCTGGATGTATCTTGACTTCCTGGTCGACTAGGACCAGAAGTACAGCTAGGGGTTCTCTGGTCTTGCCTACTTGTACTGTCAGGTAACAAGTTATTGCAGTAATTTTTTATGGATGCATTTATGTTTTTAGGAATTGTTGGAAGCTAATGATGAACTAGTTCTTGTTGGCAGCTCGACGAGGTGTGTATGAAAACCATCGACAAACCCGCTATGGGCGGATGTACTTGGGACCTCTCGGTATGGATGTGGGAGTGGTTGCCGGTTGGACGTCCTGGAAAAAAGGACGCCAGGTAGCCTTTGGAAGGCCTTGAGGGATGAGAAGCCAATTTTTTGACTACCCACTTTGGCTTTCGCTTGGTCAAGATGTTCGGAGGAAAGCAAGAGGCCTTGTACAAGAGCTTCATCAATGAGATGGACAATCTCAAACACAATCAGGTATAGCATTTTGTAACTTTTTCTTATAACCACTTTCCCGGAAGGCGTTGAAACACGGAACCAACTCTTATGCAGGTTAACTGGACACCATATTGGATAGTTTAGGATTTTTGACTGAATGCTATGTGTACGAGGGTTAGAAATATTTGGTGGATTAGGTGCCCTGTCATATGCATCTACACTATCGATTGACACCTACCACATTATGTGGCATTGCAATTCAATAGGAGGCAACGCACCCCACAGGAGGAAGCTATAGAGGGTGCCATGGCCCCGAAGACCATGGGTGGCGGCGCCACGATCCAGAGCTCCCTCCAAATCTAGTGGTCGACAATGAGAACCAGCCGCTGCCGCCGGACTTGGACTTACCCATTGCTCGGTGACGATGTGCGGAGAGGAGAGTAGATGAGAGGGTTGGCGACAGTGTGTGGATAGGAGAGGAGAGGCGGGGATTGGGTTGGCCAGCAGCGCCTCCCTGCTTAAATAGCCGGGGCAGGCGGACCGATGCCGATTCAATGCGGCGCAGCGGACGGAGTAGGCTTCTCAGTCATCGCGTGAGCATTGACGCATCAGCACCCTCCCATGCGGTCACATCCGTCTGGCCACCATTCATGCTGTATAGTCACCTCCGCAGCAAGGCGACATGAATGCACGAAGATGGTTTTTGAGCTGAACGCACAAGGAGAACTATGCACTAGCAGAAAACAGGGGTTTGGTTCGGGCCTGCCCAGCCCATTAGTCCCGGTTCTGCCACGAAACGGGACCCATGGGGAGCATACGTCCCGGTTCGAGTGCCCAGGCGGCCGGCCGGGCCTCGTGGGGCATTGGTCCCGGTTCGTCTGGTCCATTTGTCCAGGTTCCAGGCACGAACCGAGACCAATAGCCCTTGCTATGGAGGTCGAGAAAGTACTACTAGGGAAAAGCCTATACACAGAATCTTATCAGCAGCGCGTCTCAAAATAACTCGCTGCTGCTAACTAGCAGTAGCGTGGGCCACTGAAACTCGCTGCTGATACAAATATAGAAGTAGCGCGTCCACCCAAAGACGTGCTGCTGTTATAATTCCTACGAGGCCGCCGCGAGGCTAGTTATAGCAGCAACGCGTTAACACGGCGCGCGCTACTGCTACGTAGTATAGTAGCAGCGCATTTCGCATAAGCGCCATTGCTAAGTTTCCTACAAAATTTAGTCCCACCTCGCTCCATGAAGAGAGTTTATACCACCTTAAATATGTTACTTCTCACACTTTGACAAGCACTTGATCTTCATTGAACTCTATGTGTAGAATTTGTGGCTGCAATATGAGTCTTCACCTGTTCCTAAACCGTGAGGACTCATATTGTCGAATCAGATTGTACACAAAAGATCGTTGATGATCAATGTGTATTTTTGCATCTTGACATATAGCGATAGCGCTTTATCGTGAAAAGCGCTGCTGTGAGATAGCTTAGCAAGAGCGCTTTCTTTGAAGAGTGCAACTGCTAAGCCATCCATCTCCCCGATCTCCTCCTTCGGATCCACTCACACACACAGCCACAAATTCTGCGCTGCGCGCCCGGCCGTCGCCCTCTCCTCCAGCGTCTGCGCTTGCGCCCATCCATCGCTCCTCTCTGTCTGCGCTTGTGCCGCCACCTCCTCCTCCTTGCTGGACTCGGCACGGCCTCCCCTCCGTCCTCCTCTCCACTCGCGCTGGCCGGCCCTCCTCGCTCCGACTTCGTCCTCCGTCCTCCTCAACTGGCCGCGCTGCCGCCCCTCCGCGCCCGCCTTCCTCCTCCATCCTACTCTCTTCTCCCTCCTCGAGTCGCCTCCTTCTCCCTCCTGCTCATATGCAACATTTTGATTTAGTTGATATAATTTAGTTGACTTAGTAGGCTAGTTGATTTAGTTGACTTAGAACATTTTGATTTAGTTGATTTAGTAGGCTAGTTGATTTAGTTGACTTAGAACATTTTGATTTAGTTGATTTAGTAGGCTAGTTGATTTAGTTGCCTTAGAATATTTTGATTTAGTTGACTTAGTAGGTTAGTTGATTTAGTTGACTTAGAACATTTTGATTTAGTTGATTTAGTAGGCTAATTCATTTAGTTAATTTAGTTGACTTAGAACATTTTGATTTAGTTGACTTAGAACATTTTGATTTAGTTGATTTAGTTGATTTAGTAGGCTAGTTGATTTAGTTGCCTTAGAATATTTTGATTTAGTTGACTTAGTAGGTTAGTTGATTTAGTTGACTTAGAACATTTTGATTTAGTTGATTTAGTAGGCTAATTCATTTAGTTGACTTAGGAACATTTTGATTTAGTTGATTTAGTAATCCTTTGCTCATATTGCTTTAGGAAGAATGGCGCCACCACCACCACCACTATGTCAATCAGGCAAGTCAAGATCGTCGGCAGCCTTGCAACCGGCAAGTTGTTCGGCATCTACTTCCGGCCGAGTTTTCGTCATGCGGCAGTAAGAAATTATATGAAATGTAATAACTATTTTATTTTTAGTGTTGGCATTACTACATTGTGTCATTTTGTTTAGTTTACATAGATCGTCCCATGCAATGTGAGGTTGAAATTCAACAAGCTGACAGGAGACACTGTGACATTTGAGGCTCCTGGGGGGCCGTACACTATGGAGGTCGAGAAAGGATGCAATATGTCGCATATTGGAGGAGATGGATGGGCCCGTTTCTTCGCTCGCATGCATCTTACTGGTGGTGAGTTGATCAGCTTCAACTTGCGAGCAGAAAGACCCAAGCTAGCTGTCATTTATCTCAACCTGGTGGAAGATGATGAAGATGATGAAGATGATGAAGATGATGAAGATAATGAGGACCCACTCGATGAAGATGATGAGGACCCACTTCATGAAGCCATCGTAGCTCAAAGAACAAGGCTGAGTGAGGAGGAGGTGTCCAACTGTGGGACATAATTCCGCCACGTCTTGACTTTGTCGGGTGCCATTCGTGACCCGCTTGACAAATACCATGGTTGATCGACATGATATGGTATGTTATACTTACAAATGCAAATTAATAGTGTGAATTACTTATTGTACAGTCCAATGATATATGGTATATGTTGTGTGGAATCTAGTCGATGATATATATGTTTTAGTGTAGAGTTCGATCACATGCTTATTAATTGATATGTTTTTCTTATTCAGAAATTGGCAAAGAGCATATCTGTGAGTTATGGTATCGAGCCCGATGAAGAAGGCTCAGCTGGACTACGCCTTATCGCAAGGGCTCCATCAAAACCTGTACTTACCGCGTGGACACGGACGGTCGCACACACTTAAGCTCGGTTGGGTGGAAGAAATTCCTCGATGGTAAGAATCTTCGTGTTGGATAGGCCATCCTAATTACTATCAGGAACACCAACCGCCTAGGCTTGAGGATGATGATTGTCTTCGATATCATCTAGAACTACATATGTGTGTGTGGCTATATCATCTAGAACTATATCATCCCGGTTTGTCTGGGCCCATTTGTCCCGGTTCCAGGCACAAACCGAGACCAATGGCCCTCGCTCCTGGCCCACAACCATTGGTCCCTGTTCGTGCCTAGAACCGGGACAAAAGGGGGGCCTTTAGTCCTAGTTTCAGCCACGAACCAGGACCAATGAGGTGGCTATATATACCCCATCACCGCGGCAGAGCACACCACGATGCTCTGTTTTTTCTGGCCGATGAGGGGAAAGCTTTGTGGTGCTCTAGCTCACGTGATCCAATGCACATGAGGTGTTCGATGAAATGCCCGAGCCACACTAGTTAATCTTTCTCCTCTCGAAACTCGTCCTCTGAGCTCCATTTCCTCGAGATTTGTCTTGGTTTAGCGGTCTGTCACGTCCCGTCCCCGTCTTCACCGCCGTCGATCGCCCGCGCCGATCTTGTGCCAGCACCACCGTGGTGAGCCTCTTGTTCTTATCTTCTTTCTGAAAGAAAAAAATTCTTACTTTAGATAGATACTTGTCTAATTTTCTTACTTTTATTATTGCTTGTTATTATATAGTGCGATGGTTTTGGTATCCGCCCCCGTCGGCCCTCGTCCTGTCTATGATTTGGATGTGGTATATATTATCTTTTATAACTATTTGGTTCATTTGTTGTTTATGACAATTATGCCGACCAACGTGACATAGATTTTATTTATCTAGGAGGTATGTGAACCGGAAATTCCGGCTGACCTTATTGTCGAGAGGTTAAATTTAGTTGAAGAAGAAAACAATTACATAAAGTAAAAAATAAAAAAATTGAGGAGGAGAAGATGATATTGGAGTTGCATGTTGCAGATGTCGTAGATGATCACAAGATCAAGATAGATGCAATGCGGTTCAAGATTAGAAAGATTAGAAAATATGCCATTCATATCGAGGCTTGGTATCATTATGCCGTTGGATCATTTGTTACCTTCGTTGTGATTATGATCGCATTTGTTGTTGCATTGAAAGGTTTTACATAGTTTCAATGTAAGGTTTAATTAGATGCTCTGGAGAGCTATATGTTGTTCAATGAGAACTATGTATGTACTTTGGTTTTAATGTGATGATGAACTTCTATTAATTTATTAATTTGGTCACTTATCTATCCATGTGAATCAGTAATGGTTTTTGACACACATAATTATGTATAATGCACGGAGATGAACCGGCAATGGATGTATGGTGACAGACACACCTCCGAGTACATTAAGGGCGTGCGTAATTTTCTCGAAGTGGCTGAGGCAAACAAGCAGAATGGTTTTATGTGTTGTCCATGCCCTAATTGTGGGAATATGAAGTCTTACTCTGACCGGAAAATCCTTCACACCCACCTGCTTTATAAGGGTTTCATGTCACACTATAATGTTTGGACGAAGCACAGAGATATAGGGGTTATGATGGAAGACAGCAAAGAAGAAGAGGACGATGACAACTATGTGCACCCTGAATACGGTGATGCTGCAACAAGGGAAGCTGCTGAAGATCAAGAGGAACCAGACGATGTGCCCGATGATGATGATCTCCGCCGGGTCATTGTTGATGCAAGGACACAGTGCGAAAGTCAAAAGGAGAAGCGGAAGTTCGATCGCATGTTAGAGGATCACAAAAAAGGGTTGTACCCCATTGCGAAGATGGCAACACAAAGCTCAGTACAGTACTGGAATTGCTGCAGTGGAAGGTAGAGAATGTTGTGCCTGACAAAGAATTTGAGAAGCTACTGAAAATAGTGAAGAAGAAGCTTCCAAATTATAATGAATTGCCCGACAGTGTGTACGCAACAAAGAAGGTCGTATGCCCTCTAGGATTGGAGGTGCAGAAGATATATGCATGCCCTAATGACTGCATCCTCTACCATGGTCCGTACGAGGATTTGAACGCATGCCCGGTATGCGGTGCATTGTGGTATAAGATCAGACGAGATGACCCTGGTGATGTTGACAGTGAGCCCCCCAGGAAGAGGTTCCTGCAAAGGTGATGTGGTATGCTCCTATAATACCACGATTGAAACATCTGTTCAGAAACGAAGAGCATGCCAAGTTAATGTGATGGCACAGAGAGGACCGTAAGAAAGACGGGAAGTTGAGAGCACCCGCTGATGGGTCGCAGTGGAGAAAAAATCGAGAGAAAGTACTGGGCTGAGTTTGTAGGTGACCCAAGGAACATGTGGTTTGGTTTAAGCGCAGATGGCATTAATCATTTCGGGGAGCAAAGCAGCAATCACAGCACCTGGCCCGTGACTCAATGTATGTATAACCTTCCTCCTTGGATGTGCATTAAGCGGAAGTTCATTATGATGGCAATTCTCATCCAAGGCCCTAAGCAACCCGGCAACGACATTGATGTGTACCTAAGGCCATTAGTTTAAGAACTTTTACAGCTGTAGAATGGAAACGGTGTACGTGTGTGGGATGAGCACAAATAGGAGGAATTTAACCTGCACGCGTTGCTGTTTGTAACCATCAACGATTGGCCGCTCTCGGTAACCTTCGGAGACGGACAAACAAGGGATACAACGCATGCATGCACTTTGTGTACCGACACGAAAGTATATACCTGGACAAATGCAGGAAGAATGTGTACCTGGGCCATCGTTGATTTCTTCCGACCAACCATAAGTGTCGAAAGAAAGGCAAGCATTTCAAAGGCGAGGCAGATCACCGAAAGAAGCCCGCCATGCGTACTGGTGATCACGTACTTGCTATGGTCAATGATTTACATGTAATCTTTGCAAAGGGTCCCGGTGGACTATCTGTTCCGAATGACGCTGAGGGACGCGCACCCATGTGGAAGAATAAATCTATATTTTGGGACCTACCCTACTGGAAAAGACATAGAGGTCCGCTCTTCAATGGACGTGATGCACGTGACGAAGAACCTTTGCGTGAACTTGCTAGGCTTCTTGGGCATGTATGGGAAGACAAAAGATACACCAGAGGCAAGGGAGGACCTGCAACGGTTGCATGAAAAAGACGGCATGGCTCCAAAGCAGTATGAAGGTCCTGCCAGCTACGCTCTTACCAAAGAAGAGAAGGAAATCTTCTTTGAATGCCTGCTCAGTATGAAGGTCCCATCTGGCTTCTCGTCAAATATAAAGGGAATAATAAATATGTCAGAGAAAAAGTTCTAGAACTTAAATCTCATGACTGTCATGTGACTATGACGCAACTGCTTCCGGTTGCATTGAGGGGGCTTCTATCGGAAAACGTCCGATTAGCCATTATGAAGCTATGTGCATTCCTCAATGCAATCTCTCAGAAGGTGATCGATCCAGAAATCATACCAAGGCTAAGGAGTGATGTGGTGCAATATCTTGTCAGTTTTGAGCTGGTGTTCCCACCATCCTTCTTCAATATCATGACGCACGTCCTAGTTCATCTACTCGACGAGATTGTCATTCTAGACACCGTATTTATACACAATATGTTCCCCTTTGAGAGGTTAATGGGAGTCCTAAAGACATATGTCCGTAACCGCGCTAGGCCAGAAGGAAGCATCTCCATGGGCATCAAGCAGAGGATGTCAGTGGGTTTTGTGTTGACTTCATTCATGGCCTTAAGAAGATAGGTCTCCCTAAATCGCGGTATGAGGGAAGACTTACTGGAAAAGGCATGCTTGGAGGGGACTCAATAATATGCAGGGACGGGCATTCTTGGTCTCAAGCACACTACACAGTTCTAGAGAACTATACCTTGGTGAACCCGTATGTCGATGAACACAAGAACAGTCTGCGCTCCAAACACCCGGAGCAGTGTGACGACTAGATTACTGTGAACACATCAGGACTTTCAGCAGTTGGTTGGAAACATGTCTCAGAGGTTACAACACTGTTTGTGATGAGTTGTACTCATTGTCCAGGGGACCATCTTTGACTGTATTGACTTACAAAGGATACGAGATAAATGGGAATACATTTTACACCATCGCACAAGATCAAAAGAGCACCAACCAAAACAGCGGTGTCTGCTTTGATGCAGCAACCAAGAGGGGAAAGGACACATATTATGGTTACATAGTGGACATATGGGAACTTGACCACGGACATGATTTTAAGGTCCCTTTGTTTAAGTGCAAATGGGTCAATCTGACAGGAGGCGGGGTACAGATAGACCCACAGTACAGAATGACAACAGGGGATCTGAACAATCTTGGGTACACTGACGAACCGTTCGTCCAAGCCAATGATGTGGCGCAGGTTTTCTATGTGAAGGACATGTCTACCAAACCGAGAAAAAGAAAATATAAGGAAGCAAATACATCATACGATGAGCCAAAGCGCCACATAGTTCTTTCAGGAAAAAGAGACATCGTGAGAGTGGAGGTCAAGACAGACATGTCTGAAGATTATGAAAAGTTTCATGAAATTCCTCCCTTCAAAGTCAAGGCTGACCCAAGCACCCTGTTAAACAATGAAGATTATCCATGGTTACGGAGCAATAAGCAAAGAACACAAGCGAAGAAAAAGTGAAGACTTTCTCTCCACAACTATTATGATGATGCCTTTGATCTAGAATATCACTGCAGTTACATGTGAAGAAATAAAATGCCTTTTGTAACAGATGAGTTTTTGTCTGAAACCCTGATACGTCGACAGAGATTGTCCGTTTTGTACACGAAGTGCATCCAGTCTTTGCCGTAACCCTCTCAACATTTTTGCATGGTCTCCTACTGGATTGATACCTTGGTTCTCAAAAAACTGAGGGAAATACTTATGCTACTTTGCTGCATCATCCTCTCCTCTTCGGGGAAATCCAACGCAGTGCTCAAGAGGTAGCAGTCGCTGGTGCCTTTACGGGCTAGCCAGCTATCTTCACCCGCGCAAAAGCGGGTCATAAGGCTTGTTAGGACTGCCATTGTCCTTGGCTTCTCTTGGCCGAGGTTTTTGGCGAGCCACTCATCGCGGATGCTGTGTTTGAATGCCGCTAAGGCTTCGGCATCTGGACAATCGACAATTTGATTCTTCTTGGTGACGAATCTGTTCCAAAGCTTGCGAGCGGACTCTCCGGGCTGTTGGATTGTGTGACTTGAATCGTCAGCATCCGGAGGCCGGACATAAGTCCCTTGAAAATTCTCCCTGAAAGCGTCCTCGAGTTCCTCCCAACTCCCAATTGAATTTTCGGGGAGACTTTTCAACCAGTGTCTAGCTGGTCCCTTTAGTTTGAGGGGAAGGTATTTGATGGCATGGAGGTCATCCCCACGAGCCATATGTATATGTAGGATGAAGTCCTCGATCCAGACCCCTGGGTCTGTCGTTCCGTCGTATGCCTCTATGTTCACAGGTTTAAAGCCCTGTGGCAATTCATGGTCCGGTACCTCTTCGGTAAAGCACAGGGGGTGAGCAACCCCTCTGTATCTGGACGTGTTGTGGCATGCTGTCGGCTGTTGTTGTGTCCGGTGTTTATTCCGAACTGGTATTTGATTGGCATAATCGTTTTGATGACTACAGTCCCTCGCCGGGGTGTGTCCTTTAGATCCGTAGATGGACCTAGCTGTGCCAGCCTTCTTATCCAGGTGCTCACGTAGCGTGCGCGGCGTTGGTAGCTGCTTTGTTGCGGTTATGAAGTGGTACGTCTTGCCTCCTGGTCATGTCACTCTTTGGTGGAACGGCCTCGTTGTCGAATTCTGGCAGTAGCTTGCGTTTTGGGTAGCTCTTTGTATGGCGATCGTCGCCATATCTTTCTTCAGTGTCTAGCACTTTGTTCCATCTGCGGTTGAGTGTTTCCTGTGCGGCTTTAAGCTGTTGCTTCTGCTTCTTCAGACTTCTCGTTGTGTCCATAAGCTTTTTGTGGAGGTTATCTCATTCCACGCGTTCTTCCGGAATGATGAATGCATCATCGTCCGGACTATCTTCTTGTCCTGGGCCGGTTTGATGAACTCGCCCCTCTGGATCATTTTCTTCGGGCGTCTGCTCCGAACTGTGATTGGCGTGACCTGGCTCGTCCTGCTCCATCGCTGGTTCCGTATGGTCATTGTTGCCTTCGGGGTTGACCAGAGTATCGATCCTTCTGGCGCTCTTACTGCTATTTTTACTGTTGGTGGACTTGGAACAGCGTCTGCACCGTCGCTTTGGCTTTTGCTCGGGGGTTTTATCTCCTGGATTGTCACCATCGTCCTCCTCGGGCGTATCCACCATGTATATGTCGTATGACGAGGCGGAAGTCCGGCACCCCATAGATTTTGAATCTTCTCCTGCATCGTCATCCATACCGTCGATGCCTTCGGAGTCGAAGTCAAGTGCATCGGTTAAATCATCAACCGTGGCTATGAAGTGGGTGGTGGGTGGGTAACGAATTTCTTCGTCGTCTGCTTCCCACTCGAGCCAGACATAGTTCGGCCCAGAATTTTCTGTCAAAGAGAGAGTTTGTAATGAGTTCAGCATGTCGCCAAAGGGCAAGTGCTGGAAGATGTCCGTAGCGGTGAACTCCCTTACCGGAGCCCAACCTGGCTCGACTGGCTCGGGAGTGCGCGAACAGGAACCTACAACCGGATACGAGTCCGGGGGTCCGGAGTCACAGGCCTCCTCTGAAGTGAGGCCCGTGTTAGGCTCCACCGCCGATGAGGGTACGGCCTGCGGGGCAGAGTCCATCCCTCCATCCTTGGGCAACACAGCCTGCTCCGGATTTGAGTCCGGGGCTACTGCAGGGGCGATATCCCAAGAGCTGTCCGATAGCAGGTCTAAGCCATGCCTATCGTGACTGTCCGGTGCTCCCGGCATAGACTCGAATCCGTCGAAGATCAAGTCTCCGCGAATGTCTGCCGTGTAGTTCAGGTTTCCGAACCTGATCTGATGGCCAGGGGCGTAGCTGCCGATCTGCTCTAGATGGCCAAGCGAATTGGCCCGCAGAGCAAAGCCGCCGAACACGTAGATCTGTCCGGGGAGAGAAGTCTCCCCCTGGACTGTGTTGTTGATGATTGAAGGTGCCATCAAGCCCTGCAGAGACGACACAGAGGAACTCTCAATGAAAGCACCAATGTCGGTGTCAAAACCGGCAGATCTCGGGTAGGGGGTCCCGATCTGTGTGTCAAGGCTGATGGTAACAGGAAGCAAGGGACACAGATGTTACCAGTTCGAGCCCTCTCGATGGAGGTAAAACCCTACTTCTTGCTTGATTAATATTGAAGATATGGGTAGTACAAGAGTAGATCTACCACGAGATCGTAGAGGCTAAACCCTAAGAGCTAGCCTATGATGGTATGATTGTAATTGTGATCGGCCTTCTAAGGACCAACCTCTCCGGTTTATATAGACACCGGAGAGGGCTAGGGTTTACATGGAGTCGGTTACAAGGAAGGAAACACAATATCTGGATCGCCAAGCTTGCCTTCCACGCCAAGGAGAGTCCCATCCGGGCACGGGCCGAAGTCTTGAGTCTTGTATCTTCACACTTCAATAGTCCGGACGTTGTACACAGTCTGGCTGTCCGGATACCCCCTAATCCAGGACTCCCTCACTATGGCCCCGCAGTCTATGAAACAATGTGACTAGTAAAGACAATAAGATGCAAACAAAGGCAAATCTATGAATGGGTCGATGACCGGATTTGGTTATATTGACACATCCATGCTCGGTATTTTGACTTTGAGGCATCACTGAGAGCTTATTACCACATTGAACTTAGGTGAAAACCCCAAGTCCTACTCATTGGAGACACCAACTTTGTGAAAGATAGCCTACTACTATTTTTTAGTGTGATCGTTAAACTGGCAATGCCTTGTGTTCTTTTCAGTGACGACATTATCCACACAACCAAAACAATTATCACTAGATCTATGAGGAAATATGTTTTCACAATGTATTTATTGGGTGTTGTAAATATATTTTTTATAAAGTTGGTAACACTTCAAACATTTTTTCTTAATACAAGACTAAGTGACTTTGTGCAGATGAGAGTAAAGTTTGTAAGATTTTATTTGGGATGGTGCAGGGAACCTTTTCCGCACGAGATATCTCTTACCGTCAATTCACATCTTGTATCCTCCTTCATGTCTCAATAAGGGATATCAAATATTCGAGACTTTAGTGTAGGTTCTTGAAAAGATTCACATTTTTAGCAAGTTTGTCCTTTCCGGTAAAGAGAATATTTCTAGAAATTTACATTATTGAGGGACTATCAAGAAAAACTTGCATACACTTTCCTAAAATATCCAATGGGTCTATTTAAGTCTGCCTAACCCTAAATCCCCACCCATGCCTCCCACTTCCCTCCTCCGCCTCCGCCGCTGGCCCTCTCACACAACCCTCAATTCTCTCTAGAGCCTCTAATCACCGTATAGTCTCTACTTCTTCGCTGATACCATACCTTGCCACCATTAGGCGCCATACCGATGGTTCGGCGAAAACCTCACAAGCTGACCGCCTCCTGCCGCCCATTGTTAATTTGTTGCGAGCTGTAAGTCTTGACTCATTCCTCCTAATTTGAGCTTTGATCTTCACAAGAATCCATGGCACAAGCCACCGGATCTAGATCGTTGCTCTCTAGATCTAATATGGGCCTCGATGGATGCCTATGGTGTAGATCTCACGACAAAGATGGATCATGATACTCGACCGGATTCTCGCAGATCTGGGAGATCAGGCACGACATATAAGGTACCTTCTTAGCAAATCCAATAAGTGTTAGCAAAATCATCCATTGATAAGATATGTAACAGGAGGTGATTGCTGTATAATCATTGCTAACTAGAGCTATGGTGGGCCTGAAGTGAATCCCCATTGCATAAATATAACGATGGAAATGGATCATGACACCCAGCTGGATCAACTCAACGCCACAAGATCAAGCTTGATAGATGAGGTATGTAATTAACGAGTCCTATAGCATTCCCAAATCATGCATTGAAAAAACGTGTCGTCCTGGACTTGTGATGAGGCAATCACATGCCACCATATCTTTCATTGTTGTGTAAATCTAACGATGACAATGGATCGTGATGCCTGACTAGATGGGCTAAAAAATACGAAATAGATAATGATAGATCATGTACCTAGCTACTTATTACTCCCTCCATCCTATAATATAAGATGTTACTACTTACTACAGGCAATGTACTCATATATTGGTTGTAATAACATTTTATATTATGGGACAAAGGGGGTATATCATAGATGCATTCAAAAAATCATGCCTTTTGAAACATAAAAGAAACGATACCGCTCAGCACTTTGATTACCGGGGATAAATTATGTCATATATAGGACATATCTGCGGGAGTAGCCAGGGTTAGAGCACCTACAGCCAAGATTAGAAAAGTCAGGTATTGGCTTTTTTCAGATGAACACCCTTCTAAAATGTTTATATTAACGTGTCTGATTGCTTTATGCCGAGTAAGTATAGATCACTCTTCTTTTTCTTAGAGATTACTCACTCGTCATTACAATTTTTCGAAGCATTTTATATGTGGATGATGTGATTTGTTGGGAGATGGTTAAGGTAGGCCATGCCTCTTTTATATCTTTCTAGCTAATTGCTCGTTGTGTTACAATTGAAGGCATACATATTATAATGGTTCAACACTAGTCGTGTCTGATATATACCATTCTATATTTTGGTAAGATTTGATTTGAGTATGTGTCAGGGAATGCAAGAAAAGTTTTGATTTAGTTGAGATTTTAGTAAGGTTTGATTTGATTTGGGTATGACTAGGGAAGGCAAGGGAAGTTTTTATTTAGTCAAGATTTTGGTAAGATTTCATTTTATTTCATTTCATTGAGTTAATGCACGACATAGTTTTGATAAGATTTGATTGAGTTAATGTAAGACATGGTTTCCAGTAAAAACAAGGAAAGGGAAGTATTGATTGTGTTTAGATTATTTCAAACCAAGGAAGGAGGGCGTGGAGAGATAAACTCCAACATAGGAGGGAGGGGGATGTGAGGAGAACATATCAACTCTCCTTTAATAGTAGAGGATAATAATAATAATAATAATAATAATAATAATAATAATAATAATAATAATAATAATAATAATAATAATAATAATAATAATAATAATAATAATAGTATGCAAAAGTTATGGCCATTTTACAAATTTCCACGAGATTTTGCAAATAAAGTCGAAATTCATATTTGTAAATTTTCTCAACAACTAGACCACATATCACATGGGAAACTTATTTTCTTTTATTTTTTGACATTTTTTCATTTTCTTTTATTTTTTAAAAACTGAAAAGGCGGTCCACGGGGTAGACTTTGACAAATAGGCCATACCAGCGCTACTACTATGGCAGACGATTAGCGATGGCGGGTTTTAACCTCGCTACTACTAAGTTGATAGCACTAGCGGGTTTATAACCATCGCTACTACTATGGCATGGTCTGGGGCCACTTAGTAGTAGCGAGGCCAAAACCAGCGCCATCGCTATCAACTTAGTAGTAGCGAGGTTAAAACCCGCTACTACTATGGCATATCCCGGGGCACGGTAGAGACCGCTTAGTAGTAGCGAGGGTTACAAACCCGCCATCGCTATCAACTTAGTAGTAGCGAGGTTTAAAAACCTGCGCTGCTAGTAAGTAGCAGTAGCGAGGGTTTTTACCCTCGCTGCTGCTAAGATTCTGTGTATAGCCTTTTCCCTAGTAGTGCAATGTTCCAATGTATATGGGCATATATATTCAATTCATATGTATGAATGATGTTGTCAAATATGGATGTTGTGAAATAATTCATTATATATGTCATTTGTGTTAGGATGGGTGAGGCTGCGGACGGTGGTTGTTCGTATGTTTGGCTTGACCCTGCTTTCGACAAAGGGTATCATGGGTGTTTTACCGAGAATGGACAGGAAACAAGCTTTGGCATCGTCATATTCATGTTATTGTATTTTTTAAAAGTTGAAGGTTCTAACATATTTGTGCCATTATGACACATGTTGCCAATAGTGTGAATGAGGGGTCACACCAAGACATGCCAGTTGGCATACGACGAGCGGTTTGAGCCTTATTTCGAGAGAGCTAGCCTCCTACCATTTGTTCTGCAGTTCAAGTGTGTACCACCGGTGGTGAACCACACTACTCTCACATCCCACTGGATTGTTAGAGGACGGAGATACACAGTTTCCACCTTCCTTTTGGGGAGATGACAGTCACCCTGGAGGACTTCGCGATGATTATTGGTCTTCCGCTCATTGGATGAGTGTGCAACAAGTTCTGGTGTGAGAGGGTTACCGGTCTCATCGGTGATTGCTCCCCCTCTCTTACCGCCAGGGGAAAGATGGAAACCCGGGCATCCGGTGTCCCATTCAAGTGAGAACAGGTCGGGATGCCCACAAGGTGTGGACAACGAGATGGTGGAGCAATACGCAATGGCGCACTGTAGTATCTCCTATCCGGTACTTTTGTAGATTACTCTGGTGACGTTGCGTTCTGGATGTATCTTGACTTCCTGGTCAACTAGGACCAGAAGTACAGCTGGGGGTTCTCTGGTCTTGCCTACTTGTACTGTCAAGTTACAAGTTATTGCAATAATTCTTTATGGATGTATTTATGTTTTTAGGAATCGTTGGAAGCTAATGATGAACTAGTTCTTGTTGGCAGCTCGACGAGGTGTGTATGAAAACCAGCGACAAACCCGCTATGGGCGGATGTACTTGGGACCTCTCGGTATGGATGTGGGAGCGGTTGCCGGTTGGACGTCCTGAAAAAAAGGACGCCAGGTGGCCTTTGGAAGGCCTTGAGGGATAAGAAGCCAATTTTTTGACTACCCACTTTGGCTTTCGCTTGGTCAAAATGCTCGGAGGAAAGCAAGAGGCCTTGGGTGGCGGCGCCATGATCCAGAGCTCCCTCCAAATCAAGGATTCGACTTCGAGAACCAGCCGTTGCCGCCAGACTTGGACTTGCCCATTGCTCGGTGATGGTGTGCGGAGAGGGAGAGTAGACGAGAGGGACGGAGAGAGTGTGTGGATAGGAGAGGAGAGGCGCGGATGGGGTTGGCTAGCAGCGCCTCCCTGCTTAAATAGCCAGGGCAGGCAGACCGATGCCGATTCGATGTGGCGCAACGGCCGGAGTAGGCTTCTCAGTCGTCACGTGAGCATTGAAGCGTCAGCACCCTTCCATGCGATCACATCCGTCTGGCCGCCATTCATGATGTATAGTCACCTCCGCAGCAAGGCGACATGAATGCACGAAGATGGTTTTTGAGCTGAACGCATGAGGAGAGCTATGCACTAGTAGAAAACAGGATTTGGTTCAGGCTGCCCAACCCATTAGTCCCGGTTACGCCACGAACCGGGACCCATGGGGAAAACGCCCCGTTCGAAAGCGCCCAGCGGTCGGCCGGGCCTGGGGCATTGGTCCAGGTTCGTCTAGGCCCATTTGTCCCGGTTCCAGGCACGAACTGGGACCAATGGCTCTCGCTCCTGGCCCACAACCATTGGTCCCTGTTCGTGCCTAGAACCGGGACAAAAGGGGGGCCTTTAATTTAGTCCCGGTTCCAGCCACGAACCAGGACCAATGAGGTGGCTATATATACCCCATCGCCATGGCGAGCACTCCACGCTGCTCGCTTTTTTTCGGCGGCGAGGGAGAGCTTTGTGGTGCTCTAGCTCACGATCCTATGCACATGAGGTGTTCGATGAAATGCCTGAGCCACACTAGTTAAGCTTTCTCCTCTCGAAACTCGTCCTCCGAGCTCCACTTTCCCCGAGATTTGTCTAGGTTTAGCGGTCCGTCACGTCCAGTCCCCGTCTTCACCGCCGTCGATCGCCCGCGCCGATCTCGTGCCGGCACCACCGTGGTGAGCCTCTTGTTCTTATCTTCTTTCTGAAACAAAAAAATTCTTACTCTAGATAGATACTTGTCTGATTTTCATACTTTTATTATTGCTTGTTATAATATAGTGCGATGGTTTTGGTATCCGCCCCCGTCGGCCCTCGTCCTGTCTATGATTCGAATGTGGTATATATTATCTTTTTTAACTATTTGGTTCATTTATTCTTTATGACAATTATGCCGACCAACGTGACATATATTTTATTTATCTAGTGGGTATGTGAACCGGAAATTCCAACCGACCTTATTGTCGAGAGGTTAAATTTAGTTGAAAAAGAAAACAATTACTTAAAGGAAAAAATAAACAAATTGAGGAGGACAAGATGATATTGGAGTTGCATGTTGCGGATGTCGTCGATGATCACAAGATCAAGATGGATGCAATGCTGTTCAAGATTAGAAAGATTACAAAATATGCCATTCATATCGAGGCTTGGTATCATTATGTCGTTGGATCAATTGTTACCTTGATTGTGATTATGCTCGCATTTGTTGTTGCATTGAAAGATTTTACATAGTTTCAATGTATGGTTTAATTAGATGCTCTGGAGAGCTATATGTTGTTCAATGAGAACTATGTATGTACTTTTGTTTTAATGTGATGATGAACTTCTATTAATTTATTAATTTGGTCACTTATCTATCCATGTGAATCTGTAATGGTTTTTGACACACATAATTATATATAATGCACGGAGATGAACCGGCAATGGATGTACGGTGACAGACACGCCTCCGAGTACATTAAGGGCGTGCGTAATTTTCTCGAAGTGGCTGAGGCAAACAAGCAGAATGGTTTTATGTGTTGTCCATGCCCTAATTGTGGGAATATGAAGTCTTACTCTGACTGAAAAATCCTTCACACCCACCTGCTTTATAAGGGTTTCATGTCACACTATAATGTTTGGACGAAGCACGGAGAAATAGGGGTTATGATGGAAGACAGTGAAGAAGAAGAGGACGATGACAACTATGTGCACTCTGAATACGGTGATGCTGCAACGGGGGAAGCTGTCGAAGATCAAGAGGAACCAGACGATGTGCCCGATGATGATGATCTCCGTCGGGTCATTGTTGATGCAAGGACACAGTGCGAAAGTCAAAAGGAGAAGCAGAAGTTCGATCGCATGTTAGAGGATCACAAAAAAGGGTTGCACCCCATTGCGGAGATGGCAACACAAAGCTCGGTACCATACCTTGCCACCATTAGGCACCATACCGGATGGTCCGGCGACAACCTCACAAGCTGACGCCTCCTGCCGCCCATTGTTAATTTGCTGCGAGCTATAAGCCTTGACCCATTCCTCCTAGTTTGAGCTTTGATCTTCATAAGAATCCATGGCACAAGCCACTAGACCTAGATAGATGGAAACACTCTCAAAACACATTGCTTCCCGTCATCGTTGCTCTCTAGATCTAATATGGGCCTTGATGGATGCCCATGGTGTAGATCTCACGACAAAGATGGATCATGATACTTGACTGGATTCCAGCAGATCTGGGAGACCAGGCACGACATATAAGGTACCTTCTTAGCAATTCCAATGAGTGTTAGCAAAATCATCCATTGAGAAGATATCTCACAAGTTTAACAGGAGGTGATTGCTGTATAATCATTGCTCACTAGAGCTATGGTGGGCCTGAAGTGAATCATCATTGCATAAATATAACGATGGAAATGGATCATGACACCCAGCTGGACCAACTCAACGCCACAAGATCAAGCATGATAGATGAGGTATGTAATTAACGAGTCCTACAATATTCCCAAATCATGCATTGAAAAAATTTGCCGTCCTGGTCTTGTGATGAGGCAATCACATGCCACCATATCTTTATTTGGCAATGTCGTCGGTTTTCATTGTTGTGTAAGTCTAACGATGACAATGGATCATGATGCCTGACTAGATGGACTAAAAAAGACGAAATATATAATGATAGATCATGTACCTAGCTACTTATTACTCCCTCCATCCTTTAATATAAGATGATACTACTTACTATAGGCAATGTACTCATATATTGGTTGTAATAACATCTTATATTATGGGACAAAGGGAGTATATCATAGATGCATTCGAAAAATCATGCCTTTTGAAACATAAAAGAAGCGATGCCGCTTAGCAGTTTGATTACTTCGGAAAAATTATGTCATTTATAGGACAGATTTGCGGGAGGGTAGAGCACCTTCACCAAGATTAGGAAAGTCGGTATTGGCTTTTTTGGATGAACAACCTTCTAAAATATTTATATTAACGTGTTCGATTGCTTTATGCCGAGTAAGTATAGATCACTCTCCTTTTTCTTAGAGATTACTCACTTGTCATTACAATTTTTCATAGCATTTTATATGGAGATGATGTGAGTTGTTGGGAGATGGTTAAGGTAGGCCATGCCTCTTTTATATCTTACTAGCTAATTGCTCGTTCGTGTTACAATTGAAGGCATACATATTATAATGGTTCAACACTAGTCGTGTCTGATATATACCATTCTAGATTTTGGTAAGATTTGATTTGAGTATGTGTCGGGGAATGGAAGAATTTTTTTTTGATTTTGTTGAGATTATAGTAAGGTTTGATTTAATTTGGGTATGACTAGGGGAAGGCAAGGGAAGTTTCTATTTAGTTAAGATTTTGGTAAGATTTGATTTCATTTCATTGAGTTAATGCATGACATAGTTTTGATAAGATTTCATTCAGTTAATGTAAGACATGGTTTCAATAAAAACAAGGAAAGGGAAGTATTGATTGCATTTAGATTATTTCAAACAAAGGAAGGAGGGCGTGGAGAGATAAAAGCCAATATAAGAGGGAGGGGGATGTGAGGAGAACATATCAACTCTCCTTTAATAGTAGAGGATAATAATAATAATAATAATAATAATAATAATAATAATAATAATAATAATAATAATAATAATAATAATAATAATAATAATAATAATAATAATAATAATGATGATGATGATGATGATGATGATGATGATGATGATGATGATGATGATGATGATGATAATAGTAGTAGCGACTAGTGTTTTGTGATTTGTGAAGTTTGTACTATGATCCTTATGATATAAATGAGACACATATTAGCATGCAAAAAAAAGTTACTTTGGGCCATCTCCTCACCAAACATTTTTAAATCCCCAGCGAAAGACATTGCGAGAAATCAATATTATTAATAACACATATACTCTCTTGTTAGCATACCCTGCGACGGTAGCTAGTTCAATCAAATGAATTGAAGAATTTGATGACTATTCATAGACACATATCGTATGCCGTGTACCTATCCCTACATATACTCCCAGGTAACAATGGAACAGTCAGCTTGCATAGGATTAGATAGGTTTTTTTTCATAGTTTGTTAAGCAAAACAATCTTCTGGCATTATTGCTTGTTTTTGACAGCCAAAACACTTCAAGTGGGATAAAGTTGTTTTAGGTAACCAATTATTTTGGGTAAATCTTCTTACTTTTCTGATAGAACTGTAGAGATTTCAAGATATTTTCTTAAATTTACCATTCAACCATATAGAGTAAAAATTCTTACCATGATTCACTAGTTACGGGGTCCTCCCAAGAGGACAATACTGTATGAAGCATCCTCGCTAATTAGGGGGTCCTCCCAATGGGAAAATTCACGGCAAGCTTTTTTCATTCCATGGATTTGAATGATAAAATCAAGCAGAAATCTCTAAGATCAGTATTTCTTTGAGACAAAAAGATTAAGGCATATTTACCCAGAACAACAAATCATCTCAAGGAACTTAGCCAACCCGAATCCACAGATCCATAATTGCATCATAGAAAAATAACCAAGATCCATTAATACATAATCACATCATATTAAAAATTAGCCCTAGAATCCATTAACACAGAATTGTATCGTAGAAGATAAAGCCCATACATCTTTTCTACCAACAGAATTGTACAAGCGAGAATTCAATAGAGGATTATTATACATGCTGCTCCGGGTCCGGGATGGTCTCCAGAGCGGGCCGCTGGGGCCTCTTGTAGGACCGTACTGAATAGTCAGAGGATAAGTCCATGCACCTTCTCCTTCCCATTGCTCCCCATGCGTGGCCATCTTCCTCTACAAATGTCACATCCCTAGCTTCTGGTATTGCTCTAGGCTAGCTTCATGTGTGCATCATATTTAATTTTTGCTTAATTTTGAAATGGGGATTGCTCAAACCCTAGCATTAAAGAAAATCACTAGGTTCATCTAAAATATTTTCAGTAAGTCCAAATGGCTTTCAAAAAAAATGCTCATGATTTTTGACAAAGGTGAAAACCTCTACCAAAAATGATGCCAATATTTTTGGGCCATTATGGATTTTTGACTAATCCATATTGTATTTGAATTGGGGCATTTAAATACTATTAATATTTTTAAATGCTCCAACAATTCTGAAAATAGTTAAGGGCCTCTGTAATAACTCATTTAATGCCCACAATTATTTTCAGGATTTATATAAAATGATTTGGTATAAAATCAAATCAAAACAAATTAAACAAAATAGAAAACAGGAACAGAAACTTACCTGGAAACTTACCTGGCGCTCACCGAAGCCCACCGGGACAGCCCAACACTGTGCAGCCCAACCACGAGGGCATGCTCGTCTTTCTTCCCTGCAACAAGACGAAGCAGCTCGGTGGCGAGCACCGCCGTCGCGCTTGGCCACCTCCTGCCTGGTTGCCTCCCTCCTCGATGCGCCTGGAGACGCCACGCAACCCCTGGATCCCCCTCGCACTCCCCCTCGACCGCCCCTCTCTCTCTGGACCCCTCCTCCTCCTCTGCTCTCCCTCCCTCTCGTCACCGAACGCACCCGAGAGCGCCGCTCGTCGTTGCCGCGACCACCGCCGTCCCCTCCTCCCATGACCATGTCCAGCAGCTCCAAAATCGAGCACCCCATCCCCACGCCGAAGGAAATGAGCCGGAGGGCTCTGCTTCGTCGCCATCGACCCATCTTCAACCTCGGGACACCGGAGATCTCCATCGCCGCCCCGACTACTCCGGCCTCTCCCCGAGCCCACCGACCAACCCTGCGGAACCGCTGTGAGCTCCTACGCCCCTCACCACTCTCCCCGCCGACGCTGTTCGTCCTCTAGCCGTTCCCCACCTCCGCCGCTTCGCCGCCGCCACGGCCGACGAGCTCCATGCTCTGAGCTCGTCCGCCGCCGAGCATCACCATCGTGTTTCGCCGCGATCCTGTGAACTCCGCGGCGCCATCGGTTCGCCTGCCGTGCCTCAGAAGCGCCAAATCGCGACGCCATCGAACTCCGGCCGCCGCCGCGAGCTCGCTTCCGGCGAACCCCGGCCACCCCCGCACCTCCCGTTGGTCTCCCCAGATGCGCACGGGCACGGGCTACCTTCTGGTGCCCCTGGCGCGTCGATCCGTCGCCTCTGGCGAGGTCCGAGCGAACTCCGCCGCGGTTCGAGGTCACCGTTGGCAACGCTCCGGCGACTGTCGACGTGGCCATCTAGTTAGGCGCTAATCCCCCACCACTTAACCCCCTGACCCACTTACATATGGGCCCCACGCCTTAATCAACAACAGCTTAGTTTCGCTTAGTCTTAATCGATCACGAGTTCCCACACGCCGGCTTTGACCAAGCCGACGTGGACTTTGATCGGGCCCACTTATGCGTGACACTAACCAGCCCCGAGTCATCGACCATTGGGCCCCACTGGTCAGGTTTGACCTCGAGGCGCCTGTTGACCTGCTGACGTCATGATGATGTCAGTCGACAAAGAACTTATTTTCTCGGATTTATTTTATATAAGAAATTCCAGAAAAATACCACAAACTTCTAAAATTCATATAAAATCAACCGTAGCTCCAAATGAAACAATTTATATATGAAAAATGATCAGAAAAATCCAATCTATCCATCTGTACCATTTCCATGCATGTTAGAACAACTTATGGCTACTGTTTAGGAAAAATGAAATGAATGGCATTTAAATAACTACATGTGGAGTTTGAATTTGAATCTTGGATTCAAACCAACTTCATTTAACTTGCTGCTAGTTGCATTAGCTCAAACCACAGCATATTGCCTTGTCATGATCATGCATCATATTGTGCATTTGCATTGATTGTGTTTCTTTCTCAGTTGCCGGTAATTGCCCCCTCTCGATAGACGCGTTCCGACGATGAGTTCGTTGACACCGACGAAGAGATATATTATCTTCAGAAGTGCCAGGCAAGCAAAACCCCCTTGTTCATTCCGATACAATCCCACTCTCTCGCTCCTGCTCTATTTTACTTCATTAGGACAACAACGATACAACTGTTACTTGCTGCGGTAGTTGAACCCCTTTATCCTCTGCATGACCTGTCTTTGCCACAGTAAATAGATGAAACCCACTAGCATGAGTAGGAGTTGTTTGAGCCCTGATGTGCCTACTCATTCATGCTTGTTTGTCATGCCTGCTAGTGCTTAGAGTTGTGTCAGGTCTGATTCATCGGGAATGGATCGGAGGTGTGTGAACATGTCTTACTGTTGAGAGCTAAATGTGTGAACACGATTTGGTAAAGGTAGCGGTGAGAGGCCATGTAGGAGTACATGGTGGGTTGTCTCATTGCAGCCGTCCTCAGGAACTGAGTTCTGTGTTTGTGATCCATGAACAGTTACTACCACACATTGGGTTCCGGTAACTCGACCCCTCTCGGCTTCTTAATCACCCTTGTTCTCTGTCCAGGAGTTGCAACTAGTTTCTGGTGTTTGTAGGTAGTGCTAGTAGTCTACCAAGTGGCACCCGTGCAGGTGGGCTTGGGATGACTAGGCACCGTGGCACGGTGTACCAAGCGAGATCTACCCGTCGAGGTGGGCTTGGGAACCCTTCTCACATCGTTTGGGGCCGTGAGCGACACCCCGGCCGGATCTCCTTGCGGATGGAACCCGAATAGGTGATAAACCTGGACGAGAGACTTGAGTGTTTAGGTAGGCCGTGGCCGACTCCCTCGCCCGGCTTCCACTTGAAGGTTGCCGAGGTACATGACGTGTATAGGGCGATAAGTGGCGAGAGCGTGTGTGAAGAAGTACACCCTGCGCAGGTTATCATTATCTATTCAATAGCCGGATTCCTCGGATATGGAAACTTGGACCCCTTGTACAGTTCATAGACAAGTGAAAGTGGATACTCTAAAATACGCAAGATAAGCGTGAGTGTTATGGATGGCGTTCTCGTAGGGAGACGGGAGCGGATCCATAGTGGTGTATTGATATGGTGAATATGTGGACTCGTGTGCGCCACCTCAAAGAGTTACATTGCATTCGTAGTTCAGGATAGCCACCGAGTCAAAGCTGGCTTGCTGCAGTTAAACTCCACCACCCCTTTGTTGATAATGATGCATATGTAGTTAGTTCTGATGTAAGTCTTGCTGGGTACATTTGTACTCACGTTTGCCTATTTTATGTTTTGCAGAGAGACCTCAGTCTCGCTAGTAGTTCCGCTTGGACTTCGACGATTAGCTTGATACCTCAGCTACGATCTTGTGCCCTCGGCAGGATCTGGTAGACAGTCAGGCTTCTAAGCCTTTTTCATTTGTAGATGTCTGTACTCAGACATGTTAAGCTTCCGCTTGTGCTCGACTTGTATGCTCTGAATGTTGGGTCGTGAGACCCCTGTTTGTAATATCTCGCTCCTCGGAGCCTAATGAATACATACTTGAGTCGTAGAGTCATGTTGTGATGCCTTGTTGTATTTGCACATATCGAGCATATTGTGTGTATGTTATTGAAATGCTTGGTATGTGTGGGATATGACTATCTAGTTGTTTATCTTTAGTAGCCTCTCTTACCGGGAAATGTCTCCTAGTGCTTCCACTGAGCCATGGTAGCTTGCTACTGCTCCGGAACACTTAGGCTGGCCGGCATGTGTCCTTCTTCGTTCTCGTGTACGTCCTTCGGGAAATGTCACGCGATGGATACCGAGTCTGTTAGCCCGCTACAGCCCGGTTCGCCGAGTCCTGTTAGCCCAAAGTGCTACAGCCTGGATTCACTCGCCGATGACCGACACGCTCGATGTCGGGTCATGGATGCTGTCCTCGTAAGTTTGTGCCACTTTGGGTTTACGACTAGCCATGTCAGCCGGGCTCCTTATCATATTGATGCTAGCGACACTATCATATACGTGTGCCAAAAGGCATAAACGGTCCCGGCAAAGGTAAGGCGACACCGTGGGAATACCGTGCGTGAGGCCGCAAAGTGATATGAGGTGTTACATGCTAGATCGATGTGGCATTGAGTCGGGGTCCTGACAACAAACCCAACCAAAATTGTCAGTACTACTATCTACTAATATATACTACCCAAACCACCCATTGAAGACAAAACATATTGGCAATCTGAGCAGAACGCTTCCACGAGAACCAGAAATAGAACAACTCGAGCAGTGGAGAGGAGGGCTGACGAGAATCTTTAAACTTTTGGTTAGGAACTTACTACTTAGCACCTCCATTTAAAAGTCACAAAAGACTCGTGTTTCTATCCTTGCCTCTGAGAATTCATGCATCACTGGCTAGATACATTTTCTTCTAAATTCATTCTCATCCAAGTTTCTTTTTTGCATATAGATTACCACAGATCTTGTAAAACACACATGTGTTAGGATTACATTTATGGTACATTTTAATTTCTTGGCTGGAATTACCAATGGCTAGCTACCTCTACAAAATAGCCTGATCCATGACGTGGACTGTAATAACAAGTAGTGTATCTATGGTATAAGTGTCCATTATTCATAAGTATCCATTCCTTAGAGAATTGCATACATGTACCTAGCAAAGATAATTTGTCCATGTGACGAATCAGGGTGTTCTGTAGAAGTAGCCGTTGATAATTCCAAGCAAGAAACAAAAGCTTATCGGAAGTTACAATACTAATAATCTATACGAAAAAGAAACACACGAGCGCAAGTAAATTTAGAACAAAATACATCTTGCTCTAGCGGTGATGAATTCATAGTCAAGAACAGAAAGACGAGAACTCTGGGACTTTAAAAGGAGTTGCTAGTTGGCAAGTTTCTCATCGGGCATTGCCTGATTATCCTGGTCATCCATCCTCTCCTCCGCCTAAGTTGTTGTCTTCCATGGGGGGGCAGAACCGCCGCTTTCGCTCAGGTTGCCATTTTGTCGACTCTTTTTGTTTGGTTGGGCGGTGGATACTAGTAGCAGTAGTAACATGTTTGGTTGGAGTTGATGCAGAATCCTCGTTTCTTGGTCGAAACTCGGTAGATGCCTGCCTGCAGAACAAGGGAAGGAGAAGATGCCTTCGCACGGATTCACTGCTCGAGGATTGATGACGGTCCTACAAGAGGCCCGGCAGCCTGCTCCAGAGCAGGTATAAGTATAATACTTTATTAGATTATGGTTGTAGGATTCTGCTAGTAGATAAGCTGTATGGGATTTATCTTCTTCAATGCAGTTCCGTGTTAATGGATTCTAGAGATGGTTTTCCTATGATATGATTGTGTATTAATGGATTTGTGCGAGATGCGGAAACGTCTTACCCGATCCAGGGCGACGTGTTGCGTGTTATATAGGCAGGGTGCAAGCCTGACAATGCGTACAAGAGGTTGTTGGAGATTACATGGAGATCAAGACTTGGGAAGAAAGAAATACAAGAGATAAACCGAATAGCTAGTTACAATAGATATCTGCGCCTAACTATCTATCTATCCAACGACCATGCATATCTCTTCTGTAGATGTCAATCTCCTGAACTCCTGTATCTGAACCGCATGTTTAACACCCTCCCTTAATCACAACTTCATCAAGTTGAGATTATGCTTGAAATCTTCAAAGCTCCTTGTAGGCAAGGGTTTTGTGAATCCATCTGCAATTTGATCTCTGGAATGCACAAACCTAATGTCAAGTTGCTTCTTGGCAACTCTTTCTCGTACAAAGTGAAAATCTATCTCAATATGCTTGGTTCTTGCATGAAAGACAGGATTAGCAGATAGGTAAGTGGCACCAAGGTTATCACACCACAAACATGGGACTTGGGTACTTTTAACACCAAGTTCCTTTAACATAGATTGTACCCATATAATTTCAGCTGTAGCATTTGCTAATGCTTTGTACTCTGCTTCTGTACTGGATCTAGAAACAGTAGCTTGTTTTCTTGCACACCATGAAATCAAGTTAGAACCAAAGAATACTGCAAAGCCACCAGTTGAGCGTCTATCATCTAGACATCCTGCCCAATCAGAATCTGAGAAAGCACTAACAAGTGTTGATTGTGATTTGCTAAAACTGAGACCAAGATTGAGAGTATTCTTGACATATCTAACTATGCGTTTTGCAGCAGTCCAATGAACTGTAGTGGGTGCATGAAGAAACTGGCAAACTTTATTAACAGCAAAAGATATATCAGGTCTAGTGAGTGTCAAGTACTGCAATGCTCCTACTAGACTTCTGTACCTTGTGCTATCATCAGGATTTAAAAGCTGTCCTTCTGTAAGAGACAATTTTTCTGAACTTGATAATGGAGTAGGTGAAGGTTTACAGCCTTGTAAGCCAGCTTTCTTAACCAGATCTGTTGCATACTTTTCCTGAGAGAGATGAATACCATCATCATGTTTCTTTACCTCAATTCCCAAAAAATAATGCAAGTTTCCAAGATCCTTGAGTGCAAACTCTGACCCAAGATCCTTCAAGAGTCCTGTTATTGCTTCATCTGAAGAGCTTGTGACAATAATGTCATCAACATATATGAGAACAAATATATGTGTGTTGTACTTGTTGTAAATGAACAATGAGGTGTCAGACTTAGAAGGAATAAAGCCAAGAGTTTGCATTTTATGACTAAGACGAGAGTACCATGCCCTTGGTGCCTGCTTCAGTCCATATAATGACTTATCAAGTTTGCACACATGATGAGGTGCATTCTTGTTCAAAAACCAGGAGGTTGCTTCATGTACACTTCCTCTTCCAGAACACCATGAAGAAACGCGTTCTGTACATCTAGCTGTCTTAGACTCCAGCCCCTGGACACAGCAATAGACAATACCAGACGAATAGTGGCAGCTTTCACAACAGGACTAAAGGTGTCCTCATAGTCTATGCCATAACGCTGCTTAAAACCTTTTGCAACTAATCTTGCCTTATAACGGTCAATGGTTCCATCAGATTTTCTTTTAATCCTGAATACCCACCACCACCGCGCCCACGAGTAGCGACATTGGCGGAGGATTTGAAGCTGCCACAGCAGATCATGCAAGTCGCCTGTCTGCCACAGAAGATCAAGCCCGGGTGGATCCGGCTGGTGCTGCTGCAGAATCCCCCTCGGGATCAACTACTACAGCAGATTCGGTGCATGTCACGGGATCTTCTGTGACACAAGCTGCAGCAACATCTCAACATCGCACAAGACTACAAAAAGGGGTAATTCAACCTGTTAATTATAAACATGTAACCAAATATGGGTTAGTCTGTTCCACAGGTGAACCAGGCGAACCACAGACGCTTGAAGAGGCACTTGGTGATGAAAACTGGAAAAAGGCCATGGATGAAGAATACACAGCATTACAGAAAAATAAGACTTGGCATTTGGTTCCTCCACAGCAAGGTAAAAATCTTATTGATTGCAAGTGGGTATTCAGGATTAAAAGAAAATCTGATGGAACCATTGACCGTTATAAGGCAAGATTAGTTGCAAGGGTTGGTAGACACACGTACTATGTTAGTTTTATTGATGACTACAGTAAATTCTCTTGGATTTATCTTCTTAAGAAAAGATCCGATGTTTTCCAAGTGTTTCAAAATTTCCAAGCGTTAGTAGAACGCAAGTTTGATCGTAAGGTCATTGCTGTCCAATCGGACTGGGGAGGGGAATACGAAAAGTTAAATTCCTTCTTCCAAACTCTTGGCATCTCACACCACGTATCATGTCCGCACGCTCATCAACAAAACGGTTCAGCTGAGCGCAAGCATCGCCACATTGTTGAAGTGGGTCTTGCTCTCCTAGCCGGTGCTTCTATGCCCCTTAAGTTTTGGGACGAAGCCTTCTTGACTGCCGTACATATCATAAATATGCTTCCCAGTCGTGTTATCCAAAATGAAACTCCCATGGAACGACTACTTAATACCAAGCCAGACTATAAATCCCTTCGAGTCTTTGGCTGTGCTTGTTGGCCGAATCTTCGTCCCTATAACAATAGGAAGCTTATGTTCAGGTCAAAACAGTGCGTATTTCTTGGGTACAGTGCCCAACACAAAGGTGTAAAATGCCTTGACGTTGCGACTGGTCGTGTCTATATATCTCGTGATGTGGTCTTTGATGAAACAAAGTTCCCTTTTTCTGATCTCCACCCAAACGCCGGAGCCCTCCTTCGCAAAGAAATCCTTCTCTTGCCTCCTCAACTCATCGGCCTTGATCAAGGGGGTAATAACTGTGATGATCAATTATTGACTAATCCCATGTATGAGCCTTGTGGTGATGCAGGAGAACATGCAGAACGAAACCAGGGTCAAAACAACGAAGAAAACGCCCCATATCGCATGTGTCCAGCCGCGGGGAGCAAATCCTCATTGGGATCCGCGCCGGCAGGTGCGTCAGGCGTGCCAGGCGCATCGTCTTCGGGATCACCCCCTGCAGTTACGCCAGGCGGGCCGGGGCGATCCGCCTCCGAATCTGCGCCGGCTCCCTCGACAGGTGCGGTCGGGCACCCAGGCGGGAGTGGCCCCGCCATCGACACCTGGCAGCCTCCGGGTGGCTCCACTGGGACGCGGTTCCCGGTCCAGCCGCTTTACTACAAGCGGCGCGACGCGGCTCGTTCCACCGATGCGGCGACAGGCGCGGAGCCAGGTGTAGGGTCGGGCGCGGAACACCGTGCTGATACGCCATCATGTGCCAATGATGAGGCATGCAGGGCTGGATCTTCTGCGCCATGCAGAACCCGCTCGGCTGCCACAGCAGATCATGCAAGTCGCCTGTCTGCCACAGAAGATTAAGCCCGGGTGGATCCGGCTGGTGCTGCTGCAGAATCCCCCTCGGGATCAACTACTACAGCAGATTCGGTGCATGTCACGGGATCTTCTGTGACACAAGCTGCAGCAACATCTCAACATCGCACAAGACTACAAAAAGGGGTAATTCAACCTGTTAATTATAAACATGTAACCAAATATGGGTTAGTCTGTTCCACAGGTGAACCAGGCGAACCACAGACGCTTGAAGAGGCACTTGGTGATGAAAACTGGAAAAAGGCCATGGATGAAGAATACACAGCATTACAGAAAAATAAGACTTGGCATTTGGTTCCTCCACAGCAAGGTAAAAATCTTATTGATTGCAAGTGGGTATTCAGGATTAAAAGAAAATCTGATGGAACCATTGACCGTTATAAGGCAAGATTAGTTGCAAGGGTTGAGTAGACACACTAGTAGAGATAGGGTATGGCAATTGATGACATTTTGCTCGTTGGCAAGAATCACAAATAGTTTCATTGTTACGCTCTCCAACAAACGGGAGCTTATTCTTTCTAAGCAAACGTTCAACCAAAGAAAAAGAAGCATGTCCTAAGCGATCATGCCATCGTGTGGAAGACAATTTGATGGCACTGTAGACTTGTTTATTGAACCTTGAATACTCCGGAAGCAACGGGTAAAGCCCTCGAACACATCTACCTCGATAAAGTACCTTCTTCGTGACCTGATCCTTGATCAAAAAGAAGGAAGGGTGAAACTCAAGGAAGACATGGTTATCGATGGCAATTTTATGGACAGAAAGAAGGTTCTTATGTGCACTAGGAACATGTAAGATTTTTCGAAGGTGTATTTTGCGATGAGGGGTATGTATAACTGAATGACCAACATGACTGATCCTCATACCTGCGCCGTCGGCGGTGTGAATCTGATCCTTGCCGTGGTACTTTTCTCGGAGAGTCACCTTTTCCAGTTCTCCAGTGAGATGATTGGTGGCGCCGCTGTCGAGGTACCAATTGGTGTCGACGCCATAGGAACCATCTGCTGCCGCCGCGACCTTGTCATCATCCTGGGAATCTTCCTCGTCCTCGTCATAGCGGTACCAGCAGTCCCTGGCAGTATGACCCGTTTTGCCGCAGATCTGGCAGCGCGGAGCATCAGGACGGGTTCTGCCAGAGCCACCACCGCGACGGCCTCTGTTGCCAGATCGGCCGCCTCCGCCTCCACTGGTATGACGTGCGCCACCTGACCGCCCCTTGCCACGGGACGAAGCACGATAGCGAGAGCCACCACCGCGCCCACGAGTAGCGACATTGGCGGAGGATTTGAAGCTGCCACCGCCCGATCCGTGGAACTGCGCCATGCGCTGTTCAAAGTTGCTGAGCATGGAGAAGATTTCGTCGAGGAGGGGTGTGGCGCGCTGCCGAGGGTCGAGACGAGGGCTGGTACTCCATATCCAGCCCATGCAAGATATATGAGATGAGCTCATCATCCTGGATTGGTTTGCGGCGGCAGCGAAGCTCGTCCGCAAGGCCGCGCATGGAGGCGGAAGTAGGCGGCGGCGCTCTGGTTGCCCTTCTGCGCGCTGATGAGGGAGGTGCGGATGTTGTTGACGCGGCTCAGCGACTCGCGACGAGTACATGCCCGCCAGCTGTCGCCCAGAGCGGCGCTGCTGCGTGGTGACCGCGGTCACCGTGACGAGCACCTCCTTGAGAGGTTGCTCAGCAGATATCCGAGTACCTGCTGATCCTCCTGACCCATAGTGGGTGGAGAGGGTTGGGCTCGAAAGTCTCCTTGCCGCCCTTGTCCTTAGCGGCGAGAAGCTTGGCGGCTCGCGAGGTGCCGTCAACATAGTTGAAGACACGGCGCCACGCAATCTGCGGCGTGATCTGTAGCGCCATAGCACGAAGTTCGTGCGAGAGAGTTTCTCAATGACCTGCCCATTAAGGCTAGGGTGAGACGCGCCGGAGGAGGAAGACATGGTGTAGGGCACGATTGGAAATCGGGAGAAGCTAGATGGGAAGTAGGAAGGCTCTGATTACCATGTGCGAGATGCGGAAACGTCTTACCCGATCCAGGGCGACGTGTTGCGTGTTATATAGGCAGGGTGCAAGCCTGACAATGCGTACAAGAGGTTGTTGGAGATTACATGGAGATCAAGACTTGGGAAGAAAGAAATACAAGAGATAAACCGAATAGCTAGTTACAATAGATATCTGCGCCTAACTATCTATCTATCCAACGACCATGCATATCTCTTCTGTAGATGTCAATCTCCTGAACTCCTGTATCTGAACCGCATGTTTAACAGGATTAGCATAGGACCTGTCTCTGTGATGCGATTCTACATCAATGCGTTAGAGTTGAGCTCAATTTCTTGTGAGGATGATCTGTTGTTCTTGGTAAATCTGGCTTAATTTCTTTCTCTGGACTACAAATCTTACATATTTCTGCTAGTTATGATTCAGCTCCGTGGAATGCAAAAAAGGCTTACCATGAATCATCATCTATTTCCTTAACATGTTAACATTTTGAAGGAAAATAATTAGCAGAAAAAATAGATAAAGATCTTGTGTTGTATGCGTTTCATACTCTGGCTCCAGCTCTACCCTTTTCTTTCAAGTTATCGTGGCCTTGCTATTTGAATATGTCATGCAAAAATATGGAAGACCTGTACAACTATCTAACACTCTTCAGTTTTGCAGAATGCACATGGTTCCTTGAAAATTAGGGATAGGGCGGGATGGAAACATGGTTCATGATTGGCGGAAGCAGGCGATGGAGGTGTAGTACTGCTACATGATTGGGTGCAGCGGTGATGTCACCAGCCTCAAGCACCATGTTGCGGTGGCAGTAGCAGTCTAAGGCGTGCCGTCTCCTTCAAAGATGTTTCAATGAGATGAAACGTTTGTTAGATGGTGCGAGTAGAAACCACGTAAGCGGACCACCACGAAAAGGAGTTGTTGTGCAGCCGGCTATGGCCACAACCTCTGAGTCCAAGAATTCTGTACCCTTGACCACAGGTGTACTATGCTCCACACTAAGCGATTCAGCAGTACTCTATCTCAATATCACGAGGTATCATGGAACCTTCTGTCGAATTGCTTAGTGTGGAGCATAGTACACCTGTGTTCAAGGGTACAGAGTTTTGACTCAGAGGTTGTGTCCATAGCCGGTTGCACAACAGCCCCTTAAAGGCGGTCCGCCATGTTTCTGCCTCGTATTGTCCGACAAATGTTTCATCTCAGTGGAGACATCTTTGGGAGCAGATGGGCACACCCTTAACCTGTCACTGCCACTAGCAACATGGTGCTTGAGGCTGGTAACACCACCATTGCGCCCAATCATTTAGCAGTATTTACATTTTCCATCATCTGCTTCCGTCAATCATGATACCATGTTCCCATCCCGTTCTATCCCTAATTTTCAAGGAACCATGTGCATTCTGCAAAACTGAAGAGTCATAGATAGTTGTACAGGTGAGGTCTATCATTTTTCTTGCATGACATATTTGAAATAGCAAGGCCATAACTTGAAAGAAAAGGGCAGAGTTGGAGCCAAAGTATGAAATGCATATATACAACACAAGATTTTTATATATCTTTTTGGCTAATTATTTTCCTTCAAAATGTTAACAAGTTCAGGAAATAAATGACAATTCATGGTAAGTCTTTTTTGCATTCCACGAGTTTAATCATAAAATCTAGCAGAAATATGTAAGATTTGTAGTCTAGAGAAAGAAATTAAGGAAGATTTACCAAGAATAACAGATCATCCTCACAAGCAATTTAGCCCAACTCGAAGGCATTGATGCAGAATCGCATCACAGAGACAACTTAGTCCTATGCTAATCCATTAATTCACAATCATATCACAGAAAAACTAACCCTATATCCATTAATATGGAACTGCATCGAAGAAGATAGATCCCATATAGATTATCTAGAAGCAGAATCCTACAACCACAATCTGATAAAGTATTATACTTATACCTGCTCTCGTGCTAGCTGCAGGGGCCTCTTGTAGGACCGTCCTAAATTCTCAAATACTCAATCCGTGCAGCGTATCTTCTACTTCCCTTGTTCTGCTGGGCAGCCATCTACTAGAGTTTCGACCAAGAAACGAGGATCCTGCATCAACTCCAACTGAACTTGTTACTAGTGCTACACTATCCACTACCAAGGCAAACAAAAAGAGGAGACAAAATGGCAACCTGAATAGAAAGCGTAGGTTCTGCCCCCACGGAATACAACAACTTGGGCCAAGGAGAGGAGGCCTAGCCAGGATAATCCAGCAATGCCTGGTGAGAAACTTGCCGCCTAGCATCTCCTTTTAAAGTCCCAGAATTCTCATCTTTATGTTTTTGACTATGAATTCATCACCGCAAGAGCGAGATGTATTTTCCTCTAAATTTAGTTGCACGTGTGTGTTTCATTTTCGTATAGATTAGTAGTGTTGTAACTTCTGGTAAGCTTTTATTTCTTGCCTGGAATTATCAATAGCTACTTCTACAGAACACCCTGATTTGTGACGTGGACAAAATATCTTTACTAGGTACATGTATCCAATTCTCAAAAGAACGGATACTTCTAAATAATGGATACTTCTACCATAGATAGACAACTTGTTATTACAGTCCAAGTCATGGATCGGGCTATTTTGTGGAGGTAGCTAGCCGTTGGTAATTCCAGCCAAGAAATTAAAATCTACCATAAGTGTAATCTAACGCATGCATGTATGTTTTACAAGATTTGTGCTAATCTATATGCAAAAAAGAAACACGGATGAGAACAAATTTAGAAGAAAATGTATCTAGCTGGCGGTGAAGCATGAATTCCTAGAGGCAAGGATAGAAACACGAGTCTTTTGGGACTTTTAAAAGGAGGTGCTAGGCAGTAAGTTCCCTACCACTTATTCCCAGATTCTCGTCAGCCCTCCTCTCCTCTGCTCGAGTTGTTCTCTTTCTTGTTCTCGTGGAAGCTTTTTGCTGAGATTGACAATTTGTTTTGTCTTTAATGGTTGGTTTGGGTAGTACGTATTAGATAGTAGTACTGAAAATTTTGGTTGGGGTTGTAGAGGAAGATGGCTACGTAGGGGAGCAACGGGAAGGAGAAGGTGCACTGCATTTACTCATCCTTTGATGATTCAGTACGGTCCCACAAGAGGCCCCGGCGACCCGCTCCGGAGACCATCCCGGACCCAAAGCAGCAGGTTTAATAATCCATTATTGAATCCTCGCTTGTACAATTCTGCTGGTAGAAAAGATGTATGGGCTTTATCTTCAGCGATGCCATTCTATGTTAATGGATTCGAGGGCTATTTTTTATGTGATGTGATTATGTATTAATGGATCTAGGTTATTTGTCTGTGATGCAATTATGTACCTGTGGATTCGGGTTGGCTAAGTTACTTGAGATGATTTGTTGTCCTGGGTAAATCTGCCTTAATTTTTTGTCTCGGAAGAAATACGGATCTTACAGATTTCTGCTAGATTTTATCATTTGAATATATGGAATGAAAATAGCTTACCATGAATTTTCATCCAATCCCTGAACTAGTTAACATATGAGGGAAAACAGTTCACAAAACTAATACACCAAAAATCCTGTTTCAGTATTTGGGTCCATGATTGACAGAAACTTACACCGGAATTCCATGTACTGCCTCATTATTGGGCGTAGAGGTGGTGTCACCATCCTCAAGCGCTATGTTGCTGGGAGCGGCCGAAATCACTGTTTTGACCCTTTTCACAACCTTTAGCATGATCTGACCATGGTTTCAAAAACATTCACCATCTAACCTTTTTCCAACCGGCATCGTCCTTGGTGGTAGGGTATAACTGCATGCTGCCAGGAACCTTGGCGGTTGGATGCTGGTCAATGTCGATGGTGCCGTCAGGCCGTGCTAACGTGGATGAGTGCCTACCGCCAAACTCCTTGGCGGTTGGCAATTATATCCTACCTCCAGGGTCGATGTTGGTAGGCCCCCGAGAGTTAAGTGGCTGACGTGACGGCTTGTGGGTCACTTACCCACCCATTCACTTGAGTTCATCTTGTTTGTTCATCCAGGAATAGAGAGGATACTCCTCTCTCTTCCCCTCCACTCCCCCCTTGGATCTCCTCTGTTTGGGCACCGTTTTGTCGGTCTTGGATTTGAAACAAAGAGGAAGGTAGGCCTTTCAATACCTCCAAATAGTTTTTGTCAAATCATATAGTTTTCATGCATTATTTGGCACTAGGTGGACCCTAGTTCATCAAGTTGTTTGAATTATTTGATTTTAAATTTGTTTAGAACAGATATATAGTAATAGAGGTATGTGAATGCATGTATGGGTAGATTTTATGGATATATTGTACTAGTAGATAATTATTTCCCTTTGTATGGATGAACAAATTGTATGGATATGTTGGATTTGGTTTTTTTTTCAATTTGTATGGATAGATGCATATTGAAATTAGTGGATGAATGCATATGTATTGATGAACAAGTTTTTTTGTTGTATATGTGGATATATGGAAATTTGATGAATGGATGTATGTGTACGTATGGATATATGGATATGATATTTATGCATAATATGTTGTGAATTGATACATATAGGTTGTAAATTTTATTTCCAATGTTTCCAATGTATATGGGCATATATATTCAATTCATATGTATGAATGATGTTGTCAAATATGGATGTTGTGAAATAATTCATTATATATGTCATTTGTGTTAGGATGGGTGAGGCTGCGGACGGTGGTCGTTTGGCTTGACCCTGCTTTCGACAAAGGGTATCATGGGTGTTTTACCAAGAATGGACAGGAAACAAGCTTTGGCATCATCGTATTCATGTTATTGTATTTTTAAAAAGTTGAAGGTTCTGACATGTTTGTGCCATTATGACACATGTTGCCAATAGTGTGAATGAGGGGTCACACCAAGACATGCCAGTTGGCATACGACGAGCGGTTTGAGCCTTATTTCGAGAGAGCTAGCCTCCTACCGTTTGTTCTGCAGTTCAATTGTGTACCACCGGTGGTGAACCACACTACTCTCACAGCCCGCTGGATTGTTAGAGGATGGAGATACACAGTTTCCACCTTCCTTTTGGGGATGACAGTCACCCTGGAGGACTTCGCGATGATCATTGGTCTTCCGCTCCACAGCGAGCCTCTCATTGGACGAGTGTGCAACAAGTTCTGGTGTGAGAGGGTTACCGGTCTCATCGGCGATTGCACCCCCTCTCTTACCGCCAGGGGAAAGATGGAAACCCGGGCATCCGGTGTCCCATTCAAGTGAGAACAGGCCGGGATGCCCACAAGGTGTGGACAACGAGACGGTGGAGCAATACGTGCGGGCGTACCTGTGGTATCTCCTATCCCAGGTACTTTTTGTAGATTACTCTGGTGACGTTGCGTTCTGGATGTATCTTGACTTCCTGGTCGACTAGGACCAGAAGTACAGCTGGGGGTTCTCTGGTCTTGCCTACTTGTACTGCCAGGTAACAAGTTATTGCAGTAATTTTTTATGGATGTATTTATGTTTTTAGGAATTGTTGGAAGCTAATGATGAACTAGTTCTTGTTGGCAGCTCGACGAGGTGTGTATGAAAACCAGCGACAAACCCGCTATGGGCGGATGTACTTGGGACCTCTCGGTATGGATGTGGGAGCGGTTGCCGGTTGGACGTCCTGGAAAAAAGGACGCCAGGTGGCCTTTGGAAGGCCTTGAGGGATAAGAAGCCAATTTTTTGACTACCCACTTTGGCTTTCGCTTGGTCAAAATGTTCGGAGGAAAGCAAGAGGCCTTGTACAAGAGCTTCATCAATGAGATGGACAATCTCAAACACAATCAGGTATAGCATTTTGTAACTTTTTCTTATAACCACTTTCCCGGAAGGCGTCGAAACACGGAACTCTTATGCAGGTTAACTGGACGCCATATTGGATAGTTTAGGATTTTCGACTGAATGCTATGTGTACGAGGGTCAGAAATATTTGGTGGATTAGGTGCCCCGTCATATGCATCTACACTGTCGATTGACACCTACCACATTATGTGGCATTGCAATTCAATAGGAGGCAACGCACCCCACAGGAGGAAGCTATAGAGGGTGCCATGGCCCCGAAGACCATGGGTGGCAGCGCCACGATCCAGAGCTCCCTCCAAATCGAGTGGTCGACAACGAGAACCAGCCGCTGCCGCCGGACATGGACTTACCCATTGCTCGGTGACGGTGTGCGGAGAGGAGAGTAGATGAGAGGGTCGGCGACAGTGTGTGGATAGGAGAGGAGAGGTGGGGATTGGGTTGGCCAGCAGCGCCTCCCTGCTTAAATAGCCGGGGCAGGCGGACCGATGCCGATTCAATGCAGCACAGCGGACGGAGTAGGCTTCTCAGTCGTCGCGTGAGCATTGACGCGTCAGCACCCTCCCATGCGGTCACATCCGTCTGGCCACCATTCATGCTGTATAGTCACCTCCGCAGCAAGGCGACATGAATGCACGAAGATGGTTTTTGAGCAGAACGCACAAGGAGAATTATGCACTAGTAGAAAACACGGGTTTGGTTCGGGCCTGCCCAGCCTATTAGTCCCGGTTCTGCCACGAACCGGGACCCATGGGGAGCATACGTCCCGGTTCGAGCGCCCAGGCGGCCGTCCGGGCCTCGTGGGGCATTGGTCCCGGTTCGTCTGGGCCCATTTGTCCCGGTTCCAGGCACGAACCAAGACCAATGGCCCTCGCTCCTGGCCCACAACCATTGGTCCCAGTTCGTGCCTAGAACCGGGACAAAAGGGGGGCCTCCAATCCCAGTTTCAGCCACGAACCAGGACCAATGAGGTGGCTATATATACCCCATCACCGCGGCAGAGCACTCCACGCTGCTCTATTTTTTCTGGCCGACGAGGGGAGAGCTTTGTGGTGCTCTAGCTCACCTGATCCTATGCACATGAGGTGTTCGATGAAATGCCCGAGCCACACTAGTTAAGCTTTCTCCTCTCGAAACTCGTCCTCCGAGCTCCATTTTCCCCGAGATTTGTCTAGGTTTAGCGGTCTGTCACGTCCCGTCCCCGTCTTCACCGCCGTCGATCGCCCGCGCCGATCTTGTGCCAGCACCACCGTGGTGAGCCTCTTGTTCTTATCTTCTTTCTGAAAGAAAAAAATTCTTACTTTAGATAGATACTTGTCTAATTTTCTTACATTTATTATTGCTTGTTATTATATAGTGTGATGGTTTTGGTATCCGCCCCCGTCAGCCCTTGTCATATCTATGATTTGGATGTGGTATATATTATCTTTTATAACTATTTGGTTCATTTGTTGTTTATGACAATTATGCCGACCAACGTGACATAGATTTTATTTATCTAGGAGGTATGTGAACCGGAAATTCCAACCGACCTTATTGTCGAGAGGTTAAATTTAGTTGAAGAAGAAAACAATTACTTAAAGTAAAAAATAAAAAAAATTGAGGAGGAGAAGATGATATTGGAGTTGCATGTTGCGGATGTCGTCGATGATCACAAGATCAAGATGGATGCAATGCGGTTCAAGATAGAAAGATTAGAAAATATGCCATTCATATCGAGGCTTGGTATCATTATGCCGTTGGATCAATTGTTACCTTGGTTGTGATTATGATCGCATTTGTTGTTGCATTGAAAGGTTTTACATAGTTTCAATGTAAGGTTTAATTAGATGCTCTGGAGAGCTATATGTTCTTCAATGAGAACTATGTATGTACTTTGGTTTTAATGTGATGATGAACTTCTATTAATTTATTAATTTGGTCACTTATCTATCCATGTGAATCTGTAATGGTTTTTGACACACGTAATTATATATAGTGCACGGAGATGAACCGGCAATGGATGTACGGTGACAGACACACATCCGAGTACATTAAGGGCATGCGTAATTTTCTCGAAGTGGCTGAGGCAAACAAGCAGAATGGTTTTATGTGTTGTCCATGCCCTAATTGTGGGAATACGAAGTCTTACTCTGACCGGAAAATCCTTCACACCCACCTGCTTTATAAGGGTTTCATGTCACACTATAATGTTTGGACGAAGCACAGAGATATAGGTGTTATGATGGAAGACAGCGAAGAAGAAGAGGACGATGACAACTATGTGCACCCTGAATACGGTGATGCTGCAACGAGGGAAGCTGCTGAAGATCAAGAGGAACCAGACGATGTGCCCGACGATGATGATCTCCGCCGGGTCATTGTTGATGCAAGGACACAGTGCGAAAGTCAAAAGGAGAAGCGGAAGTTCGATCGCATGTTAGAGGATCACAAAAAAGGGTTGTACCCCATTGCGAAGATGGCAACACAAAGCTCGGTACAGTACTGGAATTGCTGCAGTGGAAAGTAGAGAATGTTGTGCCTGACAAAGAATTTGAGAAGCTACTGAAAATATTGAAGAAGAAGCTTCCAAATGATAATGAATTGCCCGACAGTACGTACGCAGCAAAGAAGGTCGTATGCCCTCTAGGATTGGAGGTGCAGAAGATATATGCATGCCCTAATGACTGCATCCTCTACCACGGTCCGTATGAGGATTTGAACGCATGCCCGGTATGCGGTGCATTGTGGTATAAGATCAGACGAGATGACCCTGGTGATGTTGACAGTGAGCCCCCCAGGAAGAGGGTTCCTGCAAAGGTGATGTGGTATGCTCCTATAATACCACGGTTGAAACGTCTGTTCAGAAACGAAGAGCATGCCAAGTTAATGCGATGGCACAGAGAGGACCGTAAGAAATACGGGAAGTTGAGAGCACCCGCTGATGGGTCGCAGTGGAGAAAAATCGAGAGAAAGTACTGGGCTGAGTTTGTAGGTGACCCATGGAACATATGGTTTGGTTTAAGCGCAGATGGCATTAATCCTTTCGGGGAGCAGAGCAGCAATCACAGCACCTGGCCCGTGACTCTATGTATGTATAACCTTCCTCCTTGGATGTGCATGAAGCGGAAGTTCATTATGATGGCAATTCTCATCCAAGGCCCTAAGCAACCCGGCAACGACATTGATGCGTACCTAAGGCCATTAGTTGAAGAACTTTTACAGCTGTAGAATGGAAATGGTGTACGTGTGTGGGATGAGCACAAATAGGAGGAATTTAACCTGCACGCATTGCTGTTTGTAACCATCAACGATTGGCCCGCTCTCAGTAACCTTTCAGGACAGACAAACTAGGGATACAACGCATGCATGCACTGTGTAGCTGACACCGAAAGTATATACCTGGACAAATGCAGGAAGAATGTGTACCTGGGCCATCGTTGATTTCTTCCGACCAACCATCAGTGTCGAAAGAAAGGCAAGCATTTCAAAGGCGAGGCAGATCACCGGAAGAAGCATGCCATGCGTACTGGTGATCACGTACTTGCTATGGTCAATGATTTACATGTAATCTTTGGAAAGGGTCCCGGCGGACTATCTGTTCCGAATGACGCTGAGGGACGCGCACCCATGTGGAAGAAGAAATCTATATTTTGGGACCTACCCTACTGGAAAAGACATAGAGGTCCGCTCTTCAATCGACGTGATGCACGTGATGAAGAACCTTTGAGTGAACTTTCTAGGCTTCTTGGGCGTGTATGGCAAGACAAAAGACACACCAGAGGCACGGGAGGACCTGCAACATTTGCATGAAAAAGATGGCATGGCTCCAAAGCAGTATGAAGGTCCTGCCAGCTACGCTCTTACCAAAGAAGAGAAGGAAATCTTCTTTGAATGCCTGCTCAGTATGAAGGTCCTGTCTGGCTTCTCGTCAAATATAAAGGGAATAATAAATATGTCAGCGAAAAAGTTCTAGAACCTAAATCTCATGATTGTCACATGACTATGACGCAACTGTTTCCGGTTGCATTGAGGGGGCTTCTATCGGAAAATATCCGATTAGCCATTATGAAGCTATGTGCATTCCTCAATGCAATCTCTCAGAAGGTGATCGATCCAGAAATCATACCAAGGCTAAGGAGTGATGTGGTGCAATATCTTGTCAGTTTTGAGCTGGTGTTCCCACCATCCTTCTTCAATATCATGACGCACATCCTAGTTCATCTAGTCAACGAGATTGTCATTCTGGACACCGTATTTATACACAATATGTTCCCTTTGAGAGGTTAATGGGAGTCCTAAAGAAATATGTCTCAGAATCGCTAGGCCGAAGGAAGCATCTCCATGGGCCATCAAGCGAGAGGATGTCGATGGGTTTTGTGTTGACTTCATTCCTGGCCTTAATAAGATATGTCTCCCTAAATCGCGGTATGAGGGAAGACTTTATCGAAAAGGCATGCTTGGAGGGACTCAATAATATGCAGGACGGGCATTCTTGGTCTCAAGCACACTACAGTTCTACGAACTCTACCTTGGTGAACTCGTATGTCGATGAACACAAGAACGATCTGCGCCCAAACACCGGAGCAAAGTGTGATGACTATATTATTGTGAACACATCAGGACTTTCAGCAGTTGGTTGGAAACATGTCTCAAAGGTTACAACACTGTTTGTGATGAGTTGTACTCATTGTCCAGGGGACCATCTTCGACTGTATTGACTTACAAAGGATACGAGATAAATGGGAATACATTTTACACCATCACACAAGATCAAAAGAGCACCAACCAAAACAGCGGTGTCTGCTTTGATGCAGCAACCAAGAGGGAAAGGCTTGGGTTTCCCCCTTTTTTTGCCCCTTTTTCGGTTTTGGGGTTTTCCCTTGGTTCCCTTAAATCGGGACAAAATTTCCCCTGTGCCCGGGGTTACCTTTAGGGGATTCGGGTTTTTTTCTTATTTCTAAAGATTTGCCCAAATCCTTGAAACTTTGGGAAAAGCCTTGCCTCAATTCCCGGGGGATTTTGGGGGTTAACCAGTTCTTTAGGGGTTTTTGAGAAGGGATTTTCCCCGGGGGCGGATGAATTTTCCTTGGGACAAAGGGTTTCGCGTTGTGAAAGTTATTCGTGGTTTTTTCCCCCTTTCTTTGGTTTTTCGGGTAAGAAAGGCTTTCCCTCCGGGGGCCCCTTTTTCCTTTTGGGGCTTTTGTTTGGAAATTTTTGAACTTTTCCCTTTGGGTTCCTTTAAGGGGGAATAATTCCCTTTCAATCCCTTTCCGGGACGATTCCGGGTTTCAATGGGTTTCCCCCGGTATGGGAAAATTGGGTGGGGGGAAATTCTTTCGGCTTTGGGGTGGGTCCCCAAAATTTTTTAGAAATTTTAAATTTTTAAAGTCCCAAAGGCGCCCTTTTGGATTTCCTTAAACCGGGGGCCAGGGGAAAGAGACTACCCAATTTTTCTTTCCTGGGGTTTTTAAGCCCTTGGTCATGGGTGCCCGGAGGAAAATTTTCCCGCTTCCCCGGATTTTGGTCTTTTGCGGCCCCAAGGGGCTTGGGGTCAGCTTTTTAACCCTTTGGGTTCCCGTGCCCCGGTGGCTTGTGGGTTTTTTCAGGCCCCGGTTTTTGGGGTCCCAATTTTGTTTGGGGGGGTTCCCAACCCCATTTTTAAATTTCCCCCGAAACCCCCAAACTTGGGGGTTCCCCTTGAGTTTAAATTAACCACAAAGTTTGGGGAAATTTCTCCCCGGGCCCCCAAAATTTTTTCCCGGGGTTTTCCCGGGGGTTTTTTTAAGGGGGGGCGGGGGCAAGGGGTTTTAGGGAAAGCCCAAAACCCCTCCCCCCTTATTTTTAAAAATTGGGATCAGGGGTTTTAAACTGGGACCCTGTTGCTTTGGGGTTTGGGGTTTTGGTGGTTTAAAACCACCTCCCCTTTTTGCCGGGGAAGGGTGGGTTTACGAGGGCGGGTTAAAAGGGGCTTCCCCGGCGCCCTTTGGGGGGCTCCGGGCCGTTTATTTTTACCCCTTCCTTTGTTCGGTTTTTCCGTGGGCCCCTTAGGCTCTTAATTTGGCCCAGGCAAACCGGGGTTTCAAAGATTTCCAAATTCCCTTTTGGGGGTTTGTTGGTATTTTCCCCCAAACCCCGGTTTTTACGGGCTTAGGCACCAATGCGGTAAAACCCTCCTTTTGGGGGCCCCTTTTGGGGTTTTAACCAAAAATGTACCTTGCCCAAGCCCTTTTCTGGGGAAACCCTACCCCCAAAAATTAAATTAAGATTATAAAGGTTTGTTTAAAATTTTAGGGGAAAAATTATTTGGAATTTTTGTCAAGAAATTTTTTAAAAAAAGGGGGTTTAAATGGGGGAGGGAAAACCCAAAAACCTCCCCCCTTTCACCAAACCCTCCCCGGGTCAATTTGGGTTTTTAAACTTAAAGGCCCGGGAGGGCCCTTTCCTCCCCTTTAAAATTTTCCCGATTTAAAAGGGGATATAAAAAAAGGGCAAACCAAAACCATGGGTTTTGGGTCCCAAATAAACCCAACCCTCCCCCTTTTCTTTGGGTCCCAAACTTTTCCCTTGGAACTTTAAACCCCAAGCCACCCCAAAAACCAACTTGGGAAAATCCCTTACCTTTTTTGGGTTTAAATAAACCCCTGGCCCAAAAATTTTCCCAAAACCCAAAATTACCCATCTTAAGGGGATTTGTTTCCAAAAATTGGGGGAATTTTTTAAAATTTTTCATTAAAAATTTTGGGTTTAATCAAGGGTTAATACCAAAGATGGAAGAATTTGGGGTTTAAATTTGGGGTTTCAGGGGCCCTTTTATAGGGTACCCAAAACAAAATCCCAAATTTTCAAAATCCATGGGAAAAACCCAATTTGAATTTTTCAAAAATTTGGGAAGTTTGTTTAAAAAATTTCAAAATTACTATGGGGCCCCACGAAAAACTTAAACAAAATAAAAAAAAATGGGATTTAAATTTTGGTTTAACCCCCCGTTTAAAATTTCCCTGGTCTACAAAACCCCTCTTTTTTTTAAACTTAATTTTAGGTATCTTCCCAATGGGTGGGTTTGGCAAAATTTACACAAAACCCTTTCCCCCATAATTTGTTTTAAATTTTTTTTAATTTTTTTGAAATTTAAACATTTTTTAATACAAGAATTTAGTGTTTAGTTTTGGGGTAGGAAATTTCCAAAGGGAATTCCCGAAAATTTATTTTACTCCCGTTTAAAGGGTTAAAATCCCAAATTAAAATTTTAAAACCCTTTTACAACCTTTAAAAAATTTTAAAATTTAAATTGAAAGGGGAAATTAATCATTTCTTTTAAAAAGGGGAAAACCCCAAATTTCAATTTTTTGGGGTTTGGGGAATTTAAAGCCACCCTCTTAATTTTTATAATTCCCCTTTAAAAATTCCCAAAACAATTTTAAAAAGGGGTTTGATTTCCAATTTAATTTTTAAATTTTAAAAGGGGTGTTTGAAAATTTTTGTTGGATTTAAAAGGGTAAATTAAATTTGATATGAAAAGGGGAAGATTTTTTTTAAATTTTTTAAATATTTTTATATTACAAAAAGGGGTTTTTAAATTTGAATAAATTTTAAAATTTAAAAAACAAAAGGAAAAAATATGGAAAAAATAAAAAAAAATAAGATTTAAAACAAATAAAAAGGGGTTTTTAAGGAACAATACTTTTTTTAAAATAAGGAAAAAAAAAAATTAAAATTTTTTAAATAAATTTAATTTTATATAATTAATTTTAGGGTTATGATATTTTTTTTAAAATTTTATATTAAAAAATTTATATTTGGGAAGGTTTTTTTGTTGGTTTAGCATTTATAAATTTCCAAAAAATTTTTGGGAAATTCAAAAATTTTTAATTTAAAAAATTTCGTTTTATAATAAAATTTTTTTTTTTGAATTTAACAAAAATTTTTAAATTTAATTTTAAATTTGGTGATTTTGGGAATTTAGGGGGAATTTTTTATTTTAGTAAGGGGTAAATTGATTTAAATTTAAATTTTTAAAAATTTTGAAAAATTTTTTTTAAATTGTTGTTTTCCAAAAAAAAAAGGTTTTTTTAATTTTTTTTAAACCCTTTTTTTAAAGAAATTTGGAAGGGGTTTTTATTTTAAAACCAATAATTTTTTTTTATAGGGAAAGGGGTTAAAAAAAAAAATTTAAATTTTAAAAAAAAAAAAAATTAAGGGAATAGGAGGGTTTTTTTTGGAGGGAATTAAATAAAAAAAAAATTTTAATAAATATTGGAAGTTTTGGATTTTAAAAACAAATTTAAAATGGGCCCAAATTTGAAAAAATTTGGGATTTTAAAAAAATTTTTAAAACTTTATAAAATTTTAAAAATTTAAAATTAAAAAATTTAAATTTTTAAAATAAACCCCTTTTTCAAAGAAGGGAGAAATTTTAATAAGAAAAAATTTGTGTAATTCCCAAACCTCCCCTTTAAAAACTCCTTAAAGAAAATTTAGTTTATTTTTTTTCATGTTTTAAAACCAATTTCTTTTTTTTTACACCAAAAATTCAAGTACAATTTTTTATAACCAAATTTTGGGAAAAAAACTTTTAAATTTTTAAAAATTAAAAAGAAAATTTTTAAAAATTTACCAAAAAAATGAAAAACTTAATTTGGGGAAAAATTAGGGCCCCCAAAGGAAATAAAAAAAGGTTTCTTCCTTTTGGGGTTTTCCCAAAAAATAAATTTTTCCCCAAATATTTAAATGTTCCAAAATTTAAAACCAAATCTTTAAAAACAAAGGTTAAAGGAAATTTAAAAACAAATTCTTTAAAACCCGGGGAATCACCCGCCTAGGGGAAATACCCAAAATTTCATTTTTCCCCCCATTTAAACAAAAAAAAGAAATACATTTTACAAAAATTTTCCCCAAAGGGGAAAAAATTTAAGGGGCTTAAAAAGGGGAAATAATTTCCGAAAAAACAAAAATTTTTTAAATTTTAACAAAACCCCATTAAATCAAAAACCGGTTTCCCCTTTTAGAAAAAACTCTTTTTTTTTAAATTCATTTTAAAAAAGGGGAAAAACCCCGGGATTTTAAAAAGGGGATTCAAATTTTCCCATTTTTTTTGCTGATTACCGGCTTTCCCCCCTTTTCCTAATCTTTTTCTTTTTTTTGGTTTAAAAAGGCCTTTTCTTTAAATTCCTTTTTTTTTTTTTGGTTTTCCCGGTTTAATAATTTTAAAGGGTTTTTTAGAAAAAAGTTTCGGAAAAATTTTTAAGGAAAAACAAAAGTTTAAAAAATTTCCCTTTAATTAAAAACAAAAGGGGAAAAAACCAAAAAAGGGTATAAAATTTAAAAAAGGGATTTTTAAATTTCATTTTCTTTGTTTTTCTTTTTCCTTTTGGGGTTTGGGGGTTTTTTGGGGGGTTTTTTTTTTTTGTTTGTTGTTTTGGGGGAAAATTTGGATTTCAAATTGGGTTTTTTTGGGGCCCCGGAGAAAAGGAAAAGGGGTGGGTTTGGAATTCCGGCAACCCCCTTGACCCAAATTAAATTAAATTATTTTTTGTTGGGGAGGTTTTAAATAAATTATTTATTTTTAACTTTTTTTGAAAAATTTTAATTAAAAATTTTTAAATGGAACTGGGTTTGTATGGATTCTACCTTTCCCAACTTTTCTTTTCTTTTTTTTTTTTTCGAAATTTCTTAAAAATTTTAAATTTTTTTTAACATTTCCGTCAAAATCCCATTTCCTTAAATTTTAAAATAAAAGGAAAATAAACGGGATGATTCCCCCCCCGGGTGATCGAATGGAAAATTGGAAACTGTCACCACTAACACCTTTTGGGTGGCCGAAAAGTTTTACAAGATTTGTGCTAATCTATATGCAAAAAGAAACACGGATGAGAACAAATTTAGAAGAAAATGTATCTAGCTGGCGGTGAAGCATGAATTCCTAGAGGCAAGGATAGAAACACAAGTCTTTTGGGACTTTTAAAAGGAGGTGCTAGGCAGTAAGTTCCCTACCACATATTCCCGGATTCTCGTCAGCCCTCCTCTCCTCTGCTCGAGTTGTTCTCTTTCTTGTTCTCGTGGAAGCTTTTTGCTGAGATTGACAATTTGTTTTCTCTTTAATGATTGGTTTGGGTAGTACGTATTAGATAGTAGTACTGAAAATTTTGGTTGGGGTTGTAGAGGAAGATGGCTACGTAGGGGAGCAACGGGAAGGAGAAGGTGCACTGCATTTACTCATCCTTTGATGATTCAGTACCGTCCCACAAGAGGCCCCGGCGACCGCTCCTGAGACCATCCGGACCCAAAGCAGCAGGTTTAATAATCCATTATTGAATCCTCGCTTGTACAATTCTGCTGGTAGAAAAGATGTATGGGCTTTATCTTCAGCGATGCCATTCTATGTTAATGGATTCTAGGGCTATTTTTTATGTGATGTGATTATGTATTAATGGATCTAGGTTATTTGTCTGTGATGCAATTATGTACCTGTGGATTCGGGTTGGCTAAGTTACTTGAGATGATTTGTTGTCCTGGGTAAATCTGCCTTAATTTTTTGTCTCGGAAGAAATACGGATCTTACAGATTTCTGCTAGATTTTATCATTTGAATATATGGAATGAAAATAGCTTACCATGAATTTTCATGCAATCCCTGAACTAGTTAACATATGAGGGAAAACAGTTCACAAAACTAATACACCAAAAATCCCGTTTCAGTATTTGGGTCCATGATTGACAGAAACTTACACCGGAATTCCATGTACTGCCTCATTATTGGGCGTAGAGGTGGTGTCACCATCCTCAAGCGCTATGTTGCTGGAAGCGGCCGAAATCACTGTTTTGACCCTTTTCACAACCTTTAGCATGATCTGACCATGGTTTAAAAAACATTCACGATCTAACCTTTTTCCTACCGGCATCGTCCTTGGCGGTAGGGTATAACTGCCTGCTGCCAGGAACCTTGGCGGTTGGATGCTGGTCAATGTCGATGGTGCCGTCAGGCCGTGCTAACGTGGATGAGTGCCTACCGCCAAACTCCTTGGCAGTTGGCAATTATATCCTACCTCCATGGTCGATGTTGGTAGCCCCCGAGAGTTAAGTGGCTGACGTGACGGCTTGTGGGTCACTTACCCACCCATTCACTCGAGTTCATCTTGTTTGTTCATCCAGGAATAGAGAGGATACTCCTCTCTCTTCCCCTCCACTCCCCCCTTGGATCTCCTCTGCTTGGGCACCGTTTTGTCGGTCTTGGATTTGAAACAAAGAGGAAGGTAGGTCTTTCAATCCCTCCAAATAGTTTTTGTCAAATCATATAGTTTTCATGCATTATTTGGCACTAGGTGGACCCTAGTTCATCAAGTTGTTTGAATTATTTGATTTTAAATTTGTTTAGAACATATATATAGTAATAGAGGTGTGTGAATGAATGTATGGGTAGTTTTTATGGATATATTGTACTAGTAGATAATTATTTCCCTTTGTATGGATAAACAAATTGTATGGATATGTTGGATTTGGTTATATTTTTTTTCAATTTGTATGGATAGATGCATATTGAAATTAGTGGATGAATGCATATGTATTGATGAACAAGTTTTTTGTTGTATATGTGGATATATGGAAATTTGATGAATGGATGTATGTGTATGTATGGATATATGGATATGATATTTATGCATAATATGTTGTGAATTGATACATATAGGTCGTAATTTTTTTTCCAATGTTTCCAATGTATATGGGCATATATATTCAATTCATATGTATGAATGATGTTGTCAAATATGGATGTTGTGAAATAATTCATTATATATGTCATTTGTGTTAGGATGGGTGAGGCTGCGGACGGTGGTCGTCAGATGTTTGGCTTGACCCTGCTTTCGACTAAAGGGTATCATGGGTGTTTTACCGAGAATGGACAGGAAACAAGCTTTGGCATCATCGTATTCATGTTATTGTATTTTTAAAAAGTTGAAGGTTCTGACATGTTTGTGCCATTATGACACATGTTGCCAATAGTGTGAATGAGGGGTCACACCAAGACATGCCAGTTGGCATACGACGAGCGGTTTGAGCCTTATTTCGAGAGAGCTAGCCTCCTACCGTTTGTTCTGCAGTTCAAGTGTGTACCACCGGTGGTGAACCACACTACTCTCACAGCCCGCTGGATTGTTAGAGGATGGAGATACACAGTTTCCACCTTCCTTTTGGGGATGACAGTCACCCTGGAGGACTTCGCGATGATTATTGGTCTTCCGCTCCACAGCGAGCCTCTCATTGGACGAGTGTGCAACAAGTTCTGGTGTGAGAGGGTTACCGGTCTCATCGGTGATTGCTCCCCCTCTCTTACCGCCAGGGGAAAGATGGAAACCTGGGCATCTGGTGTCCCATTCAAGTGAGAACAGGTCGGGATGCCCACAAGGTGTGGACAACGAGACGGTGGAGCAATACGTGCGGGCGTACCTGTGGTATCTCCTATCCCAGGTACTTTTTGTAGATTACTCTGGTGACGTTGCGTTCTGGATGTATCTTGACTTCCTGGTCGACTAGGACCAGAAGTATAGCTGGGGGTTCACTGGTCTTGCCTACTTGTACTGTCAGGTAACAAGTTATTGCAGTAATTTTTATGGATGTATTTATGTTTTTAGGAATTGTTGGAAGCTAATGATGAACTAGTTCTTGTTGGCAGCTCGACGAGGTGTGTATGTAAACCAGCGACAAACCCGCTATGGGCAGATGTACTTGGGACCTCTCGGTATGGATGTGGTAGCGGTTGCGGTTGGACGTCCTGAAAAAAGGATTTACAGGTGGCCTTTGGAAGGCCTTGAGGATAAGAAGCCAATTTTTGACTACCCACTTTGGCTTTCGCTTGGTCAAAATGTTCGGAGGAAAGCAAGAGGCCTTGGGTGGCGACGCCACGATCCAGAGCTCCCTCCTAATCAAGGATTCGACACCGAGAACCAGCCGCTACCGCCAGACTTGGACTTGCCCAATGCTCGGTGATGGTGTGCGAAGAGGGAGAGTAGACGAGAGGGTCGGCGACAGTGTGTGGATAGGAGAGGAGAGGCGGGGATGGGGTTGGCTAGCAGTGCCTCCCAGCTTAAATAGCCGGGGCAGGCGGACCGATGCCGATTCGATGTGGCGCAGCGGCCGGAGTAGGCTTCTCAATCGTCGCGTGAGCATTGAAGCGTCAGCACCCTTCTATGCGATCACATCCGTCTGGCCGCCATTCATGCTGTATAGTCACCTCCGCAGCAAGGCGACATGAATGCACGAAGATGGTTTTTGAGCTGAACGCACAGGGAGAACTATGCACTAGTAGAAAACAGGGGTTTGGTTCGGGCCTGCCCAGCCCATTAGTCCCGGTTCTGCCACGAACCGGGACCCATGGGGGGCAAACGTCCCGGTTCGAGCGCCCAGGCGGTCGGCCGGGCCTCGTGGGGCATTGGTCCCGGTTCGTCTAGGCCCATTTGTCCCGGTTCCAGGCACGACCGGGACCAATGGCTCTCGCTCCTGGCCCACAACCATTGGTCCCTGTTCGTGCCTAGAACCGGGACAAAAGGGGGGCCTTTAGTCCCGGTTCCAGCCACGAACCAGGACCAATGAGGTGGCTATATATACCCCATCGCCGCGGCAGAGCACTCCACGCTGCTCTGTTTTTTCTGGCCGGCGAGGGGAGAGCTTTGTGGTGCTCTAGCTCACCTGATCCTATGCACATGAGGTGTTCGATGAAATGCCCGGGCCACACTAGTTAAGCTTTCTCCTCTCGAAACTCGTCCTCCGAGCTTCATTTTCCCCGCGATTTGTCTAGGTTTAGCGGTCCGTCACGTCCAGTCCCCGTCTTCACCGCCGTCGATCGCCCGCGCCAATCTCGTGCCGGCACCACCGTGGTGAGCCTCTTGTTCTTATCTTCTTTCTGAAAGAAAAATATATTCTTACTTTAGATAGATACTTGTCTAATTTTCTTACTTTTATTATTGCTTGTTATTATATAGTGCGATGGTTTTGGTATCCGCCCCCGTCGGCCCTCGTCCTGTCTATGATTCGGATGTGGTATATATTATCTTTTATAACTATTTGGTTCATTTATTCTTTATGACAATTATGCCGACCAACGTGACATATATTTTATTTATCTAGTTGGTATGTGAACCGGAAATTCCAACCGACCTTATTGTCGAGAGGTTAAATTTAGTTGAAGAAGAAAACAATTACTTAAAGGAAAAAATAAAAATTGAGGAGGAGAAGATGATATTGGAGTTGCATGTTGCGGATGTCGTCGATGATCACAAGATCAAGATTGATGCAATGCTGTTCAAGATTAGAAAGATTAGAAAATATGCCATTCATATCGAGGCTTGGTATCATTATGCCGTTGGATCAATTGTTACCTTGATTGTGATTATGGTCGCATTTGTTGTTGCATTGAAAGATTTTACATAGTTTCAATGTATGGTTTAATTAGATGCTCTGGAGAGCTATATGTTGTTCAATGAGAACTATGTATGTACTTTGGTTTTAATGTGATGATGAACTTCTATTAATTTATTAATTTGGTCACTTATCTATCCATGTGAATCAGTAATGGTTTTTGACACACATAATTATGTATAATGCACGGAGATGAACCGGCAATGGATGTACGGTGACAGACACACCTCCGAGTACATTAAGGGCGTGCGTAATTTTCTCGAAGTGGCTGAGGCAAACAAGCAGAATGGTTTTATGTGTTGTCCATGCCCTAATTGTGGTAATATGAAGTCTTACTCTGACTGAAAAATCCTTCACACCCACCTGCTTTATAAGGGTTTCATGTCACACTATAATGTTTGGACGAAGCACGGAGAAATAAGGGTTATGATGGAAGACAGTGAAGAAGAAGAGGACGATGACAACTATGTGCACTCTGAATACGGTGATGCTGCAACGGGGGAAGCCGTTGAAAATCAAGAGGAACCAGACGATGTGCCCGATGATGATGATCTCCGCCGGGTCATTGTTGATGCAAGGACACAGTGCGAAAGTCAAAAGGAGAAGCAGAAGTCCGATCGCATGTTAGAGGATCACAAAAAAGGGTTGCACCCCATTGCGAAGATGGCAACACAAAGCTCGGTACCGTACTGGAATTGCTCCAGTGGAAGGCAGAGAATGTTGTGCCTGACAAAGAATTTGAGAAGCTACTCAAAATATTAAAGAAGAAGCTTCCAAACGATAACGAATTGCCCGACAGTACGTACGCAGTAAAGAAGGTCGTATGCCCTCTAGGATTGGAGGTGCAGAAGATATATGCATGCCCTAATGACTGCATACTCTACTGTTGTGCATACGAGGATTTGAATCGCATGCCCGGTATGCGGTGCATTGTGGTATAAGATCGACGAGATGACCTGGTGATGTTGTTGGCGAGCCCCGGGAAGAGGGTTCCTGCGAAGGTGATGTGATATGCTCCTATAATACCACGGTTGAAACGTCTGTTCAGAAACGAAGAGCATGCCAATTTGATGCGATGGCACAGAGAGGACCGTAAGAAAGACGAGAAGTTGAGAGCACCCGTTGATGGGTCGCAGTGGAGAAAAAACGAGAGAAAGTATTGGGCTAAGTTTGCATGTGACCCAAGGAACGTATGGTTTGGTTTAAGCGCGGATGGCATTAATCCTTTCGGGAGCAGAGCAGCAATCACAGCACTGGCCCGTGACTCTATGTATGTATAACCTTCCTCCTTGGATGTGCATGAAGCAGAAGTTCATTATGATGGCAATTCTCATCCAAGGCCCTAAGCAACCCGGCAACGACATTGATGTGTACCTAAGGCCATTAGTTGAAGAACTTTTACAGCTGTAGAATGGAAACGGTGTACATGTGTGGGATGAGCACAAATAGGAGGAATTTAACCTGCACGCGTTGCTGTTTGTAACCATCAATGATTGGCCCGCTCTCAGTAACCTTTCAGGACAGACAAACAAGGGATACAACGCATGCATGCACTGTGTAGCGGACACCGAAAGTACATACCTGGACAAATGCAGGAAGAATGTGTACCTGGGCCATCGTTGATTTCTTCCGACCAACCATCAATGTCGAAAGAAAGGCAAGCATTTCAAAGGCGAGGCAGATCACCGGAAGAAGCCCGCCATGTGTACCGGTGATCATGTACTTGCTATGGTCAATGATTTACACGTAATCTTTGGAAAGGGTCCCGACAGACTATCTGTTCCGAATGACGCTGAGGGACGCGCACCCATGTGGAAGAAGAAATTTATATTTTGGGACCTACCCTACTGGAAAGACCTAGTGGTCCGCTCTTCAATCAACATGATGCACGTGACGAAGAACCTTTGCGTGAACCTGCTAGGCTTCTTGGGCATGTATGGGAAGACAAAAGATACATCGGAGGCACGGGAGGACCTGCAACGTTTACACGAAAAAGATGGCATGGCTCCAAAGCAGTATGAAGGTCCTGCCAGCTACGCTCTTACCAAAGAAGAGAAGGAAATCTTCTTTGAATGCCTGCTCAGTATGAAGGTCCTGTCTGGCTTCTCGTCGAATATAAAGGGAATAATAAATATGTCAGAGAAAAAGTTCCAGAACCTAAATCTCATGATTGTCACGTGACTATGACGCAACTGTTTCCGGTTGCATTGAGGGGCTTCTATCGGAAAATATCCGATTAGCCATTATGAAGCTATGTGCATTCCTCAATGTAATCTCTCAGAAGGTGATCGATCCAGAAAGCATACCAAGGCTAAGGAGTGATGTGGCGCAATATTTTGTCAGTTTCGAGCTGGTGTTCCCACCATCCTTCTTCAATATCATGACGCACGTCCTAGTTCATATAGTCGACGAGATTGTCATTCTGGGCACCGTATTTATACACAATATGTTCCCCTTGAGAAGTTCATGGGAGTCCTAAAGAAATATGTCTGTAACCATGCTAGGCCAGAAGGAAGCATCTCCATGGGCCATCAAGCAGAGGATGTCAGTGGGTTTTGTGTTGACTTCATTCCTGGCCTTAAGAAGATATGTCTCCCTAAATCGCGGTATGAGGGGAGACTTACTGGAAAAGGCATGCTTGGAGGGGACTCAATAATATGCAGGGACGGGCATTCTTGGTCTCAAGCACACCACACAGTTCTACAGAACTCTACCTTGGTGAACCCGTATGTCGATGAACACAAGAACAGTCTGCGCTCCAAACACCCGGAGCAGTGTGATGACTATATTACTGTGAACACATCAGGACTTTCAGCAGTTGGTTGGAAACATGTCTCAGAGGTTACAACACTGTTTGTGATGAGTTGTACTCATTGTCCAGGGGACCATCTTCGACTGTATTGACTTACAAAGGATACGAGATAAATGGGAATACATTTTACACCATCACACAAGATCAAAAGAGCACCAACCAAAACAGCGGTGTCTGCTTTGATGCAGCAACCAAGAGGGGAAAGGACACATATTATGGTTACATAGTGGACATATGGGAACTTGACCACGGACATGATTTTAAGGTCCCTTTGTTTAAGTGCAAATGGGTCAATCTGACAGGAGGCGGGGTACAGATAAACCCACAGTACAGAATGACAACAAGGGATCTGAACAATCTTGGGTACACTGACGAACCGTTCGTCCAAGCCAATGGTGTGGCGCAGGTTTTCTATGTGAAGGACATGTCTACCAAACCGAGAAAAAGAAAATATAAGGAAGCGAATACATCATACGATGAGCCAAAGCGCCACATAGTTCTTTCAGGAAAAAGAGACATCGTGGGAGTGGAGGTCAAGACAGACATGTCTGAAGATTATGAAAAGTTTCATGAAATTCCTCCCTTCAAAGTCAAGGCTGACCCAAGCACCCTGTTAAACAATGAAGATTATCCATGGTTACGGAGCAATAAGCAAAGGACACAAGCGAAGAAAAAGTGAAGACGTTCTCTCCACAACTATTATGATGATGCCTTTGATCTAGAATATCGCTGCAGTTACATGTGAAGAAATAAAATGCCTTTTGTAACAGATGAGTTTTTGTCTGAAACCCTGATACTTCGAAAGAGATTGTCCGTTTTGTACACGAAGTGCATCCAGTTTTTGCCGTAACCCCCTCAACTTTTTTGCATGGTCTCCTACTGGATTGATACCTTGGTTCTCAAAAACTGAGGGAAATACTTACGCTACTTTGCTGCATCATCCTCTCCTCTTCGGGGAAATCCAACGCAGTGCTCAAGAGGTAGCAGTCACTGGTGCCTTTACGGGCTAGCCAGCTATCTTCACCCGCGCAAAAGCAGGTCATAAGGCTTGTTAGGACTACCATTGTCCTTGGCTTCTCTTGGCCGAGGTTTTTGGCGAGCCACTCATCGCCGATGCTGTGTTTGAATGCCGCTAAGGCTTCGGCATCTAGACAATCGACAATTTGATTCTTCTTGGTGACGACTCTGTTCCAAAGCTTGCGGGCGGACTCTCCGGGTGTTGGATTATGTGACTTGAATCGTCAGCATCCGGAGGCCGGACATAAGTCCCTTGAAAATTCTCCCTGAAAGCGTCCTCGAGTTCCTCCCAACTCCCAATTGAATTTTCGTGGAGGCTTTTCAACCAGTGTCTAGCTGGTCCCTTTAGTTTGAGGGGAAGGTATTTGATGGCGTGGAGGTCATCCCCACGAGCCATATGTATATGTAGGATAAAGTCCTCGATCCAAACCCCTGGGTCTGTCGTTCCGTCGTATGCCTCTATGTTCACAGGTTTAAAGCCCTGTGGCAATTCATGGTCTGGTACCTCTTCGGTAAAGCACAGGGGGTGAGCATCCCCTCTGTATCTGGACGTGCTGTGGCATGCCGTCAGCTGTTGTTGTGTCCAGTGTTTATTTCGAACTGGTATTTGATTGGCATAATCATTTTGATGACTACAGTCCCTCGCCGGGGTGTGTCCTTTAGATCCGTAGATGGACCTAGCTGTGCCAGCCTTCTTATCCAGGTGCTCACGTAGCGTGTGCGGCGTTGATAGCTGCTTTGTTGCGGTTATCAAGTGGTACGTCTTGCCTCCTGGTCATGTCACTCTTTGGTGGAACAGCCTCGTCGTCGAATTCTGGCAGTAGCTTGCGTTTTGGGTAGCTCTTTGTATGGCGATCGTCGCCATATCTTTCTTCAGTGTCTAGCACTTTGTTCCATCTGCGGTTGAGTGTTTCCTGTGCGGCTTTAAGCTGTTGCTTCTGCTTCTTCAGACTTCTCGCTGTGGCCATAAGCTTTCTGTGGAGGTTATCTCGTTCCACGCGTTCTTCTGGAATGATGAATGCATCATCGTCCGGACTATCTTCTTGTCCTGGGCCGGTTTGATGAACTCGTCCCTGTGGATCATTGTCTTCGGGCGTCTGCTCCGAACTGTGATTGGCGTGACCTGGCTCGTCTTGCTCCATCGCTGGTTCCATATGGTCATTGTTGGCTTCGGGGTTGACCGGAGTATCGATCCTTCTGGCGCTCTTACTGCTACTTTTACTGTTGCTGGACTTGGAACAGCATCTGCGCCGTCGCTTTGGCTTTTGCTCGGGGGTTTTATCTCCTGGATTGTCACCGTCGTCCTCCTTGGGCGTATCCACCATGTATATGTCGTATGACGAGGCGGATGTCTGGCACCCCATAGATTCTGAATCTTCTCCTGCATCGTCATCCATACCGTCAATGCCTTCGGAGTCGAAGTCAAGTGCATCGGTTAAATCATCAACGATGGCTATGAAGTGGGTGGTGGGTGGGTAACGAATTTCTTCGACGTCTGCTTCCCACTCGAGCCGGACATAGTTCGGCCCAGAATTTTCTGTCAAAGAGAGAGTTTTTAATGAGTTCAGCATGTCGCCAAAGGGCGAGTGCTGGAAGATGTCCGCAGCGGTGAACTCCATTACCGGAGCCCAACCTGGCTCGACTGGCTCGGGAGTGCGCGAACAGGAACCTACAACCGGATACGAGTCCGGGGGTCCGGAGTCACAGGCCTCCTCTGAAGTGAGGCCCGTGTTAGGCTCCACCGCCGATGAGGGTACGGTCTGCGGGGCAGAGTCCATCCCTCCATCCTTGGGCAACACAGCCTGCTCCGGATTTGAGTCCGGGGCTACTGCAGGGGCGATATCCCAAGGGCTGTCCGATAGCAGGTCTAAGCCATGCCTGTCGTGACTGTCCGGTGCTCCCGGCATAGGCTCGAATCCGTCGAAGATCAAGTCTCCGCGAATGTCTGCCGTGTAGTTCAGGTTTCCGAACCTGATCTGATGGCCAGGGGCGTAGCCGATCTGCTCTAGATGGCCAAGCGAATTGGCCCGCAGAGCAAAGCCGCCAAACACGAAGATCTGTCCGGGGAGAGGAGTCTCCCCCTTGACCGTGTTGTTGGTGATTGAAGGTGCCATCAAGCCCTGCAGCGACGACACAGAGGAACTCTCAATGAAAGCACCAATGTCGGTGTCAAAACCGGCGGATCTCGGGTAGGGGGTCCCGATCTGTGTGTCAAGGCTGATGGTAACAGGATGCAAGGGACACAGATGTTTACCCAGGTTCAGGCCCTCTCGATGGAGGTAAAACCCTACTTCTTGCTTGATTAATATTGAAGATATGGGTAGTACAAGAGTAGATCTACCACGAGATCGTAGAGGCTAAACCCTAAGAGCTAGCCTATGATGGTATGATTGTAATTGTGATCGGCCTTCTAAGGACCAACCTTTCCGGTTTATATAGACACCGGAGAGGGCTAGGGTTTACATGGAGTCGGTTACAAGGAAGGAAACACAATATCCGGATCGCCAAGCTTGCCTTCGACGCCAAGGAGAGTCCCATCCGGGCACGGGCCGAAGTCTTGAGTCTTGTATCTTCACACTTCAATAGTCCGGACGTTGTACAGAGTCCGGCTGTCCGGATACCCCCTAATCCAGGACTCCCTCACTATGGCCCCGCAGTCTATGAAACAATGTGACTAGTAAAGACAATAAGATGCAAACAACGGAAAATCTATGAATGGGTCGATGACTGGATTTGGTTATATTGACACATCCATGCTCGGTATTTTGACTTTGAGGCATCACTGAGAGCTTATTACCACATTGAACTTAGGTGAAAACCCCAAGTCCTACTCATTGGAGACACCAACTTTGTGAAAGATAGCCTACTACTATTTTTTAGTGTGATCGTTAAACTGGCAATGCCTTGTGTTCTTTTCAGTGACGACATTATCCACACAACCAAAACAATTATCACTAGATCTATGAGGAATTATGTTTTCACAATGTATTTATTGGGTGTTGTAAATATATTTTTTATAAAGTTGGTAACACTTAAAACATTTTGTCTTAATACAAGACTAAGTGACTTTGTGCAGATGAGAGTAAAGTTTGTAAGATTTTATTTGGGATGGTGCAGGGAACCTTTTCCGCACGAGATATCTCTTACCGTCAATTCACATCTTGTATCCTCCTTCATGTATCAATAAGGGATATCAAATATTCAAGACTTCAGTGTAGGTTCTTGAAAAGATTCACATTTTTAGCAAGTTTGTCCTTTCCGGTAAAAAGAATATTTCTAGAAATTTACATTATTGAGGGACTATCAAGAAAAACTTGCATACACTTTCATAAAATATCCAATGGGTCTATTTAAGTCTGCCAAACCCTAAATCCCCACCCATGCCTCCCACTTCCCTCCTCCGCCTCCGCTGCCGGCCCTCTCACACAACCCTCAATTCTCTCTAGAGACTCTAATCACCGTATAGTCTCTACTTCTTCGCTGATACCATACCTTGCCACCATTAGGCGCCATACCGATGGTTCGGCGAAAACCTCACAAGCTGACCGCCTCCTGCCGCCCATTGTTAATTTGTTGCGAGCTGTAAGTCTTGACCCATTCCTCCTAATTTGAGCTTTGATCTTCACAAGAATCCATGGCACAAGCCACCGGATCTAGACCGTTGCTCTCTAGATCTAATATGGGCCTCGATGGATGCCTATGGTGTAGATCTCACGACAAAGATGGATCATGATACTCGACCGGATTCTCGCAGATCTGGGAGATCAGGCACGACATATAAGGTACCTTCTTAGCAAATCCAATAAGTGTTAGCAAAATCATCCATTGATAAGATATCTCACAAGTTTAACAGGAGGTGATTGCTGTATAATCATTGCTAACTAGAGCTATGGTGGGCCTGAAGTGAATCCCCATTGCATAAATATAACGATGGAAATGGATCATGACACCCAGCTGGATCAACTCAACGCCACAAGATCAAGCATGATAGATGAGGTATGTAATTAACGAGTCCTACAGCATTCCCAAATCATGCATTGAAAAAAAAGTGTCGTCCTGGTCTTGTGATGAGGCAATCACATGCCACCATATCTTTCATTGTTGTGTAAATCTAACGATGACAATGGATCGTGATGCCTGACTAGATGGGCTAAAAAATACGAAATAGATAATGATAGATCATGTACGTAGCTACTTATTACTCCATCCATCCTATAATATAAGATGTTACTACTTACTAGAGGCAATGTACTCATATATTGGTTGTAATAACATTTTATATTATGGGACAAAGGGGGTATATCATAGATGCATTCAAAAAATCATGCCTTTTGAAACATAAAAGAAACGATACTGCTCAGCACTTTGATTACGGGGATAAATTATGTCATTTATAGGACATATCTGCGGGAGTAGCCAGGGTTAGAGCACCTACAGCCAAGATTAGAAAAGTCAGGTATTGGCTTTTTTCAGATGAACACCCTTCTAAAATATTTATATTAACGTGTCTGATTGCTTTATGCCGAGTAAGTATAGATCACTCTTCTTTTTCTTAGAGATTACTCACTCGTCATTACAATTTTTCGAAGCATTTTATATGTGGATGATGTGAGTTGTTGGGAGATGGTTAAGGTAGGCCATGCCTCTTTTATATCTTTCTAGCTAATTGCTCGTTGTGTTACAATTCAAGGCATACATATTATAATGGTTCAACACTAGTCGTGTCTGATATATACCATTCTATATTTTGGTAAGATTTGATTTGAGTATGTGTCAGGGAATGCAAGAAAAGTTTTAATTTAGTTGAGATTTTAATAAGGTTTGATTTGATTTGGGTATGACTAGGGGAAGGCAAGGGAAGTTTTTATTTAGTCAAGATTTTGGTAAGATTTGATTTGATTTCATTTCATTGAGTTAATGCACGACATAGTTTTGATAAGGTTTGATTGAGTTAATGTAAGACATGGTTTCCAGTAAAAACAAGGAAAGGGAAGTATTGATTGTGTTTAGATTATTTCAAACCAAGGAAGGAGGGCGTGGAGAGATAAAAGCCAACATAGGAGGGAGGGTGATGTGAGGAGAACATATCAACTCTCCTTTAATAGTAGAGGAGGAGGATAATAATAATAATAATAATAATAATAATAATAATAATAATAATAATAATAATAATAATAATGATGATGATGATGATGGTGATGATGATGATGACGATGATGATGATGATGATCATGATGAAGATAATAATAGTAGTGGCGACTAGTGTTTTGTGATTTGTGAAGTTTGGTCTATGATCGTTATGATATAAATGAGACACGTATTAGCATGCAAAAAAATTACTTTGGGCCATCTCCTCACCAAACATTTTTAAATCTCTAGTGAAAGAAATTGCGAGAAATAAATATTATTAATAACATATATACTCTTTTGTTAGCATACCCTGAGACGGTAGCTAGTTTAATCAAATGAATTGAAGAATTTGATGACTATTCATAGACACATATCATACGCTGTGTACCTATCTCTACATATACTCCCAGGTAACAAGGGAACAGTCAGCTTGAGTAGGATTAGATATGTTTTTTTTTCATAGATTGTTAAGCAAAACAATCTTCTGGCATTATTGCTTGTTTTTGACAGCCAAAACACTTCAAGTGGGACTAAGTTGTTTTAGGTAACCAATTATTTTGGGTAAATCTTCTTATTTTCTGATAGAACTGTAGAGATTTGAAGATATTTTCTTAAATTTACCATTCAACCATATAGAGTAAAAATTCTTACCATGATTTACTAGTTACGGGGTCCTCCCAAGAGGACAATACTGTATGAAGCATCCTCGCTAGTTAGGGGGTCCTCCCAAGGGGAAAATTCACGGCAAGCTTTTTCGTTCCATGGATTTGAATGATAAAATCAAGCAGAAATCTCTAAGGTCAGTATTTCTTTGAGACAAAAAGATTAAGGCATATTTACCCAGAACAACAAATCATCTCAAGGAACTTAGCCAACCCGAATCCACAGATCCATAATTGCATCATAGAAAAATAACCAAGATCCATTAATACATAATCACACCATATTAAAAATTAGCCCTAGAATCCATTAACACAGAATTGTATCGTAGAAGATAAAGCTCACATATCTTTTCTACCAACAGAATTGTACAAGCGAGAATTCAATAGAGGATTATTATACATGCTGCTCCGGGTCCAGAATGGTCTCCAGAGCGGGCCGCTGGGGCCTCTTGTAGGACCGTACTGAATAGTCAGAGGATAAGTCCATGCACCTTCTCCTTCCCATTGCTCCCCATGCGTGGCCATCTTCCTCTACAAACCCAACCAAAATTGTCAGTACTACTATCTACTATATACTACCCAAACCACCCATTGAAGACAAAACATATCGGCAATCTGAGCAGAAAGCTTCCACGAGAACCAGAAATAGAAGAACTCGAGCAGAGGAGAGGAGGGCTGACGAGAATCTTTGAATTTTTGGTTAGGAACTTACTACTTAGCACCTCCATTTAGAAGTCACAAAAGACTCGTGTTTCTATCCTTGCCTCTGAGAATTCATGCATCACTGGCTAGATACATTTTCTTCTAAATTCATTCTCATCCAAGTTTCTTTTTTGCATATAGATTACCACAGATCTTGTAAAACACACATGTGTTAGGATTACATTTAAGGTACATTTTAATTTCTTGGCTGGAATTACCAATGGCTAGCTACCTCTACAAAATAGCCTGATCCATGACGTGGACTGTAATAACAAGTCATCTATCTATGGTATAAGTGTCCATTATTCATAAGTATCCATTCCTTAGAGAATTGCATACATGTACCTAGCAAAGATAATTTGTCCACGTGACGAATAAGGGTGTTCTGTAGAAGTAGCCGTTGATAATTCCAAGCAAGAAACAAAAGCTTATCGGAAGTTACAATACTATTAATCTATACGAAAAAGAAACACACAAGTGCAAGTAAATTTAGAACAAAATACATCTTGCCCTAGCGGTGATGAATTCATAGTCAAGAACAGAAAGACGAGAACTCTGGGACTTTAAAAGGAGTTGCTAGTTGGCAAGTTTCTCATCCGGCATTGCCTGATTATCCTGGTCATCCATCCTCTCCTCTGCCTAAGTCGTTGTCTTCCGTGTGTGTGTGTGGGGGGGGGCAGAACCGACGCTTTCTGTTCAGGTTGCCATTTTGTCTCCTCTTTTTGTTTGGTTGGGCAGTGGATACTAGTAGCAGTAGTAACAAGTTCGGTTGGAGTTGATGCAGAATCCTCGTTTCTTGGTCGAAACTCTGGTAGATGCCTGCCCAGCAGAACAAGGGGAAGGAGAAGATGCGCTGCACGGATTCGCTGTTCGAGGATTCAGTACGGTCCTACAAGAGGCCCCGGCAGCCTGCTCCAGAGCAGGTATAAATATAATACTTTATTAGATTGTGGTTGTAGGATTCTGCTAGTAGATAAGCTGTATGGGATTTATCTTCTTCAATGCAGTTCCGTGTTAATGGATTCTAGAGATGGTTTTCCTATGATATGATTGTGTATTAATGGATTAGCATAGGACCTGTCTCTGTGATGTGATTCTACATCAATGCGTTAGAGTTGGCTCAATTTCTTGTGAGGATGATCTGTTGTTCTTGGTAAATCTGGCTTAATTTCTTTCTCTGGACTACAAATCTTACATATTTCTGCTAGTTATGATTCAGCTCCGTGGAATGCAAAAATGGCTTACCATGAATCATCATCTATTTCCTTAACATGTTAACATTTTGAAGGAAAATAATTAGCAGAAAAAATAGATAAAGATCTTGTGTTGTATGCATTTCATACTCTGGCTCCAGCTCTACCCTTTTCTTTCAAGTTATCGTGGCCTTGCTATTTCGAATATGTCATGCAAAAATATGGAAGACCTGTACAACTATCTAACACTCTTCAGTTTTGCAGAATGCACATGGTTCCTTGAAAATTAGGGATAGGACGGGATGGAAACATGGTTCATGATTGACGGAAGCAGACGATGGAGGTGTAGTACTGCTACATGATTGGGTGCAGCGGTGGTGTCACCAGCCTCAAGCACCATGTTGCCGGTGGCAGTAGCAGTCTAAGGGCGTGCCGTCTCCTTCCAAAGATGTTTCCAATGAGATGAAACGTTTGTTAGATAGTACGAGGTAGAAACCACGTAAGCGGACCACACGAAAAGGAGTTGTTGTGCAGCCGGCTATGGCCACAACCTCTGAGTCCAAGAATTCTGTACCCTTGACCACAGGTGTACTATGCTCCACACTAAGCGATTCAGCAGTACTCTATCTCAATATCATGAGGTATCATGGAACCTTCTGTCGAATTGCTTAGTGTGGAGCATAGTACACCTGTGTTCAAGGGTACAGAGTTTTTGGACTCAGAGGTTGTGTCCATAGCCGGTTGCACAACAGCCCCTTTTCGTGCGGTCCGCTTTCGTGGTTTCTGCCTCGTATTGTCCGACAAATGTTTCATCTCAGTGGAGACATCTTTGGGAGCAGATGGGCACACCCTTAACCTGTCACTGCCACTAGCAACATGGTGCTTGAGGCTGGTAACACCACCATTGCGCTCAATCATTTAGCAGCACCTACATTTTCCATCATCTGCTTCCGTCAATCATGATACCATGTTCCCATCCCGTTCTATCCCTAATTTTAAAGGAACCATGTGCATTCTGCAAAACTGAAGAGTCATAGATAGTTGTACAGGTGAGGTCTATCATTTTTCTTGCATGACATATTTGAAATAGCAAGGCCATAACTTGAAAGAAAAGGGCAGAGTTGGAGCCAAAGTATGAAATGCATATATACAACACAAGATTTTTATATATCTTTTTTGCTAATTATTTTCCTTCAAAATGTTAACAAGTTCAGGAAATAAATGACAATTCATGGTAAGCCTTTTTAACATTCCACGTAGCCGAATCATAAAATCTAGCAGAAATATGTAAGATTTGTAGTCTAGAGAAAGAAATTAAGGAAGATTTACCAAGAATAACAGATCATCCTCACAAGCAATTTAGCCCAACTCGAAGGCATTGATGCAGAATCGCATCACAGAGACAACTTAGTCCTATGCTAATCCATTAATTCACAATCATATCACAGAAAAACTAACCCTAGAATCCATTAATATCGAACTGCATCGAAGAAGATAAATCCCATATAGATTATCTAGAAGCAGAATCCTACAACCACAATCTGATAAAGTATTATACTTATACCTGCTCTCGTGCTAGCTGCAGGGGCCTCTTGTAGGACCGTCCTAAATCCTCAAATAGTGAATCCGTGCAGCGTATCTTCTACTTCCCTTGTTCTGCTGGGCAGCCATCTGCTAGAGTTTCGACCAAGAAACGAGGATCCTGCATCAACTCCAACCGAACTTGTTACTAGTGCTACACTATCCACTACCAAGGCAAACAAAAAGAGGAGACAAAATGGCAACCTGAATAGAAAGCGTAGGTTCTGCCCCCACGGAAGACAACAACTTGGGCCAAGGAGAGGAGGCCTAGCCAGGATAATCCAGCAATGCCTGGTGAGAAACTTGCCGCCTAGCATCTCCTTTTAAAGTCCCAGAATTCTCATCTTTATGTTCTTGACTATGAATTCATCACTGCTAGAGCGAGATGTATTTTCTTCTAAATTTAGTTGCACGTGTGTGTTTCATTTTCGTATAGATTAGTAGTGTTGTAACTTCTGGTAAGCTTTTATTTCTTGCCTGGAATTATCAATAGCTACTTCTACAGAACACCCTGATTTGTGACGTGGACAAAATATCTTTACTAGGTACATGTATCCAATTCTCAAAAGAACGGATACTTCTAAATAATGGATACTTCTACCATAGATAAGCAACTTGTTATTACAGTCCAAGTCATGGATCGGGCTATTTTGTGGAGGTAGCTAGCCGTTGGTAATTCCAGCCAAGAAATTAAAATCTACCATAAGTGTAATCCTAACGCATGCATGTGTGTTTTACAAGATTTGTGCTAATCTATATGCAAAAAAGAAACACGGATGAGAACAAATTTAGAAGAAAATGTATCTAGCTGGCGGTGAAGCATGAATTCCTAGAGGCAAGGATAGAAACACGAGTCTTTTGGGACTTTTAAAAGGAGGTGCTAGGCAGTAAGTTCCCTACCACATATTCCCGGATTCTCGTCAGCCCTCCTCTCCTCTGCTCGAGTTGTTCTCTTTCTTGTTCTCGTGGAAGCTTTTTGCTGAGATTGACAATTTGTTTTCTCTTTAATGATTGGTTTGGGTAGTACGTATTAGATAGTAGTACTGAAAATTTTGGTTGGGGTTGTAGAGGAAGATGGCTACGTAGGGGAGCAACGGGAAGGAGAAGGTGCACTGCATTTACTCATCCTTTGATGATTCAGTACCGTCCCACAAGAGGCCCCGGCGACCCGCTCCTGAGACCATCCCGGACCCAAAGCAGCAGGTTTAATAATCCATTATTGAATCCTCGCTTGTACAATTCTGCTGGTAGAAAAGATGTATGGGCTTTATCTTCAGCGATGCCATTCTATGTTAATGGATTCTAGGGCTATTTTTTATGTGATGTGATTATGTATTAATGGATCTAGGTTATTTGTCTGTGATGCAATTATGTACCTGTGGATTCGGGTTGGCTAAGTTACTTGAGATGATTTGTTGTCCTGGGTAAATCTGCCTTAATTTTTTGTCTCGGAAGAAATACGGATCTTACAGATTTCTGCTAGATTTTATCATTTGAATATATGGAATGAAAATAGCTTACCATGAATTTTCATGCAATCCCTGAACTAGTTAACATATGAGGAAAACAGTTCACAAAACTAATACACCAAAAATCCCGTTTCAGTATTTGGGTCCATGATTGATGAAACTTACACCGAATTCCATGTACTGCCTCATTATTGGGCGAGAGGTGGTGTCACCATCCTCAAGCGCTATGTTGCTGGAAGCGGCGAAATCACTGTTTTGACCCTTTTCACAACCTTTAGCATGATCTGACCATGGTTTAAAAAACATTCACGATCTAACCTTTTTCCTACCGGCATCGTCCTTGGCGGTAGGGTATAACTGCCTGCTGCCAGGAACCTTGGCGGTTGGATGCTGGTCAATGTCGATGGTGCCGTCAGGCCGTGCTAACGTGGATGAGTGCCTACCGCCAAACTCCTTGGCAGTTGGCAATTATATCCTACCTCCATGGTCGATGTTGGTAGCCCCCGAGAGTTAAGTGGCTGACGTGACGGCTTGTGGGTCACTTACCCACCCATTCACTCGAGTTCATCTTGTTTGTTCATCCAGGAATAGAGAGGATACTCCTCTCTCTTCCCCTCCACTCCCCCCTTGGATCTCCTCTGCTTGGGCACCGTTTTGTCGGTCTTGGATTTGAAACAAAGAGGAAGGTAGGTCTTTCAATCCCTCCAAATAGTTTTTGTCAAATCATATAGTTTTCATGCATTATTTGGCACTAGGTGGACCCTAGTTCATCAAGTTGTTTGAATTATTTGATTTTAAATTTGTTTAGAACATATATATAGTAATAGAGGTGTGTGAATGAATGTATGGGTAGTTTTTATGGATATATTGTACTAGTAGATAATTATTTCCCTTTGTATGGATAAACAAATTGTATGGATATGTTGGATTTGGTTATATTTTTTTTCAATTTGTATGGATAGATGCATATTGAAATTAGTGGATGAATGCATATGTATTGATGAACAAGTTTTTTTGTTGTATATGTGGATATATGGAAATTTGATGAATGGATGTATGTGTATGTATGGATATATGGATATGATATTTATGCATAATATGTTGTGAATTGATACATATAGGTTGTAATTTTTTTTCCAATGTTTCCAATGTATATGGGCATATATATTCAATTCATATGTATGAATGATGTTGTCAAATATGGATGTTGTGAAATAATTCATTATATATGCCATTTGTGTTAGGATGGGTGAGGCTGCGGACGGTGGTCGTTCGTATGTTTGGCTTGACCCTGCTTTCGACAAAGGGTATCATGGGTGTTTTACCGAGAATGGACAGGAAACAAGCTTTGGCATCATCGTATTCATGTTATTGTATTTTTAAAAAGTTGAAGGTTCTGACATGTTTGTGCCATTATGACACATGTTGCCAATAGTGTGAATGAGGGTCACACCAAGACATGCCAGTTGGCATCTGACAGCGGTTTGAGCCTTATTTCGAGAGAGCTAGCCTCCTACCGTTTGTTCTGCAGTTCAAGTGTGTACCACCGGTGGTGAACCACACTACTCTCACAGCCCGCTGGATTGTTAGAGGATGGAGATACACAGTTTCCACCTTCCTTTTGGGGATGACAGTCACCCTGGAGGACTTCGCGATGATTATTGGTCTTCCGCTCCACAGCGAGCCTCTCATTGGACGAGTGTGCAACAAGTTCTGGTGTGAGAGGGTTACCGGTCTCATCGGTGATTGCTCCCCCTCTCTTACCGCCAGGGGAAAGATGGAAACCTGGGCATCTGGTGTCCCATTCAAGTGAGAACAGGTCGGGATGCCCACAAGGTGTGGACAACGAGACGGTGGAGCAATACGTGCGGGCGTACCTGTGGTATCTCCTATCCCGGTACTTTTGTAGATTACTCGGTGACGTTGCGCTCGGATGTATCTTGACTTCTGGTCGACTAGGACCGAAGTATAGCTGGGGTTCACTGGTCTTGCCTACTTGTCTTGTCGGGTAACAAGTTATTGCAGTAATTTTATGGATGTATTTATGTTTTTAGGAATTGTTGGAAGCTAATGATGAACTAGTTCTTGTTGGCAGCTCGACGAGGTGTGTACGTAAACCAGCGACAAACCCGCTATGGGCAGATGTACTTGGGACCTCTCGGTATGGATGTGGTAGCGGTTGCCGGTTGGACGTCCTGAAAAAAAGGACGACAGGTGGCCTTTGGAAGGCCTTGAGGGATAAGAAGCCAATTTTTTGACTACCCACTTTGGCTTTCGCTTGGTCAAAATGTTCGGAGGAAAGCAAGAGGCCTTGGGTGGCGGCGCCACGATCCAGAGCTCCCTCCTAATCAAGGATTCGACACCGAGAACCAGCCGCTACCGCCAGACTTGGACTTGCCCAATGCTCGGTGATGGTGTGCGAAGAGGGAGAGTAGACGAGAGGGTCGGCGACAGTGTGTGGATAGGAGAGGAGAGGCGGGGATGGGGTTGGCTAGCAGTGCCTCCCTGCTTAAATAGCCGGGGCAGGCGGACCGATGCCGATTCGATGTGGCGCAGCGGCGGAGTAGGCTTCTCAATCGTCGCGTGAGCATTGAAGCGCGGCACCCTTCTATGCGATCACATCCGTCTCGCCGCCATTCATGCTGTATAGTCACCTCCGCAGCAAGGCGACATGAATGCACGAAGATGGTTTTGAGCTGAACGCACAGGAGAACTATGCACTAGTAGAAAACAGGGTTTGGTTCGGGCCTGCCCAGCCCATTAGTCCCGGTTCGCCACGAACCGGGACCCATGGGGCAACGCGTCGATTCGGCGCCAGCGGTCGGCCGGGCCTCGTGGGGCATTGGTCCCGGTTCGTCTAGGCCCATTTGTCCGGTTCGTGCACGACCGGGACCAATGGCTCGCTCTGGCCCACAACCATTGGTCCTGTTCGTGCCTAGAACCGGGACAAAGGGGCCTTTAGTCCCGGTTCCAGCCACGAACCAGGACCAATGAGGTGGCTATATATACCCCATCGCCGCGGCAGAGCACTCCACGCTGCTCTGTTTTTTCTGACCGGCGAGGGGAGAGCTTTGTGGTGCTCTAGCTCACCTGATCCTGTGCACATGAGGTGTTCGATGAAATGCCCGGGCCACACTAGTTAAGCTTTCTCCTCTCGAAACTCGTCCTCCGAGCTTCATTTTCCCCATGATTTGTCTAGGTTTAGCGGTCCGTCACGCCCAGTCCCGTCTTCACCGCCGTCGATCGCCCGCGCCAATCTCGTGCCGGCACCACCGTGGTGAGCCTCTTGTTCTTATCTTCTTTCTGAAAGAAAAAAATATTCTTACTTTAGATAGATACTTGTCTAATTTTCTTACTTTTATTATTGCTTGTTATTATATAGTGCGATGGTTTTGGTATCCGCCTCGTCGGCCCTCGTCCTGTCTATGATTCGAATGTGGTATATATTATCTTTTATAACTATTTGGTTCATTTATTCTTTATGACAATTATGCCGACCAACGTGACATATATTTTATTTATCTAGTTGGTATGTGAACCGGAAATTCCAACCGACCTTATTGTCGAGAGGTTAAATTTAGTTGAAGAAGAAAACAATTACTTAAAGGAAAAAATAAAAATTGAGGAGGAGAAGATGATATTGGAGTTGCATGTTGCGGATGTAAATCGATGATCACAAGATCAAGATTGATGCAATGCTGTTCAAGATTAGAAAGATTAGAAAATATGCCATTCATATCGAGGCTTGGTATCATTATGCCGTTGGATCAATTGTTACCTTGATTGTGATTATGGTCGCATTTGTTGTTGCATTGAAAGATTTTACATAGTTTCAATGTATGGTTTAATTAGATGCTCTGGAGAGCTATATGTTGTTCAATGAGAACTATGTATGTACTTTGGTTTTAATGTGATGATGAACTTCTATTAATTTATTAATTTGGTCACTTATCTATCCATGTGAATCAGTAATGGTTTTTGACACACATAATTATGTATAATGCACGGAGATGAACCGGCAATGGATGTACGGTGACAGACACACCTCCGAGTACATTAAGGGCGTGCGTAATTTTCTCGAAGTGGCTGAGGCAAACAAGCAGAATGGTTTTATGTGTTGTCCATGCCCTAATTGTGGGAATATGAAGTCTTACTCTGACTGAAAAATCCTTCACACCCACCTGCTTTATAAGGGTTTCATGTCACACTATAATGTTTGGACGAAGCACGGAGAAATAAGGGTTATGATGGAAGACAGTGAAGAAGAAGAGGACGATGACAACTATGTGCACTCTGAATACGGTGATGCTGCAACGGGGGAAGCCGTTGAAAATCAAGAGGAACCAGACGATGTGCCCGATGATGATGATCTCCGCCGGGTCATTGTTGATGCAAGGACACAGTGCGAAAGTCAAAAGGAGAAGCAGAAGTCCGATCGCATGTTAGAGGATCACAAAAAAGGGTTGCACCCCATTGCGAAGATGGCAACACAAAGCTCGGTACCGTACTGGAATTGCTCCAGTGGAAGGCAGAGAATGTTGTGCCTGACAAAGAATTTGAGAAGCTACTCAAAATATTAAAGAAGAAGCTTCCAAACGATAACGAATTGCCCGACAAGACGTCGCAGATAAAGAAGGTCGTATGCCCTCTAGGATTGGAGGTGCAGAAGATATATGCATGCCCTAATGACTGCATACTCTACTGTTGTGCGTACGAGGATTTGAATCGCATGCCCGGTATGCGGTGCATTGTGGTATAAGATCAGACGAGATGACCCTGGTGATGTTGACGGCGAGCCCCCAGGAAGAGGGTTCCTGCGAAGGTGATGTGATATGCTCCTATAATACCACGGTTGAAACGTCTGTTCAGAAACGAAGAGCATGCCAATTTGATGCGATGGCACAGAGAGGACCGTAAGAAAGACGAGAAGTTGAGAGAACCCGCTGATGGGTCGCAGTGGAGAAAAAACGAGAGAAAGTACTGGGCTAAGTTTGCATGTGACCCAAGGAACGTATGGTTTGGTTTAAGCGCGGATGGCATTAATCCTTTCGGGGAGCAGAGCAGCAATCACAGCACCTGGCCTGTGACTCTATGTATGTATAACCTTCCTCCTTGGATGTGCATGAAGCGGAAGTTCATTATGATGGCAATTCTCATCCAAGGCCCTAAGCAACCCGGCAACGACATTGATGTGTACCTAAGGCCATTAGTTGAAGAACTTTTACAGCTGTAGAATGGAAACGGTGTACATGTGTGGGATGAGCACAAATAGGAGGAATTTAACCTGCACGCGTTGCTGTTTGTAACCATCAATGATTGGCCCGCTCTCAGTAACCTTTCAGGACAGACAAACAAGGGATACAACGCATGCATGCACTGTGTAGCGGACACCGAAAGTACATACCTGGACAAATGCAGGAAGAATGTGTACCTAGGCCATCGTTGATTTCTTCCGACCAACCATCAATGTCGAAAGAAAGGCAAGCATTTCAAAGGCGAGGCAGATCACGGAAGAAGCCCGCCATGTGTACCGGTGATCACGTACTTGCTATGGTCAATGATTTACACGTAATCTTTGGAAAGGGTCCCGACAGACTATCTGTTCCGAATGACGCTGAGGGACGCGCACCCATGTGGAAGAAGAAATTTATATTTTGGGACCTACCCTACTGGAAAGACCTAGTGGTCCGCTCTTCAATCAACATGATGCACGTGACGAAGAACCTTTGCGTGAACCTGCTAGGCTTCTTGGGCATGTATGGGAAGACAAAAGATACATCGGAGGCACGGGAGGACCTGCAACGTTTACACGAAAAAGACAGCCTGGCTCCAAAGCAGTATGAAGGTCCTGCCAGCTACGCTCTTACCAAAGAAGAGAAAGAAATCTTCTTTGAATGTCTGCTCAGTATGAAGGTCCCGACTGGCTTCTCGTCGAATATAAAGGGAATAATAAATATGTCAGAGAAAAAGTTCCAGAACCTAAAGTCACATGACTGCCACGTGATTATGACGCAACTGCTTCCGGTTGCATTGAGGGGCCTTCTATCGGAAAACGTCTGATTAGACATTATGAAGCTATGTGCATTCCTCAATGTAATCTCTCAGAAGGTGATCGATCCAGAAAGCATACCAAGGCTAAGGAGTGATGTGGCGCAATATTTTGTCAGTTTCGAGCTGGTGTTCCCACCATCCTTCTTCAATATCATGACGCACGTCCTAGTTCATATAGTCGACGAGTTTGTCATTCTGGGCCCCGTATTTCTACACAATATGTTCCCCTTGAGAAGTTCATGGGAGTCCTAAAGAAATATGTCTGTAACCATGCTAGGCCAGAAGGAAGCATCTCCATGGGGCATCAAGCAGAGGATGTCAGTGGGTTTTGTGTTGACTTCATTCCTGGCCTTAAGAAGATAGGTCTCCCTAAATCATGGTATGAGGGGAGACTTACTGGAAAAGGCATGCTTGGAGGGGACTCAATAATATGTAGGGACGGGCATTCTTGGTCTCAAGCACACTACACAGTTCTACATAACTCTACCTTGGTGACCCCGTATGTCGATGAACACAAGAACAGTCTGCGCTCCAAACACCCGGAGCAGTGTGACGACTGGATTACTGTGAACACATCAGAACTTTCAGCAGTTGGTTGGAAACACGTCTCAGAGGTTACAACACTGTTTGTGATGAGCTGTACTCGTTGTCCAGGGGACCATCTTCGATTGTATTGACTTACAAAGGATACGAGATCAATGGGAATACATTTTAGACGATCGCACAAGATCAAAAGAGCACCAACCAAGACAGCAGTGTCCGCTTTGATGCAGCAACCAAGAGGGGAAAGGACACATATTATGGTTACATAGTGGACATATGGGAACTTACTACGGACATGATTTTAAGGCCCCTTTGTTTAAGTGCAAATGGGTTAATCTGTCAGGAGGCGGGGTACAGGTAGACCCACAGTACAGAATGACAACAGGGGATCTGAACAATCTTGGGTACACTGACGAACCGTTCGTCCTAGCCAATGATGTGGCGCAGGTTTTCTATGTGAAGGACATGTCTACCAAACTGAGAAAAAGAAAATATAAGGAAGCGAATACATCATACGATGAGCCAAAGCGCCACATAGTTCTTTCAGGAAAAAGAGACATCATGGGAGTGGAGGGCAAGACAGACATGTCTGAAAAGATTATGAAAAGTTTCATGAAATTCCTTCCTTCAAAGTCAAGACTGACCCAAGCACCCTGTTAAACAATGAAGATTATCCATGGTTACAGCGCAATAAGCAAAGAACACAAGCGAAGGAAAAGTAAAGACTTTCTCTCCACAAATATTATGATGATGACTTTGATCTAGAATATCACTGCAGTTACATGTGAAGAAATAAAATGCCTTTTGTAACAGATGAGTTTTTGTCTGAAACTCTGATACTTCGAAAGAGATTGTCCGTTTTGTACACGAAGTGCATCCAGTTTTTGCCATCACCCTCTCAACTTTTTTGCACATGCTATGTGGGTGAAATGATGATACCATGCCAACTTTCAACCTTTTCAGACTTCATTTGAAATGCTTTTCAATTTCAGGGTCTTATAACTCAAAAAACATCAGTAAATGCATAAAAAATAACAAGTGAAGTCAAAAAGGGTTCAAAATTGATGATGTGGCTTTGAATGGTGAATTTTGAACACACAAAAAGTCTGGAGTTCAAATAAGTTCAAAAAAATAAATTTCTTTGTAACATGAGTTTCTGTATGAAACTCTAATACTTCGAAAGAGATTGTCCGTTTTATACACAAAGTGCATCTAGTTTTTGTCGTAACCCTCTCAACTTTTTTGCACATGCTATGTGGGTGAAATGATGATACCATGCCAACTTTCAACCTTTTCAGACTTCATTTGAAATGCTTTTGAATTCAGGGTCTTATAGCTCAAAAAAATCAGTAAATGCATGAAAAAAATAACAAATGAAGTCAATAAATGCCCCGACGCCGTCCGCCGCCCCTCCCGTCGCTGTCGCCATAGCCTGTGCCCCGTCATCGCTGTCGTCTTCCCCGAGCCTGTGCCCCTTCCTTGGCCCAGCCTCGCGCGCCCCCGTGCCCCGGCCCATCCCCACTGTGGTCTCGCACGTGTACGTGCCCCGTCGTCGTCGCCGTCGCTGTCGTCATCCCCGACCCCGCGCGCCTGCCCCCGCCGCCTGCTGCCCCACCCCGAGCGCGCCCGCCGCGAGCGCCCGCCTCGGCGCGCCTGTCGTCGCCGTGCCACATCGCCCCCATCTATCGCCCTCGCCGTGTTATCGCCGCCCCAACCGTCGCCGTCGACATGCCATCGACGTCCCCGTTGTGAGCCGCCGCCCCGGCTCTGTTTTTTTATATGTTGATATTTTTTATGATGAAAATTGTTTTGTTCATATATATATAATGTGTATATATATGTATGTATGTATGTATGTGGCTATATATGTATGGATGTTGATATATGTATTAATTGTTTTGTTCATAGCAATTTCTTATATGAAGACTTTTTTTTCATAGCATTTTTCATAGCCATATATATGTATGTGGCTATATGTATGTATGGATGTTCATAAAAAAATTATATGTATGTGGCTATATGTATGTCGTTGTCGATATAGCCCCTCCCCCATATGTATGTCGTTGTTGATATAGCCCTCCCCAAGAAATAAATAAGAAGAGGAAAAAAGAAGAAAAAAAAGAGGAGAAGAAAAAAGGGATAGAGGAGAAGAAGAAAAAAAATAGAATTCTCCTCTTTTTTTTATATATACTCCCTCCCCGATAACTTCGACATGAGGGGGGGGTCAATATACCCCATCCCCGATAACTTTGACATGAGGGGGGGAGGGGTCGAGGGGTCGAGGGGTTGAGGGTTTGAGTGTCGTTGAGAGGTCGAGGGTTCGAGTGTCGAGGGGTCGAGGGTCGTCGAGGGGCTGAGGGTTCGAGGGTCGAGGGTCGTCGAGGGGTCGAGGGTCGAGGATTGCCGAGGGGTCGAGAGGTTGCCTAGTGTCAAAGTATTGAAGAAATCCATTGCTTCATGATTAGTCGGAAGTAACCGGGGCATGATGGTACGAAGTTATCCAAAGTTATTTTGAAAAGGAGTCCCGAATAGGATAATCCGCCTTTTGGTACGAATTTCAGCAAAGGCCTTCCAAATAGCGATATTCGAAAGGCTCTTGCTGAACTTTGTACCAAAAAGTGAATTATCCTATCTGGGACTCTGTTCCAAAATAACTTTGGAGAGCTTCGTACCATCATGCGCCTGTTACTTTCGCCTAATGATGAAGACATGGTTTTGTTGAATCCTTTGACACTATACAAACGTGACATGGGGGGGTCGAGGGTCGGGAAATAGGGTACGTAGAGGGTCATGGATCACCGAGCGGTCGAGGGTCGAGGGTCTGGCAATGTGCACAAGTTGATCCAAACCCTACAACCATTATCGAGGCCATCAAAATTTACCAAGTTAAAAGAGCGTTGTCGTCTAGGCCACCCCGAACCCTTGAAGCATTGCCGAGGCCACCCCAAACCCTAGAGACGCGTTGAGGCCACTAACTAATATGATCCTTGTTGTGATTAGCTAGCTAGGTCTACGTTTGCCACTAATTATCCATCTGTCATGTTTGTATAATAATTGCCATGTTGTAATATTTGCAGAAACTATGGAGCATGGCCGAGACGAGGAAGCAGAACAACTGTTGGGGGACATAATCGCAGCCGAAGCTGATGTCATGTCGTATCTCAATGAAACCGATGGTCTGGAAGGAGAGGGTGAAGCAGGCTACGGTTATCGAACAATGGAGGAGGAAGGACATGATTGTGATGGCTCCGGTGACCAAATGTCGGTGCAAGAAGGAGACCGTGATGACGGCTCCGGTGACCGAACAGAGTCCAGCCAGGTATATATATTAATTAAACCTGTGCTGACTAGCTAATTGATGCATTCATTGTTTTGGTATGTACACATATTAACTCTTGTCTTTCTTCTTTTTTCTAGCCCTCGAGATCGAGCACAACTTCGGTAAAGAGACGAGGCCCAAAGAAAAAGTTGCGCTCGGATGAGAGGCTCACGATCACAGCAATCGCGAGTGATGGCCAACCGATTGAACCCATCCGGACCAAGGAAGCATTTTCTTCTTAGTGCGGGGTTCTTGTTAGGGACATGATCCCGATCAGCATCCACCAATGGTTGAAGCCTTAGAAGGAAGATCCTGAGGTGTCTTATGTCAATGATAGGCAGAAAGATGATCTTTGGGCCACGCTAAAGGAAAATTTCACCCTGCCGCCAGAGGAGGATCCGGAGAAGCCAGTTAAAGAGCCATTGATCAAGTCTTATGCTCTTAAGAAGATGGAAGATCTATTCAGGAGGTGGAAGAATGAGCTGAAAACAACATTTGTCGACAAAGAAAAGACACCAGAATTCACCGGTCGGTATGAGAAGACCAGATAATACTGGGACCCATTTGTGGCCCACAAGACATCAGACAAGAGTAAGAAGATGTCAGCGACAAACAAGATAAATGTTGTGAAGAAGGAGCATCACCACCGCACGGGGTCAGGTGGCTACCTCAAAGCCCGGCCGTTGTGGGCCAAGGCTGAGAATGACATGCTTGATAAAGGGGTCGAACCAGAGACATTGAACTTGCCAGACCGTTGCCGAACTTGGTTCTTCGGGGTTGGCGGAACCTTGGACCCTGTAATAGGGAAGTGCGTTTGGACGAAGGAGCAGCTGCAAATACCCATCACGAAGCTTCGGGACTATATCGCCGCAGCGCAGGAAGGGACATTCCTTCGAGACAGAGAGAACGACGAGCTCACAATGGCCCTCGGGAATCCTGAGCACCCCGGACGGACACGAGGCATGCCAGGCTCCGTTCCGTGAAAGGCTGGGTTTTCGGACGCAGGCGGTTACAAATGCCAAGAGAGGAGGAAGAAAGTGGAGCATACCCAACTGCAGAAGCTGCACGCAAGGGTACAAGCGCTAGAGGAACGAGAAGCAGTTCAAAGCAAGCGACCTGACGAAGCTACCCCCGAAGCTACCCCGCCATCTCAGCGGAGAAGTAGTGTGGCTTCCACCGAGGTGCTTCAACTGGAGCCTGTCTTCACGGCTCATGCTAGCTACCCCGTGGATGCTATCACGGAGTCTCAACATTGCCACTTTATGGCGCAATGGCAGAACTTCAAAGTCAAGGCGGCTGTCGGCTCTGTTCGACCTCCTGAACCCGGCGCAACTTTTCACTGCCGCCCAATTCCAGAAGGATATGCTAGGGTGACAGCGGATAAAATAACGGAGGGATTTGAGGAGCTCCAGCTTGACCACCCTACCGGTGAAGGGGAGACTCGGCTAGGTTCTGCTCTGAAGACTCCATGCCTATGGCGGAAGGAGCTCATCAACCTTCCGAAACTGAATGCCTCCGCCTCCTCATACTCCTCCGGCGAGTCAGGGCACTCCGCCTCCTCCTCTGGCAAGTGATCAGGGCACTCCGCCTCCTTCTCCGGCGCATGGCGGCACTCTGCCTCCTTTTGTGCCTACCCTGACGCGCCCGAGCAGCCAGCCTCCTCCTTCTCCGCCTAGTCAGCAAGGGTAGAAGAGACCCACTGCCGTAGTCCTTCTCCTCCGCCTCGTAAGCAAGGAAAGAAGACAGCCGCACCCGCTCCGTCTGCTCCGGCGTCTAGCAGTACAGCCAGAGGCGGGAGGCAATACAGATTTGGTCCATCTCTCAAGCCTCTAGAGAAGTTACCATACGAGAGGACCGTTGAGGAAAACGTGAAGATCGTGAAATCCAAAGCGAGGGACTTCTTTGAAGCAGTGAAAGCAAAGAAACATCCACCTCCGGAGGAGAAGATAGATCCGGTGAAAGGGAAGCGCTGTATCGATGCCCTGAAGCGACCACCACCTTCTCCGCCGCAATCCAACTATGATCGCATTATTCAAACGTCATATATCGAAGCGGAGCGGTCGGAAAGTACTATCAGTGATCAAAGGTCCCTAATCTCAGTTTTGACCAGTTTTGGTGATGACTCACCCCGGTTTTGACCCGTCCATGCCAACATGGCAAAGAAGACCCCAAAATTGACAGGTCCCGGTTCCTGTGTCTCTCTACTCCACCGCTCTCTCACGCGGCATCTGCAGGCAGGGAGCGCAGGGAGGAACAAGCTATCGGTGGTGGTGTTCTCAACAGTGTGAGGGGGGCGCCAGGAGACGGGAGATCACCGTTGCTCGACCTGCTCGTCGCCGGGATGGACCACGTTGCCTTTGTGACCAGGCTGGCGCACCTCGTGGCATGCACGGTCTTGTAGCGGCGCGTTTGCTGGAGTAAGAGAAGGCCCATGATTCTATGCGGACCAGCGGCAAGAGGGTGACTAGAAGCGGTGAGACCGTGTCCAGATGGAGCACCGAGAGCGGTAACGGTTATGATGGTGACGTGGATTTCGAAGCATTGTGGTACGCTTCGGACTAGCAGTATAAGTGTCGGCAGCCATACGAGACCACCGACGTCCTTGAGCATGGGAGCAGGCGCGTCCCAAATGTTCGATGGAATGCCCGGGTAGTAAGGAGGAAGAAGAGCAACATAGGAGAGAAAAATAGCGCCATGTGGATGAAGACGGGTCAAATACACATTGAGTCAGCACCAATACCGGGTTAGCAGAGACAAGGGACGAAACTTTTCCGGTTTCAAGAATTGGGGGTGCAAGTTGTCTGGTTTTGTAGTTGAGGGACCAAATCTAAACTTCGCCAAGAGTTGAGGGACGAAAACTATACTTTTCTCTTTCAACAAATAGAAGTAACCTGAGCAGTTCAGAGACAAGCTTGATAAGGAGGATTTGGGTATGTTTTCAATGGAAAGTTCGGTGAGGAAACAATTGCAGTAAAACATTTGGACCGAGCAGGGTCAGGGAAAAGCGGATTTTTTGGCAGAGGTTCAGACAAGCGACAGCATCCATCATATCAATCTGGTGAGATTGATTGGTTTCTGTGCAGAAAAAACATATTGGCTCCTGGTTTATGAGTATATGCCAAACAGATCCTTGGACAAGTGGATATATTGTCGACATGACAATAGTGCTCCTCTGTTGGAATGGAGGGTGCGGTGCAAGATTATCACGAGCATAGCTAAGGGTCTCTCTTAAATTCATGAGGAGTGCATGAAGAGAATTGCTCATTTGGATGTCAAGCCATAAAATATTATATTAGATGAAAACTTCAATGCTAAGCTTTCTGATTTTGGACTGTGCAAGCTAGTTGATAAGGATATGAGCCAAGTGGTTACTAGAATGAGAGACACACCTGGCTATTTAGCTCTAGGATGGTTGACGTCGCAAATTACAGAAAAGTTTGATGTCTACAGCTTTGGTGTTGTGGTCATGGAAATCATCATCGGAAGACAGAATCTCGACTCTTCCGATCTGAACTGAGCCTGCATCTTATTACCATGTTGGAAGAAAACGTTAAGACTGATCAGTTGATAGATTTGATTGACAAAGAATAGTAACGACATTCAAACACATGAGCGAGAGGTAATTCAGATGATAAAGATTGCAATGTGGTGTCGGCAGATTGATTGCAAAGAACGCCTCAAATGTCTGAGGTTGTCAACGTCTTGGAGGTACCAAGAAGGCAGAGACACGCATAGAGCACAACTTTGTTGTTACAAATCCAGTAGATTTTGCTATTACTGTGAATGTGAGCTCCTCGGTTGCACCTCTAGCCTGGGATGTATGAGGTCCTAGGTGAACTAATAATCCTGACAAGATATATCTAGATTGTGGCATGAAAAAATTCAGTGTGTTTTTCTTACACAAGTACTGTTGTGCTTAGGAAAGCGTATTGTATATGACATTTAAATTTCATTCTTTAAGATGTACTCTCTCCGTCCGGAATTACTCGTCGCTCATCAAGATACATCCGTTTGAGCGACAAGTAATTCCTGACGGAGGAAGTATGACGTAAGATGTATGACTGAGACACAAGTCACATAATACAGCTAGCGTATCGTACGACAAGCCAGGCATGAATTACTCTCCTGCTCATGGCAAGACCAACCATGCCTAGAGGGTGTCGAGTCTGACGGAACTATCTCTGCTACTGTCGTGACCATGTAGTGCTCCCTATTATCAGGGTATATGACATCAGATTTCATAACATTTTTGCAAATCTAGTCAGATAGAAGTTGTGCCACTGGGGTGAATTCAACGCGCAGTCGAGTAACCATTCATTCCCTCGCTGCTGAGTGCTCAGAATTTGTAAGTGGCATCATAGGCATATACCTATGAATCAAACTTTCCATAAAGAGAGAACAAATAATAAGCTTCGCTATCAAAAGAAGGCAGGGAAAAGAAAGGGACCTCGGATCAACTGCAACGAGCAAAAAGATAACAATACTATAAAATGGCATGGAGTTCTGCTGAGTAAAGCAAAAGGAAAAGCAAGACTACAATACATACAGTCCAAAGGACGGCAACCTTGGTGATGCTAAATCAAAGAGACTGGCTGGCTGCTGCTTGACGAAAATCTGTGTCAATCTGCTTGTGCAACACTACTGAGATAGAAACAACACCATGGAGAGATAACGTATAGCGTCCAGGATTATCATTAGGATAAACAAGCCACATGTAAGGTAAACAGATAAAAGATTCTGCACCATGTGTGTCGCCATACTGATCTTTATAATTCCTACAGAAATTAGTCAGCTAGAGTATAGAGTATAGAACATCACTAGAATGAAATTCTGCCCATATACATAGCTTGATTGAAATGTGAAAATCATCATCCCTGGATAAATTATAGTATAATTTTGGTTCCACTAGTAAGTCCATGGAAAATCGGTAGTCTTGTTGTCAGGGATTTCCATCTCTCTGAACTTCATCATTCTGGCCACCAGCCCCTCAACTACATCTGAATCTGGCGCAAACATCGCGTGGGTGATTCCAACCACACCAGGGTTCTGACTGTTGAGCACCGAGAACGTCGTCGCAAGACGGAGACCATAGTTCATGATGAAGTGAACCAAACCACGGGAAAAGATGAACACATCCCCCTCACACAGTCTTTTCTGAAACAGCTTACCGGTGGTGTCAAAGAAACCGGCCAGCACGCTGCCACTGTGGACAAACATCATCTCCGACGCCCTTGGGTGAGAGTGGGGAAGCACTAACCCATAGGGGTTGATGTCGGTCCGTGCCATCGACATGCCAAGGGTGTTGAGGCCAGGGAACTCGGTAGCGGTGACGATGTTTACCGATGATCGGAGAATGTTATCTAGTTTCCCGGCATGGTTGAGAAGCAGCGTCTTGAAATCAGAAGCCAGTATGGTGCTAGGGTGCTTGCAGAGGAAACCGTTCATGAACAGCTTCCTTTCACCCTGAGGCGCCATAGGGCACACATCTTGAAGTGGTGGACCGTCTGATAGACTTGGTGGTGTATAGAGGCCAAGGAGGAGGACGTAGGAAAACATGATAGTGAAGAGCTTCATCTCTTAGACACAGAGATGGAGTAGAGAATCGTGGGTTTAAATAATGTGACGAGAAAGGAGTGCAACCAAAGCCAAGTCTGTGCAACCTGTATCAGATTTCTTGGAGTTCACTACAGAATTTGCTTTGGATTGTGGGCAAAGTAACAATCTCTGAATTGTGGCAAAAGGGTGAAGGTGTTAATATAAATCTTTTAGTAGATTCTAAGGATGCCCCTAGGTCACCGTTTGTTTCATCTCCAGGCTACCCGGCCCGAGGCTGCAAATCTAGAAAAATTGTTGCGCTGATTCTGAAAATGCTTCAGAATTGGAATGCTGCAGTAATGCCTATTGTGTGTATTGGTCTGGCAAGTGATAGTTGGCGCTCATCGCCCACTTACTGCTAAAAAATGGTGCGTTTCAGAAACTGAAGAGATCTACCAAAGTCTGGCTGAACAAACTCTGCTGCTTCTGAATATGCAATGCAATGCTATAACGAAGGCATATCATCAGATTTCATAGAAGCTGGCGAATCGGCAACAGTCACGGCAACATCGACTAGCCGCCATCACCGGAAGGAGGAGAAGAAAATTCACCTTCTGGGATCTGGATGCGGAGGAGCCCAAGGTCCAAGGCAGCAATGAGGTACCACCCCGCGGGGACTCGTTGGAGACGGAGACGGGAGCGGCAGCCGCTGCGGGGGCAAATGCGCAGGTAGCGAACAGCAGTGGCGTGCGAACGGAAGGTCTCGGGAGAGGGTCGACATCGCCGCCGCCGCAGGATGCGCCGGAGCTCGCGTCGGCGGTGGTGGGGAGGCCACTCGCAATCTGAAAGTAAGCCCAACACCACAACCTACCAAACCACTCGTCACGGGCTTGCAGTGGGCCCCCAGTGCAGGATTAGCTGCCCGGTACAAATGGGCCACAGCTCGCCGGAGAATGAGCGAGAGGATCCGTAAGGCAAATCCTATTTGGCGCTGCAGGCGCCCGTTAATGTGTATTCTGCAAACGGGCGCCTGCAGCACGCCGCACTGGGCCGGCCCATCTCACCCTGGTTTCTTTCCGTTTTGTAGAGGCAAAAAAGGGTAGAGCCCCGATGGGTATTGAACCCATCACCTTTCCCTTCAAGTTAACAGGCAGCTACCACCGCGCCACCCAGCTAGATGTGATCAGTAAAATCATTTGACTTCTTTTCTTATTTCATCTGTCCTTTTACCTTTTTCCTTTAGCGTTTTTCGTTTTCGTTTTCGTTTTTTATTTTATTCTTCCTGCCTAGATGTTTTTTATAATCTTGAACTTTTTCTTCAAATCGATGAACTATTTTTTAAATTCGCTGAACTTTTTTCAAATTCACTAAACTTTTTTCAATTTCAATGAACTTTTTTTCAATTTCGATGAACTTTTCCCTAATTTAATTAACTTAAAATTTGATGGACCTTTTTACAAATTTAGTGAACTTTTTTCAAATTCGATGAACTTTTGTCAAATTCGATGAAATTTTTCCAAAATTGATGAACTTTTTTTCAAATTTGATGAACTATTCTTCAAAATTGGTGAACATTTTTTCAAAAGAGATGAACTTTTTTGAAATTTGTGAACTTTTTTCGAATTTTATGATTTTTGGGGAGAGGGGGGTTTCTGAAAAAAGAATTTGTAAAAAAGTCAACTGGCCCAGTCAACCATTGAGCACGAGATGGGAAACGACCAACTGCGCTGAACTAGCGATCCCGCGAGATGGGAAACGAGCGACTCCCGAACCAGCGATCGCCTCCTTTCCTGGGCCGGCCCACGGGAGCTGGCGCATGATGCGCTGCGGGCGCTGGTTGAGGAAAGTGGCGCTTAGAGCGCCAACTAGGAGCTCCCGATCCGTAATACAAAAAACAAAATCCTTTGCCTCAAACAAAAAAAAATCCTGTTTGTCTCAAAAAAAATCCTGTTTAAAAAACCCAGCAAATATCGCTAAATCGATAAAAAAAACATAGCATAAATGTCAAATAATCCCCTGCAATGTGAAGAAATATTATTATTAAAAAACAAACATGAGATGCAAAATTTGGAGCTAGAGAAACTTTGAAAAATTGTGATGTAACCTCTCATAATGGAGCCTATGTCTTTTTCAATTTACTTGATCTAGTATATTTTGCTTGAAATTTCATCATCTTGCTACAAAACATATTCACTCAAAAAATTCAAATGGTATTATTATCACTTAGAATTAAAAATTCTATCAGTATTACTCCCCCTGTTTCATAATACAATGTGCATTACTTTCTCAAAATTCAAGCTTCATAAACTTTGACAAAGTTTATAGAGAAAACTATCTATATCTACAATACCCGATATATAATATATGAAAATTATCTCATGATGAATATGTTGGCACTTATTTTGTATTTTAGATATTGATAAAAATTATATAAAATCGGTCAAAGATGACTTTGAAAAAACCCGATATGCAGCTAAATATGAATGCGTTGCAATGAATGAGAATAGACTGGATGCTATAATTAAATAGTTGAACCACAACCCACCTAACCACTCGTCACGGGCTTAGCTGCCCGGTACACTCCCACAATGGGCCACAGCTCGCCGGAGAATGAGCGAGAGGATCCGTAATAGAAAAAACAAAACCCTGTTTAAAAAACCCAGCAAGTATCGCTAAATTTCCTAAAAAAAAAAGCAAGTACCGCTAAAAGGATTAAAACAACATAGCATAGTATATGTCATCGTCAGCAAAGCGCACGCCCTTCTCATGGCTGGCATTTGTCGTCCGGCCGATTTCTCTGGAGGGGCCGTCGGTCCGGCGAGCACAGGGTCGTCGATCGCCCAGCCTCCGCACTGCCAGTCGCCGACGTCGCGGACCACGCCCTTGTCGCCCGGCTTTACTCCGCCAAGGCACGACGGCCATACCCGTTTCTCGGGGTCGCTGGACGTTGGCATGTTCGCGCCGTCCACACCGCGCCCCTCGGCCGTGATCGACCTCAACGTGACGCCTGGGTCTTGCAGCGGTGGCCGGCCGTTCGTCGAGATGCAAAGAAAGCAAGCACGGGCACCGTTCACGGGCACCATGTCGTCCCCCCGCGTCTTGTTTGACGGAATGCCAACACCAACGCCACCGGTCGACGACCCCTTCTACAACCAGTTCATGGAGGACGTGATCTTCAAGGCCGGGCAGGGCCGTGCCTACGACCCCGACGAGACCCAAAGTCAGGATGGCCGTGCCCAGTACGTCCCCGATGAAGAGGCCGACGACCGTGCTGACTACGACCATGGTGACTCGTGGCATGAAGATGATGACATCTATGTCGAAGGTGATGGTGATGAAGAAGAAAGCAATGACGTTGATATTAGTGGCGAGCCATTGTTCATCGACGAGCTGACCCGAAGAGCGGAAGCACAAAAGAAGAGGAAGAGCATTCGCACGGGTTCATACACAAAAGATGAGGACAAGTTGATTTGCCAAGCTTGGATGGAGATTAGTCAAGATCCAGGACCGGCGCGCAACAAAAGGGCATTGTTTTTTGGACGAGAGTCCACAGAACATTCCATGAAAGGAAGATGTTTGAGCCCTACCAATTTACAAGAAACCGTGGCATCGGCTCAATTCAAAAGAGATGATTGTTCATCCAACAAGAATGCAACAAGCATCAAGCGGCATTTGAGAGCATTAAAGCACGGCCCGTGAGTGGTCTCGGCGTTGGGGACATGGTATGCTCTCCTCTTCCTAGCCCTTTCCTTGCTACGGTTGTGAGACTTCGGCCTTGTACGTGTTTGCATGTTCAATTGTTGTTGATCATGTGGTGTAGGCATTTCAATCTTTGGAGGCATTCAAGGCCCAACACAATGACAAGTCGTTCACTCTTACGCATTGTTGGATGATCATCAACAATTGCCCTAAGTTCAAGGACCAATACCGTGAACTTCAAAGGAAGAGAGGCTTGAAGACGGCCAAGTTCGCCGGAGGTGGAGATGGCAAGGCGCCGTTGAAGAGGCCGAGGGGCAAGACCAACTCCAAGGTTGACGACATACATGATGCCTCATCCATGGAATTGCATGACACTTTGCATTGCATGGCATGATGTTGCAAAAGGATGTGAGGGACGAGAAGAAGCGGCAAAGTAAGGACGAGTAAATGAAGCAATACCTAGACCTTCAAAGGAAGAAGCTTGAGATGGAGGAGGCGGCCAAGAGAAGGAAGAACGACAAGGAGGAGGCGGCCTGACAGAGGCAGCTCGACATGGCGGAGGCGGCCCGGCAAAGGCAGCTCGACATCGAGGCCGACAACGTCAAGGCCAGGCAAAGGCAGCTCGACATCGAGGCCACCAATGCCACCACCAAAGCGAAGGAGGTGGCCCTTGCGATCATGAGCACGGACTTGTCGAAGATGAGCGAGAAGACGACGGCCTGGTTTGAGGCCATGCAGAAGGAGATGCTCGACGCCGACAGTCTGAACTAGGTCGCCCGATCGGCCGTGGCCGTTCTTTTTGGAGGCTGGCATGGGTGCCGCCTGCCCGCTGGGCCGCTGGTTGTGTGCCGGCGAGAAAAAATATTCATTTCGAAGGCCGGCTGTGTTGTTGGCCGCTTGCTGTGTTGTCGGCGAGGACAACTATTCATTTTGGAGGCTAGCTATGTTGCCGGCCGCTGGCTGATGCCGGCGATGGACGTGTAGGCCGCTGGCTTTGTTGCTGGCGTGATGAACTGGGGCCGTGAACTAAGGCTTGGCATTTGAAACGTTGCTCTGTTTTTTAAATAGACGCGGACAGGATGGGGCAAATGGATGCGGCCGCGCGCTAGGCGCATGGCCACCGCATCCCAGGACACGCCCGGACACGGCCCCATTGCCCTATCCAAACGGATAGAATTCAGACAAAACGGAGGTCCATTTGGGGTTGCGCGGTGGTGGTGGCCTAAGAATCGCCAATGCCCATAGACTACACACCGAAACCCAACCGTAGCCCACCATTGGCTGCCGCTGTGCGTGTCCTCTAGGTCTCGCCTCCATCCGCAAATCCAGATGAGCGACAAGGCCGCCGGAATGACCCGGTGCTTGATACGTCTCCAACGTATCTATAATTTTTGATTGTTCCATGCTATTATATTACCCCCTTTTGGATGTCTATGGGCTTTATTTTACACATTTATATCATTTTTGGGACTAACCTACAAACCGGAGGCCCAGCCCATATTGCTGTTTTTTTGCCTATTTCAGTATTTAGAAGAAAAGGAATATCAAAAGAAGTCCAAACGGAATGAAACCTTCGAGTGCGTTATTTTTGGAACAAACCTGATCCGGAGAGCCTGGAGTGCAAGTCAAGAAAGCTCCAAGGGCCCCACGAGATAGGAGGGCGCCCCCCTGTAGGGTGCGCCCCCTGTCTCGTGGGCCCCTCGGGCATCGACCAATGTACTTCTTCCTCCTATATATACCTACGTACCCCGAAAACATACAGGAGCACCACGAAACTCAATTTCCACCGCCGTAACCTTCTGTATCCGCAAGATCCCATCTTGGAGCCCTTGTCGGCACTCTGCCGGAGTGGGAGGCAACCATGGAGGGCCTCTACATCAACATCCTTGCCCCTCCGATGAGTTGTGAGTAGTTTACCACAGACCTACGGGTCCATAGTTATTAGCTAGATGGCTTCTTCTCTCTTTTTGGATCTCAATACAATGTTTTCCCCCTCTCTTGTGGAGATATATTCGATGTAAACTCTTTTTGCGGTGTGTTTGTCGAGATCCGATGAATTGTGGGTTTATGATCAAGTTTATCTATGAATAATATTTGAATCTTCTCTGAATTCTTTTATCTATGATTGAGTTATCTTTGCAAGTCTCTTCGAATTATCAGTTTGGTTTGGCCTACTAGATTGATCCTTCTTGCCATGGGAGAAGTGCTTAGCTTTGGGTTCGATCTTGCGTTGTTCTTACCCAAATGTGTAAAGGGTTGCAAGACACGATTGTATTGTTGCCATCGAGGATAACAAGATGGGGTTTATATCATATTGCATGTGTTTATCCCTCTACATCATGTCATCTTGCTTAATGTGTTGCTCTGTTCTTATGAACTTAATACTCTAGATGCATGCTGGATAGCGGTCGATGTGTGGAGTAATAGTAGTAGATGCAGGCAGGAGTCGGTCTACTTGTTATGGACGTGATGCCTATATACATGATCATGCCTAGATAATCTCATAATTATGCGCTTTTCTATCAATTGCTTGACAGTAATTCATTCATCCACCGTAATACTTATGCTATCTTCAGAGAAGCCTCTAGTGAAACCTATGGCCCTCGGGTCTATCTCTTATCATATTTGCTTTCAATCTACTTTATTTGCATCTTTACTTTTTGCATCTATATCAAAAATACCAAAAATATATTTATCTTATCATATTATCTTTATTAGATCTCACTTTCACAAGTGGCCGTGAAGGGATCGACAACCCCTTTATTGCGTTGATTGCGTGTTCTCAGTTTGTTTGTGTAGGTGCGTGGGACTTTTGAGGAGCCTCCTACTGGATTGATACCTTGGTTCTCAAAACTGAGGGAAATACTTACTCTACACTTTGCTGCATCACCCTCTCCTCTTCGAGGAAAACCAACGCAAGCTCAAGACGTAGCGGCGCTTCAGCGCGCGCCTCAATCCCTGAACCCACACCAACAATGAGAGCGCCGGAGTGGCCCGCGACTGCAGCCCAGGCCCCATCCTCAGATCCACGGAAGCGAGGAGTGCTCCGGATTCGGTATGACCCACCGTAGTTGCCGTCATCGCGCCTCGCTGGAGGCTCCTGCCTCCTTGCCGGACGACGATGATATGCTCCAGGAGATCCTCCTCCGCGTCCCGTCGCAGCCATCCTCCCTCATGCGCGCCTCCGCCGTTTGCAAGCGTTGGCGAGGGCTCGTCACCGACCCACGGTTTCTCCGCAACTTCTCAGCCCACCTCCGCAAGCCGCCCCTCCTCGGCGTTTTTGAGGCCAGCTTCAGCGGGATCACCTTTAGGTGCATCCTGAATCCTCCCGACCGCGTCTCTCATCGACACTTCAACCGCCACGGCGTCGAAATCGAGAACGAACTTCTTGGGTGCCGCCACGGTGGAGTCACCATCATTGATGGATACCGACATAAGGTCATTGTGTGGAACGGAACCCTATCACCGGCGAGGACCACCGTGTGGACGCTCCACAAGTGTTCAGAGGGTTATGCATCTATGGAGCTGTGCTCTGTGCTGCCGCCGACCAGGGACACATGCACGGTAGCTGCCACTCGAGTCCCTTTAAGGTGGTCCTGATGTCCCTGGTAGGAGGTGGACACAAAGAAGAATACGAAGACATAGATGATACTCCACCCGTCGCTTGTGTATATTCTTCGGAGACTGGTGTATGGGGCAATATCATCTCAGCAACAAATCGATGTGAGCTTAATGAAAGTAATCCCGGGGTCCTCGTCAGTCATGTCCTTTACTGGTCGTCAAAGAGTGCGAGTCCCGACATAGGTTTTGTGAATTTTGATCAGCTCACAGACGACATAATTAAGTTGGATTTAGATAGCCAGAGTCTAGTTGTGATAAGGGGCCTCGACCTCTTAATCACTCTTTCAGGCATCAAATAATTCGGGCAGAGGATGGTGCTGTTGGTCTTGTGATACTTTCTCGCGGTACACTCGAAATGTGGCAGAGGAAGGTCAATTGTCATGGTGGTGCCACATGGTTGCTGCAAAAGTCCGTTGAAATGCATACTTTCTTGGGCTCCCTTCTCAGATTGAAGGGTTGATGAGAGCAATGAAAATACTAGGGTACGATGAGGATAATGGTGCAATTCTTTTAAGTGCAGATGGCAATGTTAATATGGTTCAACTTATGTCAATGCAACCCAGAGAAGTTTATCAGAGCCAATATCCCAAAAACTGTCATCCTTTCATGAGTTTCTATGCACCAGGTGATTGCTCATCCTTAATCCTTGTATTGTGGTAGCATCCAAATCCAATAATGTTATGCACCATTGTTGTGCTTCGCCAGTGTTCATTAACCACTTAAACTTAGTTAGAAATTATTTCCTTTACTAGGTAGACAAACTTGTAATTTTATTATGATAATTTTGCTCTTCAGGTATAACAAATCAAATGCCAACTGAGTAACTCAGTTGGCATCTTTGGGACCTCAATGCTAGTTAGTCATATTCTGTTGTGTACCACCACTTTCTGTTTTGATCTCTCTATTAATGTTATTTCCATGAAAACAATTTTCCTTGAGTAAAATGATAGTTTTTTGGTCAATTGTTGAAGATCCCTACTCCAGGGGACTACTAGTACACTTGTACCACGCAAAAATAAGTTCAATTTATTATCTCTAATAGGCTAAATTTATTGAAGCTAAACACCAAATCACCGGTGTTGCTAGAATTTATTAGTTTGAGCCAGTTTTTATTTTTGCCTGCTTGATATGTGGGATAAATTCTAGTCAGTATTTCGTTTCTTGTGAGCTAAAACTATAATTATGAGGTAGTTTTTCTTTTTCAGGAATGATTTTGGCATTTAAAAACAGATGCGATTCTGTCTATCTATTGCTAGCATCAAAAGTGGGTTATAAAATCTCTATAAATAGCGAGTTGTTTAAGTTATATTTGTCGGTTCATCTATATACTCCCTCCGTCCGAAAATATTTGTCATCTAGAACTAAAATACATCTAGATACATCCCCTTTTATCTAGTTCGATGACAAGTATTTTCGGACGGAGGGAGTAATTGACTCACTTTTCCTTCTCCTGTTCATGTATTTTCCTCGTATCTTTTACTAATTTCCTGATTTGTTATACTTCTAGGCATAGCCATTCCTGGTAGATGCAATGGAACCCAAATGTGGCACAAGAAATAGGATGGCTATCTTGTTTCATTTGCTAATGTAATGGAATGGTTCAATAGGTAAGGTAACGGCATCTTCTGGATTTAGTTTGTAAGACCTGCATGGAAAACATTTGGCCGATAACGTGGGAAGCATCCATTGCACCGACCAAAATATTCCCATTCGGCTACCGGGATTCATGCATGCCTGTCCCTTTTGGCTCGTAATGATATCCAGATGTTGCATATTGTGTTGTGTTGCTGTTGATATTACCCGTGAAAGTGCAACTATCCCTAGGTGGTTTTGGTAATTCCTAACAACATATAGCTCATTGAGCTAACATTATTCCAAGATGAATATTTCAGGAAAAGCTCAATGAATAGCATGGCATGGATGAGAAAAGTGGACCCCTCAAAATGCTAAGGATAAAAGGATTGGCTCAAGCTCAAAGCTCAAGACTCTACATTTTATATTTTAGTGATCCAAGATCACATTGAGTCTATAGGAAAAGCCAATACTATCAAGGAGGGATGAGGTATTTCTTAATGAGGTTCTTGCTCCATAGTGCTTAGTGATATGCTCCAAATCCCTCAACTACTTTCCCACGTCCACATATGACCTAAACCAAATGTTAAACTCGGCCCTACCGATTCTTTCTATCTGGCGCCACCGAGTTCAGATGTCATAGCCACTGCCACAAACCCTAGGCAAATCGGTCTCACTGAGATGGGATTGTAATCTCTTTGTTTCCCTTCGTAACATTTCGGTACCACCGAGATTAGCGATCGGTCCCACCGAGATTGCAATGTAAACTCCCTGTTTCCTTTTCGTAACATTCCGGTCCCACCGAAATGAGCGAATCGGTCCCACCGAGTTTACGTGACCAACTCTCTGGTTAGCTTATTACCAAAATCGGTCCCACCGAGTTTGTGTAATCGGTCTCACCGAGATTACGTTATGCCCTAACCCTACTCATATCGGTCCTACCGAGTTGCATGTCGGTCCCACCGAAAATCCTAGCGGTCACTAGATTTGCAGAATCAGTCTGACCGAGTTTCTCAATTCGGTCCCACCGAGTTTGGCAAGTTGTGTGTAATGGTTAGATTTGTGTGGAGGCTATATATACCCCTCCACCTCCTCTTCATTCGTGAAGAGAGCCATCAGAACGAACCTACACTTCCAACTTGCTATTTCTGAGAGAGAACCACCTACTCATGTGTTGAGGCCAAGATATTACATTCCTACCACATGAATCTTGATCTCTAGCCTTCCCCAAGTTGCTTTCCACTCAAATCTTCTTTCCACCAAATCCAAATCCTGTGAGAGAGAGTTGAGTGTTGGGGAGACTATCATTTGATGCACAAGAGCAAGGAGTTCATCGTCAACACACCATTTGTTACTTCTTGGAGAGTGGTGTCTCCTAGATTGGCTAGGTGTCACTTGGGAGCCTCCGACAAGATTGTGGAGTTGAACCAAGGAGTTTTTATGGGCAAGGAGATCGCCTACTTCATGAAGATCTACCACTAGTGAGGCAAGTCCTTCGTGGGCGACGGCCATGGTGGGATAGACAAGGTTGATTCTTCGTGGACCCTTCGTGGGTGGAGCCCTCCGTGGACTCGCGCAACCGTTACCCTTCGTGGGTTGAAGTCTCCATCAACGTGGATGTACGATAGCACCACCTATCGAAACCATGACAAAAACATCCGTGTCTCCAATTGCGTTTGAATTCTCCAAACCCTTCCCTTTACATTCTTGCAAGTTGCATGCTTTACTTTTCGTTGCTCATATACTCTTTGCATGCTTGCTTGAATTGTGTTAAGATTGCTTGACTTGTGCTAAGATAGCTAAAATCTGCCAAAGACTAAATTGGGAAAAGGATAAGTTTTTATTTGGTCAAGTTGTCTAATCACCCCCCCCCTCTAGACATACTTTCGATCCTACAAGTGGTATCAGAGCTTTGGTCTCCATTTGCTTTGATTTCCATAGCTTTTGGTGGTCATAGCCTTGGTTTCACATCCTAGGAGAGTATGGCGTCTAGCAAGGGAAATTGTCACCGTAGAGGTCCTTACTTTGATGGTACTAATTTTGCTAGTTGGAAGCATAAGATGAAAATGCATATTCTTGGACATAATCCCGCCGTTTGGGCTATTTTGTGTATTGGCTTGCGAGGTGAATTCTTTGATGGGAGAGAACCGAACCGTGAAGCTAGAGCGGAAGAGTTGAAGATGCTGCAATACAACGCTCAAGCTTGTGATATCCTCTTCAACGGATTGTGCCCCGAAGAATTCAACAAAATCAGCCGTCTTGAGAATGCAAAGGAAATTTGGGATACTTTGATTGATATGCATGAAGGTACCGACTCCATCAAGGAATCCAAGTTGGATGTGCTTCAAAGTCAACTTGACAAGTTCAAAATGAAGGATGGTGAAGGTGTCGCTGAAATGTACTCTAGGCTTGCTCTTATCACAAATGAGATTGTCGGCTTAGGGAGTGAAGAGATGACCGACAAATTCATCATCAAGAAGATCCTAAGAGCTTTGGACAGAAATATGATACCGTGTGCACATTGATCCAAATGATGCCAAATTACAAAGATCTCAAGCCAACGGAAGTCATTGGAAGAATTGTTGCTCATGAGATGTCACTCAAGGATAAGGAGGAACTTCACAACAAGTCAAGTGGTGCTTACAAAGCCTCATGTGAAGCCCCCACATCATCAAGTGAGAAACAAACCTTCAATGAAGAATTGGGCTTAATGGTGAAGAACTTCAACAAGTTCTACAAGAGTAGAAGCAAAGAGAGAAGCTCCAAGTCAAGGTCCTACAATGACAAAAGATCTTCTAGTCGAGAGCACAATTACTACAATTGTGGAAGACCCGGACACTATTCCAATGAGTGTACAGCTGTTGGGGAACGTAGTTGAGGGAGTCCTGGACTAGGGGGTGTCCGAACTGCCGGACTATCATCGTCAGCCAGACTCCAAGACTATGAAGATACAAGATTGAAGACTTCGTCCCGTGTCCGGGTGGGACTTTCCTTGGCGTGGAAGGCAAGCTTGGCAATACGGATATGTAGATCTCCTACCATTGTAACCGACTCTGTGTAACCCTAGCCCTCTCCGGTGTCTATATAAACCGGAGGGTTTTAGTCCGTAGGACACACAACCATTACAACAATCATACCATAGGCTAGCTTCTAGGGTTTAGCCTCCTTGATCTCGTGGTAGATCCACTCTTGCACTACCCATATCATCAATATCAATCAAGTAGGAGTAGGGTTTTACCTCCATCGAGAGGGCCCGAACCTGGGTAAAAACATCGTGTCCCTCGTCTCCTGTTACCATCCGCCTAGACGCACAGATTCGGGACCCCTACCGAGATCCGCCGGTTTTGACACCGACATTGGTGCTTTCATTGAGAGTTCCTCTCCGTGGCCACCGATAGGAAGGATGCCTCTTCCCGCCTTCAAAGACGGTATCTTCACCAAAGGAGCCTTGGCCGCCGCCAAACTATCCGCTAGGTGGTTTCTCATGACCGCTTTGTTCGCCATCGCTTCGACGATGACCTCTCGGGTCATCAAAAGCAATCTTCACGTCAACTCGGAATTCGCCAAGCAGCTGGATCCAACAGAGCTCTCGTCCGTAAACGAACTCTTGGGTCGACGCCGCTACAGGAGTCGCTATGAGACTACAATCAGATTGGGCTTAAAACCGATCTGATAGAGATTAACTCTCCCCAGGTTACCCACCACGTTGCGGTGGTAGAGGAACGACGCGGTGACTCTTCTCCTATATTGAAAACTAGTCATGTCCGGGCTTCCAAACCCTCCATGCCGGATTCCCGCGGGGGGACGGACTTCGATCAAGCACTGAACCTAAAGTCAGGCATCGGACCGGACTCATTGGACAATGCACAACGATCCAAGCTTCCAAATTCAGAAACTTCTCGGCCCTCGAGCCTCGAGATGGGTAGGATTCCGGACTTAATTCCACCCACCCACCCAGACATATGCGATCTATCTCAAATCCGGCAAGAGACCGCTGAAACAGTACATCATTACTGGGCCAGATTCCTCCTGGTTATGGACAAGATAAAGGACTGCCGAGAGGAAAATGCAATTTCAATTTTCTGCAATAATTGCACGGACAATGGAATCTTGAACGCCGTCAGTCGCCGTGAAATTGCACGCTTCGCCGACCTGGCGTCCATAGTGCGAAAGTATTGTGCGATGGAGAGTTCCCGGATAACCGAAACTAAGTTTTGGGACAATCCGGCCCCGAGTACAACACTAGTCCGTAACAAAAGGGTGCAGCACACTCAGGCACCAGGTACAAAAGCCAAAAAGCAAAAACCCCATAAAGGGCAAGGAACCGTACTGGAGGGATGGCTCAGCGGACCCTGTAAAATTCGTAGTACAGAAAGCGCCACCCCAACACATAGCCTTCGAGCATGTTGGATATTGCAGCAGGTGGCCAAAAGTGGCGAGGAGCTTCTAGCTCCGGCAAACCACTCCAACAGTACCAGTACGGTGTCAACAGTCTTCGAGACTTTCGCATCAAATAATGTGCGAAAACGAACAATCCGCAGCCTCGCCGAAGTCTACCAAGTAGCAACAACAAATCCATGGAGCGACACGGCCATCACCTTCAACGCCAACGACGAACCTAAATTCTGAACAGCCCGAGCACCAGCCGCATTGGTCCTCAATCCAATAGTGGACGGCTTCCGTCTTACCAAGGTACTCATGGATGGCGGCAGCGGACTAAACCTCATCTACGAGGAAACTCTTCAAAAAATGGAAATAGACTGGAGCCGCATTGAGCGAAGCAGCACAACCTTTAGAGGAATAATCCCTAGCCGGGAAGTGTGCTGCGCAGAGACAACCGATTAGCCGGAGGCACTATCAAAGCCCTAGCGGCAGAAGAACTCATCGCGCTGCGCTCTCACGGTTAATAGGGACGATGTGATACTCGATAAGAGATCCAAGTCCACCTCCTTTAAACCAGCGGAGGAAATAGTCAAATTCCAGGTCCATCCAACGGACCCAGCAAAGACGGCCTCCATCGGGGCACAGTTGAACCCTGATGTAGATGCCGCACTGCGAGAATTCCTTCGGGAAAATTGGGACATCTTTGCCTGGCACCCTTCAGATATGTCAGGAAACCCACGCAGATTGGCAGAACACAGCATAAACATCCTAAAAGAATTCAAGCCAGTCAAACAGGCTCTTCAATGATTTTCCGAACCCAAAAGACAGGCAATGGGAGAAGAGCTAGCCAAACTACTGGAAGACGGATTCATCAGAGACATCAAACATCCGGAATGGCTAGCAAACCTGGTAATGGTACCAAAGAAGGACAAATCCTGGCGCCTATGTGTGTCGATTTTAAAGACCTCAACAAGGCCCCTCTATCGCCTCCTCAGGCGCACCGAACACTTCGAGTGGGACGGATGCTGCCTTCGCCGGACTCAAGAAATAAAAGCCATATTGGCAACAAATCCGGTCTGGCTGCGCCTAACCGGGCGAACCAATGTTGTTATACATCGCGCAACACATCAAGTTGTAAGCGCGGTACTCGTCGTCGAACGAGAAACAGAAGGGCACAAATTCCCTCTTCAAAAACCAGTGTACTACGTATCCACTGTCTTAACTCCCTGCAAATCCGTTACCCGCACTATCAAAAGATAGCGTATGCAGTGTTCATGGCATCCCGGAAGCTCCGACACTACTTTCAAGAGTGCTCGATAACAGTGGCCTCCGAAGTGCCCCTCAACGACATCATAAACAACCGCGACGCGACGGGCAGAATCGCAAAATGGGCCATTGAGCTCTTACCATTCGATATAACTTATAAACCTCGGCGAGCTATAAAGTCGCAAGTCTTGGCTGACTTTGTCGCTGAATGGACTGAAGCCGAACTCACTAAAGAGTACGGCGATACTCCAATTGATTATGCATTTTGACGGCTCCAAAATGTTGGGCGGTCAGGGGCTGGCTTTCAGATTGACGTCCCCAACCGGGATACACCCAATACGTACTCAGATAATGTACATGGACTCCAACAACGCAGCGAATCGAGGCCCTCCTACATGGCCTCCGGATGGCCATCTCCATGGGCATTCAACGCCTAGAGGTGTGCGGGGATTCAAACCTTGCAATATCCCAAGTAAATGGAGACTTTGACGCCAAGGATCCGAAAATGGCAGCCTATCGTAACGCTGTCCTAAAAATGTCAGCTCGGTTTGAGGGACTCGAATTCCACCATGTAGCCAGAGATAATAACCAAGCAGCCGACGTATTGGCACGCATCGGCACGAAACGCGACGCTGTCCCTCCAAACATCTTCCTGGAATGGCTCTTTAAGCCATCCGCATTATGGGAAGAGGAGTCCGAAATAACAACCGGAAGCAGCCGCACTACCCAACACGTAACAATCGACATAATCGGCGGCTCATCCGACGAAATAACACCTTCAGCCCACGAAATAATGGCAGTAATTGCCCCGTGGACAGAGCCATTCCTAGCCTACTTAATTAGGCAGGAACTTCCCGAAGACCAAAATGAGGCCCGCTGCATAGTTCGGCGATCTAAAGCCTACAAGGTCCACGAGGGGGAACTTTACAAGAAAAGCACAACCGGAGTCCTTCAAAGGTGTATCTCCGAAGAGGAAGGGCGAAACCTTCTGGCTGAAATACATGCGGGACTAGGCGGACACCACGCCGCAGCCCGGGCCCTGGTAGGCAAGGCATTCCGTACAGGATTCTATTGGTCGACGGCCCGGGTAGATGCTCACGACTTAGTCCAAAGATGCATCGGTTGTCAGCTCTTTGCTAATCAGAGCCATATGCCACCCACCGCCCTCAAAACTATACCCATTACCTGTCCGTTTGCGGTCTGGGGGCTTGACATGGTTGGACCACTTAAAGAGGGAACCCACAAGCAAAGGTACCTATTGGTCATGGTGGACAAATTCACCAAATGGATAGAGGCCAAGCCAGTTAAAACGGCAGAGTCCGGACCAGTGATAGACTTCATATCCGGGTAGTACACGTTATGGTGTCCCCATAGCATCATTGCGATAACGGCACGAACTTCACAGCCGACAAGGTTAAATTATGGTGCAAAAATATGGGCATTAAGCTCGATTACGCTTCGTCTATCATCCTCAAACCAACGGTCAAGTGGAACGAGCAAATGGTCTACTAATGAGCGGCATCAAACCCGCACTAGTGCGGTCCTCACGAAATCGACGCGACCGGGTAGAGGAGCTCGACTCCGACTGGGGCTGCGGACAACGCCCAACCGCATACACCGGATTCACACCAATTTTATGGTATACGGCGCAGAGGCAGTTTTGCCCTGCGACATCATTCATGACTCACCTCGCGTGCGCATGTACGAAGAAAGAGAAGCTGAGCTAGATCGGCAGGACAGCTTGGACGCATTGGAGGAAGAACGCAACATCGCCAAGGCTCGTTCCGCATTTGTCAGCAGCAGGCTCGAAGATATCAAAGCAGAGAAGTACGAGCTAAGACTTACAATATTGGCGAACTAGTTCTACGCCTGCCGGACAAGAAAAAGGACAAGCTCAAGCCCAAATGGGAGGGCCCCTACATTATCGATCAAGTCTTGACCGGCGGAGCGTACCGTCTGCGAAATGCGTCGGACAACCGACTCGAGCCGAACCCATGGAACACAGCCCGCCTCCGAAGATTCTACGCCTAGCGCCGGACTAAGAGTTCGTCTCCTCCCCCCGTCCAAATTTTTACACTTCAGCTGTCTTTCGTTTCTCTTTTTTCTCTCAACCTTTTCATAAAAGCCCTTAAAGGCCTACTTGCGCATTGTTCGCACACACTTGATGTGCTATCCTCACTCATTATACCTGGGGGCTTCTTTACCAGAAGCTTACTTATAAGGGCTTCATGCCCAGCACATGTGTCAAACTACCACATGTACCTTTTATTCACCATTATATGCATCGATATGACTCAAGTTTTTGCCAAGCTGGGTTGCCTGGCTCCTGTGCTTACCCCTACGTTCCCGATTGTTCGGCTAGGAGGTAAAGGGAGCACCTCTGCGATTGTTACTGCCGGATCAGCCGGATGTGTACCTCAGACTGGGTGAAGCCGAAAGCTAGCGTTCTTAAGGGAATATTCGGTCGGTGACTTGAAAGATGATTTTTTACCTATTTATTTATCTGCCCCCAGATGTTTTCCTGCTCTTTTCACAGTCCGGACATGCACTTTAGGGCATGCCTCCCAGGGAAAGGAACTCTTAACGGAACTATTCTCCCTGGAAGATGTTTCTTACTAACCATGTAATATAACATAACTAGTTGGGCACTTGTCCGATAAAGCACTAATGACCCCTACGCATGGTCTCCATGCATGCCCTGGTTGTTTCTTAACTGAGAAGGTATTCGGACACACTCCGGACTATAGGGTCCCGAGGTTGAAGCGAAAAGCTCGGCAAATACAAACGATCTACAATCCGGCTAGAAGGCATTTTACATGTCATTTTAAAATACATTGTCAAATCGACCGATCAGATTCCTCCTCAATCCCGTCTAACAGGCTGTCTAATTTACAGTCCCATTGGGAATATTTAGCGGCCAACTCTACTTGGCCGTACACTAAACTCACAGGGATCTCCTTCCCATTGGGTCCCACAGGTCCGACCTCGGCCATGTGGTTGGGATCCGCCTTCTTGTAATGCATCTTCACCATGGCCCAGGCCTCCCTGGCACCTTGGCGGCAGGCCGATATCTTCCATAAACGGAAGGGCTGCCGCGCTCCCTGAAGCTTCTCCGCAAGCTCTCCAAGGCCCTTAGGTAGGGAGAGGGACGGCAAATAAAGCCTGGACGACGGCGTTCATCGCCTGCCAAACTCATTCGAGCAGTTGCACCAGCTCGGGAAGTTGATCACCCGTTGATACGGGCATCTCCTCCGTAGGGCGACCTATGAGCACACCTATAGACATATTTCTGTCAATTGACTTCCTCGCCGAACTCTTCTTTTCAAAGGAGTTCGCTCAAGCACTTACTATAGATGTCGCGACGAAGCCGCTGATTCTCCTTCACGGAGCCAGACAGCTCGTCCCGAACACCTTTCAGCTCCTCTCCAAGCTGGGCGTGGGCATCCTGGAGTTTGTTCCTTTCTTGCTGCACCTTCGTCAGCACCCTCTCGCCGGCCTTCAGCTGGCGCAGTAGTTGTTGCTTGTTCGGATCCAGTCCGGCAACATCTGCAATATCATTGTCAGACTTACACGCACGCCGCACACCGCTTATCTTTTTGAAATAATGTGCCATGGGGGTCTTAGTGTCTCCTCCTGCGGCAGCGAGTGCGGCTTCAAGTTGAGCCTTGCACTCTTGTAGCTCCTGGGACAATTGGGTATTCTTCTCTGTAAGATCCTGCATATCAAATGATCCTTAAATCAGTTACCCTAACTACTTTAAGTCTCGGGGGCTACTGGCACATACAACTATTTAAATCTCTTACCCGTATGTCTTTTACATACTGCTCCGTGGCTCTGGTCAAACCATCTTGAGCAGCACGGAGGTGCGCGTCCCCCGCGTCAAAGGCATTCAACGCCTCAGGGGAAAAGCACGCGTCACGAAAAACTGTTCGGCGACGCCTATGGTTCATGGCGCTCTCCACCTCAGACTTGGTGGCGGACAGTCTGTCGGCGTCCTCCGTTGGAGGAGTATCCGGCTCGCGCCTTGTGCTCGCCTCCCCTCCGCACAGGTGTTGGAGCACGGCTGGCAGAGGCTTGGTTGGTAACCTCTCCGCCCGCAGTCCGGCGAGCACTCTTTCTCCTGCAAAAGTTACGAGCATTCAAACACCTCCTAGGAACTTTGTCCTAAACAATGGTCGCGAGCTATACCATTGCGGTGACGTTTCGATTTGCACCGCACCCCTCTTTCGCCTGCGGGGCCGGACTTACCCCTCGTGGGTCAGCCATGGTTGAGTTGACTTCTGCCTTAAAGGTACCTCCCACGAGACACCATTGTATACGGTGGTCGAATGCATAAGGGCGAAATATTGGTGACAGGACTTCGGTCACAATCACCTGGGGAGCCGGAGATAGGCCGGGGTAGTCAGCCGTAATGGCGACTAGAGCATTATCCATGCTGAGCTGGTGAAACACCCCGTCAATTAGCTCCACCTTTATGTCCGGATCCTCTTCGGAGGACGGATCAAGGGATCTGTCTGGATCCTCGGGCTGTGGAGCCGGGCTATGTATGCTCTCCACAGTCTGGCGCAGATCTTGCGTCAAAAACCATAAAGTTAGGTACTTAACTTTGAAAGCGTGGGTCGGATAAATGAACATCTGCTTACCCAACTCCGAGGGTTGTTCATGGAGAACCCATTCAATGGGTTTGTCTGGAGGAAGTCTTCCTTCTCCCCCTTGTACAGGCTGGACAGAATCTTTGCCAGATCTTCGGCCGACTCCGGCCCTTTACGGCCATGACGGGTGGCATCATTTTCCCCGTTGAAATACCACATGGGGTGGCCCCTGTATTGCAGCGGCTGCACCCCCCGCATTATGCACGTGGCCATGACTCCAATCATGGTCAATCCGGAATGGGCCAGCAATCTTATCCGGCCCATCAAATAATGGACGCTCTTGTCTTCCTCCAGCTGGGGGCTCCGCGGGTGCCAACTCAGGCGTTTCTTTAGAGGAGCATTGCTGAACTCCGGGAGGCCGATCCGAACAGGGTCCGGCAGCGGAGCGTCTTCTACATAAAACCATTCTAAAGGCCAGTCTTCAGACGCCTTCTTAGGGGTTCTGGATGGATATCCGGTCCCGGCGATGCGCCATATTTCGGCACCGCCCACTTGATATATGGACCCCTCGTGAGAGCGGGTTACGAGGCAGAATAACCTCTTCCACAGTGCAAAATGGGGCTCGATGCACAGGAATAGCTCGCAAAGAGCTATGAAACCCGCAATATGCAGAATAGAGGCGGGCGTGAGGTGATGGAGTTGGAGTCCGTAGAACTCCAGAAGCCCGCGGAGGAACGGATGTACAGGAAATCCAAGCCCCCTTATCAAATAGGGGACAAAGCATACCCGCTCCCCTTTGTTGGGACTTGGGGTGGCCTCCGCTTGCTTCCCACCTTTGTAGGTGGCCAGCCCGGCTCGAACCGGGACCATAAAGGCCGGAGGAAGATATCCCTCCGCTTGGAGCGTCACCAGCTCGTTGTGCGGGACAGAACATCTCCTCTAATCTCCTGGCAGAGGGCTGGGAGCGCGAGAGGAGGAGCCGCCTCGACCATCCATGATGGAATGGATTTTTGGTCAGAAGCGCCCCGATGAGTACTCGCGGAAGGAGGATGGTGTGATTTGGATCTGGATTCTTGCCTCTCTTATAGGCAGCTTATTTGCGCAGCTAGTGGGTAAAACATAAAAGATACCCTGGCTTTTCGCATTCGTGCGACGCGTGGAAGAAGGCCATTATTGGGCGTGGAAGCCAAGAAGCGCAACATTGGTAAGGGAGCCGGACACTGTTCGGCAGGTACATGGAATTTGAAGGAGAACCCGCCTTGCAACGCCGAAGACAATATATGCGCTGGACTCGTCGTCATTGAAGCCTGGTTCGGGGGATACTGAGGGAGTCCTGGACTAGGGGGTGTCCGGACTGCCGGGCTATCATCGTCAGCCGGACTCCAAGACTATGAAGATACAAGATTGAAGACTTCGTCCCGTGTCCGGGTGGGACTTTCCTTGGCGTGGAAGGCAAGCTTGGCAATACGGATATGTAGATCTCCTACCATTGTAACCGACTCTGTGTAACCCTAGCCCTCTCCAAAGGTCTATATAAACCGGAGGGTTTTAGTCCGTGAGGACACACAACCATTACAACAATCATACCATAGGCTAGCTTCTAGGGTTTAGCCTCCTTGATCTCGTGGTAGATCCACTCTTGTACTACCCATATCATCAATATCAATCAAGCAGGAGTAGGGTTTTACCTCCGTCGAGAGAGCCCGAACCTGGGTAAAAACATCGTCTCCCTCTTCTCCTGTTACCATCCGCCTAGACGCACAGTTCGCGACCCCCTACCCGAGATCCGCCAGTTTTGACACCGACAGTAGTAATTTCAAAAAAATTCCTACGCACACGCAAGATCATGGTGATGGCATAGCAACGAGAGGGGAGAGTGTTATCTACGTACCCTTGTAGACCGTTAAGCGGAAGCGTTATGACAATGCGGTTGATGTAGTCGTACGTCTTCACGATTCGACCAATCCAAGCACCGAACGTACGGCACCTCCGTGTTCAGCACACGTCCAGCTCGATGACGTCCCTCGGGCTCCAATCCAGCGAAGCGTCGGGGATGAGTTCCGTCAGCACGACGGCGTGGTGACGATGATGATGTTCTACCGGCTCAGGGCTTCGCCTAAACTCCGCGACGATATGACCAAGTTGGAATATGGTGGAGGGGGGCACCGCACACGACTAAGGAACGATCCGTAGATCAACTTCTGTGTCTATGGGGTGCCCCTGCCCCCGTATATAAAGGAGTGGAGGAGGGGGGGCAGCCCTCTCTATGGCGCACCCTACACTACTAGGGAAATCCTTATACACAGAATGTTACCAGTAGCGCTTGTCAAAATGAGGCGCCATCGCTATTTTGCAGATAGCACGTTCGCGTAACAGCTTCTGATTACAGATTAGCGAGAGCGCTGTCCTCGCAGAAAGCGCCACTACTACAATTGCCACACTGTTCGGCGTGGTAGGTATAGTAGTGGCGCCCTTCTGCGGACAGCACTACTACTATGGTATTTAGCAGCAGCGTTTTGCTTCCCACGCTTCTGATTAAAGCTACTTCACCTTACCCCCGCCCCGCCTGATTCCCTCTCCTCTGCTTCCTCCCCAATTCCCGACCCGCCTCGCCACGCCGTCTCCCCGACCCGCCTCATTGCCGTCTCCCCGACCCGCCTCGTCGCGCCTCGGTGCCGCCGTCTCCCCGACCCGCCTGCCGCCGTCTCCCCGACCCGCCTCATTGCGTCTCCCCCTACCCGGCCGCCTCGCCCGCGCCTCGGTGCCGCCGTCTCCCCGACCCCATCTCTCCCGCCCTCTGTAAGCACTCTCTCCTTCCGATCCCTCTCTCCCCTTCGATCCCTCTCTCTCGCTTAGTATGAACCCTAGGTATTTAGTGCTAGTTAGTATGAACCCTAGGCTATTTTTAGTGCTAGTTAGTTAATTACTTAGATGGTAATTAGGGCAGTAGTTCCTAGGTACTAATTAGTTAGTAAGAATTAGGTACTAATTAGGTACTAGAATATTTTTATTTATAGTATTATTTTTCGTAAGAACTAGTTGAATTAATAGAACTAGTTAGTAAGAACTTGTTTCTATTTTTTAGTTAAAAGCAATTTTTCCCGCCGACGTGGGCGATGCCTATCCCGCATCCTCGTCGTCGAGTCGGCGGAGGACTACACCTGCTTGACCAGATCGGCCATGTTGGGACCGGCTCCGCCAGGTGGTACTGGAGGCGCTACTCACCGGGGGCGAGGTTGGTGAGGAGCCACTGTCGTTGACCCAACCTTGTTTGGTGGCGGTCGCGTGGGCGATGGCGATCCGAGGCTCGAGGACTCCGCGGAGGTGGTGCGCCACCGTGTCGATGAGGAGGACGCGCACGTCCGTCGCTACTTGTTTGCGTTGGAGCACAGGCCATTCTCCAATACCGGCAGGTTCTTCGGGATCTCACCGAGCTATGATCCGTGATGGTGCCTTCTCTGTGGTGTCCTTCGCCCGCGCCGATAGCCGTCGTGTGCTAGAGTTTTAGTTGTATTAGTGATGTTATATGTATGACACTATTCGTGATGTATTAGTGACAATATTTTGAAATGCATGAGATGATCTACTTTTGCTTATTGAATGCATGCTAATTTGAGTCCTATAAGATATTTTGAAATGTATATCTTGTGTTGCTCAATATCCAAGTGGCGGTCATGTTTGCAGGTTACACCTCCGAGTGGCCTATGTTTTGCCGGAGTGTTGATTCATTTCCGCTCGGCAAATTTCAGGCGCCGATATGTCCTATTTTAGCAAAGGTCATGCCGGATTTTTCCGTGACTTTTGGCATGACTTGTGCTAGAATATATATGTAGGAAATATCGAGTGCCCCGGATTTGTGTGTTCAAGATCTTGGTAGTTGTCTTCGATCGATTTTCAATTAATGTTTTAACTATGAACATAGGAAATGTCCGACGACGAGAAGGATTTCGGTATTTGCAAATATTGCGAAGACGAAGCGCGCCTGTCTTGACGGAATCTTCCTAAATGATGATAGGCGCTTCAGCATCAAGCTGGACGAGAACTTCGAAGTGGATACAGTAAGTCACAACGACAAGTCTTTTTTCGTAATTAAGCATGACATCTTTCATTTGCTTCAACTTATATTTTTTTTACTATTCTACTAGCGTATCCCCTGCCATGCAAGAGTTTTTGTATTGGATAAGATAGGTTTCAGTCATAGTATGGAGGAAAAGAAAGTTTACTTGAAGACCGAGCATGGTTATATTTTCCATGCGGTTATACAATTCAGACGACTACACCTATTTTGGATGCAAAACATGGCGAGCACTATGCAAGACTTATGCATTTGAGCCTGATATGGTTATCACCTTTGATATTCGTCCAGGAAGATGATATTGAAGGTAATACCGATATCTGGGTCAATGTGCAAATGCCTCCGATTATACCATTATGTAAGTTTCTCAACCATATTTATGTCTTTGATATTGTTTATTCAAAATAATTGACAACTAATTTGTATTGTGAGCTTATTTCCGCAAGCAAACATGTCCAGCTTGGTAGACAGGACCGATATCGTCACCGGGCTGAACTCAATCTGCGAGGAGCTCGGTCATTATGTTTCATGGCGTGAGGATCTTGATCTTGTCAAGACAAATTTTCTTCGTGCATTTAGAAATCTTAGTACTGAAAATGTGCGACCCATAGTGTTCGTGAATGAACTAGGTCACATCCATTTAGGAAGGATGGTAAGATTTTTACTTTTTATCCTCATTGCATCTTTTCCATACATTATTTTTGAAGCTAAACTTCATTGCTAAGTATGTTACCATACGATGTTCTTCAACAGGGACTCCCGATGAATGTTGTGCCTTATGGGATCGAGACTAAAGGTGTCATGAGTATTATCAACTTACGCCAAGATATCCTACAGCTTACTTTAGTGCATTCAAGATTAGCGACGGATGCTTAATAGTGCAAGACTGGACCAAATATGTGTTGGGGGAGCGCAGAGAAGTACTAGGGAGCAGCAACCAGAGACGCCTTCCACGATTAGGAGACAGGTTCATCTGCATGCTTCAACTTGATCAAGGAGGAGAGCTATACATGTTTTATGTTCTTTTACCTAAGAGAGAGCAGCAGGAGTGAGTAGCAGGAGTGAGTAGCTGGCTAGAAATGAGTTTCAGGATGATGATGTGCTACACTATTACTATGATGATAAAATAGCTAGTGTTCATGGTAATGACTATGATGTTTATTATTAGCTAGTGTTAGTGGTGATTAAATAAATAATGTTGATGGTAATGACCATGATGATGATTAAATATCTTGTCTTTGGCGGATTAGATTCAAGTGGAGGCAACATGTGGTGCACATCGAAAGTACTACTAATCCAAAGTAGATCAAGTTTGGATTAGTAGTATACTTTTGACATGCACCACATATTGCCTCCACTTGAACCTAATCCACCTTCATTTAATACAATGTTATGGACATAATGACGTAAACCTCATAACAGCTGGTATTGTACCAATATTTGTATGATGGCGCATAAATACACTAAAAATAAAAAATTATAAAAAATACTAGTAGCGATGGGTGGGAAACACGCGCAAGTAGATAACTTAGCAGAGCGCTATAATAAACAAGCGCTGCAGCTATTTGTACTAGCGAAGAGCGCGTGATGGCACGTTGCATCGCTAAGCATTAGCTATAGCGCCTTATTAGTAGCGCTGCTACCCGCTACTAGTAGGCACAAAACACGCGCCATTGCTAGGGTTTTCCCTAGTAGTGCTAGGGGAGTCCTACTCCCACCGGGAGTAGGATTCCCCCTTTCCTAGTAGAACTAGGAGCCCTTCCAAGTAGTAGGAGTAGGAGGGAAGGAAAGGGAAGGGAAAAGGAGAAGGAAGGAAGGGGGCGCCCCCCCTCCCTAGTCCAATTCGGACTAGCCAATGGGGAGGGGTGCAGCCACCCTTTGAGGCATTTCTCTCCTTTCCCGTATGGCCCATAAAGGCCCAATACGAATTCCCGTAACTCCCCGGTACTCCCGAAAATACCCGAATCACTCGGAACCTTTTCGAAGTCCGAATATAGTCGTCCAATATATCAATCTTTACGTCTCGACCATTTTGAGACTCCTCGTTATGTCCCCGATCTCATCCAGGACTCCGAACTCCTTCGGTACATCAAAACTCATAAACTCATAATAAAACTGTCATCGTAACGTTAAGCGTGCGGACCCTACGGGTTCGAGAACTATGTAGACATGACCTAGAACTGTTTCCGGTCAATAACCAATAGTGGAACCTGGATGTTCATATTGGCTCCTACATATTCTACGAAGATCTTTATCGGTCAAACCGCATAACAACATACATTGTTCCCTTTGTCTGCCCGAGATTCGATCGTCGGTATCCAATACCTAGTTCAATCTCGTTACCGGCAAGTCTCTTTACTCGTTCTGTAATACTCCATCCCGTAACTAACTCATCGTTACAATGCTTGCAAGGCTTAAGTGATGTGTATTACCGAGAGGGCCAGAGATACCTCTCCGACAATCGGAGTGACAAACCTAATCTCAAATACGCCAACCCAACATGTACCTTCGGAGACACACCTAGAGCACCTTTATAATCACCCGGTGGACGCTGTGACGCTTGGTAGCACACAAAGTGTTCCTCCGTAAACGGAGTTGCATAATCTCATAGTTGTAGGAACTTTGTATAAGTCATGAAGAAAGCAATAGCAACATACTAAATGATCAAGTGCTAGGCTAACGGAATGGGTCAAGTCAATCACATCATTCTCCTAATGATGTGATCCCGTTAATCAAATGACAACTCATGTCTATGGTTAGGAAACATAACCATCTTTAATTAACGAGCTAGTCAAGTAGAGGCATACTAGTGACACTCTGTTTCTCTATGTATTCACACATGTATTATATTTCCGGTTAATACAATTCTAGCATGAATAATAAACATTTATCATGAAATAAGGAAATAAATAATAACTTTATTATTGCCTGTAGGGCATATTTCCTTCAGTCTCCCACTTGCACTAGAGTCAATAACCTAGTTCACATCACCAAGTGATTTAACACCAATAGTTCACATCACCATGTGATTAACACCCATAGTTCACATCGTCATGTGATCAACACTGTCGGTGTCAAAACCGGCGGATCTCGGGTAGGGGGTCCTGAACTGTGCGTCTAGGCGGATGGTAACAGGAGACGAGGGACACAATGTTTTTACCTGTGTTCGGCCCTCTCGATGGAGGTAAAACCCACGCCCCGCTTGATTAATATTGATGATATGGGTAGTACAAGAGTAGATCTACCACGAGATCAAGGAGGCTAAACCCTAGAAGCTAGCCTATGGTATGATTGTTGTAATGGTTGTTCGTCCTAGGGACTAAAACCCTCCGGTTTATATAGACACCGGAGAGGGCTAGGGTTACACAGAGTCGGTTACAATGGTAGGAGATCTACATATCCGTATTGCCAAGCTTGCCTTCCACGCCAAGGAAAGTCCCATCCGGACACGGGATGAAGTCTTCAATCTTGTATCTTCATAGTCTTGGAGTCCGGCCGATGATGATAGTCCGGCTATCCGGACACCCCCTAGTCTAGGACTCCCTCACCCAGGATGCAAGATGGAGTCCCGGACGGTGCACAGCTGCTACTGTGTGGGGCGGCTGCTACCTCTCAGGGCTCCCTCAAGACCACTACAAGAAATATGTCAACTTGTGACCAGCACTATTGGTCACTGAATGGTCACTGTTTTCAATTTGTGACCTTTTTGTGACCAAAAACATAAGGTCAAAAGCTGGCGGTCGTAAACTGACTATAGCGACCTTTCTTCGGTGCTCTCTGGAATGTTATTGTCTCCTGTGCCGGAATCTCCATTCTTGTTGTGGCGGGATTTAGAGCGCGCCACGACGCCTTGGCGTTTGGGCTGCTTCTTTAAAGAGTGCGCCTCACGCTTCTTCGCCATCCCCTTATTTTGGGGTAGTCACCATGTATACGCTATATGACAAGGTGGCCTTCCAAATTGCCTCAGAGGCGCTGGTTCTGTTAAATCTCAAAGATCATTGTCCATAGCGTCGATGTCTTGAGTCGTAGTCTAGCATGTCGGTTAAATCCTCGGCGGTGGCTACAAAGTGGGTGGTGGGTGGGCTCTGAATTTCTTCGTCGTCCGTACTCCAACCATCCTGGCGATAGTCCGGCCAGGACTCTCCCGATAACGAGAGATGCTTTAATGAGTTTAGGATATCGCCGAAAGGCGAGTGTTGGAATATGTCCGCGGCGGTGAATTCCATAACCGGCGCCCAATCCGGACCGATTGGTAGGGGCGCGGGAGGTTCGGAGTCCGGTGAGGAGTCCGGTGCCTCGGAATCACGAGTCTCACAGGGGACAAGGTCAGTGTTCGGCACCATCACCGTGGATGTTGAAGCCCCCGGGGCGGCGTCTATCCACCGACCCTCGATCTGGGCGATCGGCTCCGGGCTAATGGCCGAAGCGGATCTGAGTGCAGCCACCAAGGCACTGTTCGGCGGTAGAGCTAGATCGTGCCCATCGTCACAATGCGGCGCGCTTGGCTGTGGCTCGAGTCCGTCGAAGATCAAGTCTCCGCGGTCATCGGCCGTGAAGTTTAAGCTTCGAATCGACTCGACGGCGGCGGGCGTAGCTTCGACCGCTCCGGATGGCCAAGTGAATTGCCCGCAGCAGCAAAGCCGCCGAATACGAAGATCTGTCCGGGAGAAACGTCTCACCTCTGGACAGCGTTGCTGGTTGAAGATGCCATCAAGCCTATCGGGCGACGACATAGAGGAACTCTCAATGAAAGCACCAATGTCGGTGTCAAACCGCGGATCTCGGTAGGGGTCCTGAATCGTGCGTCTAGGCGGATGGTAACAGGAGACGAGGGACACAATGTTTTACCTGTGTTGGGCCCTCTCGATGGAGGTAAAACCCACGCCCCGCTTGATTAATATTGATGATATGGGTACTACAAGAGTAGATCTACCACGAGATCAAGGAGGCTAAACCCTAGAAGCTAGCCTATGGTATGATTGTTGAGATGTATGTTCGCCCCACGGACTAAGGCCCTCCGGTTTATATAGACACCGGAGAGGGCTAGGGTTACACAGAGTCGGTTACAATGGTAGGAGATCTACATATCCAGATTGCCAAGCTTGCCTTCCACGCCAAGGAAAGTACCATCCGGACACGAGCCGTAGTCTTCAATCTTCTATCTTCGTAGTCTTGGAGTCCGCGGATATTGATAGTCCGCTATCCGGACACCCCTAGTCCAGACTCCTCAAGAGCTCTCGAACCAGTCTTCAATGACGATAAGTCCGGCGTGCATAATGTTCGCATTGCAAGGCGGGTTCCTCCTTGAATAATCCGGAGAAGATAATGAACACCAGGATAGTGTCCGCTCGCAAAATAAATTCCACATTCCACCATAGAGAGAATAAAATGTACACTTAGCTCAATCTGCCGACGATATGCGGCGTGTCACCACACCGCAACCAAGCCTTTGTTTGAATTACCATACCACCTCAAAGACGCTTAGCTAAGCGGTTTCCTTGGCACGCCCCGTCAAGCAAAGATCGTGTTCCCCTTATTCCGGATTCTCATCAATACGCGTGGGTAACCCAACCGCGCCATTGATGGTGGCGCTTGGGAGATAAGCGAGTTTTACCAGGCCGGTGGGGGACGCATAGTTTTGTCCGCCTATATATAAGGGATAAGGATTTACCTTCTCACCTACGCCTTCTTCCTCCTTTGCTCATCCATCCCTGCGAACTCAAGCTCCAACGCCCAAGCTCGCGCATCTCGCCTCGACCTTCTCCGAATATGTCCGGAGCGGAAGGTAAATGGTTGGCCTCCACCGCTAAGGAGGAGGACATCACCAAGCTGCGCGACGCCGGATACCTTTCCAGCGATATTGCGCATCGGCTGCCCGACGAGGGGCAGCTCATCCCTACCCCCGGGCCTCATGAGAGGGTCGTCTTCCTCCCCCACTTCCTCCGCGGACTGGGCTTTCCGCTCCATCCATTTGTCCGGGGGCTCATGTTTTACTACGGCCTCGATTTCCACGATCTGGCGCCGAACTTCATCCTCAACATCTCGGCGTTTATCGTCGTGTGCGAGGCCTTTCTCTGCATCCAGCCCCACTTCGGCCTATGGCTCAAGACCTTCAACGCAAGTCAAGGTTGTGAAGGGACATAAGCGGAATGCGGAGGTGCCATGTTGGGCAAGTTGCCCAACGTCCCTTGGCTAGAAGGGACCTTCGTGGACTCCGTCAAGGGGTGGCAATCGGGGTGGTTCTACATCACCGAGCCGCGCAAGCGCACATGGGCGGCGGCCCCCGAGTTTAGATCTGGAATCCCCACACAGCTCACCTCCTGGAAAGAGAAGGGCTTGCAATGGGGCAGTCCGGTGGAGGTGACGGGACTCCGAGCCTACATCAAGAAGATGGTGAGCAACAGGCTCCAGCTCGTCGACGTGGTCCAAGTCATGCTCCTCCGGCGGATTCTCCCATGCCAGGAATGGGCATTCAATTTGTGGGAGTTCAATCCGGAACAGCACCAGACGTTAAGCGGGCTCTTCGATACAACACACAAAGGTGCCTGGAGGGTGCTGTTCAAGGGCGCCAAGCCCCGCAAGATCCGTGACCAAGACCATGATTCAGCTCGCGATCTCCGATCGACGAGGTAAGTGATTCAACCCCATTATGGGACACTTGTGGTAATTAGATTGACTCTAGTGAGGTTTTAATCTGCCTCTTCCTTTTGTTGGGGAACGTAGTAATTTCAAAATTTTCCTACGCACACGCAAGATCATGGTGATGCATAGCAACGAGAGGGAGAGTGTTGTCTACGCACTCGTGAGACGAAGCGGAAGCGTTGACGCAACGTAGAGGAAGTAGTCGACGTCCTCCGGTCCGACCGATCCAAGCACCGTTATTCGGCACCTCCGAGTTCTTGACACGCAGACAGCTCGATGACGCACCCCGATCTCCGATCCAGCAGAGGCGCTGGGAGGAGTTCCACAAGACGACGGCGTGGTGACGATCTTGATGTTCTCTGTTGCGGGGCTTCGCCTAAGCACCGCTACAATATGACCGAGGTGTAATATCGTGGAGGGGGCACCGACACGGCTAAGGAACGATCTCAATGATCAACTTGTGTGTCCTAGGGTGCCCCTCACCCCCGTGATATAAAGGAGGGAAGGAGGAGGTGGCCGCCACAAGGGGGCGCCATAGGGAGGGGGAAACCTACTCCAAGTAGGTTTCCCTCTTTCCTTATCTTATTTGGAGGGGGAAGGAAGGAGTACTAGTATTAGGAAGTAGTACTAGTAGTAGGAAGGAGAGAGGGGAAGGAGAAAGGAAGGGGGCCGGCCCCCCCCAATTCGGATTGGGCATGGGGCGCGCCTCCCTTGCTCCTTCTCTCTTCCTCCTACATGGGCCCAATAAGGCCCATATACCTCCCGGGGTTCCGGTAACCTCCGGAGCTCCAAACTTCTCCGGAACCTTTCCGTGTCCAAATATATCCGTCCAATATATCAATCTTTATGTCTCGACCATTTCGAGACTCCTCGTCATGTCCGTGATCATATCCGGACTCAACAACCTTCGTACATCAAAATACATAAACTCATAATATAACCATCATCGAAACCTTAAGTGTGCGGACCCTACGGTTCGAGAACAATGTAGACATGACCGAGACATGTCTCCGGTCAATAACCAATAGCGGGACCTGGATGCCCATATTGGTTCCTACATATTCTAGGAAGATCTTTATCGGTCAAACCGGACAACAACATACGTTGTTCCCTTTGTCATCGGTATGTTACTTGCCCGAGATTCGATCGTCGGTATCCAATACCTAGTTCAATCTCGTTACCGGCAAGTCTATTTACTCGTTCCGTAATACATCATCTCGCAACTAACTCATTAGTTGAAATGCTTTCAAGGCTTAAGTGATGTGCATTACCGAGAGGGCCCAGAGATACCTCTCCGACATTCGGAGTGACAAATCCTAATCTCAAATACGCCAACCCAACAAGTACCTTTGGAGACACCTGTAGAGCACCTTTATAATCACCCGATACGCCAGACGTTTGGTAGCACACAAAGTGTTCCTCCGTAAACGGAGTTGCATAATCTCATAGTCATGGGAACATGTATAAGTCATGAAGAAAGCAATAGCAACATACTAAACGATCGGGTGCTAAGCTAACGGAATGGGTCATGTCAATCGATCATTCAACTAATGATGTGATCCCGTTAATCAAATAACAACTCTTTGTCCATGGTTAGGAAACATAACCATCTTTGATTAACAAGCTAGTCAAGTAGATGCATACTAGTGACACTGCTTGTCTATATATTCACACATGTATTATGTTTCCGGTTAATACAATTCTAGCATGAATAATAAACATTTATCATGATATAAGGAAATAAATAATAACTTTATTATTGCCTATAGGGCATATTTCCTTCAGTCTCCCACTTGCACTAGAGTCAATAATCTAGATCACATCACAATGTGATTAACATCGATAGTTCACATCATCATGTGATTAACACCCATAGTTCACATCGCCATGTGATCAACACCCAAAGGGTTTACTAGATTTAGTAATCTAGTTCACATCACTATGTGATTAACACCCAAAGAGTACTAAGGTGTGATCATGTTTTGCTTGTGAGAGAAGTTTAGTCAACGGGTCTGTCACATTCAGAGCCGTATGTATTTTGCAAATATTCTATGTCTACAATACTCTGCACGGAGCTACTCTAGCTAATTGCTCCCACTTTCAATATGTATCCAGATTAAGACTTAGAGTCATCTGGATCAGTGTCAAAACTTGCATCGACGTAACCCTTTACGACGAACCTTTTGTCACTTCCATAATCGAGAAACATATCCTTATTCCACTAAGGATAATTTTGACCGATGTCCAGTGATCTACTCCTAGATCACTGTTGTACTCCCTTGCCAAACTCAGTGTAGGCTATACAATAGATCTGGTACACAGCATGGCATACTTTATAGAACCTATGGCCAAGGCATAGGAATTACTTTCATTCTCTTTCTATCTTCTCGCCGTGGTCGGGTTTTGAGTCTTACTCAATTTCACACCTTGTAACACAGGCAAGAACTCTTTCTTTGATGCTCCATTTTGAACTACTTCAAAATCACGTTAAGGTATGTACTCATTGAAAAAACTTATCAAGCGTCTTGATCTATCTCTATAGATCTTGATGCTCAATATGTAAGCAGCTTCACCAAGGTCTTTCTTTGGAAAACTTCTTTCAAACACTCCTTTATGCTTTGCAGAATAATTCTACATTATTTCAGATCTACAATATGTCATTCATATATACTCATCAGAAATGCTGTAGTGCTCCCACTCACTTTCTAGTAAATACAGGCTTCACCGCAAGTCTGTATAAAACTATATGCTTTGATCAACTTATCAAAGCGTATATTCCAACTCCGAGATGCTTGCACCAGTCCATAAATGGATCGCTGGAGCTTGCACATTTTGTTAACACCCTTTGGATCGATAAAACCTTCTGGTTGCATCATATACAACTCTTCTTTAAATCCATTAAGGAATGTAGTTTTGTTTATCCATTTGCCAGATTTCATAAAAATGCGGCAATTGCTAACATGATTTGGACAGACTTAAGCATCGCTACGAGTGAGAAAATTTCATCGTAGTCAACACCTTGAACTTTGTCAAAAACCTTTTTGCGACAAGTCGAGCTTTGTAGATAGTAACACTACTATCAACGTCCGTCTTCCCCTTGAAGATCCATTTATACAATATGGCTTGCCGATCATCGGGCAACTCCACCAAAGTCCACACTTTGTTCTCATACATGGATCCCATCTCAGATTTCATGACCTTAAGCCATTTTACGGAATCTGGGCTCATCATCGCTTCCTCATAGTTCGTAGGTTCATCATGGTCTAGTAACATGACTTCCAGAACAGGATTACCGTACCACTCAGTGCGGATCGTACTGCTTTTACCTACGAGGTTCGGCAAGTAACTTGATCTCAAGTTACATGATCATCATCATTAGCTTCCTCACTAATTGGTATAGTAGTCACAAGAACAGATTTCGTGATGAACTACTTTCCAATAAGGGAACAGTACTGATTACCTCATCAAGTTCTACTTTCCTCCCACTCACTTCTTTCGAGAGAAACTCCTTCTCTAGAAAGGATCCATTTTAGCAACGAATGTCTTGCCTTCGGATCTGTGATAGAAGGTGTACCCAACAATTTCCTTTGGGTATTCTATGAAGACGACTTTCTCCGATTTGGGTTCGAGCTTATCAGATGAAACTTTTTCACATAAGCATCGCAACTCCAAACTTTAGAAACGACAACTTGGGTTTCTTGCTAAACCACAGTTCATATAGTGTCGCCTCAACGGATTTAGATGGTGCCCTTTTAATGTGAATGCAGCTGTCTCTAATGCATGATCCCAAAACGATATTGGTAAATCGGTAAGAAACATCATAGATTGTACTATATGCAATAAAGTACGGTTATGATGTTCGGACACACCATTATGATGTGGTGTTCTAGGTGGCATGAATTTGTGAAACAATTCCACATTGTTTTAATTGAAGACCAAACTCGTAACTCAAATATTTGTCTCCGCGATCAGATCGTAGAAACTTTATTTTTCTTGTTACGATGATTTTTTTCACTTCACTCTTAAATTCTTTGAACCTTTCAACTATTTCAGACTTATGTTTCATCAAGTAGATATACCCATATCTACTTAAATTATCTGTGAAGGTTAGAAATAACGATACTTGCCACAAGCATCAACACTCATTGGATCACATACATCGGTATGTATTATTTCCAATAAGTCAGTAGCTTGTTCCATTGTTCCGGAGAACGGAGTTTTAGTCATCTTGCCCAAAAGGCACGGTTCGCAAGCATCAAATGATTCATAACCAAGTGATTCCATCTTTATGGAGTTTCTTCATGCGCTTTACACCGATATGACCAAAACGGCAGTGCCACAAATAAGTTGCACTATCATTATTAACTTTGCATCTTTTGGTTTCAATATTATGAATATGTGTATCACTACGATCGAGATCCATTGAACCATTTTCATTGGGTGTGTAACCATATAAGGTTTTATTCATGTAAACAGAACAACAATTTATTCTCTTACTTAAATGAATAACCGTATTGCAATAAACACGATCAAATCATATTCATGCTCAACGCAAACACCAAATAACATTTATTTAGGTTCAACACTAATCCCGAAAGTATAGGGAGTGTACGATGATGATCATATCAATCTTGAAACTACTTTCAACACACATCGTCACTTCACCCTTAACTAGTTTCGCTTATTCGCAACTCCCGCTTCGAAGTTACTACTCTTAGCAACCGAACCAGTACCAAATACCGAGGGGTTGCTATAAACACTAGTAAAGCACACATCAAATAACTGTATATCAAATATACCCTTTTCACTTTGCCATCCTTCTTATCCACCAAATATTTAGGGCATTTCGCTTCAAAGGACCATTTCCTTTGCAGTTTAAGCACTTAGTTTCAGTGCTTTGGTTCAGCTTTGGGCTTCTTCGTGGGAGTGACAACTTGCTTGTCAATCTACTTGAAGTTCCCCTTTCTTTCCCTTTGCCCTTTTCTTGAAACTAGTGATCTTGTCAACCATCAACACTTGATGCTCTTTCTTGATTTCTACCTTCATCGATTTCAACATCACGAAGAGCTCGGGAATCATTTTCGTCATCCCTTGCATACTATAGTTCATCACGAAGTTCTACTAACTTGGTGATGGTGACTAGAGAACTCTGTCAATCACTATCTTATCCGGAAGATTAACTCCCACTTGATTCAAGCGATTGTAGTACCTGACAATCTTAGCACTTGCTCACTAGTTGAGCGATTCTCCTCCATCTTTTAGCTATAGAACTTGTTGGAGACTTCATATCTCTCAACTCGGTATTTGCTTGAAATATTAACTTCAATTCTGGAACATCTCATATGGTCCATGATGTTCAAAACATCTTTGAAGTCCCGATTCTAAGCCATAAAGCATGGTGCACAAAACTATCAAGTAGTCATCATATTGAGCTAGCCAAACGCTCATAACGTGCAGATCCGCTCTGCATAGGTCTGTCACCTAGCGTGCATTAAGGACATAATTCTTACGTGCAGCAATGAGGATAAACCTCCGATCACGGATCCAATCCGCATCATTGCTACTAACATCTTTCAACACAATTTTCTTTAGGAACATATCAAAATAAACATATGAAAGCAACAACGCAAGCTATTGATCTACAACATAATTTGCAAAATACTACCAGACTAAGTTCATGATAAATTTAAGTTCAATTAATCATATTACTTAAGAACTCCCACTTAGACAGACATCTCTCTAGTCATCTAAGTGATCACATGATCCAAATCAACTAAAACATAACCGATCATCACGTGAGATGGAGTAGTTTTCAATGGTGAACATCACTATGTTGATCATATCTACTATATGATTCACGCCGACCTTTCGGTCTCCGTGTTCGAGGCCATATCTCGCATATGCTAGGCTTGTCAAGTTTAACTCGAGTATTCTCGTGTGCAAAACTTGCTTGCACCCGTTGTAGATGGACGAGAGCTTATCACACCCAATCATCACGTGGTGTGCGGGCACGACGAACTTTGGCAACGGTGCATACTCAGGAGAACACTTCTTGATAATTAGTGAGAGATCATCTTAAAATGCTACCATCAATCAAAGCAAGAATAAGATGTATAAAGATAAACATCATATGCAATCAAAATATGTGACATGATATGGCCATGATCATCTTGCGCCTTTGATCTCCATCTCCAAAGTACTGTCATGATCTTTATCGTCACCGGCACGACACCATGATCTTCATCATCTTGATCTATATCAATGTGTCGTCACATGGTCGTCTCGCCAACTATTGCTCTTGCAACTATTGCTATCGCATAGCGATAAAGTAAAGCAATTATTTGGCACTTGCATCTTATGCAACAAAGAGACAACCATAGGGCTTCTGCCAGTTGCCGATAACTTCAACAAAACATGATCATCTCATACAACAACTTATATCTCATCACGTCTTGACCATATCACATCACAACATGCCCTGCAAAAACAAGTTAGACGTCCTCTACTTTGTTGTTGCAAGTTTTACGTGGCTGCTATGGGCTGAGCAAGAACCGTTCTTACCCACGCATCAAAACCACAACGATAGTTTGTCAAATAGACTCGTTTTAACCTTCGCAAGGACCGGGCGAGCCATACTTAGTTCAACTAAAGTTGGAGAAACCGACACCGCCAGCCACCTGTGTGCAAAGCACGGCGATAGAACCAGTCTCGCGAAGCATACGCGTAATGTCGGTCCGGCCGCTTCATCCAACAATACCGCCAAACCAAAGTATGACATGCTGGTAGGCAAGATGACTTATATCGCCCACAACTCACTTGTGTTCTACTCGTGCATATAACATCAAACCATAAAAACCTAGGCTCTGATGCCACTGTTGGGGAACATAGTAATTTCAAAATTTTCCTACGCACACGCAAGATCATGGTGATGCATAGCAACGAGAGGGGAGAGTGTTGTCTACGTACCCTCGTAGACCGAAGCGGAAGCGTTGACGCAACATAGAGGAAGTAGTCGACGTCCTCCCGGTCCGACCGATCCAAGCACCGTTACTCGCACCTCCGAGTTCTTGACACGCAGACAACTCGATGACGCACCCCGATCTCCGATCCAGCAGAGGCGCTGGGAGGAGTTCCACAAGACAACGGCGTGGTGACGATCTTGATGTTCTCTGTCGCAGGCTTCGCTTAAGCACCACTACAATATGACCGAGGTGTAATATCGTGGAGGGGGCACCGACACGGCTAAGGAACGATCTCAATGATCAACTTGTGTGTCCTAGGGTGCCCCTCACCCCGTGATATAAAGGAGGGAGGGAGGAGGTGGCCGGCCACAAGGGGGCGCCATAGGGGGGGAAACCTACTCCAAGTAGGTTTCCTCTCTTTCCTTATCTTATTTGGAGGGGAAGGAAGGAGTACTAGTATTAGGAAGTAGTACTAGTAGTAGGAAGGAAGAGAGGGGGAAGGAGAAAGGAAAGGGGGGGCCGGCCCCCCTCCCCAATTCCGATTGGGCTTGGGGGGGCGCGCCCCTCTCCCTTGCTCCTTCTCTCTTCCTCCTACATGGGCCCAATAAGGCCCATATACCTCCCGGGGGGTTCCGGTAACCTCCCGGAGCTCCAAACTTCTCCGGAACCTTTCCGGTGTCCAAATATATCCATCCAATATATCAATCTTTATGTCTCGACCATTTCGAGACTCCTCGTCATGTCCGTGATCATATCCGGACTCGAACAACCTTCGTACATCAAAATACATAAACTCATAATATAAGCATCATCGAAACCTTAAGCGTGCGGACCCTACGGTTCGAGAACAATGTAGACATGACCGAGACATGTCTCCGGTCAATAACCAATAGCGGGACCTGGATGCCCATATTGGTTCCTACATATTCAAGGAAGATCTTTATCGGTCAAACCGCACAACAACATACGTTGTTCCCTTTGTCATCGGTATGTTACTTGCCCGAGATTCGATCGTCGGTATCCAATACCTAGTTCAATCTCGTTACCGGCAAGTCTCTTTACTCGTTCCGTAATACATCATCTCGCAACTAACTCATTAGTTGCAATGCTTGCAAGGCTTAAGTGATGTGCATTACCGAGAGGGCCCAGAGATACCTCTCCGACATTCGGAGTGACAAATCCTAATCTCGAAATACGCCAACCCAACAAGTACCTTTGGAGACACCTGTAGAGCACCTTTATAATCACCCAGTTACGTTGTGATGTTTGGTAGCACACAAAGTGTTCCTCCGGTAAACGGGAGTTGCATAATCTCATAGTCATGGGAACATGTATAAGTCATGAAGAAAGCAATAGCAACATACTAAATGATCGGGTGCTAAGCTAACAGAATGGGTCATGTCAATCAGATCATTCAACTAATGATGTGATCCCGTTAATCAAATAACAACTCTTTGTCCATGGTTAGGAAACATAACCATCTTTGATTAACAAGCTAGTCAAGTAGAGGCATACTAGTGACACTGCTTGTCTATATATTCACACATGTATTATGTTTCCGTTAATACAATTCTAGCATGAATAATAAACATTTATCATGATATAAGGAAATAAATAATAACTATATTATTGCCTCTAGGGCATATTTGCTTCACCTTTGACATGAATGGATGGAGAAGGCCAAGCTGCTCATCAGCCCGGCTCCCATGCCAGAAGAACCAGTGGACGCCCGCTTAGCAGGGCTGCTGGTTCCGGCACCGCACGTGGTGCCGGAGAAGAAGGCCAAGAAGGTGGCCACGGGGACTCGAAAGAGTTCCCGTAATCAGGCGTCTGACGACGACGAGGACTCCTCCCCTGAAGACGAGGAGGAGGAGTACTCTCTCCCGGAGGAGGGAGAGAAGAAGAGGAAGGCCTCCCCAATCGGGGCGGCCGAAGGGTCCAAGAGGGGGAGAACTATCCCCCCGGACAGTTTCGCCAACATCAGCGTTGGCGAGGATGAGTGGCCTCCAAGGGCCAGGCGTCCGGCCGGATCGTAAGTATTTGGATCATTTATATGTCGTACCTTTCATGTCACATAGTATCCTTCTAACGCCGCATTCTGTCCGTAGTCCGATCGATGACGACCTCCCCGACTCAATGAGCGGGTCGTTGGCTTCGTCGGACGTAAATTCCGTCCCGACCGCCTCTACCCCCCGCGCCGACGAGGACGCCGAGGTGGGATCCCAAAAGGGGACCCATCAGGAGGAGGCTCCGGAGGCGCCGTCAGGCGACCTCCCGGACTTTGCGCCGGACTCTACATCGGAACCCGTAGTGGTTCCAGACTCGGCAAGCGGCCCTTCAAAGAAGGGCAGGATCGTGACGCCGGCGGCCTCCGCCCAACCGAGGCGCCGGATAACCTGCCGGAGGCGCTTAAAGGCGCTTCCATCGAAGAACACCGCACTCTCATGAGTGCGGTGATTGAGAAGGTCCAGCCGCCAAGAGCGGGCTGACCAAGCCTCGCAGCAGCCTTCTAACAAGCTTTGAGGTAAGAAGTTAAGATTATGTAATGTAATACCGCATAGACAAGATCTCGATGCTTAGTTCGGTGTTCGGAAAGAAAAGCCGGACTAAGGATCTAACAAGATATACGCAGGTTGCTAAAAATATGTCAATATGGGTTTGCAGGCTGCGCTGCTGACCTCCGCCGCATTAACGGCGGAGGTCGAGGTGCTGAAGAAGAACCTCAAGCGGTCCGAGCAAGAGCTCGCCATGCGAAGAAGCAGCTCGAGGAAAAAGAAGGTGAGTAACACCTATTTGAATAAGTACCTTCTGTAAAAGGATTTTGGTTGCAAATAAAATTAACAAGGATAATATGTGTATTGCAGGGGCCACTAATGAGGTGGCAGCCCTGAAGGATGCCGTGTCCGCGGCCGAACGCAATGCGGCCACGGAATGGGCTGAGCGAGAAAAGCAAGAGGCCCAGGTGGCGGAAGTTCGGCAAGAGCTCCGTGCTCTCATGGAAAAGCATGAGAGTTTGGAGCGTGACTCAAGACTCGAGAGTCCGAGCTTGCCTCGCCTCGAAAGTGCCAAGTCCGCCAAGGCCGAGGCCCGAAGGCCCTTCAGAGGTTGAGGACATAAAGAAGATAGCGCGGTAAGGCCTTTTTCATGCAAAGCAGGCATGTTAATGTGAATTACGGATACTTACCCGAATTCGAGCTCTCGAGGCGCTTGCTGATCTGCCGTGTAGGCGTCGATGCCGCCGCATTCTATCGTGGCGAGGAGGGAGCTCGACGGAGAAGGTCTTCTGGTCTCAATCGCCGAGGCCGCCATCCGGTGCTCCCAAGCGACCAGCTGAAGCAGTTGGTCGAACTCCACAAGGTAGCTGAGGAGGCCATGAAGGGCCTCATAGTCCGTCTATGGCCTGGAGAGGCCATGCCTAGAAGCTACTTTGGCCTAGCGCGGCGGCTGGTGAATGCATGCCCCAGGCTCGATATAGTCAAGCGCTCCGCCTGTATTGAAGGCGCTCGTCGGGCCCTTGCCCACATAAAGGTGCAATGGGGCAAACTGGATGCGGAGAGGCTTCTCACGGACCCACCATCGCCGGGCAAGGAGCATCGCACGCCGGAGCGGTATTATAAAGTTGTCCTGAAGGGAGCCTGCGATATTGCAGATGAGTGCTCCCGAAATGTAATTTTTGAGTGAACTCGCTGTGTATTTATCCTGTGCGCCGCAAACTTCGTTTGTATGCGCCATGAGAAACGCTTGTTTAATTTAAAATATTACCTTCTGTTCGGCCGTTTGTTAAATCTGAGAGATGGCAAGTCGTTGGCTTCAGCCCCCAAGCCACTAGTGCTGGGGTGTTCGGTGATAAACATGAGCGCTCTTGTTCCCGTTTTTGGGTCCATATAGGAGGCGCCAACACGATTTAACAAGGCAACGGACTTATATGCTTGAACACTCTCACTTAGCCATAGAATTCTATAATTTTAAATTTTGGCGAAGCCCTCGGTATTCGAAGACCGAATCGGGCGCTATCCACGCCTTCGTCGGACATCATCCGGAACTTCGCTCGAAGCGGCATGAGTCTTTAAGGACCCGAAAGAACCTCTCGAACAGCGACCAGTCTCTCGCCTTATCATGCGGTCAGTTTTAGCTTTCCATCGAGGCGTTAACCTGCTCAACCGGGCGCAATCGCAGTGGTTCTCCCAGTGCTACCTTAGCCGACGGAATGGAACGTAAGGCACCAAAACATGGGAGCCGGGCAAACCCAACTATTGACCCAAGACATGATTCGGAGCCGATTCATATAATGCTATAAGTTCGTGTGCCGACTTGTGAAAGTGTTGGACTTAATCACACCATAATGTGGGGAATGAAGCCTGGCGATTCGGCCGCACCAAAATATACGGGTGCAAGATGTCATATAATGAACATATATATAAAAGATAATGCATTTGCGAAAAAGAGGTGCTGCATTATTTATGAAAGAAAGTCTGCTAGTAGAGCGGACTGATACAAATAGTGCGGTAAGCAAGGGATTTGGACTAAATAAACATGGCCCCCTCCAGGGATGAGCTGCAGACTTGGTGTATGTAATTGAATTTAATGCTCGTAATTGAGACCACCTGAATATTCGCCGCGGCCTCCTTTAGTCCCTGACTGTTTGCATCATGAGTTCGGCAAGTTCGCCATCGGACAGGGCTTCTGGTTAACAGAGTCCTGTGTACATAAAAGAAGAAAATATAAAAAAGGAAGAGGGGCACTCGCGTGAGCCCCTGGTGTGGTCGAGCCGCACTCTAGGTCCATTGTGGTCGTGCCCCCTTTCCCTCGCCCATGGAATCTCCAAAGCGTAATGATGTACGCGGAGTGCTATTCTTGCGACCATGCGCGGGCGAGGGTTGGGGCCGCATTGCTACGAGCGCTCTGATCGCGCCAGGTGGTCTTGGTTGGTATTGCTCCGGGCGCGCTTTGCTGTATCCGGCTTTTTAACTACCGGACTTGAGAATTGCCTGAGAAGGCTGCTCTGTACTTCTGCCGCGAGAGCCGCTGTATGTTCCTCCGTGCGGAGGGAGCGTTCCGTATTTCCATTGACCGTGATGACTCCATGAGGGCCTGGCATCTTGAGCTTTAGGTATGCTTAATGCAGTACCGCGTTGAATTTTGCAAACGCGGTTCGTCCGAGCAGAGCGTGATAGCCGCTTCTGAACGGGACTATATCAAGATTAACTCTTCGCCGAAATTATCCGGGATCCAAGACCACTTCGGTGTGACCGAGCCTGCATAGATTGGCTTCCACTCACTGGATGACACCTTTAAAGGTTGTCTTTGTAGGTTTAATCCTTGATGGGTCTATGCCCATTTTGCGCCGATATCGATAAAGCAGGTTCAGGCTGCTACCGCCGTCCATCAGACTCTCGTGAGGTGGAACCCATCGACGATTGGGTCTAAAACCAATGCAGCGAATCCGCCATGGCGTATGCTAGTCGGATGGTCTCTTCGATCGAAAGTGATCGGGCAAGAGGACCATGGGTTGAACTTTGGGGCGACTGGCTCCATCGCATAGACGTCCCGTAGTGCGCGCTTCCTCTCCCTCTTGGGTATATGCGTCGCGTATATCATATTCACCGTCCGCACTTGTGGGGGAAAACTCTTCTGTCCTCTATTGTTCGGCGGCCGGGTCTCTTCCTCGTCGTCGCTATTTAGCCCCTTGTCATTGTTTTCTGCAATTAACTTGCCGGCCTGCTTGAACACCCAGCAATCTCTATTGGAGCGGTTAGCTGGCTTTTCAGAGGTGCCATGAATCTGGCATGAGCGGTCGAGTATTCGGTCCAAATTGGACGGACCCGGAGTGTTTCTTTTAAATGGCTTCTTCCGCTGACCGGGTTTAGAGCCTCGGAATCCGGCATTGACTGCCGTATCCTCCTTATCGTCGCCGTTAACGCGGCGCTTGTTTTGATTCGTCGTGACCTGCCGTTGTTGTCCTTAGTATCCGGACTGCCAGAATTTTTACGGAGATTGTTGCTGCGAGCTAGCCAGCTGTCCTCTCCCGCACAAAAGCGGTCATTAACGATGTGAGGGCTGCCATGGATTTCGGCCTTTCCTGCCCAGTGCGGGCTAGCCATTCGTCCGGATGTTATGTTTGAAGGCTGCAAGGGCCTTTGCATCCGGACGGTCGGCGATTTGGTTTTTCTTTGTCAAGAACCGTGTCGAATTATCGGCCGATTCGTGCAGCTGCTGCTGAATGATGTGGCTTAGGTCATCGGCGTTCGTGGTCGCACATATGTGCCTTTGAAGTTATCAAGGAATGCGGCCTCGTGTCTTCCCAACACCCAATTGACTCTGCGGGCAAGCTGTTAAGCCAATGCCGAGCTGGTCCTTTAAGCTTGAGTGGTAGGTACTTAATGGCGTGGAGATCGTCGCCGCGGGCCATATGGATGTGGAGAAGGTAGTCTTCGATCCACACCGCGGGGTCTGTTGTGCCATCGTAAGATTCGATGTTTACGGGTTTAAACCCTTCGGGGATCTGATGATCCATTACTTCGTCAGTGAAGCATAACGGGTGTGCGGCGCCCCTGTATTGAGTATCCGGCATGACGGTATTCGTCGTGGGTCGTGGGGCGCCCACGTGATCCATAGATGGATCTGGTTTGCCTTGCTTTGTCCTCCAATATGTCTCGCAAGTCCAGCGCGTTCCCTCTTGGCTTCGTACTTTTAGAGCGATGCCGGGGTACGGTCTTGGCTGGGGGCCTCGATGCCTCTCTGTCACGACCACGGGGTGGTCGGTCAACCATGTCGTGCGCTGGTGATGAAGGTATGTATGCTTCCTCCTCTAATCGGGGGAGCAGCTTGCGTCTTGGGTAACTTTTGGAGGGACGTTCAAGTTTATACTCTTCGGCCGCGAGGACCTCAGTCCATCGATCGGCCAGCAGGTCCAGATCAGCTTGAAGCTGCTGCTGCTTTTTCTTTAGGCTGTTTGCTGTGGCGATAAGCCTGCGCTTGAAGCGCTCTTGTTCGACGGGATCCTCAGGTACGACGAATTCATCATCGTTGAGGCTTGCTTTGTCTTCGGAGGGAGGCATATAGTTATCATCCTCAACCCCTTCATCTGCCGCCCTCTCGTGGGGGCTTGCTTCTGCGTCCTCCTGCGCTGAGTCTTGCTGGAGGGGATTGTCTTCGGTGCTCTCTGGAGTGTTATTGTCTCCTGTGCCGGAATCTCCATTCTAGTTGTGGCGGGATTTAGAGCGGCGCCGCTGACGCCGGCGTTTGGGCTGCTTCTTTAAAGAGTCTGCCTCCGCTGCTTCTTCGCCATCCCCTTATTTTGGGGTATTCACCATGTATACGTCATATGACGAGGTGGCTTCGAAGCCCTCTGTAGGTGCTGGTTCTGTTAAATCTCAAAGCATACGTCGTCCATAGCGTCGATGTCTTCGGAGTCGTAGTCTAGCATGTCGGTTAAATCCTCGACAGTGGCTACAAAGTGGGTGGTGGGTGGGCTCTGAATTTCTTCGTCGTCCGTACTCCAACCATCCTGGCCATAGTCTCGCCAGGACTCTCCCGATAACGAGAGATGCTTTAATGAGTTTAGGATATCGCCGAAAGGCGAGTGTTGGAATATGTCCGCGGCGGTGAATTCCATAACCGGCGCCCAATCCAGACCGATTGGTAGGGGCGCGGGAGGTTCGGAGTCCGGTGCCTCGGAATCACGAGTCTCGCAGGGGACAAGGTCAGTGTTCGGCTCCATCGCCGTGGATGTTGAAGCCCCCGGGGCGGCGTCTATCCACCGACCCTCGATCTGGGCGATCGGCTCCGGGCTAATGGCCGAAGCGGATCCGAGTGCGGCCACCAAGGCACTGTTCCGCGGCAGAGCTAGATCGTGCCCATCGTCACAATGCGGCGCGCTTGGCTGTGGCTCGAGTCCGTCGAAGATCAAGTCTCCGCGGTCATCGGCCGTGAAGTTTAAGCTTCCGAATCTGACCTGACGGCCAGGGGCGTAGCTTTCGATCTGCTCCAGATGGCCAAGTGAATTGGCCCGCAGTGCAAAGCCGCCGAATACGAAGATCTGTCCGGGGAGAAAAGTCTCACCCTGGACAGCGTTGCTGGTTGAAGATGCCATCAAGCCTATCGGCGACGACACAGAGGAACTCTCAATGAAAGCACCAATGTCGGTGTCAAAACCGGCGGATCTCGGGTAGGGGGTCCCGAACTGTGCGTCTAGGCGGATGGTAACAGGAGACGAGGGACACAATGTTTTACCAGGTTCGGGCCCTCTCGATGGAGGTAAAACCCACGCCCCGCTTGATTAATATTGATGATATGGGTAGTACAAGAGTAGATCTACCACGAGATCAAGGAGGCTAAACCTAGAAGCTAGCCTATGGTATGATTGTTGAGATGTATGTTCGCCCCACGGACTAAGGCCCTCCGGTTTATATAGACACCGGAGAGGGCTAGGGTTACACAGAGTCGGTTACAATGGTAGGAGATCTACATATCCGTATTGCCAAGCTTGCCTTCCACGCCAAGGAAAGTACCATCCGGACACGAGCCGGAGTCTTCAATCTTCTATCTTCGTAGTCTTGGAGTCCGGCGGATATTGATAGTCCGGCTATCCGGACACCCCCTAGTCCAGGACTCCCTCAAACACCCAAAGGGTTTACTAGAGTCAATAATCTAGTTCACATCACTATGTGATTAACACCCAAAGAGTACTAAGGTATGATCATGTTTTACTTGTGATATAATTTTAGTCAACGGGTCTGTCACATTCAGATCCGTAAGTATTTTGCAAATTTCTATGTCTACAATGCTCTGCACAGAGCTACTCTAGCTAATTGCTCCCACTTTCAATATGTATCTAGACCGAGACTTAGAGTCATCTAGATTAGTGTCAAAACTTCCATTGACGTAACCCTTCATTTATTTAACCTTTTGTCACCTCCATAATCGAGAAACATATCCTTATTCCATTAAGGATAATTTTGACCGCTGTCCAGTGATCTACTCCTAGATCACTATTGTACTCCCTTGCCAAAATCAGTGTAGGGTATTCAATTGATCTGGTACACAGCTTGGCATATTTTATAGAACCTATGGCTGAGGCATGGGGAATGACTTTCATTCTCGTTCTTGTTGGGGAACGTAGTAATTTAAAAAAATTTCCTACGCACACGCAAGATCATGGTGATGTATAGCAACGAGAGGGAGAGTGTTGTCTACATACCCTTGTAGAGCCGGGCGAAGCGATCACAACGTAGAGGAAGTAGTCGACGTTCTCCTCGCGATCCGACCGATCCCGCGCCGTTACTCCGACGCCCGAGTTCTTGACACACGTACAGCTCGATGACGTCCCTCGTATCCGATCCAGCCGAGTGTCGAGGGAGAGTTTCACAAGACGACGGCGTGGTGACAATCTTGATGTTTCACGGCGCAGGCTTCGCCTAAGCTTCATGACGGTATGACCGAGGTGGAATATGGTGGAGGGGGCACCGACACGGCTAAGGAACGATCTAAAGATCAAACTTGTGTGTCCATGGGGTGCCTCTACCTCGGTATATAAAGGAGCCAAGGGGGGGGGCCGGCCAGAGAGAGAGGCGCGGGAGGAGTCCTACTCCTTCCGGGAGTAGGACTCCCTCCAATCCTATTCCAATTAGGATTCCGGAGGGGAAAAGAGGAGGAGGGCGGCCACCTCTCCTAGTCCTAATAGGACTAGGGAAGGGGGGGCGCGCAGCCCATCTAGGGCAGCCCTTCTCTTTTCCACTAAGGCCCACTATGGCCCATATAGCTCCCGGGGGTTCGGTAACCTCCGGTACTCAGATAAATTCTGTTGCCGCCGGAACCATTCCGAACTCCAAACATAGGCTTCCAATATATCAATCTTTATGTCTCGACCATTTCGAGACTCCTCGTCATGTCCGTGATCACATCCGGGACTCCGAACTTCTTCGGTACATCAAAATACATAAACTCATAATAACTGTCATCGAAACCTTAAGCGTGCGGACCCTACGGTTCGAGAACAATGTAGACATGACTTAGAACTATTCACGGTCAATAACCAATAGCGGGACCTGGATGCCCATATTGGTTCCTACATATTCTACGAAGATCTTTATCGGTCAGACCGCATAACAACATACGTTGTTCCCTTTGTCATTGGTATGTTACTTGCCCGAGATTCGATCGTCGGTATCCAATACCTAGTTCAATCTCGTTACCGGCAAGTCTCTTTACTCGTTCCGTAATACACCATCTCACAACTAACTCATTAGTTGTAGTGCTTGCAAGGCTTAAGTGATGTGCATTACCGAGAGGGCCAGAGATACCTCTCCGACAATCGGAGGACAAAACCTAATCTCAAATACGCCAACCCAACATCTACCTTTGGAGACACCTGTAGTACTCCTTTATAATCACCCGATTCGTTGTAACGTTTGGTAGCACCAAAGTGTTCCTCCGTAAACGGAGTTGCATAATCTCATAGTTACAGGAACATGTATATGTCATGGATAAAAGCGGTAGCAACATACTAAACGATCGTGTGCTAAGCTAAGGGAATGGGTCATGTCAATCAGATCATTCTACTAATGATGTGACCTCGTTAATCAAATAACAACTCTTTGTTTATGGTTAGGAAACATAACCATCTTTGATTAACAAGCTAGTCTAGTAGAGGCATACTAGTGACATATTGTTTTGTCTATGCATTCACACATGTATCATGTTTCCGGTTAATACAATTCTAGCATGAATGATAAACATTTATCATGAAATAAGGAAATAAATAATAACTTTATTATTGCCTCTAGGGCATATTTCCTTCATCTCCCACTTGCACTAGAGTCAATAATCTAGATCACATCACAATGTGATTAACATCGATAGTTCACATCATCATGATTAACACCCATAGTTCACATCGCTATGTGACCAACACCCAAAGGGTTTACTAGATTCATAATCTAGTTCACATCGCTATGTGATTAACACCCAAAGAGTACTAAGGTGTGATCATGTTTTGCTTGTGAGAGAGTCTTAGTCAACGGGTCTTTCATATTCAGATCCGTTATGTATTTTGCAATTTTTCTATGTCTACAATGCTCGCGAAGCTACTCTAGCTAATTGCTCCCACTTTCAATATGTATCTAGATCGAGACTTAGAGTCATCGGATCGGTGTCAAAACTTGCATCGGCGTAACCCTTTACGACGAACCTTTTGTCACTTCCATAATCGAGAAACATATCCTTATTCCACTAAGTATAATTTTGACCGCTGTCCGATGATCTACTCCTAGATCACTATTGTACTCCTTGCCAAACTCAGTGCAGGGTATACAATAGATCTGGTACACAGCATGGCATACTTTATAGAAACTATGGCCAAGGCATAGTGAATGACTTTCATTCTCTTTCTATCTTCTGCTGTGGTCGGGTTTTGAGTCTTACTCAATTTCACACCTTGTAACACAGGCAAGAACTCTTTCTTTGACTGTTCCATTTTGAACTACTTCAAAATCTTGTCAAGGTATGTACTCATTGAAAAACTTATCAAGCGTCTTGATCTATCTCTATAGATCTTGATGCTCAATATGTAAGTAGCTTTACCGAGGTCTTTCTTTGAAAAACTCCTTTCAAACACTTCTTTATGCTTTGCAGAATAATTCTACATTATTTCCGATCTACAATATGTCATTCACATATACTTATCGAAATCTTTGTAGTGCTCCCACTCACTTTTTAGTAAATACAGGCTTCACCGTAAGTCTGTATAAAACTATATGCTTTGATCAACTCATCAAAGCGTATATTCCAACTCCGAGATGCTTGCACCAGTCCATAGATGGATCGCTGGAGCTTGCACACTTTGTTAGCTCCCTTTGGATCGATAAAACCTTCGGTTGCATCATATACAACTCTTCTTCCGTAAATCCATTCAGAATGCAGTCTTTACATCCATTTGCCAAATTTCATAATCATAAAATGCGGCAATTGCTAACATGATTCGGACGGACTTAAGCATCGCTACGGGTGAGAAGGTCTCATCGTAGTCAATCCCTTGAACTTGTCGAAAACCTTTGCGACAAGTCGAGCTTTATAGACACGATAACATTACCGTCGTCGGTCTTCTTCTTGAAGATCCACTTGTTTTCTATTGCTTGCCTACCTCGAGCAAGTCAACCAAAGTCCATACTTTGTTTTCATACATGGATCCCATCTCAGATTTCATGGCCTCAAGCCATTTTGCGGAATCTGGGCTCACCATCGCTTCTTCATAGTTCGTAGGTTCATCATGATCTAGTAGCATGACTTCCAGAACAGGATTACCGTACCACTCAGTGCGGATCTTACTCTGGTTGATCTACGAGGTTCTGTAGTAACTTGATCTGAAGTTTCATGATCAACATCATCAACTTCCTCACTACTTGGTGTAGATGTCTCGAAACCGTTTCTGCGACAAACTACTTTCAAGTAAGGGAGAAGGTACTATTACCTCATCAAGTTCTACTTTCCTCCCACTCACTTCTTTCGAGAGAAACTCCTTCTCTAGAAAGGATCCATTTTTAGCAACGAATGTCTTGCCTTCGGATCTGTGATAGAAGGTGTACCCAACTGTCTCTTTTGGGTATCCTATGAAGACACATTTCTCCGATTTGGGTTTGAGCTTATCAGGATGAAACTTTTTCACATAAGCATCGCAGCCCCAAACTTTAAGAAACGACAACTTGGGTTTCTTGCTAAACCACAGTTCATATAGTGTCGTCTCAACGGATTTCGATGGTGCCCAATTTAACGTGAATGCAGCTGTCTCTAATGCATGATCCCAAAACGATATTGGTAAATCGGTAAGAAACACCATAGATTGTACTATATCCAATAAAGTACGGTTATGATGTTCGGACACACCATAACGTTGTGGTGTTCCAGGTGGCGTGAGCTGTGAAACTATTCCACATTGTTTAAATTGAAGACCAAACTCAGAACTCAAATATTCGATCTCTGCGATCAAATCACTGAAACTATATTTTCTTGTTACGATGAATTTTCCACTTCACTCTGAAATTCTTTGAACCTTTTCAACTATTTCAGACTTATGTTTCATCAAGAAGATATACTCATATCTTCTTCAAATCATCTGTGAAGGTCGAAAATAATGATACTTGTCACGAGCCTTAATATTCATCGGACTACATACATCAGTATGTATGATTTCCAACAAATATGTTGCTCGCTCCATTGTTCCGGAGAACGGAGTTTTAGTCATCTTGCCCAAAAGGCACGGTTCGCAAGCATCAAGTGATTCATAATCAAGTGATTTCAAAATCCCATCAGTATGGAGTTTCTTCATGCGCTTTACACCAATATGACCTAAACGGCAGTGCCACAAATAAGTTGCACTATCATTATTAACTTTGCATCTTTTGGTTTCAATATTATGAATATGTGTATCACTACGATCGAGATCCAATGAACCATTTTCATTGGGTGTGAAACCATATAAGGTTTTATTCATGTAAACAGAATAACAGTTTATTCTCTTACTTAAATGAACAACCATATTGCAATAAACACGATCAAATCATATTCATGCTCAACGCAAACACCAAATAACATTTATTTAGGTTCAACACTAATCCCGAAAGTATAGGGAGTGTGCGATGATGATCATATCAATCTTGAAACTACTTTCAACACACATCGTCACTTTCCCTTAACTAGTTTCGCTTATTACGCAACTCCTGTTTGAGTTACTACTCTTAGCAACCGAACCAGTACCAAATACCGAGGGGTTGCTATAAACACTAGTAAAGCACACATAAAACACATGTATATCAAATATACCCTTTTTCACTTTGCCATCCTTCTTATCCACCAAATATTTAGGGCAGTTCGCTTCAAAGGACCATTTCCTTTGCAAAGTGTAAGCACTCGGTTTCAGGCTTTGGTTCAGCTTTGGGTTTCTTCGTGGGAGTGACAACTTGCTTGTCAATCTACTTGAAGTTCCCTTTCTTTCCCTTTGCCCTTTTCTTGAAACTAGTGATCTTGTTAACCATCAACACTTGATGCTCTTTCTTGATTTCTACCTTCGTCGATTTCAACATCACGAAGAGCTCGGGAATCATTTTCGTCATCCCTTGCATACTATAGTTCATCACGAAGTTCTACTAACTTGGTGATGGTGACTAGAGAATTCTGTCAATCACTATCTTATCTGGAAGATTAACTCCCACTTGATTCAAGCGATTGAAGTACCCAGACAATCTGAGTACATGCTCACTAGTTGAGCGATTCTCCTCCATCTTTTAGCTATAGAACTTGTTGGAGACTTCATATCTCTCAACTCGGGTATTTGCTTGAAATATTAACTTCAATTCCTGGAACATCTCATATGGTCCATGATGTTCAAAACATCTTTGAAGTCCCGATTCTAAGCCATAAAGCATGGTGCACAAAACTATCAAGTAGTCATCATATTGAGCTAGCCAAACGTTCATAACGTCTGCATCTGCTCCTGCAATAGGTCTGTCACCTAGCGGTGCATTAAGGACATAATTCTTCTGCGCAGCAATGAGGATAAACCTCAGATCACGGATCAAATCCGCATCATTGCTACTAACATTTTTCAACACAGTTTTCTCTAGGAACATATCAAAAATAAACATATGAAAGCAACAACGCGAGCTATTGATATTACAACATAATTTGCAAAATACTACCAGGACTAAGTTCATGATAAATTAAAGTTCAATTAATCATATTACTTAAGAACTCCCACTTAGATAGACATCCCTCTAATCCTCTAAGTGATCACGTGATCCAAATCAACTAAACCATAACCGATCATCACGTGAGATGGAGTAGTTTTCAATGGTGAACATCATTATCGTGATCATATCTACTATATGATTCACGCTCGACCTTTCGGTCTCCGTGTTCGAGGCCATATCTGCATATGCTAGGCTCGTCAAGTATAACCTGAGTATTCGCGTGTGCAAAACTGGCTTGCACCCGTTGTAGATGGACGAGAGCTTATCACACCCGATCATCACGTGGTATCCGGGCACGATGAACTTTGGCAACGGTGCATACTCGGGGAGAACACTTCTTGATAATTTAGTGAGAGATCATCTTATAATGCTACCGTCAATCAAAGCAAGATAAGATGCATAAAGGATAAACATCACATGCAAATCAATATAAGTGATATGATATGGTCATCATCATCTTGTGCTTCGTGATCTTCATCTCCGCAGCACCACCATGATCACCATCGTCACCGGCGCGACACCTTGATCTCCATCGTAGCATCGTTGTCGTCTCGCCAATCTTATGCTTCTATGACTATCGCTACCGCTTAGTGATAAAGTAAAGCATTACAGGGCGATTGCATTGCATACAATAAAGCGACAACCATATGGCTCCAGCCAGTTGCCGATAACCGGTTACAAAACATGATCATCTCATACAATAAAATATAGCATCACGTCTTGACCATATCACATCACAACATGCCCTGCAAAAACAAGTTAGACGTCCTCTACTTTGTTGTTGCAAATTTTACGTGGCTGCTACGGGCTTTAAGCAAGAACGAGTCTCACCTACGCATCAAAACCACAACGATACTTCGTCAAATAGACTCGTTTAACCTTCTCAAGGACCGGCGTAGCCACACTCGGTTCAACTAAAGTGAGAGAGACAGGCACCCACCAGTCACCTTTAAGCAACGAGTGCTCGCAGCGGTGAAACCAGTCTCGCGTAAGCGTACGCGTAATGTCGGTCTGGGCCGCTTCATCTCACAATACCGCTGAACCAAAGTATGACATGCTGGTAGGTAGTATGACTTGTATCGCCCACAACTCACTTGTGTTCTACTCGTGCAAAACATCAAACCATAGAAAAACCAGGCTCGGATGCCACTGTTGGGGAACGTAGTAATTTCAAAAATTTTCCTACGCACACGCAAGATCATGGTGATGTATAGCAACGAGAGGGGAGAGTGTTGTCTACATACCCTTGTAGACCCGAAGCGGAAGCGATCACAACGTAGAGGAAGTAGTCGTACGTTCTCCTCGCGATCCGACCGATCCCGCGCCGTTACTCCGCGCCCCGAGTTCTTGACACACGTACAGCTCGATGGCGTCCCTCGTACTCCGATCCAGCCGAGTGTCGAGGAGAGTTTCACAAGACGACGGCGTGGTGACAATCTTGATGTTTCACGGCGCAGGGCTTCGCCTAAGCTTCATGACGGTATGACCGAGGTGGAATATGGTGGAGGGGGGCACCGCACACGGCTAAGGAACGATCTAAAGATCAAACTTGTGTGTCCATGGGGTGCCTCTACCTCAGTATATAAAGGAGCCAAGGGGGGAGGGGCGCCGGCCAGGAGAGAGAGGCGCAGGAGGAGTCCTACTCCTTCCGGGAGTAGGACTCCCCTCCAATCCTATTCAATTAGGATTCCGGAGGGGAAAAGAGGAGGAGGGGGCCGGCCACCTCTCCTAGTCCTAATAGGACTAGGGGAAGGGGGAGGCGCGCAGCCCATCTAGGGCAGCCCCTTCTCTTTTCCACTAAGGCCCACTATGGCCCATATAGCTCCCGGGGGGGTTCCGGTAACCTCCGGTACTCGATAAATTCTGTTTTACCGAACCATTCCGAACTCCAAACATAGGCTTCCAATATATCAATCTTTATGTCTCGACCATTTCGAGACTCCTCGTCATGTCCGTGATCACATCCGGGACTCGAACTTCTTGGTACATCAAAATACATAAACTCATAATAACCGCCATCGAAACCTTAAGCGTGCGGACCCTACGGTTCGAGAACAATGTAGACATGACTTAGAACTATTCACGGTCAATAACCAATAGCGGGACCTGGATGCCCATATTTGTTCCTACATATTCTACGAAGATCTTTATCGGTCAGACCGCATAACAACATCGTTGTTCCCTTTGTCATTGGTATGTTACTTGCCCGAGATTCGATCGTCGGTATCCAATACCTAGTTCAATCTCGTTACGGCAAGTCTCTTTACTCGTTCCGTAATACATCATCTCACAACTAACTCATTAGTTGTAGTGCTTGCAAGGCTTAAGTGATGTGCATTACCGAGAGGGCCCAGAGATACCTCTCCGACAATCGGAGTGACAAAACCTAATCTCAAATACGCCAACCCAACATCTACCTTTGGAGACACCAGTAGTACTCCTTTATAATCACCCGATTACGTTGTAACGTTTGGTAGCACCAAAGTGTTCCTCCGTAAATGGGAGTTGCATAATCTCATAGTTACAGGAACATGTATATGTCATGGATAAAAGCAGTAGCAACATACTAAACGATCGTGTGCTAAGCTAAGGAATGGGTCATGTCAATCAGATCATTCTACTAATGATGTGACCTCGTTAATCAAATAACAACTCTTTGTTTATGGTCAGGAAACATAACCATCTTTGATTAACAAGCTAGTCTAGTAGAGGCATACTAGTGACATATTGTTTTGTCTATGCATTCACACATGTATCATGTTTCCGGTTAATACAATTCTAGCATGAATGATAAACATTTATCATGAAATAAGGAAATAAATAATAACTTTATTATTGCCTCTAGGGCATATTTCCTTCTGTTCTATCTTCTGCCGTGGTCGGGCTTTGAGTCTTACTCAATTTCACACCTTTTAACACAGGCAAGAACTCTTTCTTTGACTGTTCCATTTTGAACTACTTCAAAATCTTGTCAAGGTATGTATTCATTGAAAAAACTTATCAAGCATCTTGATCTATCTCTATAGATCTTGATGCTCAATATGTAAGCAGCTTCACCGAGGTCTTTCTTTAAAAAACTCCTTTTAAACACTCCTTTATGCTTTGCAGAATAATTCTACATTATTTCCGATCAACAATATGTCATTCACATATACTTATCAGAAATGTTGTAGTGCTCCCACTCACTTTCTTGTAAATACAGGCTTCACCGTAAGTCTGTATAAAACTATATCCTTTGATCAACTTATCAAAGCATATATTCCAACTCCGAGATGCTTGCACCAGTCCATAGATGGATCGCTGGAGCTTGCACATTTTGTTAACACCTTTAGGATCGACAAAACCTTCTGGTTGCATCATATACAACTATTCTTTAATAAATTCAATAAGGAATGCAGTTTTGTTTATCCATTTGCCAGATTTCATAAAATGCGGCAATCGCTAACATGATTCGGATAGACTTAAGCATATAGATACGAGTGAGAAACTCTCGTCGTAGTCAACACCTTGAACTTGTCAAAAACCTTTTGCGACAATTCTAGCTTTGTAGATAGTAACAATACTATCAGCGTCTGTCTTCCTCTTAAAAATCCATTTAATTAACATGGCTTGCTGATCATCGAGCAAGTCAATCAAAGTCCACACTTTGTTCTCATACATGGATCCCATCTCAGATTTCATGGCCTCCAGCCATTTCGAGGAATCTGGGCTCATCATCACTTCCTCATAGTTCGTGAGGTTTATCATGGTCTAGTAACATGACATTCAGAATAGGATTACCGCACCACTCAGTGCGGACCGTACTCTGGAAAACCTACGAGGTTCTCAGAGTAACTTGATCTGAAGTTTCATGATCATCATCATTAGCTTCCTCACTAATTGGTGTAGAAATCACCGAACTGATTTCAGTGATGAACTATTTTCCAATTCGGGAGAAGGTACAGTTTACCTCATCAAGTCCTACTTTCCTCCAACTCACTTCTTTCGAGAGAAACTCCTTCTCTAGAAAGGATCCATTTTAGCAACGAATATCTTGCCTTCGGATCTGTGATAGAAGGTGTACCCAACAATTTCCTTTGGGTATTCTATGAAGATGCACTACTTCGATTTGGGTTTGAGCTTATCAGGTTGAAAACCTTTTTCACATAAGCATCGCAACCCCAAACTTTAAGAAGCGACAGCTTAGGTTTACTGCTAAACCATAGTTCATACGGTGTCGTCTCAACGGATTTAGATGGTGCCCTATTAAAGTGAATGCAGCTATCTCTAATGCATAACCCCAAAACAATAGTGGTAAATCGGTAAGATACATCATAGATCTCACCATATTAAATAAAGTGCGGTTACGACATTCGGACACACCATAACGTTGTGGTGTTCCAGGTGGCGTGAGCTGTGAAACTATTCCACATTATTGAAGACCAAACTCGTAACTCAAATATTCATCTCCACGATCAGATCGCATAAACTTTATTTTCTTGTTACGATGATTTTCCACTTCACTCTGAAATTCTTTGAACCTTTCAACTATTTTAGACTTATGTTTCATCAAGTAGATATATCCATATCTGCTCAAATCATCTGTGAAGGTCAGAAAATAACGATACCCGCCGCGAGCCTCAACACTCATCGGATCGCATACATTAGTATGTATTATTTCCAATAAGTCAGTTGCTTGCTCCATTGTTCCGGAGAACGGAGTCTTAGTCATCTTGCCCATGAGGCATGGTTCGCAAGCATCAAGTGATTCATAATCAAGTGATTCCAAAATTCCATCAGCATGGAGTTTCTTCGTGCGCTTTACACCAATATGACCAAAACGGCAGTGCCACAAATAAGTTGCACTATCATTATTAACTTTGCATCTTTTGGCTTCAATATTATGAATATGTGTATTACTACGATCGAGATCCAACAAACCATTTTCGTTGGTGTGTATGACCATAGAAGGTTTTATTCATGTAAACAGAACAACAATTGTTCTCTAACTTAAATGAATTACCGTATTGCAATAAACATGATCAAATCATATTCATGCTCAACGCAAACACCAAATAACACTTATTTAGGTTTAACACTAATCCCAAAAGTATAGGGAGTGTGCGATGATGATCATATCAATCTTGGAACTACTTCCAACACTCATCGTCACTTCCGCTTCAACTAGTCTCTGTTTATTCTCAGAACTCCTGCTTCAGTTACTAATCTTAGCAACCGAACAAGTATCAAATACTCAGGGGCTACTATAAACACTAGTAAGGCACATATCAAAAACCTGTATATCAAATATACCTTTGTTCACTTTGCCATCCTTCTTATCCACCAAATGTTCAGGGCATTTCCGCTTCCAGTGACCATTTCTTTTGCAGTGTAAGCACTCAGTTTCAGGCTTTGGTACAGCTTTGGTCTTCTTCATGGGAGTGACAACTTGCTTGTCATTCTACTTGAAGTTTTCCTTTTCTTTCCCTTTGCCCTTTTCTTGAAACTAGTGGTATTGTCAATCATCAACACTTGATGCTCTTTCTTGATTTCTACATTCGTCGATTTCAACATCATGAAGAGCTCGGGAATCGTTTTCGTCATCCCTTGCATACTATAGTTCATCACGAAGTTCTAGTAACTTAGTGATGGTGACTAGAGAATTCTGTCAATCACTATCTTATCTAGAAGATTAACTCCCACTTGATTCAAGCGATTGAAGTACCCAGACAATCTGAGCACATGCTCACTAGTTGAGCGATTCTCCTCCATCTTTTAGCTATAGAACTTGTTGGAGAGTTCATATCTCCCAACTCGGGTATTTGCTTGAAATATTAACTTCAATTCCTGGAACATCTCATATGGTCCATGACGTTCAAAACATCTTTGAAGTTCCGATTCTAAGCCGTTAAGCATGGTGCACTAAACTATCAAGTAGTCATTATATTGAGCTAGCCAAACGTTCATAACGTGTGCATCTGCTTCTGCAATAGGTCTGTCACCTAGAGGTGCATTAAGGACATAATTCTTCTGTGCAGCAATGAGGATAAACCTTAGATCACGGATCCAATCCGCATCATTGCTATTAACATCTTTCAACACAATTTTCTCTAGGAACATATCAAAATAAACATATGAAAGCAACAACGCGAGCTATTGATCTACAACATAATTTGCAAAATACTACCAGGACTAAGGCCGCGTTCGTTTTCTCTCCGCTCCTGGAACTCCGCTCCGGGAGAGGACCATACTTTACCTAAATTTGATGGAGCTGGCAAAACCCAACTCCCCAACTCTGCGGAGCGGGGAAGTTCCGAACAGGGCTTAAGTTCATGATAAATTTAAGTTCAATTAATCATATTACTTAAGAACTCCCACTTAGACAGACATCTCTCTAGTCATCTAAGTGATCACGTGATCCAAGTCAACTAAACCATAACCGATTATCATGTGAGATGGAGTAGTTCTCAATGGTGAACATCACTATGTTGATCATATCTACTATATGATTCACGCTCGACCTTTCGGTCTCCGTGTTCCGAGGCCATATCTGCATATGCTAGGCTCGTCAAGTTTAACTCGAGTATTCTGCGTGTGCAAAACTGGCTTGCACCCGTTGTAGATGGACGAGAGCTTATCACACCCGATCATCACGTGGTGTGCGGGCACGATTTAACTTTGGCAACGGTGCATACTCAGGGAGAACACTTCTTGATAATTAGTGAGAGATCATCTTAAAATGCTACCGTCAAACAAAACAGAATAAGATGTATAACAGATAAACATCATATGCAATCAAAATATGTGACATGATATGGCCATGATCATCTTGCGCCTTTAATCTCTATCTCCAAAGTACTGTCATGATCTCTATCGTCACTGGCACGACATCATGATCTTCATCATCTTGATTTATATCAATGTGTCGTCGCATGGTTGTCTCGCCAACTATTGCTCTTGCAACTATTGCTATCGCATAGCGATAAAGTAAAGCAATTATTTGGCACTTGCATCTTATGCAACAAAGAGACAACCATAGGGCTTCTGCCAGTTGCCGATAATTTTAACAAAACATGATCATCTCATACAACAACTTATATCTCATCACGTCTTGACCATATCACATCACAACATGCCCTGCAAAAACAAGTTAGACGTCCTCTACTTTGTTGTTGCAAGTTTTACGTGGCTGCTATGGGCTGAGCAAGAACCGTTCTTACCTACGCATCAAAAAGCACAACGATAGTTTGTCAAGTTGGTGTTGTTTTAACCTTCGCAAGGACCGGGCGTAGCCACACTCGGTTCAACTAAAGTTGGAGAAACTGACACCCGCCAGCCACCTGTGTGCAAAGCACGTCGGTACAACCAGTCTCGCGTAAGCGTACGCGTAATGTCGGTCCGGGCCGCTTCATCTAACAATACCGCCGAACCAAAGTATGACATGCTGGTAAGCAGTATGACTTGTATCGCCCATAACTCACTTGTGTTCTACTCGTGCATATAACATCAACGCATAAAACCTAGACTCTGATGCCACTGTTGGGGAACGTAGTAATTTCAAAAAAATTCCTACGCACACGCAAGATCATGGTGATGGCATAGCAACGAGAGGGGAGAGTGTTGTCTATGTACCCTCATAGACCGTTAAGCGGAAGCGTTATGACAATGCGGTTGACGTAGTCGTACGTCTTCACGATTCGACCGATCCAAGCACCGAACGTACGGCACCTCCGTGTTCAGCACACGTCCAGCTCGATGACGTCCCTCGGGCTCCAATCCAGCGAAGCGTCGGGGATGAGTTCCGTCAGCACGACGGCGTGGTGACGATCTTGATGTTCTACGGCGCGCAGGCTTCGCCTAAACTCCGCGACGATATGGTGAGGTGGAATATGGTGGAGGGGGCACGCGACACGGCTAAGGAACGATCCGTAGATCAACTTCTGTGTCTATGGGGTGCCCCTGCCCCCGTGATATAAAGGAGTGGAGGAGGGGAGGGCGGCCCTCTCTATGGCGCGCCCTAGGGGAGTCCTACTCCCACCGGGAGTAGGATTTCCCCTTTCCTAGTAGAACTAGGAGCCCTTCCAAGTAGTAGGAGTAGGAGGGAAGGAAAGGGAAGGGAAAAGGAGAAGGAAGGAAGGGGGCGCCCCCCCTCCCTAGTCCAATTCGGACTAGCCAATGGGGAGGGGTGCGGCCACCCTTTGAGGCCTTTCTCTCCTTTCCCGTATGGCCCATAAAGGCCCAATACGAATTCCCGTAACTCCCCGGTACTCCCGAAAATACCCGAATCACTCGGAACCTTTCCGAACTCCGAATATAGTCGTCCAATATATCGATCTTTACGTCTCGACCATTTCGAGACTCCTCGTCATGTCCCCGATCTCATCCGGGACTCCGAACTCCTTCGGTACATCAAAACTCATAAACTCATAATAAAACTGTCATCGTAACGTTAAGCGTGCGGACCCTACGGGTTCGAGAACTATGTAGACATGACCTAGAACTGTTTCCGGTCAATAACCAATAGTGGAACCTGGATGTTCATATTGGCTCCTACATATTCTACGAAGATCTTTATCGGTCAAACCGCATAACAACATACATTGTTCCCTTTGTCATCGGTATGTTACTTGCCCAAGATTCGATCGTCGGTATCCAATACCTAGTTCAATCTCGTTACCGGCAAGTCTCTTTACTCATTCTATAATAATCAATCCCGTAACTAACTCATTAGTTACAATGCTTGCAAGGCTTAAGTGATGTGTATTACCGAGAGGGCCCAGAGATACCTCTCCGACAATCGGAGTGACAAAACCTAATCTCGAAATACGCCAACCCAACATGTACCTTCGGAGACACCTGTAGAGCACCTTTATAATCACCCAGTTACGTTGTGACGTTACACAAAGTGTTCCTCCGGTAAACGGGAGTTGCATAATCTCATAGTTGTAGGAACTTTGTATAAGTCATGAAGAAAGCAATAGCAACATACTAAACGATCAAGTGCTAGGCTAACGGAATGGGTCAAGTCAATCATATCATTCTCCTAATGATGTGATCCCGTTAATCAATCGACAACTCATGTCTATGGTTAGGAAACATAACCATCTTTAATTAACGAGCTAGTCAAGGAGAGGCATACTAGTGACACTCTGTTTGTCTATGTATTCACACATGTATTATGTTTCCGGTTAATACAATTCTAGCATGAATAATAAACATTTATCATGAAATAAGGAAATAAATAATAACTTTATTATTGCCTCTAGGGCATATTTCCTTCAACAGTACCCTACAAAAGAAGAGAAGAATCACCTAAAAGGAGAAGTAGAAGAGAAGAATCACCACCAAGAGAGAGGAGGAGTAAAGATGATCGTTATGAACGAAGAACATCCCGGAGAAGCAAGGATTTGGAAAGGAAGGACAAATCATCAAGGAGCTACACAAAACGAAGACATCAAGCTCATGTTGGTGAATGGGTATCCGGCTCCAACTCCGACAATCACTCCGAGAGAAGCTATCACTCTGACTCCGAATATACTCAAGATGAAGGTGTTGCCGGTCTAGCACTTGTGTCAACCAACTCCTACGACATATTTGATTCACCAAAGGAAGGACTTGGAAGATGCTTCATGGCTAAAGGCCCAAAGGTAACACACCCCGACTATGTTGATTTCAATAGTGATGAAGATGACTTGTTAGGTGATGATGATTTACTTGTTGACAACTCTAGTGATGAATACTATGATGAAACATCAATTAATCATGCTAATCAAGATAAAACGAATGACAATGATAAGGAGAAGATTGAGCTCTTAACTAAATAACTAAACACTCTTAAGTTAGCTCATGAAACTATCTTAGAAGATCATCGAGAACTTTTAAGGACTCATGAGAAGTTACGCTTTGAAAAGCTCAACCTTGAGCAAGAGCATGAGTTCTTAAAGGCAATCAATGATGATCTTCGTAAGAAAAGTTCTTCTTACATTGCCAAGCGTTTACTCTTATCTACTTACATGCCTCAAGTCAAGTCTATTAACAAGAACAAGAAGGATTCTTCCTCTAGTAGTAACAATAATCATGCTAAATCCAATGTTGTTGCTTCTAGTAGTTCTCTTGATTCCACTAATGATTCTCTTAGCCAAGTTACACTTGAGCAAGAAAATAGCTTATTGAAGGGAATTATAGAGAAAGGTGTTTACAAGAGCCTTGCCGGGAGTAAGCAATTTGAGGAAATTGTACGCAAGCAAGGAAGGCACCGGAAGAACCAATGTGTTGGTTTTGAACGAAAGTTCAATGCCAATGGAGTTGAGTGGGAAGAAGATCAATACCCCAAGATGAAGTTTGTTCCTTAACAAGAGAAGTATGATCCTACTTCCTTCAAAGGGACACAAGCTCAAGATGATCTTCCACCACAAGACCACAAGCAAAAAGGCAAGGATAAGCTTCAAGAGGAGATTGGTGCATTTGAAGAAGCTCCTAAGGCCTTGGTCAAGTGGGTTCCCAAGACTACATCGAGTTCTACTTCATCAAGTACAACTACAACTCCAAGGATTCCCATCAAGATGATGTGGATCCCGAAGAAGAAGAACTAGAGAGTTCTTGAGGGTGACTCCGCCAACATATTTCACTCATATCATTTTGGCAACAACAAGTGCAATCAACTTTCACATCTTGCACTAGTTCAAGGAGTCACAAACCCTCTTGTTGGTAAGACAAGGGACAAGGTAACCAAATGCTTTCATAGACATCATCTTATGTGTGCATCACTCCATGTCTATGGATATCCTTGTTTGTTCCTTGTGGGACTAACCCGTGTAGGTATTGAAAGTGCAACTCACTCCAAAGGATTGCTCCAAATGATCTACATCGACATTGAGCATCTACATCTTCAACACCTACATGAACTCATCATCGACAAAACCCAAGGTTAGTTCATCCCTCTTATGGGGATATCTCACATCTAGGGGGAGCTTTACTCTAAGAATTGAGTCAAAGCAACTCTAATGGTGTGAACACACCAATGCATTATGTAAAAGTGGTAACCCCACTTGAGCTTAAACGATGAGTATGACCTATGATCAAATGTTCTCATTTGACTCCTAAGTCAATATACTCATATATAGATGACCTAGTCATCGCCAATTGCTTGATAGATGCTAGAATTGGTTGTGCATGCTTTGCCACATATTTCATTTGCCATTTTATTGTGTGAGCATGTTGTTTGCATATTTTACTCATTCGAGGACATCCACTTGTTGTTTTGATTGATTGGTTCTTTTTATTTTGCTAAGTGGATGGACAAGAATGCCTAAGAACCTTCTCTAGATATCTATGCTTTTCTTGTCTCAAACTCTATTCATGCTACATCACAAAATTTGATCAAGTCAGATTCGAACCACTCTGTGTGAGGAGCACTCGGAGTCCCCGATTCGTTATAGACTTAAACTTCCAAAACTTCTTTGTGTGTTTTGGTCTGACCGATTCTTCCATTTCGGTCATACCGAGATCACTAAGTCGATCTAGGTTTTCAATCTCGGTGCAACCGATTTTAACTTTTCGATCACACCGAGTTGTTCCACTCGGTCACACCGACAGGGTCGGGCTATATATACCCACGGGCAAAAATTTGGAAACTTTCTCTAAACTCTTTCGCCCGCGCTTAGCCCGCTCTGCCTCCAGGGTCTCCGAATCGTCCTCCTCATCGCCAGCTGCCTCCAGTCGCTGGTCTCCGCCGCCGTCAACGGAAATCATCCCCGCCATTGCCACCGTAGCGAGTTCATCGAGGAACTACGGTATGGACTCGATCACTATGCTATCCCCATCTGATTCCTAGCACATTGTGTTCGCCATGAATCTTGCCACGATTGAAACTATCTTATCTAGTCAAAACACTCCGTAGATTAGAGATGAATTGAAAATTTAGGGTTAGGTTTCCACCGAAACCATCTCGGACCCACCACCGATTCGACTAAGGCCATTGTGTCGGGGAACGTTGCATAAAATAAAAAATTTCCTACATTCACCAAGATCAATCTAGGAGTTCATCTAGCAACGAGAGAGAGGAGTGCATCTACATACCCTTGTAGATCGCGAGCGGAAGCGTTCAAGAGAACGGGGTTGAGGGATTCGTACTCGTCGTGATCCAAATCACCGGAGATCCTAGCGCCGAACGGACGGCACCACCAAGTTCAACACACGTACGGTCAGCGTGACGTCTCCTCCTTCTTGATCCAGCAAGGGGAAGGAGAGGTTGATCAAGATCCAGCAGCACGACGGCGTGGTGCTGGATGCAGCAGGGATCCGGCAGGGCTTCGCCAAGCGTCTGCGGGAGGGAGAGGTGTAGCAAGGGGGAAGGGAGGTGCCAAGTGCAAGGGTGCGTCTACCCTCCCTCCCCCCTCTTTATATAGGGTCCCTAGGGGGAGCGCCGGCCCTGGAGATGGGATCTCCAAGGGGCGCCGGCCAGGGGGGAGGCTTGCCCCCCAAGGCAAGTGGAGGCGCACCCCACCCTAGGGTTTCCAACCCTAGGCGCAGGGGGGCCAAGTGGGCGCACCAGCCCACTAGGGGCTGGTTCCCTCCCCACTTCAGCCCACGTGGCCCTCCGGGATAGGTGGCCCCACCCGGTGGACCCCCGGGACCCTTCCGGTGGTCCCGGTACAATACCGGTGACCCCCGAAACTTTCCCGATGGCCGAAACAGCACTTCCTATATATAATTCTTCACCTCCGGACCATTCCGGAACTCCTCGTGACGTCCAGGATCTCATCCGGGACCCCGAACAACTTTCAGGTTGCTGCATATTCATATCTCTACAACCCTAGCATCATCGAACCTTAAGTGTGTAGACTCTACGGGTTCGGGAGACATGTAGACATGACCGAGACGCCTCTCCAGTCAATAACCAACAGCGGGATCTGGATACCCATGTCGGCTCCCACATGCTCCTCGATGATCTCATCAGATGAACCATGATGTCGAGGATTCAATCATTCCCGTATACAGTTCCCTTTGTCAATTGGTATGTTACTTGCCTCAGACTCGATCGTCGGTATCCCAATACCTCGTTCAGTCTCGTTACCGGCAAGTCACTTTACTCGTACCGTAATGCATGATCCCGTGACCAGACACTTGGTCACATTGAGATCATTACGATGATGCATTACGGAGTGGGCCCAGAGATACCTCTCCGTCATACAGAGTGACAAATCCCAATCTCGATTCGTGCCAACCCAACAGACACTTTCGGAGATACCCGTAGTGCACCTTTATAGCCACCCAGTTACGTTGTGACGTTTGGCACACCCAAAGCACTCCTACGGTATCCGGGAGTTGCAAAATCTCATGGTCTAAGGAAATGATACTTGACATTTGGAAAAGCTCTAGCGAAACGAACTACACAATCTTTGTGCTATGCTTAGGATTGGGTCTTCTCCATCACATCATTCTCCTAATGATGTGATCCTGTTATCAATGACATCCAATGTCCATAGTCAGGAAACCATGACTATCTGTTGATCAACGAGCTAGTCATGTAGAGGCTTACTAGGGACTTGTTGTGGTCTATGTATTCACATACGTATTACGATTTATTATCATGAATAAAGAAATATAATAATAACCATTTTATTATTGCCTCTAGGGCATATTTCCAACAGTCTCCCACTTGCACTAGAGTCAATAATTGTCACATCCCTAGCTTCTGGCATTGCACTAGGCTAACTTCATGTGTGCATCATGTTTTTACTTTGAAGAAACTTGAAATGGGGATGTCCAAACCCTAGTACCAAATGGAATTCAAATAGGTTCAACCTAAAAATATTTTCAGTAAATCCAAATGGCTTTCAAAAATGTTCATCATTTCTAGAAAATGCTAGAACCATAACCATAGGTGTTGCACATTTTTCCATGATATATTTGGTCACTGAATTAAATCATATGTACTTTGCATTTGGGCATTTAAATGCTAGTAAATATTTTAAATGCTCAAATAATTCTGGAAATAAGTGTGGGATGTTGGAATTAATCTAAATAGATCCTATGATTATTTTCAGGATTTTTGAAGGTGTCTAACTGTTTTTAATAAAGCCACAAACTTACAAAAAAATAGAAAAACATAAATAAAAGAGAGAGAGACTAACCTGGGCCAACTTACCTGGCGCCTACCAAAGCCCACCTGGCCGGCCTACTACTGTGCGGCCCAGCCCACAGCGCCCTGCCAGTCATCCCTAACCTCTGCCAGTAGGCAGAGGCGGGACAGCGCACGCGCGCGCGAGGCGCCACGCCTCCTCCCTGCTCGCCTGCCTCACCGAGGCGCCTCGAAGCCCTCCTCGGTGCCGCTCTGGACCCCCGACCCCCTCACTTTTCCCCTTCGTCTCTCCCTCGCCTCTCCCTCTCGCCACCGAACACGCCCATCGCCGCCGTTCGCCGTTGCCGCGACCACCGCCGTTCCGACGATGCCCCGAGCTGCTCCCGTGCTCCTCCACCTCGTCGCCAACCCCCTCACCGAGTCATGTGACTGGAAGACCCCCGAAGTGCCTCCCCCGGCATCTTCTTCCTCCTCGGGTCGCCGAGATCGCCGGCGACCTTCCGCCGTCACCAGCCCCTCCCCGAGCTCGCCGACCGCCTCGTCCGAACCGTCGTGAGCTTCTCTCTCTATCCCCCCTGTTACCTCACTCCTGGGCGTCCTTTAGCCGCATCTTCTGTCAAGGCCGAACCCACCGCCACACGAGCTCGTCGCCGGTGATGCTCCGGTGACCATTTGGTCCCGGGCATGCGCCCATCGTACTCAGCGCACCACATAGGTGCTAATCGCACATCGCCACGGCCAGCGCAACCGCGTCCCCGCACGCCCCCGAGCTCCGGCCGTCGCAAAGCTCGTCGTTGATGCCTCTGTAGGCCACCCCAGCTCCAGCCGCCTCCACCACTGGATGCGCCACTCCGCCAGCTCCCCGTAGATGCTTCCCGTGCACCAAACCGGACCCTGTAGCGAAATCCCGATGCCCTCCGCCGCGTTTTGGTCGCCGCCGGCAGAACTCCGACGAAGCCAACGTGGCGCTGTCATTAGCCACTAATGACGCCCTAACAAACCCCCTAGCTCATTGACACCTGGGCCCCACGCCCTAACTAATCTAGGTTTAATTTCTGTTTAGATTAGTTTAATAAGGCGGGACCCACCAGTCAGAGTTGACTATGCTAACATGTCCGTTGACCCGACCCCACCGTCGGTTTCACTAAACACCATCGTGTCAGCGACGGTGGACCCCCATCGGTCAGTTTGACCTAGACCGTGTTCGTTGACCTGCTGACATCATGACGATGTCAGCCGACCTGATAGTTATTTTCTGGAATTTTAAATAAATCAGAAATGATTTATAAATTTCGGAAAATAATGCAAACTTCAAAAATTCATAGTAATTCAACCGTAACTCCAAATGAAATAGATTATATATGAAAAATGATCAAAAAATCCATTCTATCCATCTGTACTGCTTTCATGCATGTTAGAACAACTTATGACCACTGTTTAGGACAATTCAATTAAATGGCATTTAAGAAAACACATATGGAGTTTGAATTTGAATCTTTGATTCAAACCAACTTCATTTAATCTGTTACTAGTTGCATTAGCTCAAAAGACAGCATATTGACTTGTCATGATCATGCATCATATTGTGCATTGCATTGATTGTGTTCTTCCTTGTTTGCCGGTGTTTGTCCCCTCTCGATAGACATGGTTCCGACGATGTGATCGATGACACCAATGAAGAACTATACTATCTTTGGAAGTGCCAGGCAAGCAAAACGCCCTTGTTCATTCTGATACAATCCCACTCTCTCGCTCCTGCTCTATTTTACTGCATTAGGACAACAACGATACAATTGTTACTTGCTGCAGTAGTTGAACCCCTTTATCCTCTGCATGACCTGTCATTGCCACAGTAAATAGATGAAACCCACTAGCATGAGTAGGAGTTGTTTGAGCCCTGATGTGCCTACTCATTCATGCTTGTTTGTCATGCCTGCTATTGCTTAGAGTTGCGTCAGGTCTGATTCATCAGGGATGAATTGGAGGTATGTGAACATGTCCTACTGTTGAGAGCTAAGTGTCTGAACACGATTTGGTAAAGGTAGCGGTGGGAGGCCATATAGGAGTACATGGTGGGTTGTCTCATTGAAGCCGTACTTAGGAACTGAGTTCTGTGTTTGTGATCCATGAACAGTGACTACCACACATTGGGCTCCGGGCACTCCAAGCTCTCTCGACTTATTGTTGGGGAACGTTGCAGAAAATTAAAATTTTTCCTACGACTTCACCAAGATCCATCTATGAGTTCATCTAAGCAACGAGTAACGGGAGAGAGTTTGCATCTACATACCACTTGTAGATCGCGTGCGGAAGCTTGCAAGGTGATGATGGAGTCGTACTCGAACGTGATTCAGATCACCGATGCCAAGTGCTGAACGGACAGCACCTCCGTGTTCAACACATGTACGGGACGAGCGACGTCTCCTCCTTCTTGATCCAGCAAGGGGGAAGGAGAGGATGAGGAAGACAGCTCCACCGGCAAGACGACGGCGTGGTGATGGTGGAGAAGCAAGATCTCGGCAGGCCGCACGAGCTCTACGGAGGAGGAGATGTGTTGGGAGGGAGGGCTGCGCCTTGGGAGTTGGTACAGCAGCCCCCTCCTCCCCCTTTATATAGGCCCCAGGTGGCCCCTGGAGATCCAATCTGTGGGGCGGCGGCCAAGGGGTGGAGTGCCCCCAAGCCGGTGGGCGCCCCACCCCTAGGGTTTCAACCCTAGGCGCAGGGGTGGACCCTAGGGGCGCACCAGCCCTTGTGGGCTGGTTCCTTCCCTTTCAGCCCATGGGGCCCTCCGGATAGGTGGCCCCACCGGTGGACCGGGACCCTTCCGGTGGTCCCAGATTTTACCGAAACCCCAAACTTTCCCGATGGCGAAACACCACTTCCTATATATTATTCTTTACCTCCGGACCCTTCCGAACTCCTCGTGACGTCCGGGATCTCATCCGGACTCGAACAACATTCGATGGTCACATACTTGACTTCCTACTAACCCTAGCGCCACCGAACCTTAGTGTGTAGACCCTACGGGTTCGGGAGACACGCAGACATGACCGAGACGACTCTCGGCAATAACCAACAGCGGGTCGGATACCCATGTTGGCTCCCACATGCTCCTCGATGATTTCATCGGTTGAACCACGATGTCGAGGATTCGATCAAACCTCGTATGCAATTCCTTTGTCAATCGATGCGTTACTTGCCCGAGACTCGATCGTCGGTATCCCAATACCTTGTTCGGTCTCGTTATCGGCAAGTCACTTTACTCGCATCCGTAATGCATGATCCGTGGCCAACACCTTGGTCACATTGAGCTCATTATGATGATGCATTACCGAGTGGCCCAGAGATACCTCTCCGTCATACGGAGTGACAAGTCGATCTCAATCCGTGTCAACTCAACAGATACTTTCGGAGATACCGTAATGCACCTTTATAGTCACCCGATTACGTTGTGACGTTTGATACACCCAAGGCACTCCTACGGTAACCGGAGTTACACGATCTCATGGTCGAAGGAAGAGATACTTGACATTGGCAAAGCTTCTAGCAAACGAACTATACGATCTTTTATGCTATGCTTATGATTGGGTCTTGTCCATCACATCATTCTCCTAATGATGTGATCCCGTTATCAACGACATCCAATGTCCATAGTCAGAAACCATGACTATCTATTGATCACAACGAGCTAGTCAACTAGAGGCTCACTAGGGACTCATTGGGTCTAAGTGTTCACGTGTATTACGATTTCCGGATAATACAGCTTATAGCATGAACAAAAGACAATTATCATGAACATTGAAATATAATAATACTTTTATTATTGCCTCTAGGGCATATTTCCAACAGTCTCCCACTTGCACTAGAGTCACTAATCTAGTTACATTGTGATGAATCGAACACCCATAGAGTTCGGTGTTGATCATGTTTTGCACGCGAGAGAGGTTTAGTTAACGGATCTGCGACATTCAGATCCGTGTGCACTTTGCAAATCTCTATGTCTCCATCTTGAACACTTTCACGGATGGAGTTGAAGCGACGCTTGATGTGCTGGTCTTCTTGTGAAACCTGGGCTCCTTGGCTAGGGCAATAGCTCGGTGTTGTCACGAGAAGAGTTTGATCGGCCCCGACGCATTGGGTATGACTCTAGGTCGGTGATGAACTCCTTCACCCAAATCGCTTCATGCGCTGCCTCCGAGGCTGCCATGTACTCCGCTTCACACGTAGATCCCGCCACGACGCTCGCTTGCGGCTGCACCAGCCATCGCTCCACCATTCAACATATACACGTATCCGGTTTGTGACTTAGAGTCATCAGATCTCGAGTCGAAGCTAGCATCGACGTAACCCTTTACGACGAGCTCTTCGTCTCCTCCATAAACGAGAAACATGTCCTTTGTCCTTTTCGGTACTTCAGATATTCTTTACCGCTGTCCGGTGTTCCTTGTCGGGTTACTTTGGTATCTTGCAACCAAACTAATGGCAAGGTTTACATCGGTCCAGTACACAGCATGGCATACATAATAGATCCTATGGCTGAAGCATAGGGATGACACTCATCTCTTCTTTATCTTTTGCCGTGGTCGGTGATCGAGCCGAGCTCAATCTCACACCTTGTAACATAGGCAAGAACCCTTCTTGGACTGATCCATTTTGAACCTCTTCAAAATCTTATCAAGGTATGTGCTTTGTGAAAGACCTATGAGGCGCCTCGATCTATCCCTATAGATCTTGATGCCTAATATATAAGCAGCTTCTCCAAGGTCCTTCATTGAAAAACACTTGTTCAAGTAGGCCTTAATGTTGTCCAGAGTTTCAGTATCATTTCCCATCAAGAGTATGTCATCTACATATAGTAGGAGAAATGCTACTGAGCTCCCACTCACTTTCTTGTAAACGCAGGCTTCTCCATAAGTGCATAAACCCAAATGCTTTGATCATCTCATCAAAGCGAATGTTCCAACTCCGAGATGCTTGCACCAGTCCATAAATGGATCGCTGGAGCTTGCATACTTTGTTAGCGTTCTGAGGATCGACAAAACCTTCCGGCTGCATCATATACAGCTCTTCCTTAAGATGTCCATTAAGGAATGCCGTTTTGACGTCCATCTGCCATATCTCATAATCATAGTATGCGGCAATTGCTAACATGATTCGGACGGACTTAAGCTTCGCTACGGGAGAGAATGTCTCGTCGTAGTCAATCCCTTGAACTTGTCGATAACCCTTAGCGACAAGTCGAGCTTTATAGATGGTAACATTACCATCCGCGTCCGTCTTCTTCTTAAAAATCCATTTATTTTCTATCGCTCGCCGATCATCGGGCAAGTCTGTCAAAGTCCATACTTTGTTTTCATACATGGATTCTATCTCGGATTTCATGGCCTCAAGCCATTTGTTGGAATCCGGCCCGCCATTGCTTCTTCATAGTTCGAAGGTTCATTGTTTTCTAGCAACATGATTTCCATGACAGGTTGCTGTACCACTCAGTGCGGAACGTGTCCTCGTGGACCTTCAAGTTCAAGAGTAACTTGATCCAAGTACCTTGATCATCATCAACGTTTTCCTCTTCAATTGGTGTGGGCATCACAGGAACGGTTTCCTGCGCTGCACCACTTTCCCGTTCGAGAGGTGGTACTTCATCGAGTTCTACTTTCCTCCCACTTACTTCTTTCGAGAGAAACTCTTTCTCCAGAAAGCATCCGTTCTTGGCAACAAAGATCTTGCCCTCGGATCTTAAGTAGAAGGTATACCCGACAGTTTCCTTAGGGTATCCTATGAATACGCATTTTTCCGACTTGGGTTCGAGCTTTTCAGGTTGAAGTTTCTTGACATAAGCATCGCATCCCCAAACTTTTAGAAACGACAGCTTAGGTTTCTTCCCAAACCATAATTCATACGGTGTCGTCTCAACGGATTTAGACGGTGCCCTATTTAAAGTGAATGTAGCTGTCTCTAGAGCGTATCCCCAAAATGATAGCGGTAAATCGGTAAGAGACATCATAGACCGCACCATATCCAATAGAGTGCGACTGACGTTCGGACACACCGTTTATTTGAGGTGTTCCAGCGGCGTGAGTTGTGAAACGATTCCACATTTTCTTAAGTGTGTACCAAATTCGTGACTTAAGTATTCTCCCCACGATCGATCGAGGAACTTTATCTTACGGTCACGTTGATTCTCTACTTCACTCTGAAATTCCTTGAACTTTTCAAAGGTCTCGGACTTGTGTTTCATTAAGTAGACATACCCATATCTACTCAAGTCATCAGTGAGAGTGAGAACATAACGATATCCTCCGCGAGCCTCAACACTCATTGGACCGCACACATCGGTATGTATGATTTCCAACAAGTTGGTTGCTCGCTCCATTGTTCCGGAGAACGGAGTCTTGGTCATTTTGCCCAAGAGGCATGGTTCGCACGTGTCAAACGATTCATAATCAAGAGACTCTAAAGTCCATCAAGATGGAGCTTCTTCATGCGCTTGACACCAATGTGACCAAGGCGGCGATGCCACAAGTATGTGGGACTATCGTTATCAACTTTACATCTTTTCGCATCCACACTATGAACATGTGTAATATTACGCCGAGATTCATTAAGAATAAACCATTGACCATCGGAGCATGACCATAAAACATATCTCTCATATAAATCGAACAACCATTATTCTCAGACTTAAATGAGTAGCCATCTCGTATCAAACGAGATCCAGATACAATGTTCATGCTCAAACATGGCACTAAATAACAATTATTGAGGTTCAAAACTAATCCCAGAGGTAAATGTAGAGGCAGCGTCGACGGCGATCACATCGACCTCGAACCATTCCCGACGCCGATCGTCACCTCGCCCTTCGCCAGTCTCCGCTTATTTCGCAGCTCTGTTGTGAGTTACAAATATGAGCAACGCCACCGTATCAAATACCCGGGAGTTACTACGAGTAATGGTAAGGTACACATCAATTACATGTATATCAAATATACCTTTGGTGTTGCGGCCTTCTTATCCGCTAAGTATTTGGGGCAGTTCCGCTTCAAATGACCCTTCCCTTGCAATAAAAGCACTCAGTCTCGTGCTTGGGTCCATTCTTTGACTTCTTCCCGCAACAAGCTTACGGGCGCGGCAACATCTTTGCCGTCCTTCTTGAAGTTCTTTTACCCTTGCCCTTCTTGAACTTAGTGGTCTTATTGACCATCAACACTTGATGTTCTTTCTTGATTTCAGCCTCTGCTGACTTCAGCTTCGAGAACACTTCAGAATGGTCTTTCCATCCCTCGCATGTTGTAGTTCATCACAAAGCTCTTGTAGCTTGGTGGGAGCGATGGAGGATTCTGTCAATGACCGCCTCATCTGGGAGGTTAATGTTCAACTTGGTCATACGGCGTGCAACCCGGACATCTTCGAGGATGTGCTCATCGACGTAACTGTTCTCCTCCATCTTACAATCAGTAGAACTTGTCGGAGACATCATATCTCTCGACCGGGCATGAGCTTGGAAAACTAGTTTCAGCTCTTGAACATCTCATATGCTCCGTGGTGCTCAAAACGCTTTTGGAGCCCCGGTTCTAAGCTGTAGAGCATGCCGCACCGAACGAGGGAGTAATCATCAAGACGAGATTGCCAAGCGCTCATAACGCCTTGGTTCTTCGACGGGAGCGTCACCTAGCGGTTCTTCTAGGACATATTGCTTCTGGCAGCTATGAGGATGATCTCGTGTTCCGGACCCGATCCGTATAGTTGCTGCCATCATCTTTCAGCTTGGTTTTCTAGGAAGCGTTGAAGTTCATGTTGACATTAGCGTTGGCCATTGATCTACAAGACATATTTGCAAAGGTTTTAGACTAAGTTCATGATAATAAAGTTATTAATCAAAATTATGAACTCCCACTTAGATTAGACATCCTCTAGTCATCTAAGTGTTACACGATCCGAGTCGACTAGCCCGTGTCCGATCATCACGTGAGACGGACTAGTCATCGTCGGTGAACATCTTCATGTTGATCGTATCTTTCATACGACTCATGTTCGACCTTTCGGTCTCCGTGTTCGAGGCCATGTCCGCACATGCTAGGCTCGTCAAGTTAACCCTAAGTGTTTTCATTTGTGTAAAACTGTCTTACACCCGTTGTATGTGAACGTAAGGATCCATCACACCCGATCATCACGTGGTGCTTAGAAACGATTTAACCGTAGCAACGGTGCACGTTAGGGAGAACACTTCTTGAAATTTTATAAGGGATCATCTTATTTACTACCGTCGTCCTAAGTAAACAAGATGCATAAACATAATAAACATCACATGCAATTATATAGTTGTGACATGATATGGCCAATATCATCAAGCTCCATTGATCTCCATCTTGGGGCTCCATGATCATCTTGTCACCGGCTTGACACCATGATCTCCATCATCATGATCTCCATCATCGTGTCTTCATGAAGTTGTCACGCTAACGACTACTTCTACTTCTATGACTAACGCGTTTAGTAATGAAGTAAAGTAGTTTACATGGCGTTCTTCAATGACACGCAGGTCATACAAAAAATAAAGACAACTCCTATGGCTTCTGCCGTTGTCATACTCATCGACATGCAAGTCGTGAATCCTATTACAAGAACATGATCTCATACATCACAATTCATCATTCATCACAACTTCTGGCCATATCACATCACATGATCAATCGCTGCAAAAACAAGTTAGACGTCCTCTAATTGTTGTTGCATCTTTTACGTGGCTGCGATTGGGTTCTAGCAAGAACGTTTTCTTACCTACGAATCACCACAACGTGATTTTGTCAACTTCTATTTACCCTTCATAAGGGCCTTGTTCATCGAATCCGCTCCAACTAAAGTGGGAGAGACAGACACCGCCAGCCACCTTATGCAACTAGTGCATGTCACCGGTGGAACCGGTCTCACGAAGCGCGTGTAAGGTTGGTCCGGCCGCTTCATCCCACAATACCGCTGAGCAAGAAAAGACTAGTAGAGGCAAGTAAGATGACAAGATCAACGCCCACAACAAATTGTGTTCTACTCGTGCATTAGAGAACTACGATAGACCTAGCTCATGATGCCTTTGTTGGGGAACGTTGCGAGAAAATTAAAATTTTTCCACGGCTTCACCAAGATCCATCTATGAGTTCATCTAAGCAACGAGTAACGGAGAGAGTTTTCATCTACATACCACTTGTAGATCGCGTGCGGAAGCTTGCAAGGTGATGATGGAGTCGTACTCGAACGTGATTCAGATCACCGATGCCAAGTGCTGAACGGACAGCACCTCGCGCTCAACACACGTGCGGGACGACCGACGTCTCCTCCTTCTTGATCCAGCAAGGGGAAGGAGAGGTTGAGGAAGACAGCTCCACCGGCAAGACGACGGCGTGGTGATGGTGGAGAAGCAAGATACTCGGCAGGGGCCGCCGAGCTCTTACGGAGGAGGAGATGTGTTGGGAGGGAGGGCTGCGCCTTGGGAGTTGGTACAGCCCCCCTCCTCCCCCTTTATATAGGCCCCTCAGGGGGCGGCCCTGGAGATCCAATCTCGGGGGGCGACAAGGGGTGGAGTGCCCCCAAGCCGGTGGGCGCCCCCCCCTAGGGTTTCAACCCTAGGCGCAGGGGTGGACCCTAGGGGCGCACCAGCCCCTTGTGGGCTGGTTCCTTCCCTTTCAGCCCATGGGGCCCTCCGGATAGGTGGCCCCACCGGTGGACCTCGACCCTTCCGGTGGTCCCAGACTTTACCGAAACCCCAAACTTTCCGATGGCGAAACACCACTTCCTATATATTATTCTTTACCTCCGGACCCTTCCGAACTCCTCGTGACGTCCGGGATCTCATCCGGGACTCGAACAACATTCGTGGTCACATACTTGACTTCCTACTAACCCTAAGCGCCACCGAACCTTAAGTGTGTAGACCCTACGGGTTCGGGAGACACGCAGACATGACCGAGATGACTCTCGGGCAATAACCAACAGCAGGGTCTGGATACCCATGTTGGCTCCACATGCTCCTCGATGATTTCATCGGTTGAACCACGATGTCGAGGATTCGATCAAACCCTGTATGCAATTCCTTTGTCAATCGATGCGTTACTGCCCGAGACTCGATCGTCGGTATCCCAATACCTTGTTCAGTCTCGTTATCGCAAGTCACTTTACTCGCATCCGTAATGCATGATCCGTGGCCAACACCTTGGTCACATTGAGCTCATTATGATGATGCATTACCGAGTGGGCCAGAGATACCTCTCCGTCATACGGAGTGACAAATCCGATCTCGATCCGTGTCAACTCAACAGATACTTTCGGAGATACCGTAATGCACCTTTATAGTCACCCGATTACGTTGTGACGTTTGATACACCCAAGGCACTCCTACGGTAACCGGAGTTACACGATCTCATGGTCGAAGGAAGAGATACTTGACATTGGCAAAGCTTCTAGCAAACGAACTATACGATCTTTTATGCTATGCTTATGATTGGGTCTTGTCCATCACATCATTCTCCTAATGATGTGATCCCGTTATCAACGACATCCAATGTCCATAGTCAGGAAACCATGACTATCTATTGATCACAACGAGCTAGTCAACTAGAGGCTCACTAGGGACTCATTGGGTCTAAGTGTTCACACGTGTATTACGATTTCCGGATAATACAGTTATAGCATGAACAAAAGACAATTATCATGAACATTGAAATATAATAATACTTTTATTATTGCCTCTAGGGCATATTTCCAACACTTATTAATCAACTTGATCTCTGTCCAGGAGTTGCAACTAGTTTCGGTGTTTGTAGGTAGTGTTAGTAGTCTACCAAGTGGCACCTGTGCATGTGGGCTTGGGACAGACTAGGCCTGAGGGCACGGTGTACCAAGTGGCACCGGATGGTGGGCTTGGGAACCCTGCTCACATTGTTTGGGGCCGTGAGCGACGCCCCGGCTAGATCTCCTTGCGGATGGAACCCGAATAGGCGATAAACCTGGATGAGAGACTTCTGTGGTTAGTTAGGTCGTGGCCGACTCCCTCGCCAGGCTTCCGCTTGAAGGTAGCCGAGATACATGAGGTTTACATGGTGGTAAGTGGCGAGAGCGTGTGTGAATAAGTACACCCCTGCAGGGTTAATATGATCTATTCGAATAGCCGTGTCCGCGGTAAAGGACTTCTGGGTTGCCTATACAGTTCATAGACAACTGAAAGTGGATACTCTAAAATGTGCAAGATAAGCGTGAGTGCTATGGGTGGCGTTCTCATAGGGAGACGGGAGCGGATCCATAGCGGAGTATTGATATAGTGAATATGTGGACTCGTGTGCGCCACCTCAAAAGAGTTACTTGCAGTCGTAGTTCAGGATAGCCACCGAGTCAAAGCTGGCATGCTGCAGTTAAACCCCACCATCCCCTTTGTTGATAATGATGCATATGTAGATAGTTCTGATGTAAGTCTTGCTGGGTACATTTGTACTCACGTTTGCCTATTTTATGTTTTTGCAGAGAGACTTACGTCTCACTAGTAGTTCTACGTGGACTTCGCTGTTTAGCTTGCTACCTCAGCTACGATATTGTGCCCTCGGCAGGATCTAGTAGATAGTCAGGCTTCTCAGCCTTTTTCATTTGTAGATGTCTGTACTCAGACATGTTGAGCTTCCGCTTGTGCTTTGACTTGTATGCTCTAAATGTTGGGTCATGAGACCCATGTTTGTAATATCTCGCTCCTCGGAGCCTATTGAATAAAATACTTGAGTTGTAGAGTCATGTTGTGATGCCATGTTGTATTTGCACATATCGAGCATATTGTGTGAATGTTATTGAAATGCTTGGTATGTGTGGGATCTGACTATCTAGTTGTCTATCCTTAGTAGCCTCTCTTACCGGGAAATGTCTCCTAGTGCTTCCTTCGAGCCATGGTAGCTTGCTACTGCTCCGGAACACTTAGGCTGGCGGCATGTGTCCTTCGTTCACGTGTCCGTCCTTCGGGAAATGTCACGCGATGAATACCGAGTCTGTTAGCCCGCTGCAGCCCGGTTCACCGGAGTCTGCTAGCCCAGTGCTACAGACTGGATTCACTCGGCTGATGACCAACACGCTCGATGTTGGGTCATGGATGCCTGTCCTGTAAGTTTGTGCCACTTTGGGTTTACGACTAGTCATGTCAGCCGGGCTCCTTATCATATGGATGCTAGCAACACTATCATATCGTGTGCCAAAAGGCATAAACGGTCCCGGCAAAGGTAAGGCGACACCGTGGGAATACCGTGCGTGAGGCCGCAAAGTGATATGAGGTGTTACATGCTAGATCGATGTGGCATTGAGTCGGGGTCCTAACAGCTTTGGTATCAGAGCTTGACTGCTTATAGGATTACCAAGCCAAACTGGTCGAAGTTGAGTCTAGAAATTCTTTAGTTATATAAGGGAATTGATTGTGGGATGGAACGTAGGGCTCTTTTACTCCTTTACCTTATGTCCTTCTGATCTAAGTCACCCTCTTCTTCTCTACGGGGTTAAGAACTAGGCCTTCTCTTCTTTCTATCAGGATCACGTATTACTAATCCGTAGACTTATATGATTGTTGGTTTCAAGCCTCAGTTAAGTTCCTACTACTTCCGTATGTTAATTGTTGATCTCGAAACCTTGATATTGTGCTTCTGAGTGGCGATGCCACCATTTTGTAGCATGTCTAAATTCTTCTGAGCATTTACAGCCGTTATGCTGTCCGAGTCATCCCAAGTTTCTAAATAGTCTGATGCATTTGCAAATTCCTTCTTACCGTTCCTATGTTCCTTTGGCCAGATTAACCACACCAACTAGTGTGTTGAAGTACTTCATTGCCTTGGTATATATGTTGGAGCTAGTATTATGACCCTAGGTGTCTTAGAGTACCACCTAGTAAGCTAGCCATGATTTGTGTTCCCAGTGTGATGATTCTGGCCTTTATTCTCGAAAGCATCCTGTGATGCCACTTAGTAGTAGGTATTCTACTCCTTGGGTTTTGAACCCGAGATTCACCCTACTTACCTCGTGTTGATAGTGTTTGCTAGTTCCATTAGGATATTAGTAACCTTTGCGATAGTCCTCGAGGTCCGTGGTATATCGTTCTTCCTAATACCATGAACCATTCTTGGCAGGAGTTCTTTTGAACCAAAGGACACAACCAGAGTGCTCTTGATGAGTTCTCCATTCTATATTGTGAATCTGCCAGTTCTACCTTCTACATGGGTTATCCGGAAGAAATGTTGATCTTTGTTCGACCTACTAATCTATGCATCCACAACTCAGAAAGATATATGTTCCTTTGAGTTGTCCCTCTTCAGTCGTATTCCGATCTTCGTCTATCAATTGATAGTCAGGAGTAATTGTGCATTCGTGTTATCGATGCTTATTAATCCTATGGTCCGTCAAGCCATTCTATTCAGGATGACTAGGAGAAACAAACTCCAGTACCTCATCCATATCCAGGATTGGGTGAAAACAGTTGTGCTCCGCAGATCAAATTGCTAATCTAGCTCTTGTTCTGTTCTACCTTGGAGTATTACCATCTTTATATCAAGAAAATCATGAGAAATGCACCATCTCTCATGAATTCTTGACGTACTGATACTTCTCGCCCTCATTATTCGTTCCCCGGTTCTGTGTTATCGTAGCCGGAGTGCCGACAAGTGAATCGTGATGTGTGAAATCTATACTCCTAGCAACTCCGTCGCCATAGCAACTCCGTTGCTTGGTAGTTTAATAGACAACAACCTCATTCTTAGCGTGCTGATTATTGAATCATCATTCTAAGATAGATTGTGCTACCTAGTCCTTATTTCCGGTGCACTCCTCGGTCAATGAGTTAGGATTGTGCCAGTCCCTCGCTCTTGTAACCATATCGTCTTGCCCTGAAAAGCAAGGTTGTTCTCAATATCTTCTCAGAAGTATTACCAGGTTGTCACCTGACTGCTATGTTGAGTTCGTGATCAAGATGGTTTCTTGTAAACCACCCCTTCTCCAAGAATCTGTGTGGGATACCCCTGAGCTAGTTGGTCAAGCTAAACAACAACTTGGAGAGTTGGAAGATAAAAGCTTGTCTGACTTAGTTTATATTAAGGGATATCTTTCTGTGTGTGTGTTGAAGAAAGATGATATCTTCATCAATTGGTCCTTGTGATCAGTTGTTGGACCTATTGTCTTACCCCATCTTTGATTTGAGTATGGGCTATCGTCAAATTAAATCAGAACCAACGATGTTCATAATGTTATCTTACTCGTGGTTGTTCCCTCGAGCATACATCATTATATATTTTTTTGGTCTGACCAATGCTATCCCCGTGTTCACGTGATGGTGGAAGTCCAGTGATATGGAAATTCAAATGAGTTGATGTTGAGTCCATCAGCAGCATTTTGTCTCCCCCATGATTCATGTTGAACATCAACCTAGTGTTGAAAATTTTGTAAGCAATGCCTTCGTGTTCTGTTCATGTAGCTTATGCTTGGATGGAAGAAGTGACTTCCTCGAATTCATGTGCATTTGGTGCAAGTTGCCGTCGTGAGTTCGAGACAGATTGTTTTGTTTTCCCTGGAATCATCTCAAGTCAGTCATGCATGTGCGAAGTATGCTATGGTTTGATAGGCTCGCTACCTCCATTCTATATGTGTCCCTAGCACACCAAGCCACTGACTGACTTGTTCAAGGAGAAGAAGTTCCTTCTTAAGAGTATACCTTATGTAAGGACTTCGATATCCTCGATGATGGATTCCCCACCTGAACTCCGTAGTATTTTATTATAAGACTACTACGTGGCCATGCTTGTCTGGGACAGTGTGTTCACATGTATGTAGCAGAACCAGCTCATGTTTTGGAGCTTGCTATTGTAGTTCATTCCCCGAGAATATCGCAATGTCATATCGTCGATTTGTGTTGCAAACTTTCATTTTTCTTCCTAGACTCGATGAGTCTGGATTGTCCTGACCCCAACCAGATCTGAATCTCAGGCAGATATGATGGTTGGAACATTTCCCAAGAACTATAATATTGGTCTCTCTGTAACCGGTAAAGAGGATGTCGTGGCCAACACGTCCAGCCGGAAGACCTATTACTGTAGTAACTTGATTAAGGAAGTTGGCCACCTCCCCATAAGGATTTCGTAGGATACTACTTCCGTAGTTATTCCTTATGGATTCTTGTGCTCCCGAAGTCCGACCTTTACTTGATGTTCTATGTATCAAACCATTTTAATAAATGGGTTGCACTAGCACATCAAGGAGAACATTAAAAGCGGAGTGCTAAATGTCTCTCGGTCGATCATTCAGATTTCGTCCCTTGGCCTCGCTAAGGTGAAATCCGAGAAGGTGTTATCTTCCTTTGCATCTGCATTATCCATCACTATTCATCATGGTAGTATGTTATGTTGCCAGGATCCTTCACACGGATATTGGTAAAACCTTGATGAATATGGAAATGCTCAAGTTCTTGAGAGCACGCACAAGCGCTAGGTGTTATCATCAGCACTAACTGGGATTACTCTCAGTTTCTTTGGTTATGCAAAAACTTTTCAAACAGTGGACTCACTCTCTACTATTGAGCTTTTCCCCAGTTACTAAAATCGTCCTTTGTGTTGATTTCAACAACGTAATCCACATCATCCATTCTAATCCGGGTATGCCATTCTACCGAATCCCTCCAAACGATCGCTCGAGATTTGCCCTAGGCTGGTATAGAGAGTCTCAATGATCTCTATATCAAAGGTAATTCTTTTTGCCACTTAAGGTAATAATCTACGAATCACCCTCGTCCAGGATGTCCCGCTGTGGCATCATGGCAACTCAACTCCTCGCTACGTTGACAACCGTTCACCACCTTTTTAAGCGTGGAATTGTTGTCTACCTAGTGAACCCTCGTCATTTGTTCCACTCCATCCCTCTAGATGTGTGCTTCGTGTCTCAGCTCGAGTGATGTTGCTATGTCTCATTTCGTGAGCTGATCCTAAGTTGTTCGATCTTCGAGAAGATCGATCCTTCTAGAGTCTCCTTCTCCTCTCCTTGTCATGTTGGCTGGAGTTCTCAGAGTAAGACGACAAGACAAAGATGGTGATTGAATCAACGTTCATTTGAAGTGCAACCTCGATCGTGAAGATTGCGTTAGTTGCGTTTCCCCTTCATCTTACCCTACGCCTGAATCTCGGGACGAGATTCTTGTTTAGTAGGGGTGAGTTGTCACATCCCTAGCTTGTGGCATTGCACTAGGCTAACTTCGTGTGTGCATCATGTTTTTACTTTGAAGAAACCTGAAATGGGGATGTCCACACCCTAGTACCAAATGGAATTCAAATAGGTTCAACCTAAAAATATTTTCAGTAAATCCAAATGGCTTTCAAAAATGTTCATCATTTCTGGAAAATGCTAGAACCATAACCAGAGGTGTTGCACATTTTTCCCTGATATATTTGGTCACTGAATTAAATCATATGTACTTTGCATTTGGGCATTTAAATGCTAGTAAATATTTTAGATGCTCAAATAATTATGGAAATAAGTGTGGGCTGTTGGAATTAATCTAAACAGATCCTATGATTATTTTCAGGATTTTTGAAGGTGTCTAACTATTTTTAATAAAGCCACAAACTTACAGAAAAATAGAAAAACATAAATAAAAGAGAGAGACTAACCTGGGCCAACTTACCAGGCGCCCACCAAAGCGCACCTGGCCGGCCTACTACTGTGCGGCCCAGCCCACAGCGCCCTGCCAGTCATCCCTAACCTCTGCCAGTAGGCAGAGGCGGGACAGCGCATGCGCGCGCGAGGCGCCATGCCTCCTCCCTGCTCGCCTCCCTCACCGAGGCGCCTCGAAGCCCCTCCTCGGTGCCGCTCTGGACCCCCTGACCCCCTCACTTTTCCCCTTCGTCTCTCCCTCGCCTCTTCCTCTCGCCACCAAACACGCCCATCGCCGCTGTTCACCGTTGCCGCGACCACCGCCGTTCCAACGATGCCTCGAGCTGCTCCCGAGCTCATGCACCTAGTCGCCAACCCCCTCACCGAGCCACGTGACTGGAAGACCCCCGAAGCGCCGCCCCCGACATATTCTTCCTCCTCGGGTCGCCGAGATCGCCAGCGACCTTCCGTCGTCACCAGCCCCTCCACGAGCTCGCCAACCACCTCGTCCGAACCGTCGTGAGCTTCTCTCTCTATCCCCCCTGTTACCTCACTCCCGCGCGTCCTCTAGCCACATCTTCTGTCAAGGCCAAAACCCACCGTCGCACGAGCTCGTCGCCGGTGATGCTCCGGTGAGCATTTGGTCCCGGGCATGCGCCCATCGTACTCACCGCACCACGTAGACGCCGTAGGTGCTAATCGCACATCGCCACAGCCACCTCAACCGCGTCCCCGCACGCCCCCGAGCTCTGGCCGCCGCAAAGCTCGTCGCCGGTGCCTCTGTAGGCCACCCCAGCTCAAGCCGCCTCCACCACTGGATGCGCCACTCCGCCAGCTCCCCGTAGATGATCCCCGCGCGCCAAACCGGACCCCGTAGCAAAATCCCGATGCCCTCCGCCGTGTTTTGGTCGCCGCCGGCAGAACTCTGAGGAAGCTGACGTGGCGCTGTCATTAGCCACTAATGACGCCCTAACAAACCCCCTAGCTCACTGACACCTGGGCCCCATGCCCTAACTAATCTAGGTTTAATTTCTATTTAGATTGGTTTAGTAAGGCGGGACCCACCAGTCAGAGTTGACTATGCTGACATGTCCGCTGACCCGACCCCACCCGTCAGTGTCACTAAACACCACCGTGTCACTGACCAGCGGACCCCGCTGGTCAGGTTTGACCGAGACCGTGCCCGTTGACCTGCTGACGTCATGACGATATCAGGCTGACGCAGTAGTTATTTTCTGGAATTTTAAATAAATTAGAAAAGATTTATAAATTTCAGAAAATAATGCAAACTTCAAAAATTCATAGTAATTCAACCGTAACTCCAAATGAAATAAATTATATATGAAAAATTATCGGAAAAATCCAATCTATCCATCTGTACTGTTTAATGCATGTTAGAACAACTTATGACCACTTTTTAGGACAATTCAATTAAATGGCATTTAAGAAAACACATATGGAGTTTGAATTTGAATCTTTGATTCAAACCAACTTCATTTAATCTGTTACTAGTTGCATTAGCTCAAAAGACAGCATATTGACATGTCATGATCTTGCATCATATTGTGCATTGCATTGATTGTGATCTTCCTTGTTTGCCGGTGTTTGTCCCCTCTCGATAGACATGGTTCCGACGATGTGATCGATTACACCGATGAAGAACTATACTATCTTCGGAAGTGCCAGGCAAGTAAAACCCCCTTGTTCATTCCGATACAATCCCACTGTCTCGCTCCTGCTCTATTTTACTGCATTAGGATAACAACGATACAACTACAACTGTTACTTGCTGCGGTAGTTGAACCCCTTTATCCTCTGCATGACCTGTCATTGCCACAGTAAATAGATGAAACCCACTAGCATGAGTAGGAGTTGTTTGAGCCCTGATCTGCCTACTCATTCATGCTTGTTTGTCATGCCTGCTATTGCTTAGAGTTGTGTCAGGTATGATTCATCAGGGATGAATTAAAGGTGTGTGAACATGTCCTACTGTTGAGAGCTAAGTGTGTGAACACGATTTGTTAAAGGTAGCAGTGGGAGGCCATGTAGGAGTACATGGTGGGTTGTCTCATTGAAGTCGTCCTTAGGAACTGAGTTCTGTGTTTGTGATCCATGAACAGTTACTACCACACATTGGGCTCCGGGCACTCCAAGCTCTCTCGACTTATTAATCAACTTGATCTCTGTCCAGGAGTTGCAACCAGTTTCTGGTGTTTGTAGGTAGTGTTAGTGGTCTACCAAGTGGCACCCGGTACAGGTGGGCTTGGGACAGACTAGGCACAGTGGCACGGTGTACCAAGTGGTACCCGGATGGTGGGCTTGGGAACCCTGCTCACATCGTTTGGGGTCGTGAGCGACACCCCGGCCGGATCTCCTTGCGGATGGAACCCGAATAGGCGATAAACCTGGACGAGAGACTTGTGTGGTTAGTCAGGTCGTGGCCGACTCCCTCGCTAGGCTTCCGTTTGAAGGTAGCCGAGATACACGAGGTGTACATGGCGGTAAGTGGAGAGAGCGTGCGTGAAGAAGTACACCCCTGCAGGGTTAATATGATCTATTCGAATAGCCGTGTCCGTGATAAAGGACTTCTGGGTTGCCTATACAGTTCATAGATAAGTGAAAGTGGATACTCTAAAATGCGCAAGATAAGCGTGAGTTCTATGGGTGGCGTTCTCGTAGGGAGACGGGAGCGGATCCATAGCGGAGTATTGATATGGTGAATATGTGGACTCATGTGCGCCACCTCAAAAGAGTTACTTGCAGTCGTCGTTCAGGATAGCCACCGAGTCAAAGCTGGCTTGCTGTAGTTAAACCCCACCATCCCCTTTGTTGATAATGATGCATATGTAGATAGTTCTGATGTAAATCTTGCTGGGTACACTTGTACTCACGTTTGCCTATTTTATGTTTTTGCAGAGAGACTTACGTCTCACTAGTAGTTCTACGTGGACTTCGACGTTTAGCTTGCTACCTCAGCTACAATCTTGTGCCCTCGGCAGGATCTAGTAGATAGTCAGGCTTCTCGGCCTTTTTCATTTGTAGATGTCTGTACTCATACATGTTGAGCTTCCGCTTAGCCCGCTACAGCCTGGTTCACCAATCCTGCTAGCACAGTGCTACAGCCTGGATTCACTCGCTGATGACCGACACGTTCGATGCTGGGTCATGGATGCCTGTCCTTGTTAGTTTGTGCCACTTTGGGTTTACGACTAGCCATGTCAGCCCAGGCTCCTTATCATATGGATGCTAGCGACACTATCATATACGTGTGCCAAAAGGCGCAAACGGTCCCGGGCAAAGGTAAGGCGACACCCGTGGGAATACCGTGTGTGAGGCCGCAAAGTGATATGAGGTGTTATATGCTAGATCAATGTGGCATTGAGTCGGGGTCCTGACAATAATCTAGTTACATTGTTATGTATCGAACACCCATTGTGTCCTGGTGTTGATCATGTTTTACTCTAGGGAGAGGTTTAGTCAACGGATCTGCTACATTCAGGTCCGTATGTACTTTACAAATGTCTATGTCTCCATCTTGAACATTTTCACGAATGGAGTTGAAGCGACACTTGATGTGTCTGGTCTTCTTGTGAAACCTGGGCTCCTTGGCAAGTGCAATAGCTCCAGTGTTGTCACAGAAGAGTGTAATCGGCCCCGACGCATTGGGTATGACTCCTAGGTCGGTGATGAACTCCTTCACCCAGATTGCTTCATGTGCTGCCTCCGAGGCTGCCATGTACTCCACTTCACATGTAGATCCCGCCACGGCGCTCTGCTTGCAACTGCACCAGCTCACTGCCCCACCATTCAAAATATACACGTATCCGGTTTGTGACTTAGAGTCATCCAGATTTGTGTCAAAGCTGGCATCGACGTAACCCTTTACGACGAGCTCTTCGTCACCTCCATATACGAGAAACATGTCCTTAGTCCTTTTTAGGTACTTAAGGATGTTCTTGACCGCTGTCCAGTGTTCCATGCCGGGATTACTTTGGTACCTTCCTACCAAACTTATGGTTTATATCAGGTCTGGTACCGGTCATGGCATACATGATAGACCCTATGGCTGAGGCATAGGGGACGACACTCATCTTTTCTCTATCTTCTGCCGTGGTCGGGCATTGAGCTGAGCTCAATTTCACACCTTGCAACACAGGCAAGAACCCCTTCTTGGACTGATCCATATTGAACTTCTTCAATATCTTATCAAGGTATGTGCTTTGTGAAAGACCTATGAGGCGTCTTGATCTATCTCTATAGATTTTGATGCCTAATATGTAAGCAGCTTCTCCAAGGTCCTTCATGGAAAAACACTTATTCAAGTAGGCCTTTATGCTGTCCAAAAGTTCTATATCATTTCCCATCAAAAGTATGTCATCCACATATAATATGAGAAATGCTACAGAGCTCCCACTCACTTTCTTGTAAACGCAGGCTTCTCCATAAGTCTGCATAAACCCAAACGCTTTAATCATCTCATTAAAGCGAATGTTCCAACTCGAGATGTTTGCACCAGCCCATAGATTGAGTATTTGGAGCTTGCATACCTTGTTAGCATTCTTAGGGTCGACAAAACCTTCCGGCTGCATCATATACAATTCTTCCTTAAGGTGACCGTTAAGGAATGTTGTTTTGACGTCATTTGCCATATCTCATAATCATAGTATGCGGCAATTGCTAACATGATTCGGACAGACTTCAGCTTCGCTAAGGGAGAGAATGTCTCATCATAGTCAATCCCTTGAACTTGTCGATAACCCTTAGCGACAAGTCAAGCTTTATATACGGTAACACTACCATCCGTGTCCGTCTTCTTCTTAAAGATCCATTTGTTTTCTATTGCTCGCCGATCATCGGGCAAGTCTGTCAAAGTCCATACTTTGTTTTCATACATGGATCCTATCTCGGATTGCAGGCCTCAAGCCATTTGTTGGAATCTGGGCCCGCCATCGCTTCTTCATAGTTCGAAGGTTCACCGTTGTCTAACAACATGATTTCTAAGACAGGGTTGCCGTACCACACACTGTGCGGAACGTGTCCTTGTGGACCTTGAAGTTCAGAAGAGCTTGATCCGAAGTATCTTGATCATCATCATTAACCTCCTCTCTTGTCGTTGCAGGCACCACAGGAACATCTTCCTGAGCTGCGCTACTTACCGGTTCAAGAGGAAGTACTTCATCAAGTTCCACTTTCCTCCCACTTAATTCTTTCGATAGAAACTCTTTCTCCAGGAAGGACCCATTCTTGGAAACAAAGATCTTGCCCTCGGATCTTAAGTAGAAAGTATACCCAGTGGTTTCCTTAGGGTATCCTATGAAGACGCATTTTTCCGACTTGGGTTCGAGCTTCTCGGGTTGAAGTTTCTTGACATAAGCATTGCATCCCCAAACTTTTAGAAACGACAGCTTAGGTTTCTTCCCAAACCATAATTCATACGGTGTCGTCTCAACGGATTTAGACGGTGCCCTATTTAAAGTGAATGTAGCTGTCTCTAGAGCGTATCCCCAAAATGATAGCGATAAATCGGTAAGTGACATCATAGATCGCACCATATCCAATAGAGTGCAATTACGACGTTCGAACACACCATTTCGCTGAGATGTTCCAGGCGGCGTGAGTTGTGAAACGATTCCACATTTCCTTAAGTGCGTACCAAATTCGTGACTTAAATATTCACCCCCATGATCTGATCGTAAGAACTTTATCTTTCGGTCATGTTGATTCTCTACCTCATTCTGAAATTCCTTGAACTTTTCAAAGGTCTCAGACTTGTGCTTCATCAAGTAGACATACCCATATCTACTCAAGTCATTAGTGAGAGTGAGAACATAACGATATCCTCCGCGAGCCTCAACGCTCATTGGACCGCACACATTAGTATGTATGATTTCCAATAAGTTGGTTGCTCGCTCCATTGTTCCGGAGAACGGAGTCTTGGTCATCTTGCCATGAGGCATGGTTTGCATGTGTCAAACGATTCATAATCTAGAGACTCCAAAAGTCCATTAGCATGGAGCTTCTTCATGCGCTTGACACCAATGTGACCAAGGCGGCAGTGCCACAAGTATGTGGGACTATCGTTATCAACTTTACATCTTTTGGTATTCACACTATGAATATGTGTAACATTACGCTCAAGATTCATCACGAATAAACCATTCACCAGCGGGGCATGACCATAAAACATATCACTCATATAAATAGAACAACCATTATTCTCGGATTTAAATGAGTAGCCATCTCGAATTAAACAAGATCCTGATACAATGTTCATGCTCAAAGCTGGTACTAAATAACAATTATTGAGGTTCAAAACTAATCCCGTAGGTAAATGTAGAGGTAGCGTGCCGACGGCGATCACATCGACCTTGGAACCATTCCCGACGCGCATCGTCACCTCGTCCTTTGCCAGTCTCCACTTATTCCGCAGCTCCTGCTTTGAGTTACAAATGTGAGCAACCGCACCGGTATCAAATACCCAGGAGCTACTACGAGCACTGGTAAGGTACACATCAATTACATGTATATCACATATACCTTTGATTTTGCCGGCCTTCTTGTCCGCTAAGTACTTGGTGCAGTTCCGCTTCTAGTGTCCGCTTCCCTTGCAATAAAAGCACTCAGTCTCAGGCTTGGGTCCATTGCTTGACTTCTTCCTGGCAACTGACTTACCAGGCACGGCAACTTCCTTGCCGTCCTTCTTGAAGTTCTTCTTACCCTTGCCTTTCTTGAACTTAGTGGTTTTATTCACCATCAACACTTGATGTTCCTTTTTGATCTCCACCTCCGCTGATTTCAGCATTGAATATACCTCAGGAATGGTCTTTTCCATCCCCTACATATTGAAGTTCATCACAAAGCTCTTGTAGCTTGGTGGGAGCGACTGGAGGATTCTGTCGACCACCGCGTCATCCGGGAGATTAACTCCCAGTTGAGATAAGCGGTTGTGCAACCTGACATTTTGAGTATGTGCTCACGACGTAACCATTCTCCTCCATCTTACAATCTGTAGAACTTGTCGGAGACTTCATATCTCTCGACCGGGCATGAGCTTGGAAAACCATTTTCAGCTCTTGGAACATCTCATATGCTCCGTGCTGCTCAAAACGCTTTTGGAGCCCGGTTCTAAGCTGTAAAGCATGCCGACCGAACCAGGGAGTAATCATCACTCTGCGATCGCCAAAGCGCTCATAACGTCTTGAATTGCTGGGAAAACAGGTGCTTCACCTAGCGGTGCATCTAGGACATATGCTTTCTTGGCAGCTATGAGGATGATCCTCAAGTTCCGGACCCAGTCCGTATAGTTGCTACCATCGTCTTTCAGTTTGGTTTTCTCTAAGAACGCGTTGAAGTTGAGGGCAATATTAGCATGGGCCATTTGATCTACAAGACATATTGCAAAGATTTTAGACTAAGTTCATGATAATTAAGTTCATCTAATCAAATAATGAACTCCCACTCAGATAGACATCCCTCTAGTCATCTAAGTGATCCATGATCCGAGTCAACTAGCCTGTGTCCGATCATCACGTGAGACGGACTAGTCATCATTGGTGAACATCTTCATGTTGATCGTATCTTCTATACGACTCATGTTCGACCTTTCGGTCTTCCGTGTTCCGAGGCCATGTCTGTACATGCTAGGCTCGTCAAGTCAACCTAAGTGTATTGCGTGTGTAAATCTGGCTTACACCTGTTGTATTCGAACGTTAGGATCTATCACACCCGATCATCACGTGGTGCTTCAAAACAACGAACCTTCGCAACGGTGCATAGTTAGGGGGAACACTTTTCTTGAAATTATTATGAGGGATCATCTTATTTACTACGGTCGTTCTAAGTAAACAAGATGAGAAACATGATAAACATCACATGCAATCAAATAGTGACATGATATGGCCGATATCATATTGCTCCTTTGATCTCCATCTTCGGGGCGCCATGATCATCTTTGTCACCGGCATGACGCCATGTTCTCCATCATCATGATCTCCATCATCGTGTCTTCATGAAGTTGTCACGCCAATGACTACTTCTACTTCTATGGCTAACGCGTTTAGCAATAAAGTAAAGTAATTTACATGGTGTTCTTCAATGACACGCAGGTCATACAAAAAATAAAGACAACTCCTATGGCTCCTGTCGGTTGTCATACTCATCGACATGCAAGTCGTGATTCCTATTACAAGAACATGATCATCTCATACATCACATATATCATGCATCACATCCTTTGGCCATATCACATCACAAAACACTTGCTGCAAAAACAAGTTAGACGTCCTCTAATTGTTGTTGCAAGTTTTTACGTGGCTTCTATAGGTGATCTAGCAAGAACATTTTCTTACCTACGTTAAAGCCACAACGTGATTTGCCAACTTCTATTTACCCTTCATAAGGACCCTTTTCATCGAATCCGCTCCAACTAAAGTGGGAGAGACAGACACCCGCTAGCCACCTTATGCAACTAGTGCATGTCAGTCGCTGGAACCTGTCTCACATAAGCGTATGTGTAAGGTCGGTCCAGGCCGCTTCATCCCACAATACCGCTGAAGCAAAATAAGACTAGTAGTGGCAAGAAAGTTGTCAACATCTACGCCCACAACAAATTGTGTTCTACTCGTGCAAGGAGAACTACGCAAAGACCTAGCTCATGATGCCACTGTCGGGGAACGTTGCATAAAATAAAAAAATTCCTACGTTCACCAAGATCAATCTAGGAGTTCATCCAGCAACGAGAGAGAGGTGTGCATCTACATACCCTTGTAGATCGCGAGCGGAAGCATTCAAGAGAACGGGTTGAGGGAGTCGTACTCGTCGTGATCCAAATCACCGGAGATCCTAGCGCCGAACGGACGGCACCTCCGCGTTCAACACACGTACGGTCAGCGTGACGTCTCCTCCTTCTTGATCCAGCAAGGGGAAGGAGAGGTTGATGAAGATCCAGCAGCACGACGGCGTGGTGGTGGATGCAGCAGGGATCCGGCAGGGCTTCGCCAAGCGTCTGCTGGAGGGAGAGGTGTAGCAAGGGGGAAGGGAGGCGCCAAGTGCAAGGGTGCGGCTGCCCTCCCTCCCCCCTCTTTATATAGGGTCCCCAGGGGGGCGCCGGCCCTGGAGATGGGATCTCCAGGGGGGCGGTGGCCAGGGGGGAGGCTTGCCCTCCAAGGCAAGTGGAGGCGCCCCCCCACCCTAGGGTTTCCAACCCTAGGTGCAGGGGGGCCCAAGGTGGGCGCACCAGCCCTCCAGGGGCTCGTTCCCCTCCCCAATTCAGCCCACGTGGCCCTCCGGGATAGGTGGCCCCACCCGGTGGTCCCGGTACAATACCGGTGACCCCCGAAACTTTCCCGATGGCCGAAATAGCACTTCCTATATATAATTCTTCACCTCCGGACCATTCCGAAACTCCTCATGACATCCAGGATCTCATCATAGACTCCGAACAACTTTCGGGTTACTGCATATTCATATCTCTACAACCCTAGCGTCACCGAACCTTAAGTGTGTAGACCCTACAGGTTCGGGAGACATGCAGACATGACCGAGACGCCTCTCCGGTCAATAACCAACAGCGGGATCTGGATACCCATGTGGCTCCCACATGCTCCTCGATGATCTCATCGGATGAACCACAATGTCGAGGATTCAATCAATCTCGTATACAATTCCCTTTGTCAATTGGTATGTTACTTGCCCGAGACTCGATCGTCGGTATCCCAATACCTCGTTCAGTCTCGTTACCGGCAAGTCACTTTACTCGTACCGTAATGCATGATCTCGTGACCAGACACTTGGTCACATTGAGCTCATTATGATGATGCATTACCGAGTGTGCCCAGAGATACCTCTCAGTCATATGGAGTGACAAATCCCAGTCTCGATTCGTGCCAACCAACAGACACTTTCGGAGATACCCGTAGTGCACCTTTATAGCCACCCAGTTACGTTGTGACGTTTGGCACACCCAAAGCACTCCTACGGTATCTGGGAGTTGCACAATCTCATGGTCTAAGGAAATGATACTTGACATTTGGAAAAGCTCTAGCGAAACGAACTACACGATCTTTGTGCTATGCTTAGGATTGGGTCTTGTCCATCACATCATTCTCCTAATGATGTGATCCTGTTATCAATGACATCCAATGTCCATAGTCAGGAAACCATGACTATATGTTGATCAACGAGCTAGTCATCTAGAGGCTTACTAGGGACTTGTTGTGGTCTATGTATTCACACACGTATTACGATTTCCGGATAATACGATTATAGCATGAACAATAGACAATTATCATGAATAAAAAATATAATAATAACCATTTTATTATTGCCTCTAGGGCATATTTCCAACACATTGCACATGTGATTCTCGGTCTGACCGAGAATTGCAAATCGGTGTGACCGAGTTCAGGACTTTGTGAAATCCTAGCAGTCTCGGTGCCACCGAACTGTGACCGAGTTCACTAGTTTAGGTTCCAAAAGCTGCTTCGGTATCACTGAGTTTACAAATCGGTTGCTTTGAAATGCTTTCTATGGAAAACTAAAACTAAGTTTTTGACTCATTCTTTTGCAAAAACCTCTGTATTTTGTGATGCTCATCCACTCTATCTCATCTATATCTATTCACAGGGTCTGCTGCCAGTGTTTACAATATGTCTGATCAGAGTGACAGCCAGAACAAGTTAGAGGAGCAGGTTCAAGTGAGTGAGGGCACTAGTTCCTCTAGTAGCTCTGATGAGGGTAGCAGGAGCACCCCAAGCAACTTACCCAAAGCTGCCACCAGGGCCAGAAAGAAGAAAACCTCATAATCTGAGGATGAAGACTATGTGGCTGCTGATGATGAGGCCACTTCCAAGAAGAAGGTGCTCAAGAAGGAGTATGGCACAGCTGCTGCCATTAAGCCTGGTATGAAGACCAAAGTACCTGCAAAGAGAACTCCCATGTCTAAAGCCAGAGCCTCTACTCAAGTACCTTTGGAATCTAAACCCAAAGAGGCTGCTGCAGAAGGGAAGAAGAGGAAGGAAAGGGTCAAGAAGACCATGGCAAGAGTTGTTGGAAAGCCTTCCATGATGGAAGAGGAGGAAGAAGAAGAGGTTGATGCACGAGCACCCAAGGCTCAGAAGCTTATGGGTGATGCCATCAGGTCAGGGGCTACTTCATCAAAGCCCAAAGAAGCACCCAAGGTTGCCTCCAAGCCCAAGACTGCACCTAAGAGGAATACCAGGAACATATCTGCTGCTGAGAAGAACAAGGCCCCAGTGCCTGAAACTGTTGCTGAAGAAGAAGATGATGAAGAGCATGTCTTGAGAAAATTGAAGCCAAAAATTCCAGATCATAATGATGCCCATCCTGTGGCTGAGAACATGAAGCTGAGAAAGGATGCAGGACTCAGACAGTGGAGGTTGTCTGATCCTTATGCAGTCAGGAGGAGAACTGTTGTTGACTACAGGTTCCACACAAAGGAACAGCAGGATTTCTATGAGACAGTGCTGCTGGACAAGAAGCCAATAGTGTGTGACATGAGGTGGGTTGACTAGACCTACATGAAGGAGAATGAAGAACACTATCCTGGTGTGTATGACAACTTTAGTGCTTGTGGAGTGGCAAACTTTGTTGGGCAGAAGCTCACAAAGTGGAATGATGAGCTCATAATGCAATTCTACTCCACAGCACACTTCTATCTAGATGGTAGGATAATATGGATGTCTGAAGGTACTAGGTACCAATCATCAATTGAAGAATGGGCTAATCTGATTAATGCACCTAAGGAGAAAGAGGATGACTTGGATGTCTATGCCAAGAAGAAGATGGATCACAACTCTATGGCACATATGTACAAGGAGATCCCAGATGCTGCTGTTGAGACACATAAGTTTGGATCAGTACATTACCTTCTGTCAGGACTGCCAACCATCAACTAGATCCTCAGGCACACTCTCTTGCCAAAGTCAGGTGATCACAACATGATCAGAGGCCATGCAATAAACCTGCTACACTTATTTGATGTGCCACAAAAGTTCAAGGTCATGAGCCTTATAGTTGAAACTATCAAGAGGACAGCAGCTGACCAAAAGAGAAGTTGTGGGTATGCCCCACAGATCCAGGAGCTGATTAACTCCAAGATGGGCACTAGCACATACTTGTTGGACAAGGATCACATGCCTATCTATCCAGACTTTGAGGACAACCAATTGGTTATGGATGAAGATGAACCATCTTCTGTGCATGCTCAAGCAAAGAAGGAGAAGGCAAGGACAGAGAAGGCTACCAAGATGCCAACAATGGAAGAGGCATCTCAGTACTTTTTGAAGAGCAAACATGATCAGCTTGGCTACTTGATTGCATTCACTCTGAGGATTGAGAAGGGGCTGGCCACCTTAACTCAAAACCAGGAGAGCCTGGAGAGGATCATGGAGCAGAAGTTCTATGACTTGGATGTGAAGGTAACTGAGATCCATTCTATTGTTGAGCAGCTTCAGGATGATATGCAGGAGAGGAAGGGCAAGACAACCACTAAGGCATTTGCCAGAGTGCCTAGAGCTCAGAGATCAGCTGCAGTGCCAGTGACAGACACCAGAGCCACTTCATCTGCACCAGCTACAACTCTAGTGCAACCAGCTCCAACACCTACTCCTCCAGCTCCATCCACATCTACTGAAGTCTTCGTCCAAGGAGCCATCTCTACACCACCACCTGAAGATCAAGCCTGAGAGACGTTTTAGTGCTATGCATTTTCTATGAACTTTTTGGTAACTTGTTGCCAAAGGGGGAGAAAATGTATAGACCATAGGCTTCTAGAGAGAGTGTTGCTTTTTATTCTCTCTTGCTTTGGTGGTTGAACTTTATTTGCTTGTTTGAGATACTTTATGTCTGTGTGATACTTGGATGATCATGTGTTTGATCATATGCTACATTAATGCTTGTTCGATGACATTATCCTTTTATCTCTATATGATCATTCACTTTGCTTGGTGATGAGTGTATGTATTCAATTATTATCATTTTGAGCGCTCCACCAAGATGTATGTGACATGGAAGAGTAACCCATGAGCCTAACTCTTTGTGCATTTGCAGTCCAAAGCAAATTTTAAACTATGCACAAATTTCGGGGCAGCTTTTGCTTATCACATACTTCTCAGAGCGACAATGTTTTTCACTCTTATTATCATTTGTCGAAGCTTTGATCTATATGTTGTCATCAATTACCAAAAAGGGGGAGATTGAAAGTGCAACTATCCCTAGGTGGTTTTGGTAATTCTTAACAACATATAGCTCATTGGGCTAACATTATTCCAAGATGAATATTTCAGGAAAAGCTCAATGAATGGCATGGCATGGATGAGAAAAGTGGACCCCTCAAAATGCTAAGGATAAAAGGATTGGCTCAATCTCAAAGCTCACGACTCTACATTTTATATTTTTAGTGATCCAAGATCACATTGAGTCTATAGGAAAAGCCAATACTATCAAGGAGGGATGAGGTGTTGCTTAATGAGGTTCTTGCTCCATAGTGCTTAGTGATATGCTCCAAAGCCCTCGACTACTTTCCCACATCCACATATGACCTAAACCAAAAGTCAAACTCGGCCCTACCCATTCTTCTATCCGGCACCACTGAGTTCAGATGTCATAGCCACTGCCACAAACCCTAGGCAAATCGGTCTCACCGATAGAGATCTCGGTCTCACCGAGATGGGATTGTAATCTCTCTGTTTCCCTTCATAACGTTTCGGTACCACCGAGATGAGCGATCGGTCCCACCGAGATTGCAATGTAAACTCCATGTTTCCTTTTCGTAACATTTCGGTCCCACCGAAATGAGCGAATCGGTCCCACCGAGTTTACCTGACCAACTCTCTGGTTAGCTTATTACCAAAATCGGTCCCACCGAGTTTGTGTAATCGGTCTCACCGAGATTACGTTATGCCCTAACCCTAATCATATCGGTCCTGCCGAGTTGCATGTCGGTCCCACAGAAAATCCTAACGGTCACTAGATTTGCTGAATTGGTCTGACCGAGTTTCTCAATTCGGTCCCACCGAGTTTGGCAAGTTGTGTGTAACGGTTAGATTTTGTGTGGAGGCTATATATACCCCTCCACCTCCTCTTCATTCGTGGAGAGAGCCATCGGAACGAACCTACACTTCCAACTTGCTATTTCTGAGAGAGAACCACCTACTCATGTGTTGAGGCCAAGATATTCCATTCCTACCATATGAATCTTGATCTATAGCCTTCCCCAAGTTGCTTTCCACTCAAATCTTCTTTCCACCAAATCCAAATCCTGTGAGAGAGAGTTGAGTGTTGGGGAGACTATCATTTGAAGCACAAGAGCGAGGAGTTCATCGTCAACACACCATTTGTTACTTCTTGGAGAGTGGTGTCTCCTAGATTGGCTAGGTGTCACTTGGGAGCCTCCGACAAGATTGTGGAGTTGAACCAAGGAGTTTGTACGGGCAAGGATATCGCCTACTTCGTGAAGATCTACCGCTAGTGAGGGCATCTCCAGCCGTTGGCCCCTAGGGGCGTCTAAAGCGCTACTGGGGTGAGCAGCGGAAAAAAAGGCCCTGGCGAAGTCGTCGCCAGCCGCCGGCCCCAGGGGCCGCCCACAAAGCAGTGTAAAAAAAAGGGGGCCATTCGGCGAAGTTATGACAAAGAGTAGTTATATTTCGTCTGAACATGGCGAATTTCGGCCAAATTCGCCCATTTTCATTACATTATTAAGCTAACCTAAAAAATAAAGGGGCTGAAGTCGTCGCCGCCGTCGCCGCCATCGTCGTCGTCGGCCTTCTCCTCCTTGACGCGGACGCCCCGGCTGGACCCGACGTCGCCATGGTGGACTGGCGGCGGCGCGTCGTCGTCGTCGCTGTCGCATAGGACGACGACTCCGTCTTCGTCGCGGCCGCGTCGGCGCTCCTCGAAGCGGCGCAGGGCGGCGCGCTGGCGCTCCTTCGCCTTCTCCCGGCGCGCCTTCTCCATCGCAATGGAGTCCTGGCGCGCCCATTCTAGGGCCGCGTCGTCGTCGACGAACTCCGCCTTCACCAGCGCCAATCTCGGCACCGTCTTCACCGGCGCCAACCCCGGCTCCGTCTTCACCGGCGCCAGTCCCGGCTCCGTCTTCGGCTTGACGAAGCGCGAAGGAGCCGAGGAGGAGGCGCGCCGGCCACCCTCGTTGATGACGATGCCGGTGCTGCGAGTGCGCCGACCGAGCGGCGACTCCGCCGCAGGCTCGGCCTTGACGGCGAGCAGGGCCGGAGTGCCGGAGGAGTGCGAGGAGGATCGGGAGGAGGAAGAGGAGGAGGAAGACCCGAACCACCTTGGCGCCCATGGCCCGACGCGCCGGTGCATCGCCGGGGGGTACGCCAACGGCAGGTCGTTGCCGCCCTTGAGGTGCATGAGCACGCCCTCGAGTGTGCGGCGGGGCGCCCACCGCAGGTGGCGCCCTCGCTGTTCGCCGCCGCCGACCACCGGCGCGCCGTTGGTGGACGCCAACGCTGCTGCTGGCGGCGCGAATACGCCGCCAGCCGCGTGGTTGTTGGCGGCGTACTCGGGAAGAGCGTTAGGCGTCGGTGAGGACGCGCGACGATCTCGACCTCCTCGGCAATACTCGGCCGCCGCGGCGTCGGGCAACGGGGGAATGGGCACTCCCCCGGCGCTGAGCCTCCACCCCGATGGCCCGGCGCGCATGTCCGGCGGCGCCGGGATGTTCGCCTGGAACAGGAGCCAGGACTCCAGAACGCGGAGCGAACGGCGGCCGAAGCCGTTGGCCGCCGCCTCGTCTCCGGGGAAACGTTCTGCCATGGCGACGGCGACGGCGCGCGGGAGAGGCAGGGAGAGGGAGGGGCTGGACGGCGGCGAGAGGCGGGCGGGCTGGTGTGGGTACAGGAGAGTGGAGTGGAGGCCGCCGGCTTTTATAGCCGGGCCGCGCCCGTGTGTACGCGTGCGAGGGAGGGGAGGCGTCGGCGCCGCCCCGTGAAGCGCCGCCCGTGAAGGAATCAATGGCAAGGCTGACCGGCGGCAGCCTTGCCATTGATTCCCCGCGGAAACCGAGGCCGTTGGGGGAAGACGAGGCGCCGAGTCGCTGACGCGGCTAGCCCGCGGCTTCTTCGCGCCAAAACAACTCGCCCCGGCGCCCCGGGCGCCCCCAGCGCGCCGGGTTCGCGCTGAGTCCGCCGGCGCTGTTTTCGGCCCAAGCCGGCAAAAATCGGGCTCCTGGGGGCGTGACTGGGCCGTTTTTTCGGCGCCGGCGCGAAAAAATCGCCTGGGGAGGCCTTCTTGAGGGCGCGGCTAGAGATGCCCTGAGGCAAGTCCTTCGTGGGCGACGGCCATGGCGGGATAGCCAAGGTTGCTTCTTCGTGGACCCTTCATGGGTGGAGCCCTCCGTGGACTCGCGCAACCATTACCCTTCGTGGGTTGAAGTCTCCATCAACGTGGATGTACGATAGCACCACCTATCAGAACCACGACAAAAACATCTGTGTCTCCAATTGCGTTTGAATTCTCCAAACCCTTCCCTTCACATTCTTGCAAGTTGCATGCTTTACTTTCCGCTGCTCATATACTCTTTGCATGCTTGCTTGAATTATGTTAAGATTGCTTCACTTGTGCTAAGATAGCTAAAATCTGCCAACGACTAAAATTGGGAAAAGGATAAGTTTTTATTTGGTCAAATAGTCTAATCACCCCCCTCCTCTAGACATACTTTCGATCCTACAGCCTGCTTGTGCCTACTTGGCCATGCCTAGAGTTCTCCCTAGCTTGTTTTGGTTGCTTAAGAGTTGACACGCTAAAAGCAAGACATTAGTAGTATTCAACTCAGTGTCAAAAGGCTTCAATTGTTTACCTTGTTGTCACTTGTAATACTAGGAAATATAGTTGGGAATATTGCAGGTGTCACATTTTACGAGTTTGCACACACAACTTATTCACATACTTTTATTAACCATGTATGTTGCATGGTTGAGATTTTGCCTGTATTTTTTTTTTTGAAACCGAGATTTTGCCTGTATTTTTGTTTACTAACGGATTGGCTTTTTGTATCTTTAGGTGAAGAAATGCCTGCTGCAGTTCTCACGACTTTGTCGCGTTGCATCAATGTGGCCGGCAGTGTCTATATCTGTTCTGTGAAAGAAGTTACTGTGTGCCTTGGTTAACTAAGTTTCTAATGTGACAAGATGCTTTTTAATATGTAATCAAGGAAAGTTCAGCTTCCCCAAGTTATAACTGGAGTCAGGTTCCATTGTGTCCTTTTTACATGGTTGTGCCTAGCAGATCTTCTCTTCAGCCAGGAATGTTTTGGGGTACATTTCTTACTTGGTCAATCATCACTAAACACTGAGAAAAAACAAGCTCATTTTCTTCTGCAGACTGTGTCTTATATCCACAAAATCCATCTGCTGCTACAAATTACATATGCCCTTCAGGAAAAATTACTACACTCTTTATCATTTTTCTACTACTTGTTCTGGTTTTATGGACACACAGTGATTGACTGCTTTAAACTAAAAAAAGTCATATTTACCATGGTACTTGTCGGTTAACATTGTGCCATATCCGCACAACTGGACCCAAAAAAAAACTCACAGGATCAATATTATCCTTATTGAAACAAGTACTAGTTATCTGCTCCACTGAAACTAGTGGCAGTTACAGGACACTTGGAAACAAGTACTGGGAGCTTGCATATACCAAACTTGTCTGCCAATTTCCTAAGAAAACATAAACACCAACCTGTCTATTCAGCTGATTGGTCTTGCATAAGGAGCTAGAATACATACTGGGAAACCAAACAAAGAGTGGCATGTAGAAGTAAAAAAACTGCATCATCAGGTTCCACCGTCAGTCGGTTTATCGGCTACTGCTGCATTTATATACAGTAAAATAATTAAAATGATGGCGACACAAGGGCAAAATGACTACATTTTGGTGAAGCATAAACTCATGACGTTTGAAAAGTGCTATGTTTCTTCACTGTATTATCGGCAAACCAAGAAGCAACAGTAGAAAAAACTACAGGGCATCAGAGTCTTGCCTTCAATTCCTCCGGTTAATTAGTGTATTTTGCATAAACCCACATCCAGGCGAGCTTGAGTCCCTAGGTTTTTTTTTAGAAATATCTACGTGTTCATTGCAAAATTTATACAAAGTGCACACACGGAGACACCCTAAGGACCCAGAATCACATGTATCCTCCAAACTTTGAAAATACCAAAAAAATGTAACAACTCAGACCTAGGAGGCCCTTGAACTCATCGTCTTTGACGCTCCTTGCCAACCACTGTCGCCGCAATATAAGCAACCCCACAAACCATATTTGGCGAAGTACCATAGCTAAAGCAGCGTTGTGAGTCGATCGGGCGACCCGCCGTAGAATGATGAGGACGAAACTTTGAGGCTCATGTCCTGGAGAACCTCCCCTTGCTTGTTGGTGCAGATCCTACGTATCCACCTGACGTTGTCGAAGGAGATGGTCAGATCCGCTCTCCATCTTTCATAAAACCCTTGTTGGAAGTCACCGCGCCCCGTAGGTCGCCGATGCCACCACGATCCGAGGAGGTAGCCATCACTGGTGATTCACCCCCAAAGCAACCTTCATGGCCCCGGCCTCTCGAGCTGTGCTAGATGAGACACCACCGAGACGTAGGCGGACCCGGAGGACAAAAGACATGAGCTTGGTCATTGTCGCCGCCTCGCCGACCCTTCCCCACCACCCAGATCTCGCCGGCTGGGCATGACCCGCGAGTAGACCATAGCTTCCATATTTGCCGCCCACTGCCATGGAGACCATCACATCGAGGAGAGAACCGCACCCTTATTGGTTGCTGCCGCCATCACCGTTAGAGAAGATATGACATCCGGTCGGCCAACCCTAGCTACGAAACTAACCTAGACCAACTATGCAAATCGCGTCACAGATTTTTCGAACACCCTTAAATCCGGGAACTTCAGCTCAGAATTTCAATACTACTATGGGGCTAGAGGATTTAACCCGGAGTTCATGCCATTTTCTGACTGGTGGGGCATGGTTGTCATGCTAACATGGATCGACAGTAATTGTAGGAGGCGATTGACGTTAGCTAGACCAATTAGCTGGTTAAACATATCGAGTCACAACTGAAACAAACATCTCTTTCTTTTTGTCACCCTCCCTCCCCCCTCTCTCGCTCTTGCTCTACATGCTCGGTCGGCTGTTTCCATGGCGACAGTGAATCCCGGTGGCGGCGACTGTTATCCCGATGACAGAGACGAGACGGAAGCATCCCGGAGTGGGGGGGGGCATCCATGATATGGAGTTAGGAGAGGGCAAGTACCACCGGAGCTCGAGCATGTTCTAGACATCGCTATCGCCACCACCCGACCATCCGATAGATACCATATTTGTGGAGGTTTCCCGATTAATTATGTGCCATTCTATTGACATATTTATTTTGAAACTTGAGTAACTTTATAAAATAAAAACACTGTTACATCGTCCAATATCCACATGGAAGGTGAGATCGAGATAGCAGACCTAGCTAATTCATGGGAGACACGATTTGCCTCCCTAGGGCAGTGAACAAAAGAAACCAAAGTATAACCAATAACCTGAACCTTGCAATCCGCATAAATTGCCGCATCGCCCGATGCCATAAACCCTCCATGCAATTTGACTTGAACACCAAGGAAAAAAATTGAGTCCAAGTTGCTGCATCTGATACATGATCAATCTTTCCATTTGACACCTGCAATGAAATCCCCTTTCTCATCTCTAAGGACCGCACCAACAACACCTTGAAGCGTCTATGAACAAAACACCACGTCCACATTGAGTTTACTTGTCCCTCCATTCTCCCCTTTTGATGCCTATATTCTTCTTCTTGCCTTCACATATATATTTTTTGCGGGTGAAAACGAGTGCATATTAATTAAGTAATGTACCTTTACATAGTTACTTTGATGAGCATTTGGTTTGAGATGTAGAATAATTCTGGCTCCGAAGATAAATGGTGGTTGCGACTAGAGAATAATTATCATATGACCCATGCAAAAAGAAACGATTTTATTGAAGTGGCTTAAATCAAAGCTTTTCTAAACCTTGCAAGCGTTAAACTACTTCACATTTGTTTGTCTTTGATTATCCGCCCCATGTCAGTTTGTTTCTTTCATAATTTACCTTATTTATTTTCAGCACAAAGACTCCTCGTGAAGTGACCCAAATAACCCTATGACAAACTTGCAAAATTCTCTCTCGTCTAAAAACAAAAAGTTGCAAAATTATCTCAAACCTTGTGTCTACCTGGCTGCTTGGACCTGGTTTTGGCCTCTAGGAACTTTTCTTCCCAGTATACTGGTTAGTGGGGTGGAGTAGGTTTTATTTTCGGAATTACCCCTGTGTTGTCTAACCCTAGGTCCAGGCGGCGCCTTCATTCCAGTTCCACGGCGCGGCGATGACCCGCCGCCGCAGCCCACGCCTCCATCCCCAGATCCCGTCCAATGAGCAGGCCGCCGGAATGGCCGTCCGCGAGGATGGCTCCGGCATAGCCCTCCGCCGCAGCCCGCGGCTCCACTCTCAGATCCCCGTGACCGTGAGTGGCAAGGGTGCCGCACTGCCCCGCCGACGCAGCTCGCGGCTCAACCCCGAAATCCGCGTGGGTGAGGAGGCCTCCGGAGTGACCCACCGCCGCAGCCCGCGGTTGAACCCCCAAGCCCACACGAGCGAGGAGGGCGCCGGACGCCGCGGCACGCGGCTCCACCCCCAAGTCCACTCGAGCGAGGAGGGCTCCGGAATTACACGCCGCCGCCGCCGCCGCCGCGGCACCTCGCCGGCTGCGCCTGCCGCCCTGCCGGACGACGACGATATGCTCCGGGAGATCCTCCTGCGCCTCCCGCCTCAGCCGTCCTCACTCCCGCGCGCCTCCGCCGTCTGCAAACGCTGGCGACGCGTCACCACCGACCCGAGGTTCCTCCGCAGCTTCTCTGCCCACCACCGCAAGCCGCCCCTCCTCGGCTTCTTTGAGCCTGACTGCTACGACATCGTGTTCACCTCCATCATGGACCCTTCCGACCGCATCCCTCCCGAGAGGTTCGACACACGGCGTCAGATCCGCAGCTTCCGGAAGGCCGAAGTGCTCGGATGCCGCCACGGCCTCGTCCTCCTCCTGGAGTCAGACGGGTTCATTGTATGGGACCCAATCACCAGCGAGCATCACCGCATCGACGTTCCAAAAGCGTTTGAAATGTCATGGTACTTCTATGGGGCTGTGCTCTGCGCTGCCGCCGACCAGGGCCATATGCACGGCAGCTGCCACTCGAGGCCCTTTAATTTGGTCTTGATGGCCCCGTGCCAAGGCTCCCAAAACGACGGTCCACCCATCGCTTGCGTATACTCCTCGGAGACTGGACTATGGGGCGATCTGATCTCAACAACGGATCGATGTGAGTTTGTTCATTGTAATCCTGGGATCCTTGTTGGTAATGTCCTTTACTGGTCATCTAAGAGTGTGAGTGCCGAATCAAATTATTTGGATTTGGATGAGCTCGCGGACGACATAATTGAGTTTGATTTGGATAGCCAGAGTCTTGCTTTGATCAAGGGGCCTCGAGGACTGAATTATTCCACCACACATCAGATAATCCAGTTAGAGGATGGTGATCTTGGTCTTGCCATATTGTCCCGTGGTAGATTTGAAATGTGGCAGAGGAAGGTCAGTTGTCATGGTGGTGCTACATGGTTCTTGCAGAAGACTGTTGAAATACATACTATTCTTGGGCTCCCTCCTCAGGTGGAGGGATCGATGAGAGGGGTGGAAATACTGGGGTATGATGAGGTTAATGGTGTAATGTTTTTATTTGTGGACACCAATGTCTACATGCTTCAAGTGATGTCAATGCAATCCAGGAAGCTTCATCAAAGCCGTTATGCCAATAACTGTCATCCTTTCACAAGTTTTTATGGACCAGGTGAATGCTCATCCTTAGTCCTTGTATTGTGGTAGTAACCAAATCCAGTAATGTTCTATATACATGGTTGATGGAATGCCTTTGTTGTGCTTCCCCAGTGTCCAGCAATTGTTCCTTCAATTTACTAGTTAGACAAACTTGTAATAGTTTTGTGTTTTTATATCTTGCTCTTCAGAGATACCAAATCAAATGTCAAATGAGTAACTCAACCGGTGTCTTTGTCGTCTAAGCTAGTTATACTTTTCTGTCTGAGTACTATCTGTTTTGATCTTGCTATTGATGTTATCTCCACAATAATAACTTTTGTTGAGTCTATACTTTCTGAAATAATACATTTTTGGTCACCTGTTGAAGGCGGCCCCTGCAGCAAGTGACTAGTACACTTGTATACTACACAAAAAAATAAATTGGATTTCTTGTCTCTAGTAGGCCAGATTCATTTACAGTTGAAAACCAAAATCACTGTTGTTTCTAGAATTTATTAGTTTGGGCATGTTTTGATTTTTGTATGCTTGATATATTGGATTAATTCTAGGCAGTTTTTCTTATGAGCTAAAGCTGTCATTACGAGGTAGCTAAACATTAGTGTTTTCCGGAATGGTCTCGCATTTTTAAACATATGTTATTTTGTTTATCTGTTGTTAGCATCAAAAGTGGGTTATAAAATATCTATAAAAAACAGTGAGGGCCGAATAACGATTTGTTTTTCAGAAGTTATGTTTGTTGGTTCATCTATGTTATGTAACTGACTCACTATTATCTTCTCCTACTCTGCTATCCATATGTCTTTTTCTCGTAGCTTTTATTTATTACCTGACTTATGCTTCTGGGCGTAGCCATTCCTGATGGATACGGTGGAGCTGAAATGCTGCAAGATATGTAGGATGGCTGTCTGGTCTCATGTGGTAATATGCTGGAATGGTCCTAAAGGTAACAACATCTTCAAGATATAGTTTGTGAGATATCGATTGTTTGGTTTTTTTATGGAAATATCTGGCTGTCAACATAGGCAGCGTGCATCCCAAAAACTATTGCTGACTCGGCTATAGAGATTGTTTCATGTCGATAGCACAACGCAAATTTTAAATGAGGGTAATGCCAAAGCAAAATGACTGTCTCTTTGGGGTTGTAAATGGTATCCAGATGTTGCATATAGTGTTGGTGCTGTTAATATTACCTGCTTGTGCCTCTTTGGCCATGCCTAGAATTCTCCTTGGTTTTGCTGTTTCAGAGTAAGCTAGCTGAAAGCAAGACATTAGTAGCATTTCGAAAAGAAAAGCTAATTATGCCCCAAATGCATGCTTTGGGGAAACTTCTCCAGTGAAGAACAATGTAGATGAAGAGAGAAGCATAATACACATTCCCCACTTCGACACCAAATATGTGTCAACCAATCAGATGTGTTTGATTTTTATCTATGCTTTTAGGCGACATAGTGTATCATGACATCAAGAATATTCATACTGAAACAAGTGGTTTATCGAAGCCATCATCTTCATCTCCGAAGCCATCATCTTGGCTACTGGCCCATCGAAACTAGGTGATAACTTCCGCCCAATCTATGACCTTAAATCAGAGCATGGTCCCTTGGGCTTCTTGGCTACTGGCTCATCGAAACCATCATCTTCATCTCCAATCATTTTATATTTTCATGGAGGTTAGATTTGTAGTTCGCACTAGTATGCCGAATAACCATTTTGTCCAAATTAATATTTCGGCATCATGAACATATTAAACAAATCATAATGGCATTTTCAAGCCCCATAATTCAGAAAATGTAAAACTTCTTTACATTATCGAGGGAACACAGAAAAAGAGAATCTTCACAGGTCAGAGCGCTCTATAACGTGCCCAATTAAATCAGTAGAAGCAAGGGAAATGTTGAGTTGTTGACCATCTTCACCACCGAAGCCTTCAAAGTATTCCATATCTTCCATTTCATGCATCTCGATATCAGCACATTCAGCACACTCTATCTCACCTTCCTGTATTGGCTTATGTCTCATATTCTGTACTGTGCTTACTTCCTCCTCTTCTATCTCCGGATCCACATAATCTTTTTCCATGTCAAGGATATTAATAGTATCAAACTGATTGAAGGGGTAGTTATAAATGTCACCGTAGACACCTTTCCTCAGACTTTCCTTTAGTTCGCTTTCAGCACTCTGACTGATAGCAGGAAGATGTAGAACATGTGAATGTAATCAATGTATAATAGAAAAGTTATAGAGATTATCAGAAGAAGAAAAATAACCTTCTCTAGCTGAGCAGCCTTTCCAGCTATCTCCAGTCTTCGGAGATCGCGCTGAGTCCTCTTTCTAACAGAGCAGAAGAATATCTGTCTGCCAGCGAATGCGTCCTGCATCCCATGAATTATTTCCCATTTGGCTATAGGGATTCATGCATGTCAAATTGTCAATAGCACACACACAAATTAAAAACGATGGTGATGCCAAATGCAAAATGACTGTCCCTTTTGGGTCGCAAATGATATCCACATGTTGCATATAGTGGTGTCGCTGTCCTAATTAATATTACCTGCTTGTGCCTGTTTGGCCATGCCTAGAGTTCTCCCTTGGTTTGGCCAGAGTCAGCTAGCTGAAAACACGAAGTTAGTAGCATTCAACTATTCCATCTGAATAATTAACATTGTCAAAAGGCTTCAATGGTGTACTTCGCTGTCATTTGTAAACCTAGGAGATATAGCGAAGAGTATGATATCTGTTGTGTTTTACGAGCTTGCACGCACATCTTGCTCATAGGCTTTTTTTAACCATGCATGCTGCATACGAATATCAGGTTCTGCATGTATCTACTATATTTACTAACGGATTAGCAATTTTGTTGTCTGCAGGTGAAGTAGTCAAGGGCTGCTCTTGTCCCTTGTCCCTTGTCCCTACCGAGTTTGTCGCATTCCATCAATGTGGTCGGCAGTGTGTATTTGGGTTATGTGGAAGAACTTGCTGAACATGTGCCTTCGTTAAGTAAGTTTGTAATGTGACAAGATGCATTTTAATACCGAAGCGAGGGAAGTAGTTGAGCTTCCCCAAGACATACCTTATTTTACATGGCTGTGCTAGGCAGTTCTTTACTTGGAAGCACACTCCTACAAGGGTGTTTGCACTACTAAGATTGTCTATGGCAGTTTTATTGTAGAAGATGCGGCCATTTGGAAGACGATGTTCACTTTTTTTTTTTTTTGCCTGCGAATTCTATTGTTCAGTTTGATTTGCCTCACCCTTAGCTAGCAGAACCGACATTCTCCTCAACCAAGTTCAGGCCACCGTCACAGAGGCACTAAATTACTACTCTCTATGTAAAGAAATATAAGAGCGTTTAGATCACTGCCAAGAACTCTATTCCCGTCGTCTGGCTAATTCTCTTTGGAGTATTTGGAAAGGAAAGGAAAGAAATGATATACTCCAACATGAACATTGTACTCCAAAGAGTAACTCTCAGTTCAAAACATTGTACCCTGCTGATCTTGGTCGCATGAGGGTTTTTTTTTTTTTTGAGGGTCTTGGTCGCATGAGGTGATACAGTACACGCAACTTTTCACTCTCGCACCATGCAGGCTGAAGCGAACCATTCTTTATGGGCTCGATACGACTTGGGCTAGGCCCAATACAAATATTAAAATGTCGAGTCTAGCTCCATTCCCACTCAAGCCCGCCTAAGAAGCAACTCTATCGCCAAGGCCCAATACTACGTCTTCCAAGTCCTGCCTGCACTTCTCGTCGGCGCCTCCATTCTTGAATCGACATGAGCGAAGAGGACACGGAAACGACCCGCCGCCGCGGCACCTCGTCGGCCTTCCTGCCGGACGACGAGGACCTGCTCCGGGAGTACCTCCTCCGCCTCCCGCCGGATCCCTCCTCGCTCCCGCGCGCCTCCGCCGTCTGCAGGCTCTGGCGATCCATCGCCACCGACCCCAAGTTCATCCGCCGCTTCCGCGTCCATCACCGAAGCAGCAAGCCGCCCCTCCTCGGCGTATTCCATCGCCGCAACGACGAGATCACGTTCACCCCCGTCCTCGACCCTCCCGATCGCGTCCCACCAGAGCGCTTCTCCCTCGGACGTTACAGCATTCACCCCGATGTCTACCCGGTCGGGTGCCGCCATGGCCTCGTCCTCCTCATACACTTTGAGCCGAGAGAGGTCGTTGTGTGCGACCCCATCGCTGGTGAACAACACCGCATTGCCGTTCCACCGGAGTTCTATATGGACGCGCTCAACGGGGCGGTGTTCCGCGGTGGCGTCGGCCATGACCACATGCATGACAGCCGCCACTTGAACCCCTTCAAGGTGGTCTTGATGTGATGATGTCCATGCACGTGGAGGATTATCGACCCGTCGCATGTGTTTACTCCTCGAAGACTGGCACATGGGGCAATCTTATTACATCAATGGCTCAATGTAACACTTATAATGAAGATAACCATGGGATCCTTATTGGCGGGTGTCTTTACTGGCACGTGAGATAGAACCTACGGGTGCCGGGTTTGGCTAGTCTCACAAAGGACATAGTTGAGTTTGATCTGGATAGGCAAACTCTAGCTACGATTAATGGACCTCCCGATCTGCGTTATTCTCACTAGTCGTCAACCCGTGCCACTGCACGGGCTAGTAACTTTCAAAAGGAAATACAGATTGCATGAGGCTCTACGTGATACATTTTTCCATGGATTCTTTCCATATTAGATTATATATAGGGGAATAAAGAACTATGTTCCCAAAGATGATTATACAATCATGTAATAATTTGGTATCATTCTGTGTAGATATATATATTTCTCCAGTTAGTTTATGATTAGAGGTTGTACTACTAAATATCTTTTAATATGTGTGTTACAGATGTATCTTTCCTGTAGTGTTTCTTAATGATAATGTGTGTGGACGCCTGTTTGAAAGCCCTAGCTACAAATGTGAGGCTGACACATATAATCTAGATAGATAGGTTGGCAGTTAAACCATTTTCATTAATGTGAGAATTTCTTGATGTTTTTGGAAATAATATGCAATTATTCAGGTCCAAACATTGTTAATGGACAAATTAATGACTACTTTGAGATTTTTTGACAAACCAAAGGTACATTTTCTTAGATTAATGGGAAACTTTATCACGCATGCGTTTGTGCCACTGCCGCATCGCCATTGACTTTGTGTAAACCACACGCTGGAGCAATCTGACGATTGTGTGTATGATGGATAGGTGGTGTAGAAGTGTCGACCTTACGAGGGAACACTTTAAAGTCTTTCAAAACTTCTGAGTGGAAGTCTTAGTTGAAAACAATTAAGGCAGAGAAGTGACTGATTTTTTTTCTTAAAATATGCATTGCTATTACATGATTAAAATCGAAGAATTAAATTCGCTCGTGCCGGGAATTCAAGAACGAACTGTGTTATTGTTGTGAGTTGGTTCTCCCATATATGGACCTTAAACATTAACACATCAGTAGCATTGGCACATTTTGCTTGTCATTTTTCAGGGTGTCCTTACCAGGGAGGAAAAGTCAAAGATATATAGTCACGTACTGTACCAATATGGATCTATCCGAAATGTAGATCTTAGCATTAGTTTGACATGTCTAAAGTGTTGTGCCTTCATTTGATATTAAAATATACACTCATTTGATGGTATAAATCATTCTCTTTACATCGGGCCGGTCCAATGATATAATTAATTATTTTTAGATTATTTGGCATACTGCTGTAACTAAAGGAACCAATCTAAAAGAAAATACAGAACTCTCGAGGCATACGCAAAAGTTGCAACCTAAATTAATATCGAGATGACACATATAATTAGTACTACTATGGTAGTAGGGGGAAAACTGAAGACAATGCTCTAAGAGGAACCTTTTTTTGTGTGTAATGACCTCCATGTGAAAATATATAGAGTACCATTTAAGTTGATTTTCCCAAACTCCTCCAATCCTTTCGGATCAGTTCCATCAATATAAATGAACAGGCTCATATAAACTTAATAATACTTGCCAGCCAACGCCAATGGGTATTACAGAACTGAACACCAGTAAAATAGTAGAGGGTGTTAAAATTACCTACTCATCAGAATAATTCTGATGTCAACCATAGCAGAACCATTTGTAGAACCACTAAATACATAAAACCAAGTCCCACTGTCCAAATTAAAACATGAGGCGTCAGGTCGACCCTACTGAAAAAAATCCACATGAGGGACCTGCAAGTCACTCCACTGTTGTTATCATGTACTCCCTCCGTTCCAAAATAGATGACTCAACTTTATACTAAAGTTAGTACAAATTTGAGTCATCTATTTTGGAACGGAGGGAGTACAATTCAAGAAACACAATGACATAAGCACAGCTTGTTCAAACAGGAAAATAGAGGGCTGAATTGTGGAGAGCAAAAGAGCGACCTTGAAACTGATTGAACTAAAGGGTAGAGTTAGTATTATCAAGGCCAAAACAAAAAACAATCCCAGTTCTAACACATGACATGCACCACGTACAGACAAAAAAGGGCCATATAAAATGTCTACTTGTTCTAGTGGCTAACACGTGCTAACAGGCAAAAACATCCAAGAAGTCTCTCCTAAACATCATAGCATTGAAACTTGACAACTGTCTTGTCGGGTGTGTTCCACTTGTTCATGTAGCAGCACTACTGCAGACATTACATGGTGCCTCTGGAGGAGATGCAGACCAATCTGATACATGGCGAGGCGGCAGCAATGTTGATAGATAGACATATAAGACCAAATTTGTTTTTTCAGACATTAGAGATCAATCTGATTCATTGGAACTTGTGTGAAGAATTCGATGGGCTGCATAATAGAGCAAACGTTCAATCGGATAATAGGTTACTTGCCTATGCTGCGAGGTAGGAACGACGGGCAACAGACTAAAACGATCCTGGAGAGGTAAATCAAGGTGCTATCAGTCTATCAAGGTGCTACCACTCTGTATATAGTCTGAAGGCCTCAACATATGTATTATACAGACCACACATATATGCTGGAAAAGAGGAAAATGCATATAAGTATTCTTAAAGCGAATTAAACAACATGGTTCACACCGCATCTCTATTATCATCCGTTAGAAATGACGATACAAAACTGAATTAGAAAGATCATACGGAATACATATACTTTATCACATCTGCCGAGAACTAACTAAACTGTTGGCTGCAAATGAAAAAGTCCAACCAACACAGCATCATTATTTACACCGGAGAAGTAAGGGTACTGAAACTCACATAAGTTACTAAATATATTGATCCTTTTTGTCAGAACTTTAGGAATGATGTAAGTACCACTATACGGACAGACAGATTAGTAAAGAGGAAGGAGACGCTGACATACATGTCTAAATATGAACACCAGTCCTGCTTGGAAGGCACCAATGTAGAGCTTCTGTCATCACGATTGCTTGCATCCATATGGAAAAAAGAGAAAAAAACTGAAAATGAGAAGCTCCTGAGTATACGGCGGACTACTGATTAGGAGTAAATATAAATAGATCTAGTTTGTTCCCTCACTGTTCAATGCACCACCGATCTGTTTTCCCCTCCCGAGAGATGCTTCCAGATGCTGTAGACACCTTTATAGAGTATGGCAGATGGATAGGAAGAGGCTCAGAGCAAGATCGATTTAGCATCATTCATAAGTTCAACATGTGGCGATGGTGCTCGTGGGTGTTGGCTGCTGGGATGATGGGCGATGTCGCCTAAGCAAATAAACTGGTCGTCCAACGTACTCCGTCCGGACGGAGGCAATAGTTTTTCTTTTTTGAAACAGTACGCACCACCCAGGAGAGATGGTTCATGCTTGTTGCTATGATCACTGGGAGACATCGTTGGCGGCAGCAACAACTTCTATCGCCACCTGCACCGGCAAATTGTAAACGTTCCTGCTGAATAGCTCGCACCGGCGAGATTGGGCCAGAAGTGTATTCTCTCTTCTATCCTTTTATTTTGATTACAAAAAGGACCATGGAATACAGAATCAGCTTCTCTAGGTAGGCCAGAAGTTTCCTTATTCTTTTTTATTCGAGGGAATGGGGAGAGAAGAGGATCAGATTTCCCATTTATTTTCTCTCAATCAAAGAAAAGAGGGGAGAGACCAAGAGGAGTACGGTTGAGAGGAGAGAACTGCTCGCATACGTGGCTTAGGGATCGCATCTCATGCGTTTTTTTCCAATGACACATGATGCTTCATCCAATGGCTACAGATATATTACAAATTAATCTGATGGACGCAAATTCTTAACCTCTAGGATTAACGTGATGGCTCGTTTGGTGCCTCCAATTAGTAAATATAAGATATAAGATTCCCCCACGCACTAGATCATCAGAGCAGAGGATGGTGATCTTGGTCTGCCACATTTTCGTATGATGGATTTCAAACATGGCAGAGGAAGGTTAATTGCCATGGTGTTGCCACATGGTTACTCCAGAAGACCGCTGAAATGCATAATATTCTTAGACTCGCTCCTTGGATTGAGGGAGCGATGGTATACATGAAGATAGTGGGGTATGGTGAGGATAATGATGTTATGTTTGTATATGCGGACGGAGGTGTCTACAAAGTTGAACTTAAGTCAATGCAATCTAGAAAACTTTATGCAATCTACCAGCAGGACCCACTTTTTTCTTCATATTTTATTTCTTTTCTCTTCTTCTCCCCCTGAGGCTCCTCCTTATCCTCAAGCATAGACTGGTCGAGGCCCGACCACCCGCTGCCCCTCTGGCCTGCCGCCGCCGCTCACCCGCTGCCCCTTCGTCCTGCCGCCGTCGCCCATCATCTGCCCCTTCGGCTGGCCCATCCCCCGCCGCCCATCCGCTCTCCCCGCAGTGTCGCGTACCGCAGCCCCTGCCGGTGTTGCCCGCACACCGCCGCTGCGAACAGGTGCCTCGGGAGGAGTAGTTCGAGGCTGCTCCTCGAGTGCAGGAGCCCGGCCCCAGGACCGCATCCACCCGCCCACCATGGCCGCACGCACATGCGAGCCCGGCCCCAGGCCCGCATCCTATTCCCCGCCCCAGGCCCGCATCCTATTCCCCTTCCTCGCGTCGAGCAGGAATGGGATCAGCCATGGCCGCACGCACGCGATCGATCCTTTTGCAGTGCAGAACTTTGTTGGAGCTGGGAGAAATCAACGGCCGGAGACGGGTGGTACGGACGGCTGCGCGTGGGGAGAGGGCGGCGGAATCAGCCAGTTCATGGCCTGTATACCATCCTCGGATCCATAGAAGTATGGGTCGGAGGCTCACATTTTCGGTGGCCTATAAAACATATAAGGGTCCACAGACTTCTACCACGTTTGTTCTGGATAAAAAAATGTCTGAAACCATAAACCTGCCGAAATTTTATAGATTTGGTCTGTTTAAGGAGTCTGCTAGAGCTGCTCTTATGGTGTAGCGTTCATACAGTCCTACAACCGGCAACACTACTTCCGCCTCCCTATGGCTGGGCCACCATCTGAGGATCGTTCATTACCTACCTTCTAAGGAGGACAGGATTGATGAAGGTTGCACCAGTACATAAAGAGATATATTAGACGGTCAGAAACCCGCCATGGAAAGTATCATTTGAGCAGGATGGTCATGGGTTGTTGTCTCATATTCTCCAGATGAGTGATCGAACCTATCTCGAAAATGAAATAGTCGAGATGAGCTAGAAAGTGGGCCCATATCAGAACTCTCCTGTGCTTTTCAGCTAGCCACAGATTAATTTGTTCTTGTTTACACACACCACCCACCAATAGATCCCGATTGGTTCTCAAAATAATAATCCCAATTTGGGTCTATGCGGATTAGAGGCTCAAATGGAGACAATTTTGGAGGAGTTGGTAGCGTTGGCCTGCCATAGTGAGCTTATCCATTAGGCCTCATTTGGTAGAAGTGGATTTGAGAGGTTTGAGGTGGTGGGGATTTTAGGGGATTTGGTGAATCCCCTCCTTCCACCCAATCCTCTCAAATCCCCTTGAAACCCCCAAACCCCTCTAACTACAATTCCCTTCATATGAAAAACTTATTTGGTAGGCAGGGATTGCCAAATTTAGATAAGATAGTGCAAACATCTAAAAATGCAATCTTTACAAGAAAACAACATCATATTATGAGCTTGCTACAGAATTGTAAAGGTCACCTAACAAAAAATGTGACCTCATGAAACTTGCTACAGGGGAATAATCTCCCACATTTCTTCAGAGCAACGACATAATTTGGCATGACTTTGGACCAATATCTCATCACAACAATATCAAGTATATCACAGTAACAACATGACTTGGAATAAAAAATATCTCATCCATGATCTTTCACAGCAACACCATAATTTTGCAACAAACATAATGGAACACATGACTTGTGCAATAACTCACAATCAGTTATATTATTACAGACCAAGCAACATTGAGAATAATGTTGTCATGCAGACGAATTGCTCTTAATGATGTCATCATCATCCAGTAGTTGAACGACCAAAAGTTTGTCCAGATTGTTTAATCTTGCTTCTCTGGTTGCCTGGGAACCTGATTATTAAACAAAAGCAAAATGAGAGTGACAAAGCTTAAATAGGCCAACCTATGCTCTAGTACTCCAGGTCTTACGAGAGTGACAACACAAAAGCAAAAGTTTGTAGGCAAAATTATGTATGCTAAGCTACAGAATGGTCATCATCATAACTTATGAAGAGTTGAGGTTTCAACGCTCGAGAACAAGTCCATTATATGAAAAAATAATAAGCCACCACGCTTAACAGCAGCCATGCTCCGAGCACCGCCATGCAGATGCAACAATGATGGACAAGCATCGCTGCTGAACATTCAAAAAAGGCCGAAATTTTGGACCGGTTAGTACTAATATCGGGCCCACGAGAAGTGTGAATTTCAGCCGAAATTCCTTTTTTTCGGACGAAGGCCAAATCCCTGTACTACACTAGTACAGAAAAAAAAAGGTTAAGCTTGTGTGACTGCTTCCATGCTTGCTACTGCACTATGTTTGAAATCATGTCAAATTCCTCCAGCCCCTGCACTTTGAAAGATCTGCATCTTTATTATATGCAAAACTGCTTGTAATTTGGTCATGAGAGTACATGTGAACCAAAAAAAGAGTAGTTTAATTCACATTAATGCTGCACCTTGTGCATGTGTAAGCATTTGATTTTAAAAGTGCACATTCATTCAGAAAGACACATCCACACCATTAGCATTCACTCAATCAGAAAGAAAGAAACAGGGTCTGAAGAAGAATGAGTCCCTTCTCCATTAATTTTATTCACACGCGATTGAAAAATTCAAGTCATGATAACCCATGAATTGAAGACAATTAGGCATACAGTCACTAGATATATATACACAGGGACACGACCAATTAAAAGAGAAAGAATTTTCGACAAATACTGAACCTGCTACCCTTTATCTTAATGAGGTCAGTAGAGCACCTGCTGCCTTTGTCCTGAAAACAGAGTAAACAAACTAGTTGAAAAAGGTCATCTTATCACCATAAAAATCAGTATGGTTACAGGCTAGCACCCTCGGATGCTCCATAACAGTACTAACTAACAATGGATCGGCAGAAGGACAGTAACAAGTATTAGGAAGCAGGATGCTAAATCGCCGGCTTCAACACTATATACCAAGACCCCAGATCACATATATGAATAATTAACAGAGATCGAACCCTGCGACAAACTACAAAGATCACACTGATGTCAGTCAACATGAAAGCTTATCACCATCGCTCGAAATGAAGTCTTGTAACTGTAAGAAGCAAACTAACTTGCTTAGTCTGAAGCAACGTTTCTTCATACTCTGGGTTCCTAAACTTCCATTCAGAAGAAAATTGGATCTCAACAATTCTAACCGAACTTTCTTTTATCTTTTTTCAGGAAACCCAAAGGAGCACAGGCCCCGAATTTTGTTTTCATGAGTGGAACTGACAACACAACATTCTAACTGAACTATGCATTCTCCGAAGCTGCAGCGACCCGCCGCATCCCCCAGACCAACACCGACCTGTCGAAGAACCCCGACGGCCGACGCGCTGCTGGAGAAGATCGTCAAGCTGGACCTGCTGACCGAGATCAGCGCCGTCAGGAGCAGGTCCGACCTCAACTTCAGAGGCAACGTCAGGGACGTGGTGTCTCTCTCCCGGACCCCTGCGCCCACAACTACGGCACCGAGCCCTACATCGTCGCCCACAACTTGGTGACGGCCGGCAGCTCGGGAGGAAGAGGCAGCAGCCATGGCCGATGGCAAACCGTAGACGACGAGGGGAAAGGAGGAGAGGCGAGGACATACCACCGGAGAGAAGTCCAATACGCTGGAGGAGGTACGCCGGCGTCGAGGCGTCGGGCGGCGGTGTCTTGGGGAGGCGCTGGATGGCGGAGTCTTGGAGAGGAGTGGGGCGGCGGCGTCTTCACGAGTCGAGCGGCGGCGTCTCCAAATCCTCGAGCCCCCCCTCGAGCCTTCTGAACCGCGTGGAAACGAGTGTATCGAAGGGTAATCGAGGGTGTTGGGCTGTTGAAACCCCGTGTACCAAATGGGCCAACGGGGATTTCGGAGGATTCTGGGCCTCGCGAGGTTAATCCTCCGAAAACCCCTTCAACCCACGCCAAACAAACGAGGCCTTAGGGGTTGATTTGAGAATGTTAGTGATCTGCACCAGTCTCTTCATAATCAAATAATCCGCTAATTTGGGTGTTTCAGAAGCGGCACATAATTGAGGTGGTTGGGGCCATTGTTGTGTACCCACTATACTCTTCTTGTTGATGAGTTTGGTCTCACTGTGTGGTACAAAGTTCAATAAAATTATGGTTGCCTGCATTTGGCATGCAGGATTCGGGAGGCTTCAACCTCCCTTCTCAAAAAATAGAAAAATAAAAAGTATATTTTGATGGTTAGAAGCAAAAGAATTTTGATTCAGGTACATACACGAGCGAAGGCTCATTTACATGGACAATTTTGTCTATTATGTTATAACCCAAGCTTTGGGTTTAATCAAACTTGAATTTAGGATTAAGGTAAGAAACATACTAGGGTTAGATATATGATGCACTTCAGATGGCCCTAAGGGCATCTCCACTAGGGCCCCCAAGAAGCCTCCCCAAGCCACTTTTTTAGCGCCGGCGGGTAAAAAACGCCCCACTCACGCCCCCAAGTGCTCGTTTTTCGCCGGCAAAAGGAAAAAACAGCGCCAACGCTCGCATGTGACACCCAGCGCACCGGGGGGCTCCTGGGAGGCCTAATTTCGCCGTTTTAGGTGCTAGCCCCACCTGCCAGCGTCTCCCTCCTGTCCCCTGACTTTTCCTCGTTGGCCCACCCACGTGCTTCCTCCTCTCTCTCTCGCTCAAAGTGCACCAGCTGCAGCTGCAGCTCCCTCGAAGCCGACGAGGCCCCAACCCCGCCGCCCTCCTCTCCTCCGACCCCTCCTCTTCTCCGACCCCTCCTCCTTCCCAGCGCCGCGCTCCGGTACGCCTCGCCGCGCCGGCCCGCGCCCCGAACCATGGGCTCCATCCTCATGGCGACGCGTCAGTGCTGCCGCCCCGCCACACGCCAGTCTGGCGCCACGCCCGTGCTCGCCGCGCCCGCCTCGCTGCGCAAGACGACAACGCGGTGGAGGCCCGTGCTCGCGCCCGCCTCTGCGTGGCGGGCGGAGCTTCGCCAGCGCCGCGCCCGCCTCTGCGTGGCGGGCGGAGCTTCGCCAGCGCCCGCGCCCGCCGGGTGTGGCGGGGCGGCCGCGCCCGCGCTCGCCGAGGTGTGGCGGGACGGCCACGTCGTGGCTGGCATGCACCAGCAGCCGGACGGGCGTGTTTCGGCACCATGGTCCGGCGCCACAGCCGGCTGGGCAGGGAGCACGGGCGCCGCCGAGGCCGCGCATGAGGAGCACGGGCGCGATCGAGGCCGTGCACGTGGAGCACAGGCGCGCCGAAGCTCGAGCGGCGTCTCCGGCGGTGGCGAAGATGACCGGCACCCACGACCTGCTCGCGGCGTGGGCGTGCTGTTGGCGAACGGCACGGCGTGGGCGTGGCCGGAGCGACGCGGACGTGGCCTGAGAGCAGCGCGCGAGTGGACTGGGGGCGCTCGGGTGGGGTGACGACTGGAAAAATCCTCACCCCCAAAGCAAAAATTTCGCCAGGGCCTCCCCAGGAGGGCAGAAAAACGCCTCCTGGGGGCACAACGGCTGGAGATGCCCTAAGATGCATGAAGGCTCATTCATTATTTGTTGCAAAAATAAAATAAACGTCACTCTGCATGTGCGCCCAGCCACTGTATATGTCGCTTTGTTGTTATTAATATGCAAATTTCAGCAAGGTGGGTGATCGCTCTCAGTTGCTTGTGTAAACAAAAAGAGTACAGCGGGAAATCCTTTCATGTAGGCTGCATGAAACCCAAGAGTATGCATCAATGCAAACAACCTGAGTGAAAGACAACTATCCATCCTATTCCTAGCTGTATTAATTAAGGCTGCTAGCCGGCCTTGAGGTACAAGCAGCCATGCCATTCCGGCACCCCCCTCGCGCCCGCTCACTGTACTGACTAGGGAACAAACCTGCTTGGGGGCACCGGTGCGAAGCTTCAGGTCCAGGCTTATCTTAGGACCTCGTTGTGTTTCCCTTCATCCGGGCTTAACGATTTCAGTTTTGTCAGACAAACTATCGAGTTAGTTTAACAAGTGAGAACGTGTGTCTAGCACGGTGGTAAAGACCTCCTAGAGTGGGGCTACCGACCATGGCTTTAATCTTGGTTCTCACAGAAAAAAGGCCCCTCGCTGCGTATATGTTTGTTGTGCAAGCCAGCGTGTTCGCTGTCTATACTTGCGTTGCACAAGCAGGCATTCAGGGCCTTTTCTTAACCTTACGATATAATGCTTTCGGGATATCTCTCCGCTTGGGTCGAGTAGTTAGTTCAACAAGTGTCGATCCATAAAATAAAAAATCACCCAAAAAAATATATACCTTGATTGCTTCTTGCTGCCACTAGTGCTTGACCTAATACATGGGCAAATGCCTTGTTCAGTCGGCAATTGTTAACGTTTTCTTTGTTCCCACCTGTGATTTCGGTTGCCACGACGCCAAAGAACTTCCACTATGAATGATGATTTCCATTCCCATTTCCATTATTGTGCTAGTGTGCGGAAGGGAATAAGTTAGGGTTTTCATCACACACAGAGAAGAATGGATACGCTAATACCACCAGAAACACTGCCCTGCTCTTCCTCCTAATTTTTGTTGCCCATTTTTTCTTGCAACCAAAAAATTAAGGGAAAAAACAGGAGATGACAGCTAGTGATAAAAAAACATGGAGGTGAACAACTAAAGACATAAAAGATATACTTATGAATAAGCAAAACAATGTGAAAATCTAAACAGAGAAGATTGTTTTGTCTTCATGAAGAGCAAAATTCATGCTCCTGCGAGCAACAAGCAACAAGCAACAAGAAGTAGCCAGGTTAGAGGCTTCAGACATAGAAAGGCCAGATCAAGAACTCATCTAAACACTACTCACCTGATACCACAGCCAGGTTTCGGTTCGTGTGGAAACTTTCCGACTCTAGGGAGGAGGGGATTCAAAGCCGTGCCTCCACCAATATGCAAGGGATAACCCAAAGCTTTCGCTTTTCCTCCATGTTCCACCTCAACGTACAATTAAGGCAGCAATGGGGTGGGACAAAGCACTTCTGGATGCGGTGGCGTGATGCCGACACAGGCCAGCTCCTACAGCTAAAGTATCAGTTACAACAACTAAATTCTTGATCCTTCCCAAGCCCAATGGCGTGCGTGTGAGCTCCCCCGGTTGCCAGTCAACTTGGTGCATAGTGTTTTCCATTGTGTTCTCTCTACCTAAACTACACCTAAATATTCTCATGAGAGCTCATTTATATACCATCTTATCTTATGATGGACACAATTACACGTGCCTTCAATATCAATGCAAGATTGGTGGCCGCATCAAAGTCAGTGAGATTGAGTAAAGTGGACTTGTTTCGTCCTTTGCAGTAAACAACCAACATGGCTTTATTGGGCATTCAAGACAATACAATTACTTCCATCCGAAAATAAAAGGTTTTCAAAATTATGTAGTTCATAGAGTGTTCAGGTGATGTATAGAAGTTAACATGACACATATGCACTTGAGAAACTGTATGGTACACATTTTTTTATTATTTTGTGCAAGACACAATAGATGTGTATTAGGTCCAGACTTTGCATCATTTGAAAAATATGTTGTGGGCTCAAATTTTACAGGTCCAGGAACCATTAAAGAATTGTTCAATACATGTACGTTGTTAGCAAAGTTAGACGAGTTCACATGGCACCCTTGCGTACTAAGCATTTTGTCTGTTATCTTCTTCATGACCGGTCTTTTCATTTCTTAGTTTCTTGAAAATCCTTGGGTTATAATATTTGCAATACGGGATGCATCAGCACTGAAGATTTCCTGTTGGTTCAAATTGGTAATTTGAAGAAAAGCCTTTTACAAGAAGAAAATGTGGAATGAATCCTAGTTCAATCTCATCGTTATGGCTCTCTTTCTAGATCCCCTGTGGACAAATAATATCATTTTGGCGTTTTCAGTTAGATAAACATGTGTTGCTAGCTCCCTCTTTGGGTTTTGCAAGCCAGCACAACAAAGCAATACTTGCAATTTCCACCTCTCTCTATGCGGATGACGCGGCTGTGTTCATATTGCTCCGATAAAGAGAGATGTTGATAATCTTGCGGCCATTCTGAGAGATTTTGGGGACGCCATGGGCCTTTGCACCAACTTCCACAAGAGTTCGATGGTCCCGATTCGTTGCAGCAATCCTGACTTGGTACACATTACTCAAAGTTTGCCTGTGACTCGAGCTTCCTTCCCACTATGTCATTTGGGGCTCTTCCTCTCTATTTGGAAGCTCAAGTTGGCAGACCTGCAATTCCTCGTGGACAAGGTCACGAGCAGATTGAGAACCTACGAGGGTCAAAACATCACACCCATTGGGCGAGCGGCTCTTGTCAAGTCCGTCGCGACTTCCGAATTGATCTACTTCATCAAACGTCTTGTCATTCCGCCAAGCATCCTTCATAGTGTCACCAAGCTAGAGAGGGCTATCCTTTGGGCTGGCTCGGACAAGACGACCGGGGCAATATGCAAGGTTAATTGGGAAATTGTGTGTCAGCCGCAACGTTATGGTGGACTCGGGATCCTCAACACTAACAAGTTCGCGCGCGCATTGCGCCTTTGTTGGCCTAGGTATGAATGGAAAGAGCCGACCAAGATGTGGGTTGGCATGGGTAACCCGTGTGACGAGGAGGATCTAAACTTTTTCTATGACTCTACCACCATTAGTGTTGGAAATGGCGCGAAGACCCCCTTTTGGGATTCTCCTTGGCTTGTTGGGGGCAAGCCCAAAGACATTGCCCCCCTCATCCATGAGGCCTCTTCACGAAAAAATGGAAGGTGCGGGAGGCCCTCGGAGAGAACACATGGATCCTCAAGATCAGGCCTTCCACCACTGTCTCGGTTGAGCACATCTGACAATTCTTCACTCTATGGATGCTTTTGCATGAGGTCCATCTTTATGAGCATGCTGAGGATGACATCATTTGGAAGCATACAACGTGTGGGCTCTACTCGGCGGCATCCACCTATAGAGCACAATTTCTAGGCATGGTGTTCTCCCCCATGGACCAAATGATTTGGAATTTTTGGGCCCCTCCAAAAGTCAAGTTTTTTGCTTGGGTGGCGCTTCAGGACATGATTTGGACTGCCGAGGTTGGCCCAATTGCAGTCTTTGCCTCTGTCGTGGAAACGTCACGGCAGATGTCCTAGCAAAAGGACTTAGTCGTGGAGCCATCACAACTAGGAAGCTTAAAAGGGTTAAAACGGGACAAAGGACACGGGAGTTTATACTGGTTTGGCCCCTTGCGGTGAAGGTAATGGCTTAATCTAGTTTGAGGTGGGATTGCTTATGTCTCGATTACCAGGGAGAGAATTCGCTTGACATAGTTCTCGATCTGATGTTACTTGTCCTGAACCACCGTCGGGTCATCCCTTTATATACAGAGGTCGAGGCCCATCGGCTCACAGAGTCCCGGCCGGCTCATAAACAGTGCCCGGCTCGGTGTCTGTCTATTCCTGCCTTACAATACAAGTCATATACATATGGCGGTTTATTCCTACGGGCCTTAAGCCGCCTTTGGGCCTTGGGCCCTTAACTGAACCGCCATCTTCAAATGTCGTATCGGGCTTCACATGACGAATCGCCATAGGTATAACCCGGCCCCCTTTGGGCGGGTCATACCTAGTAGTTATATCCCCAACATTAGGTCCCAGATTGATTTGAACTGCTTCATGTCAATCTTCAACACTTAGAAAAAAATCTTCTGCTCTTCATTGTGCGAGAGTTTATAACCCACCATGAAGTCATCTTCTGGATTTGCAATAACTCGCCATGACATCATCTGCCATTAATTCACACTTTATCCAACCTATCTCAACGGATCCTTATCTTATTGACCATCCCGAGAATCGAGGCGTCCTGGTAGCTGGATAACCATATTTTCGGCCTCCTCATTTTTCGCACCCACTTATCAGTCCTTCCTTATAAATAGCCACGCGACCGTCTTCTTCTCATTCTCCCCCTTTCTGTCGTCTCCTTCATCTCGCGACCTCTGCCGCTCGAGCTCCGCCGTCACCGCAGAGCGCACCGTCGTCTTTGTACCAGGCCGCTGCATCACCCTGAATCAAAACAGAGAACGGCGGCAACCCTCCGCAGTAGATCTGCACCTGTAAGTTTTTGCTTTCCTGCATCTCAAATCCGCATTAGGGTTTCTGAACTTCTCTATGTTCTTCATAGTTCATCGTAGTTCATCTTCAGTGCTTGCACCGTGAATCTCTTTGATCTGAAAACGGCGTATAACTGATGCGGTTGCTATTTTGCCTTTTCTTTCAATACTAGCAGATCCCTTTCCTAGAAGAAAAGATCCCTCTAGGGCTTATGAACTCATCTGTACTGGTTTTTTAGTTCTAGATTCATTTCCTTTTTCTGAACATCCGTTGATCCAAAATAACGATTGCAATCTGTGAAACTTGTTTGTGTGACACTTAGCCAAAAATCTGCGTTTTGATAGATCCACCTAGCCACGGCGGCTCAAACAATCGGCTTAAATTGCAATGCTTAATAGATAACATCCGACTTACCCATGGCGGCTTAAATAACCTGACTACTCAAGGCGGTTTAAATAACCTGACGTAATTAGTCATATACCATTAGGCCCCTTTATAAGCCGCCATTCAGAATACATGTTGTAATACTTTTCCTCCGGCTTAAATTTGAACCGGTAATTCTTCTCTTTTTTAGGCTTCCTTCTTCACAATGCCGCCCAAAACAGTCACTTCGTGCAACTGGGTCAAATCCATCGTCACGGAGAGTACACTTGACGATTTTGTGAAAACCTGCTATCTGCCTAAAAAGGATGTGATGTCGTACCATTCTCCAGATCCAACAGAGGAAAAGCCTCAGCCCAAAGAGGGGGAAGTCATTGTTTTCACTGATCACATGAACAGGGGCTTTTCACCACCCGGCTCAAAGTTTTTCAGAGACGTCCTGCACTTTTTTGACCTCTGTCCTCAAGTCATCGGACCCAACTCCGTGTCTAATATTTGCAACTTTCAAGTATTCTGTGAGGTGTATCTTGAAGAAGAGCCCAGCTTGCTGCTTTTCAGAGAGTTGTTTTATTTGAACCGCCAGACTGAATATTCCAACGGACCTAGTTTGGAACTTGGCGGGGTCTCAATCTAACGACGGAGAGACGCCATTTTCTCTTACGCAAATCCACCAAGTCACCCCAAAGACTGGAACCAGACATGGTTCTACAGCCAAGACACTTCTCCGGCTGATGAGAACCCTCTGCCCGGCCTTCGCGCCCTACTCCTTGATTCCAATTATCCTCTTCCAGACAAGTTGTCAGCTGCTGACCGTCAGAAGCTCTCTCCTACCATGGCTAAGGTCAAAGCTCTTTTAGGGGACGGCAAAGGATGATCATGAGGCTGCAAAAAGAGCTAGGAATGCCAAGAAATCCGCCAGGAGAGCCGCCGCCAAGAAAAGAGGAAAGAAGCCTAGCGCTTCTGAATTGCTTCAACTGGTGGACTCCTCTGAGTCGGAGGTAGCCCTCGACTCTCTTGGCTCATTTTTCAATCACCTTATTGACACTGATTATCATCAGGCTGACATGGGAACCAGTCAGGGAGTGGAAGAAGAGGTAAATATTATTTCCTCCGACTCCGAGCCTTTGCCAAGACAAAAAATCCGAAGAGTAACCCGGAAAGTAAGATTTTCTCATCCCTTAGCTTATCAGGATCTTCAATTTCTTTTGAAGCGACTGATTCGGGATCCTCAATTACATAGATTGACACAGTTGAACTTAAGTCAATGAAATCTAGAAGATTTTATAAAACCTATTATATCAATCAATGTCATCCTTTCACGGGTTTCTATTTATGAGGTGATTGCTCATCTTTCGTCTTAATGCTTTTGTAATCTAATCTATGTAATGTTTTGTACACTGTTGCTGTAATACTTTTATTGTGTTTCGTAAGTGTGCTAGCAAGTAACAACTAATCTTAGTTAGCAAATGACCTTTGCTAGATAGATGGACTTGCAGCTCTACCATTCAATGTAGCTAACTCACTCTTTGTAGATACCAAATCAAGTGTCAAATGAGTAACTCAGTTGCCACGTTTGGACCTCAGAACTAGTTATGTTCTTTTATTGGTGTATGTATATGTTTTGAACTTGTTATTAGTCTTAACGCCATAGCAATGACCCGCATTCATCCATAACTTCTTCTGAAATACTTTTTCACTTGTTAATGATGCCTGCTGTAAGTGACCAGTACATCTGTAGCACATAGAAATATATTGAATTTCTTATCTCTAATCAAGCTCGATTTATTTGCTAGATAGATTTTATTAATTAGTTTGGGCATTTTAATTTTTGTTCGCTTGACAGGTACTAGTTTACATGAGAAGAATTTTGAAAACATTTGTATATCCTCAGCTAAATTCTTCATTATGATGTAGCTAAATTATTTTATAGAATATTATTTCAATTTTACAACATATATGTTGTTGATTAGCTATTGCTAGTATCAAAAGGTGATCTCTTAAACACATGTAGAAATTTGCTATGCAAGTGGGCTATTTATATCAAGTTACATTTGTCGCTTCATCTGACTCTGTTACTTTCTCTTAATCATTTCTTCTTATCTGAAAAATTATCAGAATTGCCTGACTTCTTACGTGTCTAAATATAGGTGTTACCGGTGGATGTGATGGAGCTTAAATGGTGCCTAATTGTATTGTTTGATGTGCTAAGGTGCTCAAATGGTTCAACAGGGGAGGAACATCTTCAACGTTAGTTTGTGAGATTTGGAATTTTTGATGAAAATTATCTTGCTGCAGTATTGAGCGTGTGTCCTAGGAGATAAATGCCACAAACATTGAGTTCACATATGTTGTTCATAAACTATGTGTAACCATGGATGCGTCATAGGTTCTAGTATTATGTTTTTCGTGTACCTTTGATGATTTTGTTTTCTCTTGGTAAAGAATTTGAATACATAAACCTAGGAATTCCATGTTGCCCAGGTAATGTACAAGTTGGTTTTCACAGCAACATGGTCCGCAATGTGTATATGCTACTAAGTATTCCCTGTGTAAACAAATATAAGGCGTTTTAGATCACTAATTTATTTACAGAGGGAGTGTATCTTAGTCTAGCCAAGTCTGTAATGTTGATCATCAGCAAAAAAAAGAAGTCTTTAGTGTAGTGAATTTCAGCTTGCAAGATGTGTTGCAAGTCTTAATTGACAGGTCTTAATATTTTTTGACATAGCACACTTATTTTGCAACATACATAGTACAGACTAGGAACAATTTAAGGATGAACTAAGCAAGAAGGATTGATCAAATAAAAAATTCTGACAAGGCTACCCTACTACCCTTCACGTATCATGAGAAGTACTCGGTTCCATTTCCTGAATTAGTCAGCAAGTTTGATGTGATAGTGCACCATGATCCTCGGGTGAAACTGTCTTGTGTAGAAATGACCGTTAAACTTGTGTGTTGACCATGAGATGATCAAGTATTCTGTCAAGTGTTGGCTATCAGATGATCAAGTTTAATGCCCAATTGGCAGTCTGGTGACATTCTGGTTTATTATCAATTCACATCTGTGAATTATTGAACTAGTCTGCTGGAACTGGTGTAGACGGAGCTTCGGTAATTCACATCCTAGGATCGGCTTGTTTGTTGGAGCTTCGGTAATTTCGTGTAGACCCACTGTTTTCCATTCACGAATATTGCGAGCATACCGTTCAGTGTGATTCATTCAGTGCTTGGGTGAATCATATCCTTGTCCTTAGCTTGCTATGCCATACTGCTGACCCGAAGTCGCTCCCGCGAAGCGTCCTCGGGAAACCTAACCGCCGCCCTCGCCCCCCGGTCGATCTCTCTCCCCCGCCGCCACCGCACAGCTCCACCTGGCAAAGACCGGCCGGCATTGGTGGCGGCGGGGATCTTGCCCCTCTTCTCGCTGTTGGCGTCCGGCGCGGACGGCGCGGCGCTGGACGGCGCTTAGGCTGGGCGGGCCTAGCGGCGCGGCGGAGGGCGTGTTGCTGGCGGCGGTGCAGCTGCGCATCAGGCCTCAACAGCGGCGGCTGTGGCTTCTCTGGCGGCGGCGCGAGTTCCGGCGGCGGCTTGGCGGCGTGGCGCGGCGGAACTCCGGCGAGGATTCGGCGGCAGGCTGGAGGGCTAGGCACCGTCCAGTGGTGCTGCCTCTGCGGCGGTTGCGGCTTGGGGCCCTGGACCCCGATCCGATCTGGATCTGGTGGTGCGGGTGCAGGCCATGGCGGCTGGCGAGGCATGGGATTCGTCGGGGCTTGTCGGCCTCTAGGCACCATGGGGGTGCCGGCGGCGACGCGTGCCCAGCGTGGTGAGACTGCTGGACGTGGTGGTCATCTTCTTCCCGAGATGGCCGACCAGAGGCTTGGTGATCGGATCTCATGATCCATCATCTTGTCCCGGCTGCGAGTAGGGGAGACATGGTTGCCGGTGAAAACCGAGCCGACGGCAGGCGATGGCGGCGTTCTCGCCGTTACCTTGATGAAGGCATCGTCGTGTAACTATTGTCGACCCACTCGTGCTGCTCCGGGGGAAACCCGAGGATCTGGTGTTCCAGATCGGACGATGGCGGCAGTGCAGTGTCGTTTCTCTCTTGGGAGCATCGTTTGCGGAGCAGCGCTGGATGTCAGAGGCAGGAGGTGGAGCGGCTTCGTCTTGCACGGAGCTTCGGGGGTGATGTCAAGTCATGCCTGAACGACAGGTGCTACGCTTTGTCATGCCTGGTCGGCAGGTGCTACGCACGACAGATCTTCCAAGGACTTCAAGCTGTGTCGGCTGGTGATACCTGGCAGCATGGCGCTGAGGTGTATCAGTGGCGACCGCGACGTGCTCAGCTGTTTGTGCGCAGGGAGGAGGTGCCGTTTGGCGCTGTGGTGGCGTCGACGATTGCTGGACCGAGCAAGGTTGATGCATCAGTATAGTTCTGAAGATGGAGCGGTGGCAGTTGGCGGCGGCGGCATCTGAGTGCACGCCGGACCGGTGAGACCCATACCCGGCAGGCGTCCTGGATGGGTTCTCAGGTCTTTAGATGTTAGGTTTGGCTGCGATGTCTGTTTGGTATTAGGCCCAGGCTATCTGCGCCCCTTCATCAGCTGGATAGAGGTGTTTAGACGGCGGCTTTAGTCTTACTGTTGTATTACTTTGTAAGGTCTTGTGAGAATAATTAATAAAGTGACCGTATGCATCGCCCAGATGCAGAGGCCGGGGGTCATCCTCTTTTTCTAAAAAAAAAAATCATGTCTTCTTCATCTTCTAAAAGCTGAAAGCGAGACATTAGCAGCATTCAGCTATCCCACCCCAACAAATTACAATGCCAAAAATCTTCAATGATTTTCTCTGTTTTTACTGGTAATATACCCAGCCTTCCTAGGCAATATAGACATGAAAATATGATATCTGTTACTCCCTCCGTTTCAAAATAGATGACCCAACTTTGTACTAACTTTAGTACAAAGTTAGTACAAAGTTGGTTCATCTATTTTGGAACGGAGGGAGTACATTTTACGAGTTCACGCATGCTCACGCCTTTTGCTCATAAACTGTTATTAGCACCACTTACATTCAACAGAGGGGTGTTCTGAAACCTGCTCTCTGTTTAATCTTGAGTAGTTGCAGGGAACTCAATAACAACTAGCACTAGCTTTTGCATATTCCATTCTTTTATTTTTGCTTGCTTCAGGAAAACGAAAAACTGTCCTAGCTTCTCGACACAAACGAAAAGCAATTTTCTTTCCCCAGTTCAATACCACTGCTCCGATATGGTTTCTAGATCTTGCTCATGGCCATGGTGGAACTTAAACCTCTGTTTTGTGATCGTATCGCGGGTACATTCAAGTCCAGTGACAAGAGCAAAGAACTTACTTAAGTACACTGATAATGGATTTTACTCTTGTGAATTCATCACACAACTTGACGTTAACAGTGTACATCCGCTGCAGCTTTGCAAGAAACTGGTCAGATCAGAGAGAGAGAGACTGAATACCGTTCTAAGTAAGCACAACTCATGCCAGTTTCCATGCTCGCAGCAAAATGAACCATCGTACGAACTCAACAGATTATCGTGAGAAGATAAATGATAAATTGTCTAAACTACACCATCATCAACACCACACATGTTACCAAAGGCGTCGTGGTTGGTGAATCACATCCGCGTCCTTAGCCTGCTATTCCTGTCTTCGTCTTGTTCTACTTGTCGTGGAAAAGGCGAGAAATAAATTATACCCCAACAGGAATTGTGCTGCTAATTCAGAGTTAACCTACCGAACAATGAAATAGTTTTCAAAAGAAAAGCTGATATTATGTATGCCCCAGATGCACGCTTTGGGGAAACTTCTCCAATGAGGAAAAAAATCGTCCAAAGAACTATCTGTTAAACATCATTATGTGTCACGTTATATGCGGCAGGAGATATATGATTCGGTGCATGCTAGAGATAAGTCCAGGAGGTAGTTTGCATAGAGATCTTCTTGTAACCATCTTCCTTTCTTGTCTCCCAAGATGTATCTTAGATCTCTCTTATCTCTATCTCTTTCTTGACCGCATGTACAAGCCGGTTGGCTCGGCTCCCTTTCTATATATAAACATCACGTCGCCCTCGACTAGGGCAAGACGTTTTCCGCTCGCACATGGTAATCAGAGCCCCTCTTCTTCAACTCATCTAGCTACCAGGATCACCTGTGTCGAAGCCGCACCATGTCTTCCTCCTCCAGCACTTCCTTCCATCCTAGCCTCAACGGCCAGGTCATCGAGAAGCTATCTCGTGAAAGTGCGTTATATCGACTAGAGGGGGGGGGTGAATAGGCGATTTTTATGAATTCTTCAATGAGGAATTTGCTGGTGAGGAAATTCCTTAGCGAAGAACTACTTGCAGTGGAATATGTACTCAGAAGTAAACATAACAGGATACACACATAGTCAGCATGATGAAATGAAGACTAAAACAGAGTACGGAAAGCGTAAACACAGGATAACAAGATGAAGACAAACAGACTGAAGAAATTGAACTGAGGAATTTGTGAAAGTCTTCAGTCAAAGTCTTCAAGCACAGATATGAACAACATTCAACACAAGAATGAGGAAATGAAAGAGTTGAGGAAATAGAACCGGTCGGTTGGTGAAGACAATGATTTGGTAAACCAGTTCCAACTGCTGTCTCGGTTATACGTCTGGTTGGAGCGGCTGAGTATTTAAACTCGAGGACACACAGTCCGGACACCCGATCTCGAGCCGCAACTCAGACACCCAGTCCTCACCGTATTCTCCTTGAACTAAGACCACGCAGGCCTCGTCCAATCACTCGTGGTAAGTCTTCAGTGACGCCCAAACCTTCACAGACTTGGTCTCTCGGCGATCCACAATTCCTCTTGGATGCTCTAGACCTTGACGCCTAACCGTCTGGAAGAAGCACAGTCTTCAAAGGTAACAAGCGTCGGATCCACGCAGGATCAATTTCTTCAGTGATGCTCAATCACTTTGGGTTTGGGGGTTTGGTTTTGGGATTTTCCTCACTTGATGATTTTCGCTCAAAGTCCTCGGAGGATGGGTTGCTCTCAAATGACAAGTGTCAAGTTCTCTCGGAGCAGCCAACCAACTAGTGGTTGTAGGGGGCGGCTATTTATAGCCTAGGGAGCAGCCCGACATGATAAGACATAAATGCCCTTCAATGATATGACCGTTAGGTGGATAAGATATTTTGGGACAGCCGGCGGCAAGATAAAGAACGGTCGGAAATTTGACTTTCAAATTCCTCGGCTATCATGTTCCTCACGGTGTAGGCAATTCACTTTGGCGAATTCCTAACTCCTCGGTCGAGCAAAGTCATCAATGACTGTAAGAACTACGTCTCTCCATCAAGAATTTGATTGAACTGTATTGAGATTTCCAATGGCTTCACTCGAAGGATTGGTAGGTGTAGGATTTTGAGTTGAGCATCACATGGAAATTTTTCCTTAGTATTTCCTTGACCCCTTTAACAAAGACGGTGTTTCCTATGACTCAAGAAAGAGAAAATGAAACTACGAAAACAAAAGTCTTCACGCTTCATGTTCCTCGAATGAATATCAAGTCTTCAAGGTCACACCAATTTCTTCACTTTCAAAGTCTTCGAAAGTCTTGAATATCAAAGTCTTCATCGAAGAACTTTATTTTTAGGGTCGACTTTCTCTGTAAATATCAAACTCCTCATAGACTTATAGACCTGTGTACACTCACAAACGCATCGGTTACTTAACCTATAAGTCTTCAATACACCAAAATCACTAAGGGGCACTAGATGCACTTACAATCTCCCCCTTTTTGGTGATTGATGACAACATAGGTTAAGTTTTCAACGGGGATAAACATATGAAGTGTAAGTACTTATATTGAGGAATTTGATTGCAAGATATAGCAGAACTCCCCCTGAATATGTGTATAGTGAGGAATTTGCTTTTGAGGCAATGCACATTTGAAGAATTGAATCATGGAGATCTCCCCCTATATCTTGTACACTACTAGGGAAAAGCCTAGCAGCAGCATGGTTTTAGGTTTATTAGCAGCCGCTGGTACCAAGCGCTACTAATAAGGCGCTTCTGACTAACTTATAGCGATGAGCGGGTGCCACCAGCTACAGCTAACGATATAAGATAGCGCGGGTTTAAACCCGCGCTACTACTAATCTGTTATCTCGGAATTTTTTTTTGAATTTTTTCGAAAATTTTTTTTGATTTTTTTTCGAAATTTTCAAATTTCTGAATTATTTTAACTCAAATCTCTAATCAGCCCTAATCGCTGCTCAATTTAATCTCTAATCACCCCTCATCATTCCAAATCATCTAACTTCCCGGACGGTCACCCATCCTCTCACTACTCCAGCCTAAGCACGCTTAACTTCCGAGTTCTATTCTCCCTCGTTTCCAAGTCTGCACTTGTTGTTTTCCTCACAATAGTGAGATGTCAATCCTATTAACCTCAGGAATTTAGCTTGAGCATGAAGTCACACATTTCACTGTTTGAGTTTGAAACTATTGTTCTAAAAAATTAGTAACACTAATATTTCTTGAATAATTAGTTTGACCACAGTTTTGACCAGATTTGACCACAGTTTGACCAGATTTGACCACAGTTTGACCAGATTTGACCAAAATTCAAAAAACTAAAATAATTATTTATTAACACTAATATTCTTGAATAATTAGTTTGACCATAGTTTGACCAGATTTAACAAAAATTAAAAAATAATAATTTTTTTTGAATTTTTTTGCCTCTAGATCTTAAAAGCCCCGTAACTTTTTTTCTGTTAGGCTTTTGAGGATTTCGAGTAGATGCTTTTTCATATAAAAAACTTTTTCATCCGAGTTCGTATGCAAAAGTTATGGCCATTTTCATACAAATTTCCAGAGAGATTTTGCAAATAAAGTCGAAATTCATATTTGTAAATTTTCCCAACAACTAGACCACATATCACATGGGAAACTTATTTTCTTTTATTTTTTGACATTTTATCATTTTCTTTTATTTTTTTTAAACTGAAAAGGCGGTCCAGGGGGGTAGACTTTGCCAAATAGGCTGAACCGCGCTACTACTATGATGAGCGATTAGCGATGGCGGGTTTTAACCTCGCTACTACTAAGTTGATAGCGATGGCGGGTTAGTAATAGCGAGGTTAAAACCCGCGCTATCAAGCTATGAACTTAGCAGCGGCGTGGGTTAAAAACCTCGCTACTACTATGGCATATCCCGGGGCACAGTGCAGACCGCTTAGTAGTAGCGAGGTTACAAACCTGCTGCTGCTATCAACTTAGTAGTAGCGAGGTTTAAAACCTGCTGCTAGCTAGTAGCAGCGAGAGCGAGGTTTTAGCCCTCTCGCCGCTAAGATTCTCTGTATAGCCTTTTCCCTAGTAGTGGTAATTCATACACGCATTTGATATATAATATGAAGAATTTGAAATGCATGATGAAATATGGTGCCTGATGAGATTCAGCATGTGTGCAATAATATTGACAAGGAATAAGCATACGGAATAGCACATCAAAAGTTTCAGAGCTCAGTGCATCAAAAGCATCAGAGCACGACCAAAAGTATCAAGGCACCATCGGATTTAAGATTACAACTCGATCCAATAAAAGTTTCGGAAGAACGAGAGTTGTAACTTAATAAAAACACCCATAATATAAACCCGCTTGAAGACTAACTCAGATTTCTCCCCCTTTGTCATCAAATGACCAAAAGGATCGAAACTGAGGACTAACGCCTCAAGATTTTCAAGTTGATGGAGGAGCGCCACTTTGTCCGGGTTGGATGTTGAAGTAGGGCCTGCCGCAGTTGTCGCCCAAATCTTCATGTTCATCGGTTTAACGCGATGAAGAATAAGAGCTGGCCACCGATCGTGAACTTTGACTCTCTTGAATTTCTTGGAGGAGGTGCAGACCATCAAATGCTTCACGGAGACCCATAGTCTTGATTCTTCCGGAATATACATGATTAAGAACAGCCCAGTGCGGTTGAGGGTTTCATGAAGGTAGTACTGATTTTTCTTCACTGCATTATGTGTTGAGGTCATGTTGTGAAGAATTGCAGCAAATTGACGCTTCACCCATTTCGATTGCGCTCAACCTTCCGATGAAGACCGAGGAGTAACTCACGATTAGTCATCACCCCGGTGCTGTTGCTTGAGGCTTTTGCTTGGTGAGGTATTTTGGCGGTGTCATGTGTTGCGTAATCGTCATTGGTGGAGTAAGATGTAGCTAGATGGAATTGACCATCCAATGGACGAGTGCCTTCATCAATCACAGCAGCTGCCTTGCCCTTATCATCAGATGATGAAACTGGTCGCTTGAGAACTTCAATGGGCGGTAAGTAGCTGCCATGGTTCAGAGTGTCAGCCTTGTAATTCAGTGAAGATCTTGCCCTTATGAATCTCATAATCCAAGGCGCATAGGGCTTCAGCTCAAAAGGTGACATTGCAACATTAGCCAGAGTCCTCATGAGGAAATCATGGAAATTGACGGGAACGTCATGAATGATGTTGAAAAGCATGTTCTTCATGATGCCAACGACATCTTCTTCATTTGAGTCGCGGCCTTTGATGGGACTCATTGTCTTTGTCAAGATTCTATAGACAGTCTGAGGCACATACAGCAATTCCTTGACGAGGAATTTGGTTCGAGGGGCCTGCACTGGTTTCAAAGGCTTCATGAGCACTTGCATAAAGTGATCAGACAGTTCACGGTCATTGTAAATGCAACGTGCAGTTTCATGGGGAGGATCAAGAGGAAGGACACGAAGCAATTCAGTTGCTGGTGCCTTGTAGTGAGTGTTTTCTGTCATCCAATCCAGTACCCATGAATTGACATCTTCAAAGATCGCCGATGATGTGCAGGTGGCATAGAACGAAGAATGAGTTCTTCATTCCATCATAGATATCGGTCAGAAATTCAGCAGCCTCGCATCATGAATAACTCTGAGGACTGGCTCGAAGCATGGCAATGATTCCATATCCACATGAGGAATATGCTCATGATCAAAGATTTTGTCCTTGTCAAAGAGCACTGAGGAATAGAAGTTGGCTTGAGTAGGAGTCCAGAAGCGTCTTTTCCTCATGCGAGCAGAGTCATATGGATTATAAGCAGTGAAGAACACATGCTCAGAAAAGAAGTCTTCAGCCTTGAATTTTTGCTTGCTCGAGAACGGATTCTTCGGTTTGGGCAGAGGAATGTCAGTGATTTGCAGCACAACCTCAGGAATCGCGATCTCGGTGCTTCAGTCGAGGAATTTCTGGTTCCTCTTCTTGTGCAGTTTGGGGATCAAGATGGGTTCTTGGCGCTAGCGGCTGGAATTTCTTCATTGATGAGACGATGTGGGATGAGTTTCTTTAGAGCCCAATTGAACAGTTGTAGCCGGGGACTGAGGAACTTGTTGAATTGGAGTGAAGAGAGGAGTATTGGGATGCTGACTTTCCCAAAATTCATCGTTCATCACTGGTGTAGTGCACCCAATATCCACGTCTTCATCTTCTTTTTCAATTTTCTCAACACCAGCCTCTTCAGCTGTGAACTGAGGCATGGGTGAGGAAACGACTGACGGTGAAGGGAATGCTTCCACTTCAATTTCTTCATCAAACTGTTCTGAGGTAGCAACAGATTGATTATCTTCATCAGATCCGCTTGGGATCTTGTAATCTTCTCCATAAGGAACAATTTCCTTAGACGACATGGAGGAAATGGGAATGGCATCAATAGGATTTTCAAGCGAGCTGGTCATTGGCTTCATTTTCTTCGCAGCCGAAGAATTTGACGCAGCAGATGCCTTCCTGTTCTTCACTGCAGCTCGTTCTGCAGCCTTTGTCTTCTTCACTTCATAAGCAGAAGGAAGAATTGGAGTTGGTGTTGGCGCAGGAGGAGCCGAGGACTGTGGTTTAGTTTCTTCAGCACAACCGTGCGATTGCCTGATCTCTTGATTTCTTCAGCGCACCACTAGTGGATGCCCAGGAATTTCTTGGTGGTGGAATGGAGTCATCAGCCCGGAACTTGTATTTTCATCAAGATGTTGAAAGTCATCAGCGAAGGTTGACATGTTCTTCAAAGAAAGCGGAGCGAGTCTTCACTGAGGATTTTCTTGTTGCGATGGGGCTGCAATAGTTGTCATTTTCTTCGTCAAATTGACGAATCTCACCTTGGCTCCTTGCCAATCAGCATTGTAAGCATCGAAATCCTTGCTGAGGGCTTGGATTTCAGATTGAGCCTTGAGAAGTTCTTCAGGAGTCAAGTTGACAATGTTCTTCCTCAGAAGCTTCTCCTTTCTGGCTTGTGTTCTCTTTATTTCACGAGCCTTTTCAAATTTCCATTTCTCTTCAGCGATGAAATGGTTGAGCATATGACTTTGACCAGGAGTCAGTGGCAGATCCGGTATGGGAGTGTTTGGATCCTGATGCCATAGGTCGATGAAGTCAAGGATCTTCTTCGGATCCAAAAGCAGAGGCACAGTTGTTCCTTTGGCTCTAGCGGCCTTTGTCAGTCTGTCTCTGATGATTTCTGCAAGTTCTTCATCGAAGCTTCATCATCGAGGGCACGTTGAAGGCAACCTATTTCTTCTTTGGACTTGGCCGAGGACCGCGCCCAATTGTTGTTTTGTCTTCAGCAGAGTGGGGCTGATGAGGACATTGGTGCGGCCGAGGAACTTGCCGAGACACCGTATAATTGAGAAACCCCGAGTCCTTTGACATGTAGCCAAATGCACAGGAGTTGAGGACTTGGAGGAGCTGCCGAGGATTTTGAGGGAGCAGCAGAGTCTCGACGAATTTGCCGTGAGGGCGCGGTGAGGAACTGGGCCGTGAGGGCGCTGATGGTGAAGCACTTGGGCTTGCGAGCGGGCTTCTTGGCATTAATTTCTCGGCTTGACCGAGGTCTCAGCCAGCAAGCAGCAGCAGAATCCTCATTGAATTTCCTCACCGCCTCCTTGGCCTGTCTTGCCAATTTGGCTTGGCGCTGGACCATTCTTCAGGAAAGTCTTCACCACGCTTGATGCTGGTGGGATCAGCGACTTGGCCAGGTGCCAATGGAGCTCTTGGGCATGGAGGGTTTAAGGCGAATTTCCTCATGTACTTGGGAGTAAAATAGCGATATTCCCTCCATTCTTGTGCCCATCTTCGTTCTATCCTCTGGATGCGCACTTTGCGCTGATTTTTGGTCTCCTTGCCAAACTTGGCTTCATCAGGTGTGCAGTAATCTTTGTAAATTTCATCAGGGATTTCAAAGGCAGTCATGACCTCCGGTTTCTTTTCTCCCTTCTGCGGTCTCTTGCCTTCTGCCATTTTCTTCAGATGAGGAATTTGAACAATAGAACACTCTGAAGAAGTATGCAGTTTTTCTTCGAGGAACGCTGCAAATGAGTTAAGTTGATGAGAATCTAGTGATTCAGCAGCGGACATGAGTACCTGTGAACAGAGTGTAGGTGCGAGGAATTTGGAGGGGGCATATGCGTTCTTAGATGATTTTTCAAAAGGAACAAGTTTTGAGGAATTTGACCAGTTCAGCCTTGAGGAATTTCACTAAGCGTTTTGTCTTAGGTTCCAGAGTTGTACAGATTGAAAATCCGCACAATTGAGGAATCTTGAAGAAATGAATGCTTAGAGAGATAAATCAAGAGCATACAGTGTGTGAGGTGTTCATATGTGAAGATTTGAAGAATAAAACACCTTTGAAGATTTTCAGAAAGATTTGAGAATCAAAGCGAGTAATAAAAGTGACTTTTAATTACCGAACTAAAGAACACGATTTAACAGAGATGAATCGTGGTGAAGTTAAATCACGTTAGATCTCCCACGCCCTAACTTGGCAGAGGGAGACAGCTACGGCGGCGGCGGAGTGCAGATTTCCGCAGCCGGCGCGAGTACGACGGCGACGAGGTCGAGGCAGTGAAGCTCTTCCTCACCAACGGCGATGGAGTAGCGGCGGCGCTAAGGTTTGAGGAGAGCTCGAGCGAGAGACAGCGACCGAGCAGAGTAAATTAAGTAAGGAAGGGAGAGGGGTATTTATAGCCACGGTGAAAACTGTTCGCCCGAAGATTTTGGGACGAACATGCCCCTGCCCTTTCTTCTTCACGCGACATGTGTCACCCACGTACTATGCAGATGAGATCGTGTAGGATCGTGGGTGAATAAACTAATGTATCGTGGGATACGGAACGGTTTGAGCGGTAAGACCGAAAATCTGGATAAGATTTGTTTAAAAATTTTCGTTCGCAATTTCTTCAGCTGTCAAGGGCACAGTGAAGACTTTGAACGAGTTTCAATCAGAACGCACATGAAGAATTTGTGAATAGATTTGATTGAGTATAGCATAGAGGGGGAAGGGTCCGATCACATTCACTTAGCAGAAATAGCAACTTGAAAAAATAGCAATAAGTGAATGTTGTAGAGGACATAAACTTACATATATATATAGCCAATGAAGAAAAACGACGGAAACATTGAAGATTTTGCAAAGTTGAAGAATTTGAAAAACGAGGAATTTCAAAATGAGGAAAAACTCAAATTGAAGATTTTCAACTTTTGTGGTGGCGTAGCTCATCAGATAAGAATGATGATTTCAGACACCGCGTACAATTGTCGAGGGTTTCGAGAATCAAATTCTTCATTAATTTCTTCACACTTAGAATGTTATTCTTCATTGATTGAAGAAAACGTTTCTTCATGTGTTGCACATCTAAGTCATCAATTCTGCATAAGGGTTAGGATGTGTGTCCTTTTCAAAGAACATTCAAGACTCTAAGATATTTAGCTCACACCGCAACTTGCTAAATCTCTTCTCATCCAAGGGCTTAGTGAAGATATCAGCTAGCTGTTCTTGATCTTCACATGCTCGATGGAGATATCGCCTTCAACACATGATCACGAAGAAAATGATGACGAATCTGGATGTGCTTAGTCTTCGAGTGCTGAAGCGGGTTGTGAGCAATCTTGATGGCACTCTCATTGTCGCAGAAGAGAGGCACATTCTTCACGCTGACGCCATAGTCCTTGAGGGTTTGCTTCATCCAAAGCAGTTGAGCACAAAGATGAGCCAGCAGCAATGTATTCAGCTTCAGAAGAGACAATGATACGCAGATTCGCTTTCTTCGAGGACCAATGGACCAAAGATCGTCCGAGGAAATGACAAGTGCCGATGTTGACTTGCGGTCCACACGATCACCAAAGATAGTCGAGTCGAATATCCAATGAGATCAAAAGCAGAGCCCTTGGGGTACCATAATCCTAGTGTTGGTGTGTGAGCTAGATATCGAAGAATATGCTTCACAGCCTTATGGTGTGATTCCTTCGGTGCAGCTTGAAATCGGGCACACATGCAAACACTAAGCATTATATCTGGCCTAGATGCACATAAGTACAATAAAGAACCAATCATGGAGCGGTATACCTTGTGATCGAAGTCAATACCATTTTCATCAGTGCATAGATGGTCATTTGTGGGCATAGGAATTTTGACGCCTTTGCAATCTTGCATGCCGAATTTCCTCAGTACATCTTTGAGGTATTTCTCCTGAGATATGAATATGCCATTGCGCTGCTAATGAATTTGAAGACCTAAGAAGAATTTCAACTCTCCCATCATAGACATTTGATATTCTTCACTCATCATATAGGCAAATTCATCACTATATCATTGGTTAGTACAGCCAAAGATAATATCATCAACATATATTTGGCACACAAATAGTTCACCATCATATGATTTAGTAAATAGAGTAGGGTCGAGTGAACTGGTGTGAAGCCATTCTTCACGAAGAATTCCTTCAATGTATCATACCACACCGAGGGCTTGCTTGAGGCCATAGAGGGCCTTATTGAGTCTCAAGACTTTGTCGATTCTTGGGATCTTCAAAACACGGGGTTGAGCAACATATACTTCTTCCTCAAGCTTACCATTGAGGAATGCACTTTTCACATCCATTTGATATAAGATGATATCATGATGGTTAGCATAGGCAAGTAAAATGCGAATAGCCTCAAGTCTAGCAACAGGTGCAAAAGTTTCATCGAAATCAATTCCTTCAACCCGTGTGTAGCCTTGAGCTACTAGTCGTGCCTTATTCCTCACCACAAGGCCATTTTCATCTTTCTTGTTGCGGTAGATCCACTTTGTGCCAATGATATTATGCTTGCGAGGATCAGGCGATTGACCAATTCCTGGACATTGTTCAACTCGAATCGATGTAATTCTTCTTGCATAGCCTGAATCCACTCGGCCCGTAAAAGCTTCATCTACCTTAGTGGGCTCGAGATAGAGACAAAAGCATAGTGCCCACAAAAGTTAGATAAGTGTGAGGCTTTTGAGCGTGTGAGAGGACCTGGTGCGCTAATGTCATCGATGATCTTCTCCACTTGCACTTCTTTTGCAACGCGTGGATGAGTTGGTTGTCGCTGAGGATTTTGATCAGCATTTTCTTGACACCATTTTCTTCATCATGTTCTTGGTGCATCACTCGACGTTCTTCATGAACAGGAATGAATTCTTCAGCAGATTCTTCAATAGGAATGACATCCTCAGTTGCCTTGAGCTTGATAGCATCCTCAGGTGCTGGTTCATCTAACACAGAAGGTAGGTGCTCTCTTTGCGAGCCATTAGTTTCATCGAACCGCACATCTACAGTGTCAACAATCTTGTGAAGAACAATGTTGAAGACTCAGAGGTGTGCGAGTCCTTCCGTAACCAAGCATAAAACCTTCATGTGCTTTCGGTGCAAATTTAGAGTTGTGGTGAGGATCTCTAATCCAACATTTAGCATCAAGACTTTGAAATAACTCACATTGGGTTTCTTGTCGTTGAGGAGTTCATAGGCGTCTTCTTGAAGAATTTGTGAAGATATACTCTGTTGATGATGTGGCAGCGGTATCAATTGCATCAATCCAAAACGCCGAGGCGTTTTGTATTCATCAAGCATAGTGCGAGCCATCTCAACAAGAGTTCTCGTTCTTGCGCTCCACGACGCCATTCTGCCGAGGAGTATAGGGAGCAGATAACTCATGAGTAATACCAAGTTCATCAAGATAGGCATCAAGACCAGAATTCTTGAACTCGGTTCCATTGTCACTTCTGATATGCTTGATCTTCACACCAAAGTTGGTTGAAGCCCTCGAGGAAAATCGTTTGAAGACTTCCTGCACTTCATGTTTGTAAGTAACAATGTGTACCCATGTATATCGAGAATAATCATCAACAATGACAAAACCATATAAAGATGCATCATTAGTGACTGCTGAATAATGGTTAGGTCCGAAGAGGTCCATGTGAAGCAATTCGAATGGACGTGTAGTGGTCATGATAGTCTTCGCTGGATGCTTGGCCTTGGTCATTTCTCCGGCTTCACATGCTCCGCATAAGTGATCCTTGAGGAATTTGACATTCTCAATGCCAATGACATGCTTCTTCTTCGCAAGCGTGTTCAGATTCCTCATGCCTGCATGACCAAGTCGTCGATGCCATAGCCAGCCTTCTGAAGCTTTTGCAAGTAGACACACGGCTGGTTGTGGTCCTGTAGAGAAATCAACAATATACAGATCTCCTCTCCTAAAGCCTTCGAAGACTTTGGAATTGTCAGCTTCCATAATCACAACACAGCGATATTTGCCAAAGACAACAACCATATCAAGATCACAAAGCATTGAGACTGACATGAGATTGTATCCTAAGGACTCAACAAGCATGACTTTGTCCATGTGATTATCCTTAGAGATAGCAACCTTACCAAGACCCAATACCTGACTTTTGCCTTTGTCAGCAAAGATGATATGCTTCAGAGGTGAAGGTGATAAGGGAGCATCCATCAATAGATTCTTGTCACCAGTCATGTGATTTGTACATCCACTATCGAGGACCCATTCAGTGGTTTTGGGTTGATCATCCTGCAGATGAATTAGTGTAGCTTACAATCTCATATGCTTCATCAGTGAAGAATATGATATCAAGTTCATCGATGAATTTCATCAAGCGAGAAACAGTTATAGCAAGATGAGGACGTGTGAAATGAAAGTTCATTTCATCATGATTCGCTGCGTCCTTTCGAGCATTTTTGTCGGGTCCCAAGAAATTCTTCAGACGTTAGAGCACGCCCGAGACCTGACCCTGCAGATGAGATTAGTTCTTTTCTTCACCACCCACATCTGGAGGGGTGGCAAAGAGTTCATCATCCTGCGAGCACCATGTGATAAAGGTGGCAAAGATGCCAAACCATTTCGCTTAGCATAGGAGGGGTTAGGGTAAGCATATGAATAAGCACAGTAATTCTTCAAGGACTTATGAACATAATGGTTTGAAGAATAATGCACATATTCATAGCCCTTAGCTCTACCTTGCGAGACAGAGTTGTTAGCACAATGATAATCATATGAGGACTTTGATCCAGTTGAGGAATTTGATCCTCGTGAAGAATTTGGTCCATATGAGGACTTGGACCCATATGAAGAGTTTGGTCCATATGAAGAATTTGATCTGGGGTTCCTGTTCTTCACAGGTGGTGTCATGAGGACATTCACCTGAAGACTTTCAACACAGCTTTTGGGAACCCAGATTTTCTTCATAGGGGAACCGTTCTGCAGATTAGTACCAACATATCTAGCAAATACTTCACCATTCGATTTTTGAACAGTTTATAGTTGAGTCAAATGACTCATCGAAGAATGAGGAGATTCACATGTAAAGCCAGATAAGTTAGATGGATCAACTGGAGGTCCCTTTGCAGCAACCCATGAGATTTTGGGGTACCGCCAAAGCTTCCAATATGTTCCATCGGCATTGAGTTTCCTCTCAAAGGCAATACCCTCTTTCCTAGAGTTTCATTGAGGATCTGCTTTTGAGCACATCACAAAGTGTCGATGCCCTTTGAGGCTTTTGTACATGCTGTCATGTACAATTCCTTCAACCTTGCATTGTCAATGATACTAGCAATGTCCTCGGATGAGGAATTAGTGATAGCAGAGGCAGATGAAGAATTTGTAACATTTGAAGCATTTGAACATTGGTGAAGAATTAGCGATTCACGCTCAATGCACTTTAAGCATGGAGGAACAAATTCTTCACGAGAAATGCTGATTTGTTGAGCTAGTAATGAATCGCGCTCCTTCTGAAGATCTTCATAACACACTCTTAGCTTTTCAAGATCTTCCTTTCTTTGAAGAGCTTCAAGAGAAAGCTTCTCATGATCTTGCTTTTCTTGAAGAAATTCATATGAAAGTTTCTCATGATCAGACAAGAGAGAGTTATGATGACCTTGAAGATTATCATACCTAGACTAAAGTCTCTGAAGATTTTCAGTCAAGGCTTTAGTGCGATCCATTTCTTCACCTAACATATCATCACTTTTATCTAGCATGTTTTGAACCTTTTCAAGAGCCCGTTGTTGTTTCACAGCAATTTTAGCAAGTTTAGAGTAGCTAGGCTTGAGATCCTCATCAGATTCATTTTCACTAGAATCAGAGGAGTTGTATTTGAGTACCTTAGCTCCTTTTGCCATGAAGCAATAGGTGGGAGCGTAGCCATCATTATCTTCATCGGGCTTGTCGGTGGAGTCAGTTTCTTGATGTTGAAGATGGACTTGTCGACGAAAGCAGAGCAACGGCCGACTTGCCACACTGACTCAGATTCTTCAGACTCCTCGTCTTCATCATTTTCCTCGATTCAGCTTCAGAGTCCATTTCCTTGCCAATGAATGCCCGAGCTTTCTTGGAGCTGCCCTTCTTGTGAGATGAAGACTTTGAGGGTTTTGATGACAAAGATTTTGACGATTTCTTCTTCTTCTTCATATCATCAGAACTGTAATCCTTGTATTTCTTCTTCTTCATTTCCTTTTCCCACTGAGGACAATCTTGAATATAGTGACCAGGCTTCTTGCATTTGTGGCAAAGTCTTCTCTTGTAGTCACTAGATGAGGAATCATTTCCTCTTGAGGGTTTTCCAAGGCGACCACGTCTTGTGAACTTCTGGAATTTCTTCACATGCAGAGCTAGATCCTGGCTCAGTTCTTCAGGATCACCAAGGCTACTACCAGAATCCTCACATTCAGAGTCAGACACAACCTTAGCCTTCAGGGCACGTGGTTTGCCATAGTTTTAGCCATAGAGATCTCTCTTTCAGCAAGTGGAACTCGTGAGTGTTTAGCCTTCGAGGATATCAGCAGGATCAAGCGACTTGTAGTCAAGATGTTCTTGTATCATCGGTCCTAGAGTATCAAATGAGGAATCAAGCGATCTTAGCAGTTTCTTCACAACTTCATGATCAGTGATGTCAGTGGCACCGAGGGCTTGAAGCTCATTTGAGATGTCAGCGAGGCGATCAAAGGTTTGTTGGACATTCTCGTTGTCGAGTCTTTTGATGCGGTTGAAGAGATTCCGAAGAACATCGACTCGAGAGTCACGCTGAGTTGAAACTCCTCCATTTACTTTGGACAGCCTATCCCAGATAAGCTTAGCAGTTTCCAAAGCACTCACTCTTCCATACTGTCCTTTGCTCAGATGGCCACAGATGATATTCTTCGCTTGAGAATTGAGTTGTTTGAATCTCTTCACATCGGTAGCGGTCAGTGTTTCAGTGACAGAGGGGACACCATTTTCCACAACATACCAGAGATCGACATAACTAAAAACTCCAGGCGGTTAAACCAAAATCACATAGAACAAGGGAGTACCTTGCTCTGATACCAATTGAAAGTGCGTTATATCGACTAGAGGGGGGTGAATAGGCGATTTTTATGAATTCTTCAATGAGGAATTTGCTGGTGAGGAAATTCCTTAGAGAAGAACTACTTGCAGCGGAATATGTACTCAGAAGTAAACATAACAGGATACACACATAGTCGGCATGATGAAATGAAGACTAAAACAGAGTACGTAAAGCGTAAACACAGGATAACAAGATGAAGACAAAGCGATGAAGAAATTGAACGAGGAATTTGTGAAAGTCTCCATCAAAGTCTTCAAGCATAGATATGAACAACATTCAACACAAGAATGAGGAAATGAAAGAGTTGAGGAAATAGAACCGGTCGGTTGGTGAAGACAATGATTTGGTAAACCAGTTCCAACTGCTGTCTCGGTTATACGTCTGGTTGGAGCGGTGAGTATTTAAACTCGAGGACACACAGTCCGGACACCCGATCTCGAGCCGCAACTCAGAACACCCATCCTCACCGTATTCTCCTTGAACTAAGACCACGCAGCCTCGTCCAATCACTCGTGGTAAGTCTTGGTGACTTCCAAACCTCCACAGACTTGGTCACTCGGCGATCCACAATTCCTCTTGGATGCTCTAGACCTTGACGCCTAACCGTCTGGAAGAAGCACGATCTTCAAAGGTAACAAGCGTCGGATCCACGCAGATCAATTTCTTGATGATGCTCAATCACTTTGGGTTTGTGGGGTTTGGTTTTGGGATTTTCCTCACTTGATGATTTTCGCTCAAAGTCCTCGGAGGATGGGTTGCTCTCAAATGACAAGTGTCAAGTTCTCTCGGAGCAGCCAACCAACTAGTGGTTGTAGGGGCGGCTATTTATAGCCTAGGAGCAGCCCGACATGATAAGACATAAATGCCCTTCAATGATATGACCGTTAGGTGGATAAGATATTTTGGGACAGCCAAGACAAGATAAAGAAGCGGTCGGAAATTTGACTTTCAAATTCCTCGGGGCTATCATGTTCCTCACAGTGTAGGCAATTCACACTTTGGCGAATTCCTAACTCCTCGGTCGAGCAAAGTCATCGGTGACCGGAAGAACTGCGTCTCACATGAAGAATTTGGTGAACTGTATTGAAATTTCCAATGGCTTCACTCGAAGGATTGGTAGGTGTAGGATTTTGAGTGAGCATCACATGGAAATTTTTCCTTAGTATTTCCTCGACCCCTTTAACAAAGACGGTGTTTTCTATGACTCAAGAAAGAGAAAATGAAACTACGAAAACAAAAGTCTTCACGCTTCATGTTCCTCGAATGAATATCAAGTCTTCAAGGTCACACCAATTTCTTCACTTTCAAAGTCTTGAAAGTCTTGAGAATATCAAAGTCTTGATCGAAGAACTTTATTTTTAGGGTCGACTTTCTCTGTAAATATCAAACTCCTCATAGACTTATAGACCTGTGTACACTCACAAACGCATCAGTTACTTAACCTATAAGTCTTCAATACACCAAAATCACTAAGGGGCACTAGATGCACTTACATCCCGCACGAACTACGTGTTATGGCGCACGCAGATCATACCGCAGCTGCGTGGCACCGGGGTCTTCGGCTACGTCGACGGCACCCCTCCGGAGCCGGCGCGCCTCCTCGTCACCACCAAGGAAGGCAAGGAGACTTCAACGCCCAACCCTCTCCACCCCATCTGGGTTCGAGAGGACCAGCAGGTCCTCGGATACCTGCTGAGCAACCTCACCAAGGAGGTGCTCCTCACGGTGACCACGGTCACCACCGCGGGCGCGCTCTGGACGACGCTCGCTGGCATGTACTCGTCGCAATCGGTGAGTCGAATCAACAACATCCGTACTTCTCTCATCAATGCGCAGAAGGGCAACCTCTCCGTCGCCACCTACTTCGCCACCATGCGCGGCTATGCCGATGAGCTGGCTGCGGCGGGCAAGGCCATCTTCGACGACGAGCTCATCTCCTACATCATCCATGGGCTCGACGCCGACTACCGGCCGCTGATCTCTGCCCTGGATGCTCGCATCACGCCCGTCACCATCGACGAGCGCTTCACCATGCTGTCAAACTTTGAGCAGCAGATGGCACACTTCCACGGCAACAGCAGCGGCGGCTTCAAGTCCTCCGCGAACTTGGCGTCTCGTGGTCGTGGTGGCTTCTCTAGGCGCGGCGGTGGCGGCGGCTTCTCCCGTGGAAGGGGGAGGTCCAGTGGAGGAAACGGTGGCGGCTCCAACTCCCGCACCGGCGGGCGCAACTCCAACAAAACTCGCCGCGGCGGTGGCAACCCTCGTGCACGCCCCGATGCTCCGCGGTGCCAGATCTGTGGCAAGGTGGGACACACAGCAAAAGATTGCTGGTACCGCTATGAAGAGGATGATGACTCCTCTCAAGATGAAGACAAGGTGGCGGCGGTCGCAGATGGCTCCTACGGAATCGACACCAACTGGTATGTCGACAGTGGCGCCACCAACCACATCACCAACGAGCTCGAGAAGGTGACCATGAAGGAGAAGTACCATGGCAAGGACCAAATCCACACAGCTAGTGGTGAAGGTATGGAGATCCGTCACATTGGTCATTCAAGTTTTAGTACCCCTTCCCGTAGAATTCATCTTAGGAAAATTTTGCATGTTCCTAATGCCGACAAAAGTCTTCTTTCTGTCCATAAAATTGCTCTTGACAATCATGTCTTCCTTGAATTTCACCCCTATTTCTTTTTGATCAAGGATCAGGTGATGAAGAAAATTCTCTATCGAGGTAGATGCATCCGTGGGCTCTACCCGTTGATTCCGGAGCTTAGGAGACTAAATAAACAAGCTTGTGGTGCTATCAAGCTTTCTTCCACACGATGGCATGATCGTTTAGGACATGCTTCTTTTTCCCTAGTTGAAAAATTACTTAGAATGAATAAGCTCTCGTTTGTTGGTGAGCGCAATATTGAAACTATTTGTGATTCCTGTCAACGTGCTAAGAGTCATCAGCTACCCTATCCTATATCCACTAGTGTGTCTACCAAACCACTGCAATTAATTTTTTCGGATGTTTGGGGTCCTGCCCCCAACTCAGTTGGTAGACATACGTACTATGTGAGTTTCATTGATGACTATAGCAAGTTTTCTTGGATTTATATACTTAAGAAAAGATCCGATGTCTTTCAAGTCTTTAAAAATTTCCAAGCACTCGTTGAACGCAAGTTTGACAGCAAGATACTTGTTGTCCAATTAGACTGGGGCGGAGAATATGAGAAATTAAACTCCTTCTTTCAAACTCTCGGAATCTCCCATCATGTGTCGTGCCCCCACGCTCACCAATAAAACGGCTCAGCTGAACGCAAGCACATGCACATCGTTGAGGTCGGCTTAGCTCTCTTAGCTGGCGCCTCCATGCCTCCTAAATTCTGGGATGAAGCTTTTCTCACTGCCGTTCATATCATCAACATGCTTCCCAGTCATGTTATTAATAACGAAACTCCAGTAGAACGACTCCTCCACACCAAACCTGATTATACATCTCTTCATGTTTTTGGTTGTGCATGTTGGCCCAATCTTTATCCATACAATCAACGCAAACTCATGTTTCGGTCAAAACAGTGTGTGCTTCTTGGATATAGTGTTCAACACAAAGGTGTCAAATGTCTTGATGTGTCTACAGGACGGGTTTATGTCTCCCGTGACGTTATTTTTGACGAAACAAAATTCCCGTTTGCTGATCTTCATCCCAACGCAGGTGCCTTGCTTCGCAAAGAGATTCTCCTCTTGCCATCTCATCTCACCAGCCTTGATCATGGGGGAAATTCTTGTGATGATTCAATGCTGACTAACCCTCCTAATGGTCCAGACGAGTTTTCTGGTGATGATGCAGGAAAAATCAGCGACAAAAATGATGAGGAACTCGGCCATCAGGCGCCATATTTGCTGTGTCAGGAATCGGGGAGCAAATCCACCTCGGGATCAACACCGGATCAGGCGGCGTCCAGGAAATCTGCGTCGGGATCAGCGCCAGCAGACGCGCCAGATTCGCCCGCAGCGGAATCTGCCGTGCGTGCGGGTTTCCGTGGCCCCGCGCCTGCCATGAGCCAGCTTGCGGGTGGCGCCAGCCCCGCGCCAATCACCAGATGCCATGTGGCAGCGCCCTGATGGCCCAGGCAGGGCGCGTTTTCGTGACCAACCGCGGTGCTACCAGAGGCGGGCCCAGGCGCGGACGACCGGCGCGGATTCTCGCGCCCAGCTGCGGCCGACCGGCGCGGACTCCAGCGCGGACCCATCCAGCCAGGAGGGAGTGGGATCCGGTGCAGATCCGAGTGGCCCCGCGCAATCATGGGCTCATGATGAGCCGACCGGTGCGCCTGGATCTTCTGTGGATGCTGCAACCGCTCCGTCAACTACTGAAGCCACAGAGGATCCGGTGCGGCTGGCGGGCGAATCTGTCTCGGGATTGCTCGCCGGAACTCTTGTGCGCGAATCCTCCGGGTCTTCTGCACCGGATAACTCTGCAGCACAGTCTCGACAGCTCACACGGTTGCAAAAAGGTGTAACTCAACCTCTTAATTATAAACATATGAGCAAATATGGTCTCGTTTGTTCTACAGATGCACATGCTGAACCAAGAACTTTGGATGAGACATTTGGAGATGAAAATGGAGAAAAGCAATGATGGAAGAGTATGTGGCATTGAGGAAGAATAAAACATGGCATCTAGTTCCCCCACGGCAAGGTAAAAATCTCATAGACTTCAAGTGGGTGTTCAGAGTTAAGAGAAAATCTGATGGAACTGTTGACAGATACAAGGCAAGGCTTGTTGCCAAAGGTTTTAAACAGAGATATGGGATTGATTATGAGGATACTTTCAGTTCGGTTGTAAAAGCTGCTACTATTCATCTTGTTCTGTCTATTGCTGTCTCTAGGGGATGGATTCTCAGGCAGCTAGATGTACATAATGCGTTCCTTCATGGTGTTCTGGAAGAAGAGGTGTACATGAAACAGCCTCCACAGGTTTGAGAGTAAGTCTAATCCTCGCTTGTGTGCAAACTTGATAAAGCACTCTATGGCTTGAAGCAAGCACCAAGAGCATGGTACTCACGTCTTAGTCACAAGATGCAATCACTTGGTTTTGTTCCTTCCAAGTCAGATACCTCACTGTTCATTTACAATAAGCTCAACACATGCATATTTGTTCTCATCTACGTTGATGACATTATTGTTACAAGTTCATCTAGTGAGGCCATTGCATCATTGTTGAAGGGTTTAAGTGCAGAATTTGCTCTCAAGGATCTTGGAGATTTGCATTTCTTTCTTGGGATTGAAGTGAAGAAACACAAGGATGGACTTCACCTCTCTCAAGAGAAATATGCAACTGATGTGGTAAGAAAGGCAGGTCTGCACGGTTGTAAACCATCCTTTACTCCATTGTCCAGCTCAGAAAAATTATCTCTCATAGAAGGGCAACTCTTGAATCAAGAGGACAGTACAAAGTACAGGAGCTTAGTAGGTGCACTTGAAGATTTGACTTTAACAAGGCCCGATATTTCTTTTTTTGTTAACAAGGTATGTCGGTTTTGCATGCTCCTACCATCGTGCATTGGACTGCTGCAAACGCATTGTCGATATGTCAAACATACCTTGAGCATTGGTCTTAGTTTCAGCAAGTCATCCTCAACTCTTGTTAGTGCCTTCTCTGAATCTGATTGGGCAGGCTGTCTGGATGACAGACGCTCTACTGGTGGATTTGCAATATTTTTTGGACCAAACTTGATTTCGTGGTGTGCAAGGAAGCAGGCCACGGTGCCTTGATCTAGCACAGAGGCGGAGTATAATGCATTAGCAAATGCCACAGCTGAAATCATATGGGTTCAATCAATGTTAAAGGAACTTGGTATACGAAGTTCACAAGCTCCATGTCTGTGGTGTGATAATCTTGGTGCCACCTACTTGTCTGCAAATCCAGTCTTTCATGCCAGAACAAAGCACATAGAGATAGACTTTCACTCTGTCAGAAAAAGAGTTGCACGGAAACAACTTGATATTCGGTTCATTCATTCCAGAGATCAAGTTGCAGATGGGTTTACTAAGGCCCTGCCTATGCGGAACTTTGAAGAATTTAAGCATAATCTCAACCTGATGAAGTTGTGATTAAGGGGGAGTGTTAAACATCATTATGTGTCACGTTATATGCGGTAGGAGATATATGATTCGGTGCATGCTAGAGATAAGTCTAGGAGGTAGTTTGCATAGAGATCTTCTTGTAACCATCTTCCTTTCTTGTCTCCCAAGATGTATCTTAGATCTCTCTCTTATCTCTATCTCTTTCTTGACCGCATGTACAAGCCGGTTGGCTCGGCTCCCCTGCTATAAATAAACATCACGTCGCCCTCGACTAGGGCAAGACGTTTTCCGCTCGCACACTATCAACAACGTAGATAAAGAAAAAAGGTGTAATACTAATTCCCCACCACTATTTGTAGGACACCAAATATGTGCCAAAAGAATAAGGTGTGTTTAATTCTATCTATCTCTTTAGGTGGCACCGTGTACCATGACATCAAGAATATTCATACAGAAACAAGTGATTTACCTCGGCCATAACTTTCGTAGACTTCCGCCCAATTTTTGACCTTGTATCCGAGCCTGATCTCTTGGGCTTCTTTGTAAATGGCTCATCAAAACCATCAGCTGCAATCAATTCATTTTTTTTTGGAGATCAGATTTGTAGTTGGCACTACTATTATCCATACACATATGTCTGCATCGCAATATTAAACAAATTGGAGTGGAATTTTCAAGGCCCATAATTATATGTAAACTTCTTCATATTATCGTGAACAGTGGCCCAGCGTGGGTTGGGCAGCGGCCCGGCGTGATAGCAGCTCCGGCTGTGGGCGGCAGCGGCGCAGTGAGTTCCGGGTGTGGTGGCCTCTACATGGTAGTTCGACAGTTTCTGGCTGGGGCGACATCTGGTTTCTTCGGCGCCGGTTCATTGTAGGCGGGCCATGTCGAACTTTGTGTCATCTCCTCATCGTGCGTGTGTTGTGTTCACCTAAGGGCTAGTCCTGTCCCAGTCATCGTCCGTCGTTGAGGGAGGATTCCGCCACCAGAAGGGCCCTAGAGTCATCCTTGCCTCCCATCGGGTCGCGGTGTGCCACCGGGGAGATCGTCCTTCGCCCGGGAGGGGCATGGCAGGGTGTTGGGCGATAAATCTGACCGACCCAGGTGGGTACCAGCGTTGGGGCCGCCCAGGGGTGGGATAGGAGGGACCTTTCCGCTCGTCAATGCTCAGTTGATCATTTCCATGGCAATGGGAAATCCTGGGGAGGGCTGCTATCCCTGGCAGAGACGAGATGAAAACATCACTAGAGGTGGGCAGTGACATCAATGATATGGATTTGAGGGAGGACAAGTACCGCTGGAGCTCGAGCATGTTCTAGATTGCTATCGCCACCGCCCGACTATCCGATAGTTATGACATTTGTGTTGGTTCCTAGTTGATTATGTGCCACTCTATTAACATATTTACCGCGTTAACATTTTTTTGTTTTTGTTTTACTTATTGAGTATTATATAGAATAATTCTGACATTTGAGATAAATGGTAGTTGGCCCTATGCAAAAAAGAAAGAGTCATTATTCATGACCCCTGGGAAAGAAACAATTTTAATGAATTGGTCTAAATTAATTAAAATTTTCTAAAGCTTACAAGTGTTAAATTGGGGAGTTTGATCAGTTGCTTCACAATAGGTTGTCTTTGAGCATCAGCCCCATACTAGTTTGTTTCTTTTATTTGCCATATTTATCTTCTGAAGTAGGAGTATTTCTTAAACAATCGTCAGCCCAAAAACTACATGCGAAATGTCCCAAATAACAGTTTCTTAAATAATCATTTTACCTTTTTTATAGTAAATAATTTTATTTACCTGATGGGTTTTTCTTTTCAGAATACGTGGGGTAATGATTGACACGCACACGAACGAACCAGCGAGGACGCCGCCGGAATGGCCTTGGTTTGGAAGTGGTGGTTTGGAGTACGTTATATTTTCGGAACTACCCCCGTGCTCAACTAGATCCCAACGGCCCCTCCGTTCCGTTCCATTCCATTCCAGGGCGTGGAGATGACCCGCCGCCGCAGCCCACGTCTCCATCCCCAGATCCACACCACCACTGAGGATGCCGCCGGAATGGCCCTCCGCCGCAGCCCGCGGCTCCACCCCCAAATCCCCGCGAGCGAGGAGGCCACCGGAATGGCCGTCCGCCGCAGCCCTCGGCTCCACCCCCAAATCCCCGCGAGCGAGGAGGCCGCGGGAATGGCCCTCCGCCGCAGCCCGCGGCTCCACCCCCAAATCCCCGTGAGTGGCGAGGGCGCCGCAGTGCCCCGCCGACGCAGCTCGCGCCTCAACCCCCAAATCCGCGTGGGTGAGGACGGAACCGGAGCGACCGGCCGCCGCAGCACGCGGCTCCATCCCCAAGTCCACGCGAGCGAGGAGGGCGCCTGTGTGACCCGCCACAGTCGCCGTTGCCGCCGCCGCGACACCTCGCCGGGGACGCCTGCCTCCCTGCCTGACGACGACGACATGCTGCGGGAGATCCTCCTGCGCCTCCCGCCTCAGCCGTCCTCCCTCCCGCGCGCCTCCGCCGTCTGCAAACGCTGGCAACGCGTCACCACCGACCCCCACTTCCTCCGCAGCTTCTCTGCCCACCACCGCAAGCCGCCCATCCTCGGCGTCTTTGAGAGAGATTGCTACGACATTGTCTTCACTCCCGTCCTGGACCCTCCCGACCGCGTCCCTCCCGAGCGCTTCGACGTACTACATCACGTCCGCGGCTTCCGGAAGTTCGACCTGCTCGGGTGCCGCCACGGTCGCGTCCTCCTCAAGTCCTCGAGGACGGTCATTGTGTTGGATCCCATCACCAGCGAGCATCGCCGCATCGAAGCTCCACCAGTGTTCACAGCGTTACACTTCCTCTATGGGACTGTGCTCTGCGCTGCCGCCGACCCACGCCACACGCACGGCAGCTGCCACGAACGCGGATTTACACAGCATATGCGTAGGAGTCCTGTTATCTGGTGCGTCCACTCCCGTGGTATGTCTCGAGATGCACGTCGGCTAACGGTCGCTAAAATTTGCGATTATCAGTAGCGTGCGGGTGTGAGTCAGAGGGCTCGGCAGGTCTCACGCGTGAACGACCACAAGCCATAGGCCTGCGACGCGTTTGTTTTTTTCTGGCGACATTAGATGCCCGGCACAGATGTGACAACACACAGTCCGCACCGCCCACACAATATGAATCAGAGTCCATAGACAAAATAAGGGATGCGTAGCTACCAGGTCCGTCGCCCGTGGGCAGATTTCCCATCATCAGAGGAAGAAGGCCTTCAATGGTGATGGACTCCGAGCAGGGCGATGGAAGAAGGCCTTCAATGGAGATGGACTCCGAGCAGGGCGATGGATTCAGCTCCCTACCCTTAAGGTTAGTGCGCAGAACTACCATTCACTTCCGTCTTGCAGTTTCATCCACTTCACCTCTCACCTCCGTTGCCACATCTGTTCATAACCTGCTGATCCAGCCTTCCTTCCATCAGCTTTGCATCACTGGACGCCGACGGAGGACGAAGCCCTGCCCGCCGCGCGAACGAGGGTACAGATCGCGTTCTACAGGCGCTTGATCTAAACATCCCTCCTGATTGCAGCGACCCAAGGTAAGTTTCTTCACCATATCTTATACGTCCAACAATCAGCAACTCCCCATTTGGACTCCAAATTTGTGATGCCCCTAAATTTCTGGTGTGATTCAGCACGGAACTGCCGCGACACGATGTTGATGACATTGAGCGCACGTCTAATTTAGATTTGTCGGTCCACGCTCCTCCAAGTCCAGGAGGCTCAGATTTAATTGTCATCGGCTGGAAACGGAGGTGTGCAAGTCCAATCCATCTCATGAATCCCTTCTCTGAATACCTTTGTTTCATGCAATCGCCCCGGCATTTTTCGTTGGTGCTATCCGTATATCCGATCTTGAGATTTGTGCACTAGCTGGTCCTGGGGGATGAATTTTGGTTTTCTATTTGTAGAACTTACCCCGTTCATCATGTGAAATTCGTATACTGAATCTAGCTATGCTACTCATGACCCATTGAGCATGTCTCTTACCACGCCATTCAGGAACAGAGGCAAGCATGGCCCGGAGTGCCGTATGGCGCCCTCTAAAATGTCGGCAATAGAGCAACACCTGTATCAATTCAAAGACCGTAAGGGAGCAGAAATTTTCGAGCCTACTGTCGGAACAACATTTGACTCCAGCCAAGAAGCATATGAATTCTATAATCTGTACTCATGGGAATGTGGATTCGGTATTCGTCATGGAAAGAGCAGAACTAACACAAACAACTATAGGAGCATGCACGAGCTGGTCTGCCAGTGTGCGGTACTCATACATGACTTTTCTTCATTGTTTTCTTGCTAAGTTCAGCAGATCAAATTCACAGCCCTGTGACCTTGACAAATGCCGTATTATGATGTATTTTGAACTTTCAGGACAAGGCGAGAAAGGAAAACGCATCATCATGCAAAACTGATTGCAAGGCAATGATCAAATTGCTTCGTACAAAGGACCATGGCTGGTATGTGAGTGCATTTGTCAAAGAACACAACCATCGGTTGTCACTGGGATATGATGCAAAGATGCAGTGGAATTCGCACAATCGTATCGACGCAATATCGCGGGATTTCATAAAAAGTCTCCGTGAGAATAACATCAGTATAACTAAGGTCTATAACATACTGGGCGGACTTGGAGCTGGTCCGCAAGCTGTGCCGTACCGCAAGCAGTTGCTGCGTACATTGTGCTCTAGGTACTCCCAGGAAACTATTAAAGATGACCTGTCCAAAACAATGAGTCTCCTGCAAGAGATGAAGGCTCAGGATAACAACTTGAAGGTGGAAATTGATGTGGACGCAGAGGGACGAGTCCGATCGATGCTGTGGTGTACCGGCAAGAACCGTCAGGATTATGTGCACTTTGGAGATGTGGTCACTTTCGACACAACTTACAAAACAAATCTATATAACATGCCATTTGGTCTATTTGTTGGCGTTAACAACCACTTCCAGTCGGTTATCTTTGGAGGTGTCTTGATGCGCGAAGAAACCGAAGTGGCATTCAAGTGGGTGTTTAGCACGTTCGTCACCATTATGGACAACAAACAACCTGTTACTATTCTTACAGGTACGACACAAACACTCGTGGTATGAAGACCTTTTCGAACAGTATTATGAGTACCACAGATGGCATTTCAAAAACTGATCATTTTCTGTTCTTTCCTCTTGTTCAGACCAGGCACAAGCAATGAAGGGTGCAATCGAGTCGGCACTTCCAGAAGCAAGGCATCGTTGGTGCAAATGGCATGTTCTGCGAGACGCCAAAGAAAAGATCGGCCATGTGTACAACAAGTACTCTGGATTCAAGAAGCAATTTCACCCCCTCATAAATGATATTATGTGTGTGGAGGAGTTTGAAGACAGGTGGTCTAAGTTGGTAGCAAAATACAAACTCAGCAATAACGATTACATGACAAGAATTTTCGACAAGAGAACAATGTGGGCCAAGCCGTATTTCAAGGAGATTTTCTGCGCAGGGATGACAAGCACCCAAAGGAGTGAGAGTGCCAATCATATGCTGAAGCAGTACATACAACGATCGTCTCCAATGCATGTTTTTGTTCGTCAATACGGGAAGTTTCTCGGTGCCAGAAGGAGCGAGGAGGCTAGGGAAGCACACATGACAGCAAATGTAAGCCTATAAACAGAACATCTTTAGAACATAGGTGAAAATATATGTTGTGCCTTGGGTCCTTTTGCTGGAAGTTATGCTTATCCTGTCATTGTGATGTATACTGTTGCAGAGGTCACGCTCTTTCGAAAGCTCCTACCCTATAGAGGACGATGCTGCATCCATTTACACCCGCGCTGTGTTCAGCAAGTTCCAGGACGAGCTCCATAAGTCGGGGAGCTATGTGGTGACGGTTGTTGAACCAGGCTCTCATTACATTGTTAGTGTTGCGCCATCTAAAGTCGTGGATGAAACCAGGCGTAAGCAGAGAACGGTGAAAATAGAGGAATCGGGTCAATTCATCTCATGTGATTGCGGAATGTTCGACCATGTTGGCATGTTGTGCAGGCACTCTATCAAGGTTACTGCTACCAACAAATGTAAATGAAATGCTTACTGTTGATGAACCCATCTGACATATTGTGCAATTTTGCCATATGCTGCAGGTACTTGTACGTGATGACATATTGAAGATTCCAGCAAAGAATATAATGAAACGCTGGACAATATGGGCATGCGGCGAATTTCCCAAGGGTATGGACATGATTGACAATGCTTCATCTCCCCATGACAACAGCTACTTGAAGAATCTTCTTCGTATCGCCGTCGAAGACCTGGTCCGTGAAAGTTGCGACAAACCAAGCCTAGAACATGCACTAAAAGGGGTAACCAAGCTAACTTCCGATGTACGCAAAAAAAGAAGGATATCTTCCGAGCCACCACAGAACCTAGTTAGTTCCACGCAGTGTCCAGTAAACATCACCAGCTCTGTGTTACTTCCTCCTGAACGAGTGAACCCCAACGGGAGGCCTGCTACGGCAAGGCCAAAGTCCAGGATGGATTATGTTGCAGTGAAGAACAAGAAGAAGATGATGAAGAAGAAGAAAGAAACCAGCCGCGGCAATGGTACGACTCATGTTGGCACTCCGAAGAACAAAAAACGTCCAGTGGCCAGCTTATACGACAACCAGGTTCCTTCTCTTTCGCCGGAGGTGAGCGCTGGTGAAACCGTGACACCGGATGTTGGCCGGCCAAAAAGGAAGATACACTGTCAAAGCTGCAAACTTTCGGGTCACACACGACTGAAATGCACCCAGCGAGGTATCTCCAAGAACCTGTTCGAATGCCTGTAACATGCGTTGGTGTTGCGTGAAATATGCTGTGACATTCGGGCCAAATGTCCTGGGTTTGTGATCTTTTGTCTAGCTAATTCGTATGTATGGTAAAATCGTCAGTATGCTATCTGTAGTGTTTTAGTTTAATTTCAAAATGTAATTGAGGTTTTGCACCTCAGACCTGAATGCTCCTCGCGTTATTAAGAACAATTAGAAGGTGTTTATATTTTGGTGTTGTCGCTAAACCATATTATCGACCTTTTGACTCGTTAATATAGTAACGTGGCCCTATGCCATTTAGTATCAAGAAACTTTTGCCTTATATGTGACATGTGTAAGCAAAACATGGGAATAGAGCTGGTGACAATATGTGTTGATTACGCCAGCCCAAGTAATTGAGTACATATGCATATATTCCCTCTGGTTATTTTGGTCTGGATATATGCTTTGTCCATAGTCAAAATATCTCTTCTTTGACCAATTTTATAGAAAAAAGTATTAACACTCACATGCCAAATCAATATTGTTTGATCCATTATCAAATGTAGTTTTATAGTATATATATTTGGTACTGTAGATGTCAATGTTTAATATAAAGTTGGTCAAATTTTGAAAAGTTTAACTTAGACAAAAATCTAATACTCAGAGTAAAAAGAGCGGGGGGAGTATAACATTTCCTTTTTATGTCGTGCTATAAATTATGCCACTCAGCCGGTGGTGGTATCAATACTTTGTGTATGAGACCAAATAATACGTCAAAGAAAGCACATTATTGCCGTACATGGTTCTGTATATACGATCATGATATTCTGTATCCCCACAAAAAAATGATGTTCTGTAGTTTTTGCCACGTTCAAAATTCTATTCATAAAATGCTAGAGCTTGTGGAGAGACCCATGGGGACATCCTCAAGAATAAAGCGGCACCCACGAGCGTCACATGTCCATGCCAGCTATGTATCCAGGCTTTCACCGGGCATCCTCCATGACTATGCTTATATCTTGGTGTTTACTACCTCCATCCTGATTTATTAGCCCTCCTCGTATTCCGTGTCAAACTTTGACACTACATATTTGACTATCAAAGTATTAATGCATGCCACACAAAATTATGTTATTGAATTCATATTTGAATGTATGTTCCAATGATATTATTACAACATATAATTTATATTTTTGTGTTAAAAATCATAGTCAAAATATTAGTACTCAAATTACAAGGAGGACTAGTACAACGGGACCGAGGTAGTATGTTGCATCGACATGGAAAAGGAAAAAGGTCCACCGACATGCTAATTTACCAACTATTGCACATCCTATTTTATTCGAATCTTTTTAATTTATCTTTCATCAATACCATCGAGGATGATTTTTTAAAAAATTGACAATTTAAACTTTCTAATTTTAATTTTTTTATACAAACATGTCACGTTTATATCTGTAAGGGCATCTCCAGCCGCGCCCAACAGCCCTCCTCAGCGATTTTTTGCCACGGCGCAAAAAAGGCCCCGTCGCGCTTCGAAGCCCTTTTTTTTCACGGCTCGGGCCAAAACTGGTGCCGGCGGACCAAGCGAACCCGCGCCTGGGGCGCTGGGAGCCGCACATGAAAAAAGGTCGTGGGCCCGCCTGCAGCGACCCGAGGGCCTTTTCCGCCGTGCTTGACGCTTTTCCTCGCATCTCTCCCGCCGCCGCCTTCCTCCCGCCATTCTCTCCCTTTTCCCGCCAAACCCCTCCCCGCCTTCGATCGCCGCCATGCCGCCGAAGAAGTACGCCATGCTGCTGGCGGCAACCGCGATCGGGCGCGCGGGCTCACCAAGGCAGAGAAGCCGAGGGCGACGCCATCGGCCATCGGCCCTGTCGAACGCCGAGTGGAGGTGGAAGTTCAGCGCGCTGGCGAGCCACCGCCGACAGCGTAAACAGGCTATAGCCAAGAAGGCTCGCGACAACGCGCGCGCGACGGGCGGCGTCTTCCTCATCGGTCGACCAGGCGGGGATGAATCCTCCCGTCGTCAACCACGCCCAGTACGCGCCCTGGGGACAGCAAGGCGCCGGATCTCCATGGGGTTCATCGTTGCCCGGCTACGCCGACGGCGACGCGCACGGTGGGTTCAACCCAAACGTGACCTTCCCTCATGGTCACCTCGCTACGTGCACGCGGCAACCGCGCGAGTGCAGGAGTCCATCGAGCATTGCCTCGCCGACGCCAGAGCCGGCCGCCCCACGCGAAGAGAAGACCGAGGCGCGGTGGTCGCCGCTAATGAAGAACAACGCCATCAAGCTCGACCTGCTCCGGATTTAACGCCGCCAAGAAGAGGAACACCGACATGGCTTTTCCGATGGGCGGGCGGACATGCTCCGAGCAACGACGAGAAGCTCAAGGCGTGGTACCTGGTGCAGCGCGGCCTCATCCTGAACGAGCTACCGACGGCAATGCCGACGACGCCCACGACCACACGGACGCCAAGCCCGAACGACGCCTCTACATCGCCGCCCAGCAGTGCCGAAGCCTCGCCGACGCAGCCAAAGACCGGCAGCTCCGACACCGCCGAGCCAGCGACGCCGACTCGCCAATGCTCGAGCCGACCCCGCCGAGTGAATCGTTGCGCACGCGAACTTGCGGCGGCGGCGCTCTGTTTTTTGTAACGCCAGACTACGTCCGATCGCCGGATTTGCGGCGTCTTTTGAGAGCGGGAACGAGCAAGTTTGAATTTCCCGCATCCTGGGGCCGGCGCGTGGGGGGCGTGACTGGGAGCTAGGTCGCCCCCAGAGGCCGAACTAGCGCCGGCACGCCCCCAAGCCGCTCTATTTAGGCGCCCTGGGGGCCGAACGGTTGGAGATGCCCTAACATACTATATGCACCCCCAAGTGGCCATAGCCAGATGGCGTTGGTGGCGTGTGGGCACAGCACCATGGGATGCCGCGCTACGCTTAGTAGGCTGCGACCCCACAAAGTAGTGACTTTGACGGAACAACTAGCTGGCTATGGCGTCCTGTGTCTGTATGCTGCGCATCGCACTAGACAACTTGAAATGACTACAACGGGGGAGAATCTTTACCATGTGTATTCGGAGAAACAATGCCTTGAAGCCTGAGACACCGAGACACTGCGGCGCAACGCACGTAACCGGCCAACAGTGAAACCCGTGAGCTTCCAGCGACATTATTTCTTTTTCTTTTGTCTATTGATTTCCACATTGCCGGCAGATCGGTCCCAACAGTGGGAGGAATTTGCGCGTGGAGTGGAAAAACTTACCACGCGGTATAGCTATGTGAACATAGAGGATTTTGTATATACATTTTTGCACTTTGAGGAACATGCGCCCCACATCCTGTACGTGGTACATGGGCTCTTGTTCATCCTAAACGTTGTTATGCTGTACCTGGTACATCAAGTTAAGGCACCTCACACAACCGTTGTTATCTTGTACCTGGTACACCAAATTCAGGCACCTCACACAACCGGTGTTATCTTGTACCTGGTACATCAATTCGTATCTCTTCCAAATGAATTAAACATTCGATATGTATTCATATCGATATGTATTCATATTTGAGTAACATCCACTCCACATTTGTATCCGTTCCAGATCAAGAAAATAAACCCGCGCTCCATCATGGCATTGACAGTCCACGGTCTCTGTCTACCTTGCGGATCTCATCTGTCTGTTGGCTGAAGAAATTAGACTGAACGCGCAGGTGGCCGGTGTACCGTGACCCGTTGACTAGATGAGTTGTTGCGTGGACACTTACTTTTTTGTATACACGCAATGCACTGCCGCCCCGGCATGTGCGGATGTGCCTGCGGTGAATTTGCCGATGCATACAGACAGACGTATGGTTAAAGTTAAACTCGTTTGTTATTTAACGCAAAAAAAACTAGGTTTGTTATTCGCAAAAGAAAAAAGTTAAACTGGTTTGAGCATGCGCGGTTTTGGAGTGGACCGATACATGTTGAACGAGAGTACCTAAGCACGTACGTAGTGGTATATACGTATGTTCTAAAGCCACACGTAGGCGACTCTCCCCCTCCGGATATGATGAACGTCGAAAGGGCTCCTGTCACGCGGGCTGCAGCTACACCAGCTCATCGACCACTTCCTCGCCTGGCGCACCACCGGAACCGCCAGGTACAGCCGCATCGTGCTCGCCACGCTATGGCCCATCGTCACGGAGAGCGCCCGACTCTACGAGGATATCGTTGCATGAGCGCGGCAGGGCAGGCCATCGGCCGTCGTTCGTCTGCTTTTGTCGCCTGCATTGGAAAATAGATTATCCGCATTCTCTGAAAAAAAGATTCTCTGCGACCCCGACCTTTTTTTTTTGCGAGGAACAGTTCTGCGACCCCGACCTTTTTTTTTTTGCGAGGAACAGTTCTGCGACCCCGACCTGACTGCACACGACCAGCATGCATCCGATGTGGAGAAATGAAACACGGTCACGTGAATGCCTCGTCTCATGCAGATTTCATATGACGTGCGTGGGGAGTTATTTACCCAAAACCACCACATTATGGGCTAGGGTAACAGATCAGTACCACATTTGAGGCAGGGTACAAAAAACCACCAATAATGGGGCTAATCTGTAACGCGGAGCACTGACGCTGCGTTTTAGCCCAGAAAACAGCGAATCCGACAGGTGGGTCCCGCATGTTAGGCTGACGTGGCGCGTGTTGACGGATGCCGTTAGACAGCGAGAGGATAGTGGGGCTTTTTTGTAAATAAGAGAAACATGAAGGATGAAAACATAAAATATTCAAAGGATAAGGTTAGCTTCTCCTTCTCCCGTGTACATGGGAGCCACCAACCGCCTGTACGAGCTCATGGCCGGCGTGTACAGAGGAGCTTGTTCCTGGTGATTGGTGGCTCATGGCCGCATCCAAGGACCCCCGCCGGCCGAAGCTCCTCCCCTTGCTAAGAAATCAGCAGGAAGGTACCCGGAATCGCCGGCACGGGCTCTTTCTTCTCCATCTCCGGTGAAGAGCGCCGCTGCACTATCTTCCACTCCGGCGTATCCCAGCCTCCACCTACCTTCCTCAGATCCTCCTCTTCCTCACGAAGCTCTAGATTGCATCCAATCGAAGCCACACTTCCTTTACCATGGCTGTCCGCGAGAAACCGCCCCGCCGTCCGCCATTGATGGTGAAGTCACGATTTGCGGCATCGCCAAGTCTTGCTGTCCGCGCCGCCCGAGCGCACCGCGGCTCGCGTGCGCGTCCCCGAGTCCCCGTCGTCTCGCGCAAGGTTCAGCTGCCACACCCTGAGCTCCGACGAGATCCACTACAATTTGGGCGACGGGGTGGATCTCGCCGGATCCAAAGGAACAAGGGCTGGGGTGTGTATGGGGTTGATCCACGCGGGCGCTGGTGGGGCAGCGGGAAGCTTCGTCGGGTGGGGTGGCTCGCCGGGGTAAGTCTCCAGCAGCGGCGGCGGATTTGGCTGGTTGTGTCGTGTTGGTGGAGAAGGTGCCTGGGGGAGAGGGAGGAATCAGAGAGAGGCTGACAGATGGGGCCTTCGGCCACCTCAGCAAACGGCCGTCTAACGGCATCCATCAACACGCGCCACGTCAACCCGACAGGCGGGACCCACCTGTCGGATTCACTGTTTTCTGGGCTAAAACACAGCGTCAGTGCTCCGCGTTATAGATTAGCCCCATTGTTGGTGGTTTTTTGTGCCCTGCCTCAAATGTGGTACCGATCTGTTACCCTAGCCCATAATGTGGTGGTTTTGGGTAAATAACTCGTGCGTGGGCATAGAGCAAGGCGCCGCATCGTTCAACCAATACATGCCGCTGCTATCCATGGAGTCACATTTTTCGTCTACAGGGACATCTGCACCCTATATATATATTTATTAGCAATTCAACAAAAAGTTAAAAAAATCCTGAAAATATTTTTGAAATAAACTTGACAGTTTATTGTACTTGTGAGAAAGATATCCACAAAAAGAGAATCTCTCTTTGACTTCTTTTCAAAAAAGACAAAATTTTGGCCAAATAGTGTGAATAGTGATCTATAATAGCAGATAAATTTTGTCTTTTTTACTGTGAAGTCAACTTTTTTTTTCAGAAAATTTACATACTAGTGCAAAAGTAAGTCAAGTTTCTTGTCAAAAATAGTTCTTACCTATTTTGACTTTTTATTTAAATATTTTAAAAAAATCTCCATATACGATGCATATACAGCCTGAAACCAAAATGTATTTCCCTGTTATCCATATACTACTTTTTTTTCATGCGGTATTTCTCTCTCTGGCAGCATCCATGCCTAGCCTATACGCGTCCGGTCTAGCGAATTGTGTGATCCATAGTGCAGCCTGCTTCACTGTAGGTAGCTATGCATAGGACAGGACGCATGCGTTGCGAGGCTCTCACTGCATACTCTGTCAGGCCAGCCGCTGCACGGCATGCATGCTATACGCAGCGATTTTGCAAGCGGCCGCACGGCAACGCATGCGAGCAGCACCGCTACGTAGCAGGTCCAAGAAAGAAGGTACTTGCCGACAAACATGACCGGACATCAGAGTCCCATCTGTCAAAGACGACCAGACATCTGTGTCCCATTTTGCACAGCTGAAATAAATAAACCTTACGTTGCATGTATGGGACAAGCTGAGCTGGCTGAGCAGGTGTAATAAGTGAAGCAACAACCCTCGTGACATCCCGCGAAGAACATGTACTTGGGACGGGTCAGCACAGCACTGCAAGGAATGTTCCGCGGGCACAGGACGACAACTTGTACCAGGAACACCGGCCGGTCTGGACATATGTACCTGGTACAGGTGCTAATAACATCTACAGCCATGGACGTGTCTGGACATAACACGATCATAACTTATATCCAAACCACTTACTGGCGTGTTTTAATCATGTTGTACGTAGAACATCTGCCAGGTCATATGTACCTAGTACAGTTGCTAACAGGATCTACAACCATGGAGAGTAAATTCGGTTCTAAAACGCCATGGACGATCTCGACACAACACGGCCACAACTTGTACCCAGAAGATAGCGCAGAATTCCTCGTAGTTAATCCTCCCATGGGCTGAAACCACTCCTCAGCACTCGCGTCGCCTCGTGGGCGACTCGATGGGCGATCAATCCCTAGCGCCGAACCTCCTCCCTCTCCCTTCCCCGCCGCCCGAGGACTCCGCCGGCCCTGCCAGGCGGCCTCCCATGAAGGTGGCGGCGAGGCTCTCGCTGCCTGCCTCGCCGCAGGGGCTCGGAAGCGGGCGGCGGCCCCGGTGGAGATGGCGCGCGGATCTCGCCGGTGGGTGGCGTCATGAGCTGGCGTTCCTTCCGCCGTGGGGCGGCGGTAGGGCGGCGGAGGTCCTCCATGGCTGCGGATGCTCCGTGTTTCCACCGGATCCGATCCCGCCTCCTCCCTTGCTTCACTCGCCGCCAGATCGGCTTTTGGGCGTGGGCGGCTGGAGCTCGAACGGGGAAACCCCGGTCTACCAGCGCTGACTCGACGGCGTCTGGCTGCTGCAAGGCCGGTCCCTCCGGAGGGCGCGTCGAGCCCAATCTTGTCTCCTCTCTTCCTCCCCCACGTTCCCAGGTGGAAGCCTTGGCCTTTTGGGCCGGACGACGGCGGCGTTCCAGCGGCGTGTTCCTCCTTGGAGGCGTCGTCCTAGGGATGGGCGGAGGTTGCGGCTGTGGCGTTTGGTGGATGGTGGCGGCGGCGGTGTGATGCTTTCTAGGCCGCCGGTGATGTGGGAGGCGATTGGCTGGTCCGCAATCCTTCAGCGGTTCTTGTCCGATACCACAGTGGGCTGTTGGCCGGTGTTCGGCGTCCTCGTGTAGTGGCACGGTATGGATGTAGGGGAGAGGCTTCTCCTCTCCAACATTGCCCCCTTTGGGTCGATGACAGAGCCGGGTTTATCTCCATGCGGCTCAGCCTCTCCCGTCCACCTTCGTCGACGTGTCTGGTTGGCCTCTGCTCTGGCGTTCTCGCCGCGGTGGGCGCTCTAGCGGCTTGACTATGGTTTCTTAGTGTAGGCGATGGCGTTTGCAGCTTTGCTATGTGTAGCTCCTAGTTTCAAGCGTGTTTCGCCTACGATTTTTCAGTTTTTGATCAAGTTTTGGCCTTTGTAATCAGCTCCTTTGTATCCTAGCCGGTTGATGGCTTCATTAATCTGAAGTCGGGCTTCATGCCTTTTCTCTAAAAAACTTGTACCCAGAACACCTACTTCCATTTTCTAATTATATTGGACCAGGAACAACTAAAAGGTCATATGTACCTGGTACAAGTGCTAAGAGCACCTACAGCCACGTAAAGCACCCGGCACACAGGGCGCAAATTGTACCGGACCACCCTCTGGCGTGTTCTAATCATGTTGTACAAGGAACACCTACCAGGTCATATGTACTGCATACAGTTGCTAAGAGCATCTACAGCCACAGAGAGTAAATTGGCCTACAAATGCTCATGGACGCCTACCGGGCACAACACGGCCACAACTTGTACTCGGAACACCTACTTGCATGTTCTAATTATGATGTACCGAACACCTAAAAGGTCATATATACTTCGTACAAGTGGTAAGAGCATCTACAGCCACGGACGCTCCCGGGCACAACATGGCCGCAACTTGTACACGGACCACCTACTGACGTGTTCTAATTATGTTGTACTTGGAACACCTGCCAGGTCATTTGTACCTGGTACATTTGCTAAGAGCATCTACAGCCACAGAGAGTAAATTTTAATAACAACGTCATGTCATGTCATGTCATGACAACACAGCCAACATTTGTATCCGGAGCACCTACTTGCATGTTTTAATTATGTTGCACGGGAACACCTAAAAAGTCATATGTACACTACTAGGGGAAACCTTATACACAGAATCTTAGCAGCAGCGCTGCACAAAAAGAAGCGCCATCACATTACCAGAGCTGGTTTTACCCTCGCTACTATTGTTGATAGTAGTAGCGGGTTTTAACCCTCGCTACTACTAAGCTGTCTTTACCATGCCCCCGACACATGCCATAGTAGTAGCGAGGGTATAAACCGCTTACTATTGTTGATAGTAGTAGCGGTTTTATACCCTCACATTACTAAGTACGAGGTATAGGTGAAGTCACCATATCCTCGGCCGAATCCCCATCTCCTCCCCCAAATCCCTCCTCTCTTCCACCACTCTCTCCTCTCACTTTCCATACGCTCTCACATGTACCTTTTAGCATGCAAGCTATCCACATCGCCACATAATTGGAGATAGGAGATTTGGATATTTGGATTGAGTAACCAGTACTACCACAGTTCATGACCATACAATTACTAATTTTATTCAGAAAAGAAGCTTCGATCTATACTTCTCTTATTGCTTTTCCTATCCTCTATGCCGATTTTGTTCTCGGTGCGGATTCTTTTCTAATGTCCATCAATGAGTTGTTTGATTAAAATCGAAGCAGGTCAGCCGTCTTGCTTAATATCTACTATTGTCATCTAGGATTTTTTTAGTCTGATGCATAATACGGGCGCACCGAGATGCGCCCGGGCACAATACGACCGGAACTTGTAGCCGGAACACCTACTCGCATGTTCTAATTATGTTGTATCGGAAACATCTGCCCGGGCATATATACATGATACAAGTGCTAAGAGCAACTACAATCACAGACGAAAAATTTGGGCCCTCAAACGCCCGGGAACACGCCCGGGCACAGCACAGCCGCAACCTGCCGGGGCATGTGTATTTGGTACAAGCGCTAAGGACATCTAGAGCTATGGATAACAAATTCGGGCCCTCAAATGCCCGCGGATGCGCCTGGGCATAGCACGGTCACAATTTGTACCTGGAAGACCTACTCGCGTGTTTTAATCCTGTTGTACCTGGAGCATCCACAACGACGAACGGCAAATTTGGGCCCTCAAATACCTAGGAACAAGCCCGAGCACAGCATGGCCGCAACTTGTACACAGAACACCTACCGACGCATTCCAATTATGTTGTACCAGGAATACCTGCCCAAGCATATGTACCTGGTACAAGCGCTAAGGGCATCTATAGCCACCAACAACAAATTTGGGCCCTCAAACGCCCGCGGACGCGCCCGGGCACACACGAACACAACTTGTACCCGGAACACCTACTCGCGTCGCGTGTTATAATAATGTTGTACCGGGAACACTTGTAAGGTCATATGTACCTGGTACAAGTTCGAAGAGCATCTAGAGGCACGGACAGCAAATTCGGGTACTCAAACGCCCGCGGACGAGCGCGGGAAGAACGCGACCACAACTTGTACTCGGAACACATGCCCGAGCATATGTACCTGTTGTACCAGGAACACATGACCGGGCATATGTACCTGGTACAAGTGCTATGAGCATCTACAACCACGAGCGGCAAATTCGGGCCCTCAAACGCCCGGGAACGCACCCGACACAACACGGCCGCAACTTGTACATAAAACACCTACTGACGCATTTTAATTATATTCTATCAGGAATACCTGCCCGAGCATATGTACCTGGTACAAGCGCTAAGGGCATCTACAACCACCGCAACAAATTCGGATCTCAAACACCATGACGCGCTCCGGCACAACACGCCACAACTTGTACCCTAAACACCTACTCGCGTGTTCTAATCATGTTGCACCGGGAAAACATGATTAGGTCATACGTACCTAGTACAGGTGCTAAGAGCATCTAATACAGCCACAAACAACAAATTTGGTGCCTCGAACGCCCGTGGATGCACCCCGGCATAGCACGGCCGCAACTTGCACTCCGAAAACCTAGTGACGTGTTTTAATCATGTTGTTTCAGGAACACCTGCCCAGACATATGCACATGGAACAAGTGCTAAGAGCATCTACAACGACGGACGGCAAATTCGGGCCCTTATCATTTTTTGCCTCGTCCCACATTATCTTGGATGTGTACAACAGTGAGAGTGGAAGCACATGAGTAATTAACCATGGGTATACGGAAATATGTGATGTTATTAGTACAAAGTGTTGAAAATATAAACTTATCACATATAGCATGGAAGCAAAATGCATAATTAGATGGCGATGAACCAACAAATATCCGTCTGCACAGACCTTTGTCGTATTAAATCCAACAATATTTTTTTTCCTTGCCCTTGTGTATTTTTGCCTTTCTATCATTTTTGCATCGTCCCACGTTATCTTGGATGTGTAGAACAGTAAGAGAGGAGAAGCGCACGGGTAAAAAAGTAACAAGGATGGCTGGACCAGCTAGAGTGCGTGTGTGTCTTCACCAGCTTGTATTCAATTTTTACCACTTCTGCTTGCTGTGGCCCCTGCCGCTCGGTCTAGCCAGACACATGTTCACAAACGGACATAAATAATCTGAGCCATGGCTTCACCAGCGCTGTTCTATCTGTTCCCCGTGACACTATTACCCACTATGCGTAGCACTACCCTATTTTTACACGAGAAGGCAACATGCACACATGCATCACAGAACCAGTCAGAATCCTGTACTTTATGCAGTGCATGCGAGGACCTGTCGGACACGGTGACCTACCGGACCAGAGGTCGATCACAGAGTCGCCTCAAAAGCTGCATACGACATGATGATTACCCCAGATTCCTATGACGTGCCGTGAAACCAGTGTCTATCTGCATACACGCCAGACGGCCTAGATAAGGCGACTCCGACGCCTGCGCTTTCTCAAATGTTAGCGCAGCTGCCACTCGAGCCCCTTTACTCTGGTCTTGATGTCCCCGTGCCAGGGCTACCAAGACGATACTCCACCCATCGCTTGTGTATACTCCTCGGCGATCGGCCTATGGGAAAATCACATCTCAACAACAATCGATGTGCGCTTGTTCATTGTAATCCTGGGATCCTTGTTGGCAATGCCATTTATGGTCGCTCGGAGTGACAAAGTGCTGAATCAAATTTTTGAATTTGGATGAGCTCGCAGACGACATAATTGAGTTTGATTTGGATAGGCAGAGTCTTGCTGTGATCAAGGGGCCTCCAGATCTTAATCATTCCACCACGCATCAGATAATCCAAGCAGAGGATGGTGATGTTGGTATTGCCATATTCTCTCATGGTAGATTTGAAATGTGGCAGAGGAGGGTCAGTTGTCATGGTGGTGCCACATGGTTACTGCAGAAGACCGTTGAAATGCACACCGTTCTTGGGATCCCTCCTCAGGTTGAAGGATCGGTGACGGGGGTCAAAATACTTGGGTATGATGAGGATAATGGTGTAATGTTTTTATTTGTGGACTGCAATGTCTACATGGTTCAAGTGATGTCAATGCAATCCATGAAACATTATCAAAGCAATTATGGGAGTTATGCTGATGACATTCATCCTTTCACAAGTTTCTATGCACCAGGTGACTGCTCATCCTTAGTCCTTGTGTTGTGGTAGTACCCAAATCTAATAATGTTCTACTCCCTTTGTTGTGCTTCCCCATTGTCCATTAATTCCTTTACTAGTTAGACAAACTTGTAGCTGTACTGTGTTTTTATAGCTTTGCTCTTCAGAGATACCAAATCAAATGTCAAATGAAGAACTCAGTTGGTGTGTTTGGGTCCTCTAAGCTAGTTATACTTTTTTTTGTCTCAGTACTATCTGTTCTGATCTTGCTATAAATGTTATCTCCATAACAAAAACTTTTCTTGAATCTATACTTCCTGAAATAATTATTTTTTGGTCACTTGTTGAAGGCCCCTGCTGTAAGTGACAAGTACACTTGTACCACACACAAATAAATTGGATCTCTTGTCTCTAGCAGGCTAGATTCATTTACAGCTGAACACCAAAATCACTGTCGTTTCTAGAATTTATTAGTTTTGTCATGTTTTGATTTTCGTATGCTTGATATGTTGGTTAAATTCTAGGCATTTTTTCTTATGAGCTAAAGCTCTCATTATGATGTAACTAAATATTACTGTTTTTAGGAATGGTCTTCACATTTTTAAAAAGATGCGATTTTGTTTATATGTTGTTAGCATCAAATGTGGAATAAAATTTCTATAAAAACTGAGAGCTGAAATGATTTGTTTTTCTGAAGTTATGTTTGTTGGTTTATCTATGTAATTGACTCACTATTGCCTTCTCCTATCTACATGTCTTTTCCTTGTAGCTTTTATTTATTGCCTGACTTGTTATGCATCTGGGTGTAGCCATTCCTAGTGGACGCGATGGAGCTGAAATGCTGCAAGATACGTAGGATGGCTGTCTGGTCTCATGTGGTAATATGCTGGAATGGTATTAAAGGTAATATGCTGGAATGGTATTATCGCCTGGCTAATTCTCTTGTAGTATTTGGAAGAATGCAAGAAATGATATAACTTTCAGTTCAAAACATTGTACAACTGTGCAGTTTATGCTATTCTTGAGATGTTCTTGGTGGCAGAGGTTTTTTTATAGGGCAAACATGCAAAGCTTTATTATCACCGCTTCCGGGACGAAGACAAGGTTTCCGGGATGACCCAACCAACCATGGTGGCCAACTACTAAAGATAGTGCATGTTTTGCAAGACTATGGGCCTCAACATTCGAAGTCCTAAACTCATGAAGAAAATTACAAGAAACGAAAATTGAAGAACGCAACATTATTTCATGTATCATTGCACATTAAGAAGATGCACTCCCTTGCGGCATCAATCACCACGTTGCAATCCGTGGCCATTGTTATTCTCTGAATATAGAGGTTAGGCTAACTCCATCGCGCGACCCCAAACGGACGTCCGTTTTGCCCGGATTCTGTCCGTTTGGGTAGGCAATGGGGTCGTGTCCGGGCAGTTTCTGGGATGCGTTGGCCGTGCGTCCAACGTGCGGACGCATACCAGCCACATCCTGTCCACGTACATTTTTCTTTGCAAGCTCTTAACTTTTTTCATTATTCATTTTTGGTACATATGAATACATCACCAAATTTTGACTAGAAAAGCAAGCCCAAAGAAAGCAAGAACCACAAGAATACATTTTAAAAGATATTCAACTTTCATAACTGCTCCTGTAAGTTGGATTAGTGCCTTCTCGATGCACTCATTGTTGATCTGCGGAGGAGGCTCGATCTTGCGTGCTTCTTTCTTCTTCAAGTCTAAAGAAGTCGATGTTGCTTCCTCACACTTAGTCTCGTGTCTAGCCTCTAATCTAGGAACACTAGTGCAGAACCGGGCAATAGCACCGGTTCGTAAGGCCCTTTAGTGCCGGTTTCATAACCGCACTAAATTGTGGTCACTAAAGCCCCCCTTAGTACCGATTCAAGACGAACCGGTGCTAAAAGGCAACCACGCGGGCACGAGCCAGCTCCGATTGCTCGAGTTTTAGTACCGTTGGTAAGACCAACCGTACTATAAGGTTTGGGGGTTTTAGTTTTATGATTTCTTTTCATTTAATTTTATGTTTCCATTTTAATTCTTTTTCGCTTGCTGCTATTTTATTTATTCTACACATTGTACACATATATATATATATATATATATATATATATATATATATATATATATATATATATATATATATATATATATATATATATATATATATATATACGCTTATTCGCCACCCTGGGTGAGGAATAGTTATTCTTCACCCCTCTATTTTAATATCAATGCACCGTAATTTTACGCTTTCGTAAACTTTGTCTTATTTCAGACGTAAAAAGAGAATGTAAGAAAATATATAATTGCCATAAAAATATTTTATATTACGTAAATTACAAATGTAAAAACATAGTGTAAAATGTACATAAATGTATTTTTTCTGGTATTCTGACTTTTTTATGCCAAATTTTACACAATGAATCTGTAACTATTTATATTTGAAACATAATTTATTTATGAAATGATCGAAGATTACCTCGGTGAAGAATAAGTTTTTCTGCACCCTGGGTGATGAATAGTAACACAAATAGAATTTCTAATAGAACCAATCATGCATATATATATATATATATATATATATATATAGAATTTCTGGTAGAACCAATCATGCATATATATATATCATCAGTGTCTCACAAACCACCATATTAATTAATTGACACATACACACATGTATAGCTTTATACAATTTCTCCTACATATGCATGTTGCCTTTGGAGCCAGTGACATTAGCCTAATTGGTGCTTTCGGAGCACGATGACAATTGGAAATGGTTTTCAAGGGGGCGGTAGCGGGTAATAGAATTCTCCCTTCGAATTTATGACATGGTCGAGCAAAAATCCCACTATTTCCTCTTGAAGTGCTTCTACGCGCTCCGTTTCTAGGAGCTTCTCCCGCACCTCTTTGAACTGTTAAGAAGGAGATCAATATGCATGTGTATTAGTTGTGTGACTAGATATCGATAATGGTGTAAAAATTGTGAATAGTGTTCTGACAAGCGTACCCATTCCTGTCATTGAGATCTGCTCCTTTCGGACGCCATCATGCGAATGTTCTCGCAAACGCAGAATGCACACAGATCAGTCCCCTGCGCCTGCTTCAGGGCCTTTACCAGAATGGAATTTGATTAGATAATAATTAATTAAGCATGATAATTAAAGAGATGGCAGCTAGCTAGCTAGCTAGTACTACTTAATTACTTACCTTGGGTCGAAACCATTTAAGCTTTTTTTTTCCAATTCGCCTTCCGTGACGCTGATGAACCTTGCCCAAGCCCTGCCCGCCGACAAAGAAAATGAATAAATGGGTTATTAAATAGGCCGAGATATATAGTTAATAATGATTGAAATTACCTGTTGACTATCCCAAACAAGATGTTATAGTCAGTTTTTTCGAGAGTAGTGAGTCCAAGATTTCAACTGTTCAAGGCCAACTTTAATGATACACAAGACCAGTGAAATCTGCATGCACACACGCTTGCATGTCTTAATTAAGCGGGCATATGTAAGCAAAAACATGTAGCTAGCTAGTAGGCAAAAACAGAGAATTTGTAGTACAAGACAGTGTGACTCACTAGAAGTTGTAAGGAAGTAGTATATCTTCAATGTATTTGAGGCGCTTCAAGAACTATAGCATGTTGTCCTCTACGTTCTTTTGTTGACGTGGATTTATTAGCCATGTGTATTCATTAACGGTGTTTAGGTCAATGAACCCAATGCCAAAGCGTCCACCTTTTCTCATTTCATACATCTTCATCCTGCATAATACCACAAAAAAGAATATAGTGAGGATAATTACAGGTAATGATTGATCAAAAGGATCACTACAGCTAGCTTGAGACTTAAATTATAGAAAGAAATCACTTACGCATAATAGTAATCGATTTATAGATTTGTCGAGTGCATCTTGATTGTATAACTGAAACAGTTCAGTATACTCAACGGACACAGCTTTCTCATGGAAGTAATGCTCCTCCTTGACATTCACCATGAGGAACAATCGATCTGAAATCTTGGTAATGTTCATGTACCATTGATGCAATTCATACATTCTTGTTGGGAGGTTCTTCACCTTGTCTGGCGCGACCAAAGGTTGGCCCCGGACATATTTCCGTTTTATTTCATCCTCTCTAAGCAAAGGCATGGGCTCGATCTCGAGGAGTTGTCCAATAGTGATGTTGAGAACTTCAGCCTGCATTATATGCTCCTCCGTTATTACCACATTGCCCACCTCGAACATGCACTGTTTGCCCACAATAATATTGCTACAGATCGTCACGTGTTGTTGGAACAATGTTTAGGGATCGATTGCGCCGCCTGTTCTCCCAGCTAGGGAATGGTTTTCCCACATTTTTTGACAGCTGCTTCTTGTTTGCTTGATCCCGATGTAGACGTGCTCGCCTCCCTTTGTAGACGTGCTCGATTTAACTTCCTGATGTGGCGCTCATAGTCTGTGTCAACAGGCTTGGGAGCTGGTGGTTGAGCCATACGAATGAAGTGGTCAATCGTTTCCTTAGGCACTTTCTCCCTTGGCGGCGGTGGCGGTTTCGGTGCAAAATGGGCTTCCACCTCGGCCTTCGATATGGCTGCGATTTCCTCCTCGGACCTGTCATAAGACCTCTGCGGAAGAGGTGTGAGGCTTGGACCATATTTATATCGCTTGCCTTCACTGTATTTCTGACTACCTCGACTCAGAGCGCCACGCACCATAGCTGCGGGGTGTCTCTTCTGCGATTGCCGAGGCGGCGGAGACGATCGACGGAGCTGAGTTGGACGAGGAGGAGGGCCTGAGGTTGTGCCGGACTTGGAGGAGGAGGGACGCCCGACGCTGTGGCGGACTTGGAGGAGGAGGAGTGGCTCGACACTTTGCCGGACTTGGAGGAGGAGGAGTGGCTCGACACTTTGCCGGACTTGGTGGACTTGTAGGAGCGGAGTCTCACGACTCGATGGCGGACTTCGACGAGGAGTCGTCTGACGCGTGTCGGTGGCCTTCAAAGATGATGCAATCCTTTTTCCATAGGATGATACGATGTTTGGGCTCTCCGAGAAAGCGCCGCCGTCACCTCCGTGAATGTCAAGTCAGTAGTTCAATATGGTGGGTCCACCACCTCATCAACCATGACACGAGCATAGCCCGCTGGAATTGGGTTGCAATGGAAGGTTGCCTCGAGGGGATTTGTAAAAGCAAAGCCGTCCGCCACCTTCATGGATATGTTCTTCATTTTGACGTGTAGCTCGCAGTTAGTGTTCTCCGTGATGTCATCCACGGGGTATCTACCCAGCATTGCGTCGTCCGGGACGGAACCCACGCTGCTTCTCGGCATGGATGGGCCAGTGCTATCCAATGCTGGATCATCCGCTAGCTGCTGCAGCTGCCGAGACCCCTTTGCTGGGTAAGTGAGTCGATCTGCTCCGCTGCCGCTGGAATTTGACCGCCAATTCCGCTTGACTTGCTTCCGTGCCTTGAAGGCGCATAGTCCCGCTTCTCTCGCTCCTCCTCCATCTTCCTCTTCTTCTCCTCCGCAATCTTCTTTCTCGCATGGGTTTCAGTAGTCGGTGTTCCATTCGAAAACCCTCATGCCACGGAATAGCGCCCTTGCCTCGTGTTCTTCCCGGTGTTTAGGATTTCCTGTGGCACGCGTAAGCTCGTCGTTCTCTCTCTGGGCTGGAACACGCCCGATCGTGCCTCTTCTATTGCAATAAGTATCGCATCGTCGGCTCCTTCAGACTTGCCTCGTCGAAACATTGCTGCCTCCGGTCCAACTCCACCCCCATGCGATAGAACCAAGTCCCGACTGGGGCCAGCTCTTAGTAACCGGAGTGACACCTGCATCCTCCATCTCTTTCTCGACTTATCCCACTTAGGCATTGCCACCGATAGCCACCGGCCCCAGCTTATGGAACTTATTCTTTTTCGCATTCTTCTTATTTATTCTCGACCCTTCCTTAGCTAATTCAATCCTTGAATTTCACGTAAATCGTCCCAATGAGCATGTTGGTTCTCTAGTGTTCCCTTGAATACTGGAGTCTTCCTTCCTCCGTTGACGTACTTGTTCCATTCACGATTCTTGTGGTTCTTTAATGCAACCGCCATCTTTCTAAGAGCAGCGTCCTTGACTTTCTCGCACATCTGCTTTTGTGAAATGATCCGTAGGGTGAAATGTTCCATGAGAGTATCCCAAAGCGATCTTTTGATTCTTGTCGACAAAAGTAACATCTGGACATGGCTTTGCTTTGGCTCTCTACATTCTTGAAGTTTGATCGGGAGTTGGTCCTTCACAAGAACTCCGCACTGACGAACGAACTTGTCCGCAATCTTATTAGGCGCTAATGGTTCTCCAGTAAGGCTGCATGCCTCGATATTGTACTTTACGCCCTGCTTCAACTTTTTGTTCGGGCCTCGTTTCATCATTTTTCCTGAAGATTTGCTCGATCCGGATGGCTGAAAGAACAAAGATCGATTCGTTAATATATCTTCAAGTCATTTAAAACATGTGATGATCACCAAATGCCTGCTTATATAAATATATATACCTTACCGGTCTTTGTTGTTTCAGGATCAACATGTTCTTCGTCATCGTCATAATCGTAGTTCATGACTTCATCAATTCGGTCGTCGCGATCGAATATCACATCACCCTCTCAGGTGTTGTTTAGAAATTCGGAGCCGTCATAACACTACTAGGGAAAACCTTATACGCAGAAATTTAGCAACAGCGTGGGTTAAAAAAGTGCACTAGTGCTATATAGCAGTAGCGATCGAAGAAAAACCGTGCTACAGATACAAACTTAGCAGTAGCGCTTGTGGTAAAGAAAGCGCTACTACTAATATTCCCATTGGCAGAATGTTAGAAGATGCATAGCAGAGCGGCTTCAAGAAACGCTACATCGCTAGGGCATAATTAGCAGCTGCTTTCTAAGAGCGCTACTACTAATGGAAATAAAATAAGATGAAAAACAAATAGAAAAGTAAATGAAAATGAAAGAAATAGAAAAGGAGAAAGGGAAAAATAAAATGTAAAGCAAAATAAACTAAAAAGCTTAAAAATCGGAGGAAGGCATAGCAGCAGCGTTTGTTTGTAAGAAGCGCTATAGCTAACGAGCTGCAGCAGCGTGTCCTAGACCCCGCTATAGAAACAGAATAGGAAATTAAAAAAGGAAGAAATTTACATAGCTATAGCAGCAGCGCGTTTTGCAGAAACCTGTCACACCCTAACTAGTTCATGCATTAGAGTGTTGCATCATGTCTATTTTTTGTTCAACAGAAAGCTGAAATGGGATTGACAGAACTCCCAGCCCCTCTGAAACAACTAGGGTTTACTAAAAATATTTTCGATGAACCTGAAATGCCCTTCTAAAATGTCCATCATTTTTGTCTTGGTCCAGAAGCTTTGCCAAAAGTGATGCACAATTTCCTAGGTCATCCCAGGGTCTTTGAATTAAATCATAGCTATTTGAATTTGGGCATTTTAAATTTATAAAATATTTCAAATGTCCAAATATCTCCAAACTAAATGTTTCATGTTGGAAATATTCCAACAATGGACCAGGAGTAGTTTGGTGAATTTTAGAACCCTTCTGGTATTTTAAATAACTCAACAAAGTTGCAGGAAAATAGAAAAAGAAAAGAAAGAAAAGAAGCTCACCTGGCGCTCGGCCCATTGGCCAGCCCACTGGCCGCCCAGCCAAGATCCGCGCCAATGAAGCTGCTTGCGGCCAGCAGCAGGCAGGCAGGTGCTCGACGGCGAGCACCGCATGGGTGCCACGCACCTGCCGCTGCCTCGCCGCTTCGCCTTGCCACGCCGGGATCGACCCTCGCTCTCCCGCACCCCAGACGCCCGTTCCTCTCCAGCTCGCCTCCCTCTCCCCACGCCATGGCCGACGCCACCGCCGCCAGACCACCGTCAGAGCGCGTCCTCCGTCGACCCCACGCCGCGCCACAGTGTCAGAGCTCGCCGTCGTCGACTCTTCGAGCTAGCCGAGCCTCGAAGCGCCGCGTGCTCAAGACGCCGCACCAGCTCGCTTCGAGTCCGCCGCCGGAGATCCCTTCAACGCCGCCGCCGCAGCTCGCCCCCGACCACGCCGTCTCGCACTGTCGCGTCCGCTGTGAGCTTAGCTACTTCCCGACCCTCTCTCTCGCTCCGTGCACCACAGCGGCGCGACGAGGATCGCCGCGACGCACCGCCGCTGACCTCGCCGCCGACGTGTTCCCGCCACACTCCGCCTTCCCACCGCGTCCAACGCGTTCACCACATCGCGCTGGTGCTAACCAAGCACTCCACGCACCCCACCGCACACCCCAAAGACGAAGTTCGACTCCACCCGAGCCCGGTGGCCGCCAGAAGTCGCCGCCGGCGCTTACTCCGCCACCCCGAGCCCAACCAACCACCACCAATAGATGCGGCTCGTCCTCGGCTTCACTCCGGTGGTCGCCAGGTCCCTTTTGGTGGCCGGAACGGCTAAAACACTATCGCCGCCCGGGTTTCGCCGGCGGCTAAACGCCGTGGGTTTGACCTGGTTTTGACCACGGGTGGGCCCGGTTGACCCCTCGTGTCTATGACATGTGGGCCCAGCCCCGCTAATTAACCTAGTTTAGTTTTAATTAAATACTAATTAAACTAACCCCACTGACATGCGGGACCCACTGGTCAGTTTGACCTGACCAGCCCCGTTGACCGCTGACGTCATCATGACACAAAGGTCGACGCAAGATTTAAATAACTGGAATTATTTTTACACAGAAAATTCCAGAAAATGTTTCAAACTTCAAAAATTCATATAAAATCAACCATAGCTCCAAATGAGACAAATTATATATGAAAAATGATCAGAAAAATCCAATCTTTCCATCTGTACAGGTTTCATGCATGTTTACAGAAGCTAACCTGCTGTTTATGGCAGAACAAGATTAAGCACTTTAAATGATCATATATGAGTTTGGAAATTGCATCTATAGTTCAAAATGCTTCAAACTCATTTGGTCTTAGTTGCATTAGCTCAAAGCACTCATTTTGCCATGTCTCATTGCATGCATCATATTGTTGCATCTTGTTTGGTAATGCTTGTGTATCGGTGTTCCTGCGGCAGGTTCTGGCCCCGAGGAGTACCGTGATAACCCCGACGAAGAACAATACCCGTGTAACGACCCGTCAGGCAAGCAACCAACCATTTGATCATATCGATAAAATCCCATGTTCTTGCTCCTGCTCTCGTTTAGTGCATTAAGACAACGCGATTCAAACTGCTGTGTGCTGCGGTAGTTGAACCCTTTTCCTCTGCATGACCTATCATTGCCACAGTAACTAGATGAAACCCACTAGCATGTGTAGGAGTTGATTGAGCCATATGATTGTGTTGTTCCTACCTTGCTATGCCTGCTATGCTTAGAGTCGTGTCGTCTGGTTCATCGGGTGATGGCTAGAGTGAAATGATCGAGTCGGATGAGAGTAAGGTGTTGAACACGATTTGGTAAAGGTATCGATGAAAGGCCATGTAGGAGTACATGGTGGGTTGTTTCATTGAGGCCGCCCGCTAATCGAGATCTGTATGTGTGATTTAAGATTCAGCTACTACCATGCATTGGGCCCAAACCAATGGACCCTCTCGACTTCTTATTCACCCTAGTCTTTCGTCCGGGAGTTGCAAGTAGTTTCGGTGTTTGTAGCTCATGGAGGCCGTGGACAGCGCCGACCGTAGGGGTGGGCTGTGATGCGGTAGGTACGTGGCGGGTGTACCGGATGCCCGCTTGGTATCTCGGGAACCCTGTTCACATCGCTTGGGGCTGTGAGCGAGACTTCGCCGAACTCCTCATAGATGGAACCCAAATAGGCGATAAACCCGGACTAGAGGCTTAGGTGTCAGGTAGGTCGTGGCCGACACCCACGCTGGGCTTCCGCTGAAGGTTGCCGAGTACATGTCGGTAAACGGCGATAAGTGGTGAGCGCGTATGAAGAGGTACACCCCGCAGGTTAACATCATCTATTGAATAGCGCGTCATGTAAAGGACTACTTGGTTGCCTATACAGTTCATAGACAAGTAAATGGATACTACTAAAAGCCTCAAGATAAGCGTGAGTGCCGAGGATGGCTTCTCCGTAGGGAGGCCGGGTTGGATCCTCGGTGGTGTATTGAAGTGATGAGTAGTGGACTCGAGTGCGCAAAACTATTTCAAGTTGGTGTCTCGTAGGATAGCTTAGCCATGAGTCAAAGCTGGCTTGCTGCAATAACCCCACCAACCCTTCTTGATAATGTGCATGTATGTAGGGTCTGATGTAAGTCTTGCTGAGTACCTTTGTACTCATGTTGCTTTAATTTACATTTTTCAGAAGATGCCACAAACCCCTCCGACGGGTTCTTCGTGAGACGCTGACATCGATTTAGTAGACTAAGGCCTGTGGTGATCCTGTGCAAGAGAAGGACCATGTAGTATAGCTAGGCTTACCCAAGCCTCTTTTATTTTACTAGTTGTCTGTACTCAGACAAAACACTTCCGCTGTTGGCTTGTATGCTTGTATGACTTGTATGTGGGTCGTGTGACCCGTACTTGTGTGTATGATATGTATGGCTCTCTCGAGCCATTAAATAAAGTACTTGTGTCGAGAGTCATGTTGTGATGCCTTGTTGTATTTGCACATATCGAGCATATTGTGTGTATGATTGAAATGCTTGGTATGTGTGGGATCCGACTATCTAGTTGTTTATCTTTAGTAGCCTCTCTTACGGAAATGTCTCCGGTGTCTCCACCGAGCCATAGTAGCTTGCTATTGCTCCGAACACTTAGGCTGGCGGCATGTGTCCTTCTTCGTTCTCGTGTCTTCCTTCGGGAAATGTCACGCATTGAGTACCGGAGTCCTGTTAGCCCGCCGCAGTCGGTTTATCGGAGTCTCGCTAGCCCAGCGCTACAGCCGGAACTTACTTGCTGTTGACCGACACGCTCGATGTCGGGTCATGGATGCCCGCCCCGCAAGTCTGTGCCACTTTGGGTTTACGACTAGTCATGTCAGCCCGGCTCCTTTTCATATGGATGCTAGCGACACTATCATATACGTGTGCCAAAAGGCGCTAAACGGTCCCGGCCAAGGTAAGGTGGCACCGTGGGGATACCGTGCGTGAGGCCGCAAAGTGATATGATGTGTTACAGTGCTAGATCGATGTGACATTGAGTCGGGTCCCGACAGCGTTGGCATCGAGCCGGACTGCTCAGAGGTTCTCCAAGCCAAACCGGTCGATGTTGAGTCTAGAAATGCTTTAGTTATATGTAGGGAATTGATTGTGGGATGGTACGTAAGGCTCTTTTTACTCCTTTACCTCATGACATTCTCGATCCGAGTCGGTCCATTCTTCCACCGGGGTTAAGGATTAGGACCTCTTCTCTTTATTAGGCTCACGTGTTACTAATCAAGAGTACCTTGTAGGTTTGATGGTTACAAGCCTGATTCAGTTTGTTCCTCGTTATGTTACTAAATTGGACCCGTAACCTTGATATGATATTGTTGAGTGGTTATGCAATTCCTTGTGAAATGTCTCAACTTTGAGCATTTACAATCGTTATGTTGTCCAAATTCATTGGAAATACTAATGTCTTTGCATTGTGGTTATGCTTCCAAATGGCCACTCGTGACCAAAATCGTGGTTCGTCTCGACCAGATGCATTGGGGTGACCGGTCATACCACCATGCTAGTTCGGTTATGATCAAGCGGATACCGCTGGTACCCGAGTACACAGTTGAAGAACGAGATCGAGACTTTAATCAAAGTCAGTATCTTTGCACTGTCCGGGTGTTTCCCTCTTATCCTGGTTCCACCGAGGCCCTTCACAGCTCCTATGGGCTTGGTGTTACTATTGATATGGCGGTACAAGATGCTGCATATTCTATGATGACCATTATACGAGCCAGATGGGCTGCTCCGCAACACCGACTTCCCAGATATGCCGAGTTCACTTCGAGCGCGTTTGGTTATCTTCGAGCCATCTATGCTGATTCCGGTCAGAGGACTCCTTAACCCGCACTACCGCCGAGCTGCTCGAGGACAAGGACCGAGAGAGTCGGCCTTGAGGATGGAGTCTTCAATGCCCGTGCTTGATCACCGGGCTACCTTGACTCGCTTTTGCACCGGCTGCTCAAGCTGGTTATATGGATATGAGAGATTTGTATCTGTCGTGGCTGCTCACGGACATGATGGATCTGGCGTGATGTGGGGGCATCACCCCACCTCGTGGTCCTCGCTTGCCACCGTTCAGAGGTCCAAGACCTCACCCTTGCCCTTACGGTCCACAGTGCTCCTCAGACCGCCTGCTCCCTTGACGATCACGTTGAACTCCTGTGTTATGGAGGAGACTTCTATGAGAACTACTACGGAGACGTCTGAGTTAGTAGTAGTCCCACTAGTATTGTAATAGTTGTATTTCCACCGTCCTGCGTGACTCGTGGAATATGACTTAGTGTGTACTAATCCCGGAGGTGTAACAAAAATAATGTATAGGAGCTTGGTGTGCCTCCGATGAGATGTAATCTTCCTTTCACCGTAGTAGTACTTTGTTTGGTCTTGTACTAAACCTTGTATGGTGTGTATGACGATGGAATAAAGAAGCAGTTTCAGATTCACCATGTCATACGGATGATCATCTCGCATTCCGAAGTTATCCATTACATTCTATACTTCTATGTCGGAATCTTGCCATCCTGGACTAAATCCTTGTCTTGTTTTCCTAGAATGGTTAACACCAAGAACAACCCTGCTCCGCCAGAGCAGGTCAAGGCGATGGAGTTGGAGAAGCAAACCTGCCTCACCCTCCTTCTCGGCCGGGTTATGCTAGAGGTCGAGAGAAACAAACGGAGACCAACCGCTTGTTGGAGCGTATTGAATGTAACACAGCCCATCATCGAGAAACAACTTGGTGTCGCTCGCTGACTTCATCAAGTTACACCTCCTACCTTCCACCACTCCGCCGAGCCTCTCGACGCCGATGATCGGCTCCGCAAAGATCACTCACAAGCTGCGCTCAGACTTGGTAGCCGAGGCGGACAAGGTCACCTTTGCTGCATATCATCTCAAGGCCCCCCCGCCACCGTGGGAGAATTATATGGCTATGCGCCCAGATTGGCCATGTCACTACTTGGGCAGAATTCAGCGAGGCTTTCCGTGAACATCACATTCGGAGGGTCTCATGGATCGTAAACGTGAGGAGTTCTCAAGCCACCCAAGGTCGCTCTCCGTGGACGCCTATAGTAGAGAGTTCGTAATCTCGCACGTTATGCAATCAAGAGGTCTCCATCGACGCCAAGAAACAGCAAGGTTCCGCAAGGGTCTTAGCCCGAACTTCGCCGAGATCTCCGCTCGCATGAGTGCACCTCTTTCCGAAGCTTGTTAACAAAGCCATCGCGCTGAAACTGGTCGACCGATTTGAAGCAACACGCAAGCATGGCCGTGACATGGGTTCCTCATCCGCGCCTGGACCACATAAGCGCCGTGTGTGGGTGCCAATACGCCTCGCCACCAGATTCACACCGAGGCCATCCTTTCAGCGCCTCGCCCGCTTCAAAGAAGATGCACCAGCTAGGCCCTATGGTGGACCAACCAACAACGCTCCTCACGCGCCAGCCCGCGGACGTGCTTCAAGTGTGGGGAATCAGGCCACTACATGCGCGATTGTCCCTGCACCAACCCCAACCAGCCCGCAAAGCTGTTGGCCGTGGCAAGCCAGCAGGAAAGGTGTTCTATGCTGCCGCCACCACCGCACGTGGCCATGTTAATTGTGTCTCAGCCGAGGAGGCCCAAGAGGATCCCAACGCCGTGCTCGGCACGCTTCTTGTTAATTGCCACCCGCATCCGCTCTTTTCGACATCGAGCATCTCATTCATTCATATCCGAAAACTATGCTCGCTTGCATAACACCGCATTCTCGTGACATGCCTTCCACCATGGAAATTTCTACTCCGGTTCTAGATGGCAAACCTCTAGAGTAAGTCATGGTAATGAAATTCAGGTCGATAGACTTGTTTTCCTTGCATCGCTGATAGCTCTCAAATCTTCGGATATAAACATCATCTTGGGTATGGACTGGATGTCAGCCCATCATGCCAAGATTGATTGTTTCTCTAGGACTGTTCAACTTACGCACCCTCGAAAGATAGTCAATGTCTTGACCCAATATCCAAGCGCCAACTATATTCTCTTAATGCCACCATTGCTGGACCTCAAGACGCTCCGTAGTCCGTGACTTTCCGGATGTCTTTCCAGAAGAGTTGCCAGGTGTCCCACTTGACAGAGATGTCGAATTTCTGATAGACCTCATTCCAGGAACTGTCCCAATTTCTAGAAGACCTTATAAGATGGCACCCCTAGAACTAGCCGAACTTAAGAAACAACTCGATGAGGCCTTGCAAAAGGGTTTCATCCGTCCTAGTTCATCTCCTTGGGCTTGCCCCGTCCTCTTCGTCAAGAAGAAGGATGGTACGGACCGGATGGTTGTAGATTATCGACCCGCCAACTTGGTCACAATTAAGAACAAGTATCCGCTCCTCAGATCAACGATCCGTATGATCAGCTCGCAGGATCCTCGGTCTTTTCTAAGATGGATTTGAGGTTGGGCTACCATCAAATCAAAATCCAAACGGGACATTCCTAAAACGGCTTTTGTTACTCGTTATGGCCAATACGAGTACACCGTCATGTCCTTCGGGCTAACCAACGCCCCAGCCACCTTCTCCCGGTTAATGAACTCAATCTTCATGGAGTATTTGGATAAATTCGTCGTGGTTTACCTCGACGATATACTCATCTACTCCAAGAACGAGGAAGAACATGCCGAACATCTAAGGCTAGTGTTGATGAAACTTCGAGAGCATCGCCTTTATGCCAAGTTTTCTAAATGCGAATTTTGGCTGCCAGAAGTGACCTATCTAGGACATGTAATTTCTGGTAAAGGTATTGTTGTAAACCCCGAGCGAGTTCAAGCTGTCCTTAATTGGACTCCACCTGAATCGGTCAAGCAAGTTCGGAGTTTCCTTGGCTTAGCGAGCTATTGTCGCCGCTTTGTCGAGAACTTCTCCAAAGTTGCTAAACCTCTAACTGAACTCCTCAAGAAGGATAAAAGTTCGAGTGGACCCCACAATGTGAGCACAGTTTCTGTGAACCGAAAAGACGTTTAACTTCGCTCCCGTGCTGGTACCACCAGATTTCTAAGGACTTTGTTATCTATTGCGACGCCTCGCGACAAGGACTAGGCTGTATTCTCATGCAAGATCGACACGTAATTGCTTATGGTTCACGGCAATTACACCCACATGAGGAAAACTACCCTACTCATGATCTAGAGCTTGCAAATGTAGTCTACGCACTCAAAACCTGGCGACATTACCTTCTTGGTAATCGCTATAAATCTACACCGATCACCAAAGTCTGAAGTACATATTCACCCAACCAGATTTGAATCTCGTGCAAAGACGTTGGGTTGAGTTGATCTCAGATTTCGACTTAGGGATAACTTATACCCCGGGAAAAGCCAACGCCATGGCTGATGCACTAAGTCAGAATCTTATTGCAACAACCTGATGTTGCAACAAAGTCAACCACTTCTCCACGAGGAATTTTGAAGCTCAACCTTCACATTGTTCCTCGAGGGTTCCTTTCCACCTTGGTGGCGAAACCTTCTCTTCGGATCAGATCATCAAAGCTCAAAAGGTAGATCCGGGATTTCCGCATCAAAAGAAACATCAAGAAAGGAGTTGCGGATTGTTTCTCCATTGATGATCAAGGAATCGATACTTCGAAGCCGCCTAGTGGTTCCTAAAGTACGAAACTCGCGGCGATTGATCCTTAAGGAAGCTCATGAATCTCCTCTCACCATTCATCCCGTAGCACTAAAATGTATCAGACCTACGCCAGAGGTTCCGTGGACTAGGATGAAGAGAGACATTGCTCAATATGTTGCTAATCGCGACGCTTGTCGTCGTGTAAAAGCAGAGCATCAACGGCATGCCGCACCCTTCAACCCTTAGCTATTCCTCGAATGGAAATGGGATAAAATCAGTATGGATTTCATCACCGGTTTTCCTGTGACCAAGAGAGGGAATAATGCCATCTTTGTCGTTATCGACCGCCCTCCAAAGTAGCCCATTTCTTACCTGTCGCGAGAGTATAACCGCTAGTCAGCTAGCAGACTTGTACATCTCCTAATAGTGTCTCTTCATGGTGTTCCATTGAAATTAACTCGATCGAGGAAGTCTCTTCACCTCTCGATTTTGGGAAAGTTTTCAAAATGCTATGGGAACCCATCTTTCCTTTAGCAATCGCTTTTCACCCTCAATCAAGTGGTCAAGTAGAACGTGTCAACCAAATCCTAGAAGACATGCTTCGAGCTCATATCTCATTCGAATGGATTGGGAGAAATGCCTTCCATTTGCCGAATTTGCTTATAACAACAGCTATCAATCTAGCTTGGGCAAAGCACCTTTGAAGTTCTCTATGGACGAAGGTGTCGAACACCTCTTAACTGGTCGAAACCGGGAAAGACAATTCTTCGCCCGGATATGATCCAGAAGCGTAAGAGCAAGTTCAGATCGCTCGTGAAAAGTTGAAAACAGCCCAATCTCGTCAAAAGAGTCAATATGACCGAAAACATAAGGCTATGACTTACGAGGTTGACGAGAAGGCTTACCTTCGGTTACTCCTCCAAGGGAACCCATCGCTTCGTATCAAAGGCAAATTGGCTCCTCGCCACATTGGACCCTTTCGATTCTCGCCAAACGAGGGAAGTTGCCTACCAATTGAACTACCTCCGATCTCTCCAAAGTCCATGACGCCTTCCACGCTTCTCAACTCAGCGTTGCTTCTCGGATCCTATCCGTGGAGTGGACCACTAAACGCTTGATCTTCAAGATAATCTCACATATCGAGAATACCCCATTCGTGTCTCGATCGCCGAGCGCATCACTCGACGGCATAATATCAAGTTTCTCAAGGTTCAATGATTGCATCATTACGAGAAGGAAGCTACTTGGGAAAGGGAGGATCGTCTTCGACTTGAGTACCCGCCCTCTTCCGGAGGAACCTAAATCTCGGGACGAGATTCTTTTGAGTGGGGTGAGTTGTCACACCCTAACTAGTTCATGCATTAGAGTGTTGCATCATGTCTATTTTTGTTCAATGTAAAGCTGAAATGGGATTGATGTAACTCCCAGCCCCTCCTGAAACAACTAGGGTTTACTAAAAATATTTTCGATGAACCTGAAATGCCCTTGTAAAATGTCCATCATTTTGTCTTGGTCCGTAAGCTTTGCCAAAAGTGATGCACAATTTCCTAGGTCATCCTGTGGTCTTTGAATTAAATCATAGCTATTTGAATTTGGGCATTTAAAATTTATAAAATATTTCAAATGTCCAAATATCTCCAAACTAAATGTTTCATGTTGGAAATATTCCAACAATGGACCAGGAGTAGTTTGGTGAATTTTAGAACCCTTCCGGTATTTTAAATAACTCAACAAAGTTGCAGGAAAATAGAAAAGAAAACAGAAAGAAAAGAAGCTCACCTGGCGCCGCCCATCGGCCAGCCCACTGGCCGCCCAGCCCAAAGACCGGCCAATGAAGCTGCTTGCCGGCCAGCAGCAGCAGCAGTGCTCGACGGCGAGCACCGCATGGGTGCCACGCACCTGCTCGCCGTCTCGCTGCTTCGCCTTGCCACGCCGGGATCGACCCTCGCTCTCTCCCGCACCCCAGACGCCCCGTTCCTCTCCGGCTCGCCTCCCTCGCTTCCCCACGCCATGGCCGACGCCACCGCCGCCAAGACCACCGTCAGAGCTGCCCTCCGTCGACCCCACGCGCCGCCATCGTGTCCGGAGCTCCGCCGCGTCGTCGACTCTTCGAGCTAGCCGAGCCCCGAAGCGCTTCGCGTGCTCAAGACGCCGCACCAGCTCGCCCGAGTCCGCCGCCGCCGAGATCCCTTCAACGCGCCGCCGCTGCAGCTCGCCCCGACCACGCCGTCGCACCGTCGCGTCCGCTGTGAGCTTAGCTACTTCCCGACCCTCTCTCTCGCTCCGTGCACCACAGCGAAGCGACGAGATCGCCGACGACGCACCGCCGCGGACCTCGTCGCCGACGTGCTCCCGGCCACACTCCGGCCTTCCCACCGCGTCCAACGCGTTCACCACATCGCGCTGGTGCTAACCAAGCACTCCACGCACCCCACCGCACACCCCCAGCACGAGTTCGACTCCACCCGAGCTCCGGTGGCCGCCAGAGTCGCCGCCGGCGCCTACTCCGGCCACCCCGAGCCCAACCAACCACCACCAATAGATGCGGCTCGTCCTCAGCTTCACTCCGGTGGTCGCCGCGTCCCTTTTGGTGGCCGGAACGGCCAAAAACACTATCGCCGCGCGGCTGGTTTCGCCAAGCTAAACGCCGTGGGTTTGACCCGGTTTTGACCACGGTGGGCCCGGTTGACCCCCCTGTGTCTATGACATGTGGGCCCAGCCCCGCTAATTAACCTAGTTCAGTTTTAATTAAATACTAATTAAACTAACCCCACTGACATGCGGGACCCACTGGTCAGTTTGACCTGACCAGCCCCGTTGACCACTGACGTCATCATGACACAAAGGTCTTGCAAGATTTAAATAACTGGAATTATTTTTACACGTAAAATTCCGTAAAATCTTTCAAACTTCAAAATTCATATAAAATCAACCATAGCTCCAAATGAGACAAATTATATATGAAAATGATCAGAAAAATCCAATCTTTCCATCTGTACAGGTTTCATGCATGTTTACAGAAGCTAACCTGCTGTTTATGGCAGAACAAGATTAAGCACTTTAAATGATCATATATGAGTTTGGAAATTGCATCTATAGTTCAAAATGCTTCAAACTCATTTGGTCTTAGTTACATTAGCTCAAAGCACTCATTTTGCCATGTCTCATTGCATGCATCATATTGTTGCATCTTGTTTGGTAATGCTTGTGTATCGGTGTTCTGCGGCGGTTACGCCCCGAGGAGTACCGTGATAACCCCGACGAAGAACAATATATACCCGTAACGACCGTCGTGCAAGCAACCAACCATTTGATCATATCGATAAAATCCCATGTTCTTGCTCCTGCTCTCGCTTAGTGCATTAAGACAACGCGATTCAAACTGCTGTGTGTGCTGCGGTAGTTGAACCCTTTTCCTCTGCATGACTGTCATTGCCACAAGAATTAGATGAAACCCACTAGCATGTGTAGGAGTTGATTGAGCCATATGATTGTGTTGTTCCTACCTTGCTATGCCTGCTATGCTTAGAGTCGTGTCGTCCGGTTCATCGGGTGATGGCTAGAGTGAAATGATCGAGTCGGACGAGAGTAAGGTGTTGAACACGATTTGGTAAAGGTATCGATGAAAGGCCATGTAGGAGTACATGGTGGGTTGTTTCATTGAGGCCGCCCTTAATCGAGATCTGATGTGTGATTTAAGATTCAGCTACTACCATGCATTGGGCCCAAACCAATGGACCCTCTCGCTTCTTATTCACCCTAGTCTTCGTCCTGTGAGTTGCAAGTAGTTTTGGTGTTTGTAGCCTCATCGAGGCCGTGGACAGCGCTGACCGTAGGGGTGGGCTGTGATGCGGTAGGTACGTGGCGGGTGTACCGGATGCCCGCTTGGTATCTCGGGAACCCTGTTCACATCGCTTGGGGCTGTGAGCGAGACTTCGCCGAACTCCTCATAGATGGAACCCAAATAGGCGATAAACCGGACTAGAGGCTTAGGTGTCTCAGGTAGGTCGTGGCCGACACCCACGTTGGGCTTCCGCTGAAGGTTGCCGAGTACATGTCGTAAACGGCGATAAGTGGTGAGCGTGTATGAAGAGGTACACCCTGCGCAGGTTAACATCATCTATTCGAATAGCCGCGTCCGCGGTAAAGGACTACTTGGTTGCCTATACAGTTCATAGACAAGTAAATGGATACTACTAAAAGCCTCAAGATAAGCGTGAGTGCCGAGGATGGCTTCTCCGTAGGAAGACGGGGTTGGATCCTCGGTGGTGTATTGAAGTGATGAGTAGTGGACTCGAGTGCGCAAAACTATTTCAAGTTGGTGTCTCGTAGGATAGCTTAGCCATGAGTCAAAGCTGGCTTGCTGCAATAACCCCACCAACCCTTCTTGATAATGTGCATGTATGTAGGGTCTGATGTAAGTCTTGCTGAGTACCTTTGTACTCATGTTGCTTTAATTTACATTTTCCAGAAGATGCCACAAACCCCTCCGACGGGTTCTTCGTGAGACGCTGACATCGATGAGTAGACTAAGGCCTGTGGTGATCCTGCAAGAGAAGGACCATGTAGTATAGCTAGGCTTACCCAAGCCTCTTTTATTTTACTAGTTGTGCGTACTCGCACAAAACACTTCGCTGTTGGCTTGTATGCTTGTATGACTTGTATGTGGGTCGTGTGACCCGCATTTGTGTGTATGATATGTATGGCTCTCTCGAGCCATTAAATAAAGTACTTGTGTCGAGAGTCATGTTGTGATGCCTTGTTGTATTTGCACATATCGAGCATATTGTGTGTATGATTGAAATGCTTGGTATGTGTGGGATCCGACTATCTAGCTGTTTATCTTTAGTAGCCTCTCTTACGGAAATGTCTCCTAGTGTCTCCATCGAGCCATAGTAGCTTGCTACCGCTCCGAACACTTAGGCTGGCCGGCATGTGTCCTTCTTCGCTCCTCGTGTCTGCTCTTCGGGAAATGTCACGCATTGAGTACCGGAGTCCTGTTAGCCCGCCGCAGCCCGGTTTATCGGAGTCCTGCTAGCCCAGCGCTACAGCCCGAACTTACTTGCTGTTGACCGACACGCTCGATGTCGGGTCATGGATGCCTGTCCTTTAAGTCTGTGCCACTTTGGGTTTACGACTAGTCATGTCAGCCCGGCTCCTTTTCATATGGATGCTAGCGACACTATCATATACGTGTGCCAAAAGGCTAAACGGTCCCGGCCAAGGTAAGGTGGCACCGTGGGGATACCGTGCGTGAGGCCGCAAAGTGATATGATGTGTTACTGAGCTAGATCGATGTGACATTGAGTCGGGTCCCGACAGCACCGCTATAGCTATCTTAGCTATAGCTGCTTTTGAACGCGCTACCGCTAAGTTTGACTTAGCCAAAAACCGCTTCCGCCACCACTTCTCCCCAAATCCTCAACCCACCCAGCGTGCCGCCATCTCCCGATTCACGCCGCCCCACTCGCCGCCGACAACGACGCCACCAGAGCTGCAGGCGCGCCGACGACACCTGCCACCCTAACGCCACGGAGCCGCGTGGGTTCACACGCCACCGAGCCGCTGCCGACGCCACCTTCCACGCCGCCACCAGAGACGCCTGCCTCCTCGCCACCGGAGACGCCCTGCCTCCCGCCACCACGCCGCCTGCCGCCACCACCACGAGCCATCATCTCAGAAGCCCCACCCTCTCTCTCTCTCTCATGCATAGGTTAGCCAGTTTAATTAGGTTAATTATCTAGGTTAGGGCAAAAATTTAGTTAGGGCATTGAGAGAGAAGTAGTTAGGTTAACTAGTTTAATTAGGTTAATTATCTAGGTTAGTGCAAAAACTTAGTTAGGGCTTTGACAGAGAACTAGTCAGGTTAACTAGTTTAATTAGGTTAATTATCTAGGTTAATTAGTGCAAAAATTTATTTTAGGCTTTGACAGAGAACTAGCTGCGTTAACTAGTTTAATTAGGGTTAATTATCTAGGTAAACTAGATTAACTAACTAGGTTAAATAGGTAGGTTAATTAGGTTCGTTCGATTAACAAGCTAGGTTAAGTAGATTGGCAAAGGTTTTTGATTTTTGAAAAGACCACTATTTTTCAAGGAAAAGAATTTAGGCAAATTTTATTTTTCATTGAAGTGGTCATGTTATATCTTTTCATTGAAGTTGTTCGATTGTGCCCAAGTGGCTTTGTTGTTTCCAGGGAATGATGCTGAGTGGCCTATGTTTTGCCGGAATGTTGATTCATTTCTGTTCCGGCAAATTTCAGGTTCTCGATTTGTCCACTTTTTAGTAAAGGTCATGCCGAAATTTCCCGTGAATTTCGACATGACTTGTGCTATAAACTAGGACATATCGAGTGCCCGGGATTTGCCGCACCAAGAAGGAGTCAACATTCCTGCAAAACAATTGTCCTTTTTTATGTCATTATTCATTTTATTAGGTCTAGAATTAATTGACTAGATTTAATCATATGAAACATGGCTAGCAACGATGAAGGACAGGGTTCTGGTGATTGCGACGACTTCTACCGGGCGGCAGACGAATTTTTTAGCCTTACCGACAATCAACAGATGTTGTTGCTGGGCCCACCGGTGGCTTCGGGGACTAAGACCGACACGCAGACCAGTGCTGAGACTGACACGCAGACCGGTGCTGAGACTGAGACCGGCGCTGAGATTCAGACAGGCATCGAGACCGGCGCTGAGACCGGTGCTGCCTTGGGGAGCGGAGCCGGTGTAGAACCAAAAGCAAAGAGGCAACGGGTTCCTAACAAACTCAGGACTACTAGACTGGTGGTCACGGAGGTGGACGACGGCAATTTTCAGCCAAAGCCGCCCGAGGAAGCGCGCGCGTGCTACGGCAATCAACTAGGCTGCATCATACGGACAACCGCCACCATCAACGATGAGAATCTAAAGAAGATAGAAAATATGAGGAGCTCCCTCCTAAAGAAGTTTCACCAGATATTCTTGTTCCCGGGCCGGAATGAGAAGGATTATGAAGATTCAGACAAGGACCCGGCAATGAAGAAGATAAACAAATACGCCATGACGAAGTTTTGCAACGCGTTGGCCGCCTGGAAAAATCGAGTGAAAGAAAAGATCAACGACGGGGAACCCTACTCCGAGTTTGTAAAGGAAAGTCCGACAATCACGGAAGAGCAGTTTCAAATATTCAAGGAGGCTTGCGAGGCCGGTTGCCAAAGAAAAGTCTAAGTACATGAAGGGGCTTCAAAGAGGAACATCGACCCACCACCTCGGAAGCCGTGGTTACGGGCGAAAGAGGTCCAAATGGGCCAAGGAGGACGCGAAGCCGCGAGTCCGGGCATCCTGCACTTTGGCGGATTTCACCGCCCCGCAGAGCTCGACGCCCCGAGGGCCCGACACCGCTGGGACCCAAAGTGAAGAAGGTTTATGAGACAACACCGGTCATTACGGAGATCATGAGACTGCTGGTAATTTTAGTTTTTGATCAATTTGACTGCACACGTTAGTCATATTTGTAAACGATCCTTGTGCCTTTTGCAGAGAGAGCAGCACCGGATTGCGGCCGAAAGCGACTCACCTTCTGAGGCATTGGCGAGGCCAAGTGGGACACTCCATTCAACCGGCGTTGAACATATTGAAACAACAACCGTGGATACTCGACCGTCAGATGGACGCGTGCACGGTGTCGGAGACGGCGCCACGGAAGAAGTACTACCGTGAGACCACGGAGGAGAAAAAGGAAAGACGGAGGTTAATCAAGAAAGCATCGACAAGAAGGTTGAGATTGCGGTTGAGAAGAAATCATCTCGATACGAAGAATAGCGGTAGCTGCCGCAAAAAAAGCGATTGCGATATATCTACTTCCTTGGTGACGGGCGCTACACTTGGACAAGGCAAAATCCAGAAAAAATGCAGAGGACTTTCCCTTGTCGACTTCTTGGGAGCACATGCTCCGCACCGCTCCCGCAGACTGCTCCCCGCGACTGCCCGCAGACTGCTCCCCGTGACCGGACGTGCTCGGTGGTGCCTCCTCTTTGGCTGAGCTCGATGCCCTCACGGTATCTCGCCACACCGCCCCTTCAATATAAATGTATAATCTCCCGTTGCTTTTCGGATGTCTCACGTCGAGACTTTTCTTTGCAGGCCGAGCGAAACCCGCGGCAACATATTGTACACCATCGGCGAATGTAGGTGGACGGGGAAGGGGACGATAATGGAGCCGAAGGAACCATTGTTCCTGACGGTCGATCCCCAACGCCTTCAAGGTTTCCGTGGCTGTCAAACCGGGCCACAAGAATTTGCCTCCTCTAATACTAGGGGATGACGACGAGACACCGCGCAGCTTGGTGATTGTTGCAATGGGTGGGTCCTATTGTGGCCAAAGAGTCTGCTTCATCCGAGGCGGCCGGAGCACACCCACGAGCACGCAGCCTCAAAGAAGGTATGAATATCAACACCCCACCTACCCAATTAGCTTCGGTGTCGGGTTGGGTGATAGCGGACGGGTAAGCAGGTGGCTCCATTAGTCGCTGATGACGTCGCCATGGATGAGGATGAGGATGATGATGGCGCTGAACAATATGTCTATAGTGGCGCCTCCTCAGGGTTTGAGCATCATGAGTCGGTGCTCGAATTACCGCCTCAACGTGTTATTGCGACCATCCGATGGTAAAGAAGCCTAGGAAGAGAGCGAGGAAAGGCAAAAAGCTGATTCTATGATCCAGCCGCCTCAGCCTCGCTTGAGGATCGTGTAGATATCCCCGATGCGGATAAATGGCATATCCCCGGTCGACCAATCCTACCTGAAACAGCGCTACGGGCCAGATTCGGCTATCTAAGGAGACTTCATGACGATGTGCTACGGGTAGAGAAAGGCTCATCGCCTCGAAAGATCCAGGATACCCACTCTACGTGGTTAAGGTTCCGCGGCAAATGTCGTACGTCGACGGCTTCCCCGCGGATAAGTTCTTCCTCCGATTTGATTACATATTCAACATGTTTCACGTGAAGAAGCTGGATTTTACGTTTGTCCGCCTTTATGCCTTGCACATGAACTACATCATTGGGGTTGAGCAGATACGTTTTATCTGTGTCGCTGACCCGTACTACATGCACGAGGGCTTCTTGGGAGTCTGTGCACAGCATCGTGAATATGCGAGGGATTACATCGTAAGTTTCATGCTCGCCAATAAGAAGAAGGAGGCGATTCTCGTGCCTTATCATCCCGTGTAAGTCATCCGCACTGCTATCCTTCCTCCGATTTCAATAATTCATTTGCACGGTGGAGGCTAATTAATTTGAGGTGTACTTATTTTTGCAGATGGGCGGCGCGCCACCGCCCTCATCATCCTCTACCCCATGTCAGACCCCGACTCAATGCCACATCGATCTAGCATGTAACACCTCATATCACTTTGCGGCCTCACGCATGGTATTCCCACGGTGTCGCCTTTACTTTTGCCGGGACCGCTTATGCCTTTTGGCACACGATATGATAGTGTCGCTAGCATCCATATGATAAGGAGCCCGGCTGACATGGCTAGTCGTAAACCCAAAGTGGCACAAACTTACAGGACAGCATCCATGACCCAAAGATCGAACGTGTCGGTCATCGCGAGTGAATCCAGTCTGTAGCACTGGCTAGCAGACTCCGTGAACCGGGCAGAAGCGGCTAACAGACTCGAATTCATCGCGTGACATTTCCCGAAGGGATGAATACGAGAACGAAGAAGGACACATGCCGCCAGCCTAAGCGTTCGGAGCAGTAGCAAGCTACCATGGCTCGGTGGAAACACTAGGAGACATTTCCGTAAGAGAGGCTACTAAAGATAAACAACTAGATAGTCATATCCCCACATACCAAGCATTTCAATAACATACACACAATATGCTCGATATGTGCAAATACAACATGGCATCACAACATGACTCTACGACTCAAGTATTTATTTATTAGGCCCGAGGAGCGAGATATTACAAACAGGGTCTCATGACCCAACATTGAGAGCATACAAATCAAAGCACAAGCGAAGCTAATATGTCCGAGTACGTACATCTACAAATGAAAAAGGCTTAGAAGCCCGACTATCTACTGAGATCCGCCGAGGGCACAAGATCGTAGCTGAGGTAACAAGCTAAACGTCAAGTCCACGTGGAACTACTAGCGAGACTCAAGTCTCTCTCGCAAAAACATAAAATAGGCAAACGTGAGTACAAATGTACCCAAAGAAGACTTACATCGTAACTAACTACATATGCATCATTATCAACAAAGGGATGGTGGAGTTTAACAAAGAAGCAAGCCAGCTTTGACTCGGTGGCTATCCTAAACTACGACGCAAGTAACTCTTTTGAGGTGGCGCACACGAGTCCACATATTCACCATATCAATACACCACTATGGATCCGCTCCCGCCTTCCCACGAGAACGCCATCCATAGCACTCACGCTTATCTTGCGATTTTAGAGTATCCACTTTCACTTGTCTATGAACTGTTATAGGCAACCTGTAAGTCCTTTTCCATGACACGGCTATTCAATAGATGATGTTAACCCTGCAGGGTGTACTTCTTCACACACGCTCACCACTTACCGCCGTTTACACGACATGTACTCGGCAACCTTCAAGCGGAAGCCCAACGTGGGTGTCGGCCACGGCCTACCTAAACACTCAAGTCCCTAGTCCAGTTTATCGCCTATTTGGGTTCCATCTATGAGGAGTTCCGCCAAGTTTCGCCACAGCCCCAAACGATGTGAACAGGTTCCCGAGACACTAAACGGGCGCCGCAGACACCGTACACGTGCCTACCGCATCACAGCCCACCCCTACGGTCAGCGCCAAGCATGGCCTCCAAAGATACTACAAACACGTAAACTACTTGCAACTCCCGGACAGAGGACAAGGGTGATTAAGAAGCCGAGAGGGTCCATTGGTTTGGGCCCAATGCGTGGTAGTAGCTGAATCATGGATCACAAACACGTAACTCAGCTCCCGAGGACGGCTGCAATGAGACAACCCACCATGTACTCCTACATGGCCTCTCACCGCTACCTTTACCAAATCATGTTCACACACTTAGCTCACACACAAGAGGACATGTTCACACACCTCTCGATTCATCCTCGATGAATCGACCCGACTCAACTCTAAGCAGTAGCAGGCATGACAAACAAGCATGAATGAGTAGGCACAACAGGGCTCAAACAACTCCTACTCATGCTAGTGGGTTTCATCTATTTCTTGTGGAATGACAGTCATGCAAAGGATAAAGGGGTTCAGCTACCGCACAAGTAATGAGATGAATCGTTGTTGTCCTAATGCAGAAAGTAGAGCAGGAGCGAGAGAGTAGGATTGTATCGAATGAACAAGGGGTTTTGCTTGCACGGCACTTCAAGATAATATAGTTCTTCATGGGTGTCATCGAACTCGTCGTCGGAACCATGTCTATCGAGAGGGGACAATTACCGGCAAACAAAGAGGGACACAATCAATGCAATGCAACAAATATGATGCATGAATATGTCATGGCAATATGCTGTTGATTGAGCTAATGCACCTAGCTATGATTTAAATGAAATTGGTTTGAATACATGATTCAAATTCCAACTCCATATATGATTATTTAAATGCCCTTTATTCGTTTTGTCCAAAACAGAGGACAAACATTGTTCAAACATGCATGAAAATGGTACAGATGGATTCCTTGAATTTTTCTGATAATTTTTCATATATAATTTGTTTGATTTGGAGCTATGGTTGATTTTATATGAATTTTAGAAGTTTGCAACAATTTCTGGAATTTCCTGAATATTTTAAATCCAGAAAATGGTTAATTGCGTCAGCATTTCGTCACTATGACATCGGCAGGTCAACAGACACTGCTGCTGGTCAAACCTGACCAGTGGGGTCCACCGGTCGCTGATCGGGCTGGTTAGTGTCGGCGTGTGGGCCCGATCAAGTTGGATTAGTTCTAACTAATTTTTGTTAGCCGTTAACTAAACGTGTGGGGCCCATGTGTAAGTGGCTCGGGGGTTAATTTGTGGCGTCATTAGCCACTAATGACGGTGCCACGTCAGCACGTCGGGGACGAGCCGGCGGCGACCACAAGACACGGCGGTGGCACGCCGGACTTGCGCTAGGGCGTCGGATTGGCGCGCTGAGGGCACCGGGGCATAGCCCTTGCTCCCGCGCATCCCGTGGTGGTGGTGGCGGGCCTAGGGTGGCTGGAGTCGACGGCGGCGAGCTTGGTTGCGGCCGCCGGAGTTCGGCGCACGGCGGGTTAGGCGATGCAGGGAACGGCAGGAGCCGCGGGTGGTCGCGGTCGACTCCTGAGAACGTGCTGAGCACGGTGGCGCGCTCGGTTGCAAGCTTGCGCGGCTGTGGCGACGACTATGCCATGGCCGGCGGCGAGATGCTCTCGGCCGCCGGTGAACTAGGAGCTACGGCGTGAAATTGGGACAACAGAGAGGGGGTTCGAGGAGAGGCTTACGGCGGTTGCAAGCAGGCGACGGCGAGCTCTGGGAAGCTCTGGAGGCGGCGAATCACGGCGGCGGTCCTCGTGGCCGAGGAGGGGAACGGCGGAGCTGGCGGCGCCGAGGGCTTCGGCGTCAGGCGGATCGGTGAGGCGGAGGAGAGGGACTAGGCGGAGCTTTGGGACCGTCGGGAGGTGGGCGGTGGTGTGGCTGCGGTGGAGCTCGGCGCGGCGGTTCGGTTGCGTTGGTCGCGCTCGGGAGAGAATAGCGGGCGAGGGAGAGAGCAGAGAGTGAGGGAGAGGAGCGAGGGACACGGGCGCCTCCGTGGCGTCGCTAGAGGGGCCGGGGAGGAAGCAGGAGGTGGGGGGGCGGGCGAAGGCTGCTGGCGACACGCCTGCGTCCTTCTGTCGCGAGGAAGACGACAGAGAAGGAGGCGGTGGTGAGCTGGGCCGGCTGGGCTGCCAGGGGAGCGCCAGGTAAGTCCAGGTAAGGTTTCTCTCCTCTGTCTTTTATTTCTGTTTTCTATTATTTCTGTAACTTCAGGGCTTTATTAAAATACTTAGACTCTTTCAAAAATCATAAAACTACTCATGATCACTGTTGGGAATATATCCTACAGTAAACATTTTAGTTTATGATTATTTGAGCATTTAAAATATTTAATAGCATTTAAATGCCCAAATGCAAATAGAGTATGATTTAATTCAGAGCCCAATATGTCCTGCAAAAATATAAACCATTTTTGGTAGATGCTTTCACCTCAAACCAGAAATGTTGAACATTTTTAGAGGGCATGTTGAGCCCAATGAGAAAGATTTTAGTTTGACCCTAGTTGAATTCATTTGGTGCTAGGGTTTAGTCAATCCCCATTTCAAGTTTCATGAAATTTAAACATGATGCAACACATGACTAGCTAGCTCAGTGCATACCAGAACTAGGGATGTGACAGCTCACCCCCACTAAACAAGAATCTCGTCCCGAGATTCAAGCGTAGGGTAAGATGAAAGGAAAACGCAAACTAATATAATCTTCACGATCCAAGTTGCATTTCAAATGAATGTTGATTCGATCACCATCATTGTCTCGAAGTCTTGCTCTGAGAACTCCAACTAACATGACAACGAGAAGGAAAAGAAACTCTAGAAGGGTCGATCTTCTCGAAGATCAACAACTTAGGATCAACTCATGGGGTGAGTCATAAAAAAAAATCTCTCGAGCGATTGTTTGGAGGGGGGTTCGGTAGAATGGCATACCTGGATTAGAATGGATGATGTGGATTACCTTGTTGAAAACAACACAAGGGTTGATTTTAGTAACTGGGGAGAAGCTCAACAGTAGAGAGCGAGTCCACCGTTGAAAGGGTTATGGCATAACCGAGAAAACTGAGAGCACTATGCAATTAATGCCGACAATATAACCTAGAGCTTGCGCGTGCTCTCAAGAACTTGAGCATTTCCATAATCATCAAGGTTTTATCAACATCCCTGTCAAGGGTGCTGACAACACAACATACTACCATGATGAATAGCGATGGACGATGCAGATGCAAAGGAAGATAACACTTTCTCAGATTCCATCTTAGCGAGGCCAAGAACAAAATCTGGATGATCGACCGAGAGACATTTAGCACTCCGCTTCTAATGTTCTCCTTGATGTACTAGCGTATCCCATTCATTGATATGGTTTGATATCTAGAACATCAAGTAACAGGTCGGACTTCGGGAGCACAAATATCATAAGGCACATAAGTAGGGAATAATTCCTACGAAGTCCTTATGGAGAGGTGACCAACTTCTTCCATCAAGACATTACAATAACAGGTCTTCCGGCTGGGTGTGTTGGCCACGACATCCATTTTACCGGTTCTGAGAGAGACCAATAATATAATTCTTGGAAACATTCCAACCATCATATCTGCCTGAGATTCAGATCTGGTTGGTGTCAGAATAATTCAGACTCGTCGAGTCTAGAAAGAAAAATGAAAGTTTGCAACATAAACCGACGAGATGACGTTGCATGACTCTCGGGAATTGAGCTACGATAGCAAGCTCCAAAACATGAGCTGGTTCTGCTACAAACATGTGAACACGTTGTCCCAGACAAACATGGCCACACAGTAGTCTTATAATAAAACACTACCGAGTTCAGGAGGGGAAACATCATCGAGGATATCGAAGTCCTTGCATAAGTCATGAGCCTACGAAGGAACTTCTTCTCCTCGAACAAATCAATCATGGGCTTGGTGTGCTAGGAATACATATAGAATGAAGGTTGCAAGTCTTCGAACCACAGAATACTTCGCACGTATGCATGACTGATTTGGGATGATTCCAAAGGAAACAACATTGACTTTCTCGAATCCATGGTGGCAACTTGCATCAAATGCACATGAGTCAGAGGAAGTCACTTCTTACATCCGAACATATGCTTCATGAGCTAGCATGAGCGAATGATTTTAAAAGTTTCCAACACTAGCTTAATGTTCAACAAAACTATGGAGAAGACAAGGATGTTGTCGATGGGCTCAACAACAATTCATCCAGATTCCCATGGACATGGAATTCCATAACTATGTGAACAAGGTTCTAGTATTGGTCAGACCCAAAAGATATAATGGTGTATGCTCGAGGAAAATCCACGAGTAAGACAACATTACGAACATCGTTGGTTCCGATTTGATTTGAGAATAGCCCACACTCAAATCGAAGTTTTGGCAAGACAATAAGTCCAACAACTGATCACGAGGATCAATCAATGAAGATGTTACCTTTCTTCAACAAACACACACAAGGATAACCCTTGGAGATGAACTAAGTCAGGTGAGCTTTTATCTTCCAACTCTCCAAGTTGTTGTTTAGCTTAGCCAACTAGCTCAGGGGTATCCAACACAGATTCTTGGAGAAAGGGTGGTTTACAAGAATAAACCAACTTGATTACGAGCTCAATATAGCGGTCAGGTGACATCCTGGTGATACCTCCGAGAAGATATTCGGAACATCACGAACCACCGATATGTTACTAAGCTCGAGAACAATCTTGCTTTTCAGGGCAAGATGATATGATCAAAAGAGCGAGGGTTTGACAAGATCCTAACCCATTGATCGGAGAGTGCACCGGAAACAAGGACTAGATAGCACGATCAATCCTAGGATGATGATTCAATAATCAGCACGCTAAGAATGAAGTTGTTGTCCTTTAACTACTAAGCAACAAAGTTGCTAGGAGTATAGATTTCACACATCATGGTTCACTTGTCGGCATTCCGGTTGTGACAACACGGGACCGAGGAATGAACAATGATGGCAAGAAGTATTACTACATCAAGAATTCATAGGATGGTGTGCAATTCCCATGACATTCTTGATATAAAGATGGTATTACTCCAAGGTAGAACAAAACAAAAGCTGGATTAGCATTTTGATCTGCGAGGTACAATTGCTTTGACCCAATCCTGGAAATGGACAAGGTACTGGAGTTCGTTTCTCCTAGTCATTCTGGAATAGAATGGCTTGACGGACCACAAGAGTAATAGGCATCGATAAACGAATGCACGCATACTCTTGACTATCAATTGATAGATGAAGGTCGGAATATAACTTAAGAGGGAAAACTCAAAGGAACATATGCTTTTCTGAGTTGTGGATGCATAGATTAGTATGTCGAACCAATTTCAACAAATTTCTTCCGGATAATCCATGCGGAAAGGTAGAACTGGCAGAGTCTCAATATAAAATGGAGAACTCATCAAGAGCACTCCTGTTGTGATCTTTTGATCCAACAAACTTCTGCCATAAGTGGTTCATAGTATTTGGAAGAAGGAAATACCACGGACCTCGAGGACTAATGCAAAGGTTACTAATTTCCTAAAGGAACTAGCAAACACTATCAACATGAGGTAAGTGGGGTGAGTCTTGGGTTCAAAACCCAGAATAGAATACCTATTACTAAGTAGCATCACGGAATGCTTTCGAGAATGAAGGCCGAGTCGCACATCGGGGCACAAATCATGGCTAGATTGCTAGATGATCCCTAAGACACCTAGGGTCATAATAATAATTCCAACATATATGTCGAGGCAATAGAATACCTCAACTCAGCATTTAGTGTGATTAACTCCGCCCAAAGGAACATCAAAACCGGAGGGAAAGGATTTGCAAGTGCATCGATTGTTTAGAAACCAGGATGACTCTTGACAAAGATAACAGCTGTAAATGCTCAAAAGATTGGAGACATGCTACAAAAATGGTGGCATAGCCATTCAAGCACAATATCAAGGTTTTCGAGATCAACAGTTAACATACGGAAGTAGTATAAACTGAGCTGGGCGAAACCAACAATCTCACAAGTCCATGGGTTAGTAACACGCCATCGATAGATAGATGAGAAGGCCTAGTTCTTAATCCCCGTAGAAGAGAAGAGGATGACTCAGATCAGAAGGCCATGAGGTATAAGGAGTAAAAAGAGCCTTACGTTCCATCCCACAATCAATTCCCTTACATATAACTAAAGCATCTCTAGACTCAACTTCGACCAGTTTGGCTTGGTAATCCTACATGCAGTCAAGCTCTGATACCAAAACTGTCAGGACCCCGACTCAATGCCACATCGATCTAGCATGTAACACCTCATATCACTTTGCGGCCTCACGACGGTATTCCACGGTGTCGCCTTACCTTTGCCCGTACCGTTTATGCCTTTTGGCACACGATATGATAGTGTCGCTAGCATCCATATGATAAGGAGCCCGAGTGACATGGCTAGTCGTAAACCCAAAGTGGCACAAACTTACAGGACAGCATCCATGACCCAAAGATCGAATGTGTCGGTCATCGCCGAGTGAATCCAGTCTGTAGCACTGGCTAGCAGGACTCGTGAACGGGCTGTAGCGGGCTAATAGGACTCGAATTCATCACGTGACATTTCCCGAAGGACAGATACAGAACGAATAAGGACACATGCCGCCAGCCTGTTGTTCGGAGCAAAGAGCAAGCTACCATGGCTCGATGGAAACACTAGGAGACATTTCCGTAAGAGAGGCTACTAAAGATAAACAACTAGATAGTCGATCCCCACATACCAAGCATTTCAATAACATACACACAATATGCTCGATATGTGCAAATACAACATGGCATCACAACATGACTCTACGACTCAAGTATTTATTTATTAGGCTCCGAGGAGCGAGATATTACAAACAGGGGTCTCATGACCCAACATTCAGAGCATACAAATCAAAGCACAAGCGGAAGCTAATATGTCTGAGTACAGACATCTACAAATGAAAAAGGCTTAGAAGCCTGACTATCTACCAGATCCTGCCGAGGGCACAAGATCGTAGCTGAGGTAACAAGCTAAACGTCGAAGTCCACGTGGAACTACTAGCGAGACTGAAGTCTCTCTGCAAAAACATAAAATAGGCAAACGTGAGTACAAATGTACCCAGCAAGACTTACATCAGAACTAACTACATATGCATCATTATCAACAAAGGGATGGTGGAGTTTAACAGCAGCAAGCCAGCTTTGACTCGGTGGCTATCCCAAACTACATCGCAAGTAACTCTTTTGAGGTGGCGCACGAGTCCACATATTCACCATATCAATACACCACTATGGATCCGCTCCCGTCTTCCCACGAGAACGCCATCCATAGCACTCACGCTTATCTTGCGCATTTTAGAGTATCCACTTTCACTTGTCTATGAACTGTTATAGGCAACCCAGAAGTCCTTTTCCGCTGACACGGCTATTCAATAGATGATGTTAACCCTGCAGGGTGTACTTCTTCACACACGCTCACCACTTACCGCGTTTACACGACATGTACTCGGCAACCTTCAAGCGAAGCCCAACGTGGGTGTCGGCCACGGCCTACCTAAACACTCAAGTCCCTAGTCCAGGTTTATCGCCTATTTGGGTTCCATCTATGAGGAGTTCGGCCAAGTTTCGCCACAGCCCCAAACGATGTGAACAGGGTTCCCGAGACACCAAACAGGCGCCCGGACACGTGCCACGTGCCTACCGTGATCACAGCCCACCCCTACGGTCAGCTGCAAGCACGGCCTCCAAAGATACTACAAACACGAAACTACTTGCAACTCCCGGACAGAGGACAAGGGTGATTAAGAAGCCGAGAGGGTCCATTGGTTTCGGGCCCAATGCGTGGTAGTAGCTGAATCATGGATCACAAACACAGAGCTCAGCTCCCGAGGACGGCTGCAATGAGACAACCCACCATGTACTCCTACATGGCCTCTCACCGCTACCTTTACCAAATCGTGTTCACACACTTAGCTCACACACAAGAGGACATGTTCACACACCTCCGATTCATCCTCGATGAATCGGACCCGACTCAACTCTAAGCGAAGCAGGCATGACAAACAAGCATGAATGAGTAGGCACAACAGGCTCAAACAACTCCTACTCATGCTAGTGGGTTTCATCTATTTACTATGGAATGACAGGTCATGCAAAGGATAAAGGGGTTCAGCTACCGCAGCAAGTAACAGATGAATCGGTGTTCTCCTAATGCAGTAAAATAGAGCAGGAGCGAGAGAGTAGGATTGTATCGGAATGAACAAGGGGGTTTTGCTTGCCTGGCACTTCTGAAGATAATATAGTTCTTCATGGGTGTCATCGAACTCGTCGTCGGAACCATGTCTATCGAGAGGGGACAATTACCGGCAAACAAAGAGGGACACAATCAATGCAATGCAACAAATATGATGCATGAATATTTCATGGCAATATGCTGTTGATTGAGCTAATGCACCTAGCTATGATTTAAATGAAATTGGTTTGAATACATGATTCAAATTCCAACTCCATATATGATTATTTAAATGCCCTTTATTCGTTTTGTCCAAAACAGAGGACAAACATTGTTCAAACATGCATGAAAATGGTACAGATGGATTCCTTGAATTTTTCTGATAATTTTTCATATATAATTTGTTTGATTTGGAGCTATGGTTGATTTTATATGAATTTTAGAAGTTTGCAACAATTTCTGGAATTTCCTGAATATTTTAAATCCAGAAAATGGTTAATTGCGTCAGCATTTCGTCACTATGACGTCAGCAGGTCAACAGACACTGCTGCTGGTCAAACCTGACCAGTGGGGTCCACTGGTCAGTGACTGGGGCTGGTTAGTGCCGCTGACGTGTGGGCCCAGTCAAGTTGGATTAGTTCTAACTAATTTTTGTTAGCTGGTTAACTAAACGTGTGGGGCCCATGTGTAAGTGGCTCAGGGGGTTAATTTGTGGCGTCATTAGCCACTAATGACGGTGCCACGTCAGCACGTCGGGGACGAGCCGGCGGCGACCACAGGACACGGCGGTGGCACGCCGGACTTGCGCTAGGGCGTCGGATTGGCGCGCTGAGGGCACCGGGGCATAGCCCTTGCTCCCGCGCATCCCGTGGTGGTGGTGGCCGGGCCTAGGGTGGCTGGAGTCGACGGCGGCGAGCTTGGTTGCGGCCGCCGGAGTTCGGCGCACGGCGGGTTAGGCGATGCAGGGAACGGCAGGAGCCGCGGGTGGTCGCGGTCGACTCCTGAGAACGTGCTGAGCACGGTGGCGCGCTCGGTTGCAAGCATGCGCGGCTCTGGCGACGACTATGCCATGGCCGGCGGCGAGATGCTCTCGGCCGCCGGTGAACTAGGAGCTACGGCGTGAAATTGGGACAACAGAGAGGGGGGTTCGAGGGAGAGGCTTACGGCGGTTGCAAAGGTGCAGACGGCGAGCTCGGGGAAGCTCGGGAGGCGGCGAATCAACGGCGGCGGTCCTCGGTGGCCGAGGAGGGGGAACGGCGGAGCTTGCGGCGTCGAGGCTTCGGCGTCCATGGATCGGTGAGGCGGAGGAGAGGGACTAGGCGGAGCCGGGGACGTCGGGAGGTGGGGCGGTGGCTGTGGCAGCAGTGGAGCTTCGTCGGCGGCGACAGTTGCGTTCGGTCGCTCGGGAGAGAATAGCGGGCGAGGAGAGAGCAGAGAGTGAGGGAGAGGAGCGAGGGACACGGGCGTCTCCGTGGCGTCGCTAGAGGGGCCGGGAGGAAGCGGGGAGGTGGCTGGGGCGAAGGCTTGGGCGACACGCCTGCGCCCTTCTGTCATGAGGAAGACGACAGAGAAGGAGGCGGTGGTGAGCTGGGCGGCTGGGCTGCAGGGGCGCCTGTAAGTCCGTAAGGTTTCTCTCCTCATCTTTTATTTCTGATTTCTATTATTTCGTAACTTCGTGGCTTTATTAAAATACTTAGACTCTTTCAAAAATCATAAAACTACTCATGATCACTGTTGGGAATATATCCTACAATAAACATTTTAGTTTATGATTATTTGAGCATTTAAAATATTTAATAGCATTTAAATGCCCAAATGCAAATAGAGTATGATTTAATTCAGAGCCCAATATGTCTGCAAAAATATAAACCATTTTTGGTAGATGCTTTCACCTCAAACCGAAATGTTGAACATTTTTAGAGGGCATGTTGAGCCCAATGAGAAAGATTTTAGTTTGACCCTAGTTGAATTCATTTGGTGCTAGGGTTTAGTCAATCCCCATTTCAAGTTTCATGAAATTTAAACATGATGCAACACATGACTAGCTAGCTCAGTGCATACCAGAACTAGGGATTTGACACCCCAATTCTCCCATGCTCTTTACTTGGACTCGTCGAAGAACATTCACCAAAAGGATTACACCCACATCAAAGATGTTCTCGACAGTGCTATGTTTTACTACCAAGCAATGGGTGGAGAGGTTAGGGACAAGAAGAGAAGGGCGGCGGGGCCGCCTTCACCATAAGACCGACTTCTGCTGCATCCAGAACCGAACGATTCTCTTAATGATGGATTCTATGTCCTACACCACATCTTCGGAGTATGAGATGGGATCACCGTAACCTTCACATGGCACCTAGATCTGGCGATGCCCATATTCGCAATGGGCAAAGGACATAGGAGATATCAAGGATCATCGACTTGAGCTGAGTTCTATAACATCCAGCGAACTTGCCCAAATCATCATGAATGAGGTCGTCGGAAAACTGGGATGTTCCATGCGAAGGACAAATGTCGCGGGAAGACGTCCGAACATGGATAGCCTCTCGGCGTCTCGACATGAAGCCTTTCACTAAGCTCGATGACTATCTCCCGACATGGATGCATGGCACGACATGATGGAGTGATTGTCGATATATGACAATGTGTCCGCTTAGTCCATACTTTCTTTTATGACAAAACTTTGAGTTATGCACGGTGAAACTTTATTTGTGATGTAATTAAACCGTCCTCCTCCTCGACTAGCTTAAAATCACTCTAGTTAGGTCATTTTGGGTACGATGAACTTTGTTATTTATGCTTATGATATGTTGTTCCTATTTTTGCCAAGTCTATCTCTTTTCGTTGCTCAACTATATATGTTGCATATCATCGACTCATGTGACGATGCAGGTGCATAGATCATAAATGGCGAAGAAGTGCTACGCCTGGAGTATATATACGACAAGTGGCTGGAGTGTCAGGCCGAGGTGTACCGGTTTTCGGTTTCCGAGTGACATGTAGTACTTAGTTTAGGTTCACGCTAATGCGAGAGAGGGATACGAACTCATGTACTCAAAGTGATAGCTATTCTCGCGTATATCATTGTTTAGATGGATGACGATGCATTTGCAAGTAATCAAGACTTGTATCGCTATTTTCGAGATTGATGACGAGAAGACCACTTTGTGTTGGATGATGATTATGATGATGACATGATTTTATGAGACTAATTGTATGTATATGCTATGATTACATTTGTATGTGGATGATATGCTAAAGATTATTGTATAAAGCCTATTCAAATACAAAACAAATATGCAGGAAAAAAACTAATAAAACTAGTAGTAGCGAGGGGGGAAATTTAGTAGTAGCGCCTACTTACCAGTAGCGCTTCCTGCTGAAAAGCGCTGCAGATAATATCAATAGCGCCTTTTTCAAAGAGCGCTACAGCTATTCATCGAGAGGCGATGGCGTGAGTCAACAGCGCCATCGCTATACGTTAGTCAGAAGCCTTATTAGTAGCGCCGGTACCAGCCATCGAGAGGAACAAAACCTGCGCTGCTGCTAGGCTTTTCCTAGTAGTGTAATCTTCTTCATTCGATCATCATCCGCCCGCGATCATATCGAACATGGTGCGGTCTCCCTCTGTCGGTATTGTGCGCCATAGCTTTTATTTAACTAATCCAAAAGAAATATAAAACAATTTAGTATTCAAATTACATCGTCTCGAATAATAGATATAATCTCAATACATCGTCTAGAATAATAGATATAATCTCAATACATTGTCTCAAATAATATATAATATTGAATAGTACATCACTGGCTAGGTAGCTAATAAAATCGAATACTACTGAAGAATCTAGGACACTCATGGTTCTCTGGGCGTGGGCGGTGGACACCCAAAGAGAAGGAACCTCACGTAATCATAGCTAAAGTGAGATCCCCAAAGAAACGCCAGTATTGGAGAACCTGCCGCCTCTAACGCAACCATGTAGCGATGGACGTGTTTCGCCCTCCTCCACGACACGGCGACGTACCACCTCGGCGGGGCGGGTCCTCCTCACCAAATCGCACACGCGAACGCCACCAAACGAGATCAGGGTCGACGACGGGACCCGGGGCCGGGTTCCTCATCAAGCGGCGCGCCCCTCCAGGCAGCACCTCCCAGTGCCAGCCCGGCGAAGCCCAGTCTCGGACATTGGTCGGCTGGACGTCGTCGCGGACGGGTCGACGGCGAGGATTCGGGCCGGGCATCGTCGAGAACAAATACTAGCTATATGCCCGCAAAAAGTAACATTTTTTTAATGATTGGATTTTGATAACTAAAATTTCTAACATTTCTATATAACACTAATTATGCTATCATTGCATATGTCAAAAATCTATATACTAATTAAGCATCTAACACTAAAAACAGAAAACACAACTTCTATACATCCATTAAAAACTGAAAACAACATTATATAAAAAAATTCCATACTAATTAAACACTAATTATATCCATCTAACATGCATTCATACATATATAATAGTGAAAAATAATAATCTAAATAATCTAAACTAATTAAACATACAAAATACGTATATACTAATTAAACACTAAATAATCTAAACTAATTAAACATACAAAATACATATGTACGTGTGTGTGTCTGTGTTCATGCATGCTTGTGTGTGTGTGTGTATGGGCTCGGAGAGGGGCGGCGCCCATGGTGGCCGCCGGGGGCGAGGGAGAGGGGTTAGAGGGGAGAGCTCATAGCGGGCAACGGCGACGGCGAGGCGACGGCTGGGGCAGCGGCGGGGGACGGCTGACGACGGACGGGCCCGGGCGGCGACGGAGACGAGGGCGGCGACGGGACGGGGCGGCGACGACGGGCGGCGACGGAGACGATCGAGGGCGGCGGCGACGCCGACGGAGACGGAAACAAAGGAAGAAACAGAGAGGAAACTGAAATTTTCGCATTGTTGTATATATAGAAGGCATTTTAGTACCGGTTGGAGCCACCAACGGTACTAAAGGCCTGTTTTGGCGAGGCTAAGCGGCGGAAGCGACCCCTTTAGTACCGGGTGGTGGCACAAACCGGTATTAAAGGCCCCCTTTAGTACCGGTTTGTGCCACGACCCAAGATTAAAGGGGGGTGCACAAGCAGTGCAGTCTTGCGGCAAGTTTAGTCCCACTCGCTGAAGCGGGAAGGGCAGCCGCACTGGTTTATAAACCCAGCCACGGCTACCCTTTCGAACTCCTCTATATAGCAAGCTTCTGGTCCTAACTAGGGCGCACTGCCCTGTGAGCCTGCTGGCCCTTCTGGGCCTGCATTTGCACACCCCAGGTCTGGCAGGCCCACCGGACAGCGCCCCAACATTTTTTTATAATTTTTTTCTTTTCTGCATTTTTTTTGCTTTATTTATTTTTGTGTTATTTTTTTGTGTATTTAGAGTTTCTTTGTGAATATTTTTGCTTTAGGTACAAAAAATTACAAACTTTCTGTTAGTGACCGTAGTTTTCAAATTTGAATAGTTTAAATTTTGAATTATTTAAAATTAGTGTGAATCACTAGTTTGTGAATAACTTAACTTTGAAAAAAGTTTTTGAAGTGAATCTTTTTTCTTATGTTTAATATTAGTGTGTTTTATCATTATATTCAATTTAGTAATGCTTAGGTTATTTAAAAAATGAAATGGCTTTGTAACAGTTTAGTTTTCGTTGGAAACCCTGATACTTCGAAAGAGATTGTCCATTTTGTACACGAAGTGCATCCAGTTTTTGTCGTAACCCTCTCTACTTTCTTGCACATGCTATTTGTATAAAACTATGATACCATGCCAACTTTCATCCTTTTCTGAGTTCATTTGAAATGCTTTTCAATTTCAGGGTCATTTAGCTGGAAAAAAATCAGTAAATGCATGAAAAGAATTTGTTTGCACATAAAATTTCTTCGCGTTTCAAATGCCAAAACACATAACTACCCTAACTATTACAGACATTCCCTCCTGGGTGTGAAACACGGAAGAAAGTGATGATAGTGAAGCTGATCACATCCCAGATCTTTGGGTGTGAAACTTTTTCTTCGCGTGTGTCCCTTTGCGCCATAACCATGGAAAATCTTCATCATTTAACGGGATGCTCGGGTCAATATTCACTGTGAATGGAGCAATTTTATCAAACTTTTCATAATCTTCGACTTGTCTGTCTTGTCATCCACTCCCACGATGTTTCTCTTCCCGTAAAGAACTATGTGCCGCTTTGGCTCATCGCACGATGCATTCGCTTCCTTATCTTTTCTTTTTCTTGGCTTGGTAGACATGTCCTTCACATAGAAAACTTGTGCCACATCATTGGCTAGGACGAATGGTTCGCTGCAGACACGCAAGATTGTTGAGATCCTTGTTGTCATTCCGCATCGGGTCTTCCGTTACCCGCCTCGTGTCATATTGACCCATTTGCACCAAACAAAGGGACCTTTAAACCACGTCGATAGTCAAGTTCCCATATGTCCTGTATATAACCATAATATGTTTCCTTTCTGTCTTGGTTTACGCATCAAAGGACACCACTGTTTTGGTTGGTGCTCTTCTTATCTTGGGCGATCTTGTAAAATGTATTACCATTTATCTCGTACCCTTTAAAAGTCATTATATTCAAAGATGGTAACTGGGACAGCAAGTACAGGTCATCTTCAATAGAGGTGTCATGCATGGTACGTGTCTGCAACCAGCTGGCGAATCTCCTGGTTTGTTCACGTGTAATCCAGTCATCGAGACCGCTCCGGGTGTTTGGGCGTAGCAAATTCTTGTGTTCATCCATATCTGAAGCCACCAAGGTGGAATTCGTAGAACTGTGTAGTGTGCTTCGGTGAGAGAATGTCCGTCCATACATATTATTTGTTCCCCTCCTAGCGTGCCTTTTCCATCAGTCTACCCTTATGCCGCGATTCAGAACACCAATCGGCTTAAGGTCAGGAATAAAGTCAATACAAAACTCAATGACCTCCTCATTTTGATGGCCCTTGGAGATGCTTCCTTACGGCCTAGCACGGTTATGAACATATTTCTTTAAGACTCCCATGAACCTCTCAAAGGGAACATATTGTGTAGAAATACAGGACCCAAAACGTTAATCTCTTCGCATAGGTGAACTAGGACGTGCGTCATGATGTTAAAGACACTACTAGGAAAAGGGCTATAGATAGGATTGATTCTAATGGCGCACCTTGGATGCAGTGCGTCACTACTATATACTAATGGCGCACCTGTTCCTGATACGCCATTAGAGTGGAAGACACTAATGGCGCACGGCGGACAGCGTGCGCCATTAGTATGAATTTCTTTTTTTTCCATTTTCCCATACATACTAATGGCGCATGAGGTAAACAATGCACCATTACTATATATAACTTCTAATGGCGCACCGGACAGGATGTGCGCCATATCAGTATCCCCTCCATCTCGATCTCGATCCCTCCATCTCGATCTCGATCCTCCATCTCGATCGCACTCGCAGACCTCCCGCTAGCTCCACCCATCGCAACCTCCCCGCTCCACCGCCGAGCACCTGCCCGCCCCCCACAAGACCAAGACATTTTGAACATATTTCTAATTTTTTTTACTATTTTTATAAAAAATATTACACTGTTATAATTTAAACAAGTTTGATAAACACAAATAAATATAAAAAACAGCATTTAAAATGCATAAAAAATATTAGTGTTATGATTTAAACAAGTTTGAACATATTTAAACACAAGTTTGAACATATTTAAAATGCATATTACTGTATCCCCCTCCATCTCGATCTCGATCCCCCTCCATCTCGATCTCGATCCTCCATCTCGATCGCACCAAGACCCTCCCGCTTAGCTCCACCCATCGCAACCTCCCCGCTCCACCGCCGAGCACTGCCCGCCCCAGCAGCAACCCGCACATTTTGAACATATTTTTAATTTTTTTACTATTTTTATAAAAATATTACATCTGTTATAATTTAAACAAGTTTGATAAACACAAATAAATATAAAAACAGCATTTAAAATGCATAAAAATATTCTTGTTATGATTTAAACAAGTTTGAACATATTTAAACACAAGTTTGAACATATTTAAAATGCATATTCTGTATCCCTCCATCTCGATCTCGATCCCCTCCATCTCGATCTCGATCCCCCTCCATCTCGATCGCACCAAGACCTCCCGCTTAGCTCCACCCATCGCAACCCTCCCGCTCCACCGCCGAGCACTGCCCGGCCCCAGCAATAACCCGCACATTTTGAACATATTTTTAATTTTTTTACTATTTTTATAAAAATATTACATTGTTATAATTTAAACAAGTTTGATAAACACAAATAAATATAAAAAACAGCATTTAAAATGCATAAAAAATATTACTGTTATGATTTAAACAAGTTTGAACATATTTAAACACAAATAAATATAAAAACAGCATTTAAAATGCATAAAAATATTGGGGAGCACAGGAATCGAACCTGTGGACTCTGGTGTGTGTGCTGCGTCTTGACCAGTCGGGCTAGTGGGTGTGTTCATTGTAGATAGGGTTAGGTGGTAGATAGGGCTAGTGGGCTAGATTAGAACAAAATTCTAATGGCGCACCGTGTCTTTGGTGCGCCATTAGAGTAATCGACTTATGGCGCATGATATGGTGGTGTGCCATTAGAAAGTTTCCACACTAAATCCCCAAATAGCTCTAATCTCTCCGCTGCCCCCCGTGTTCGCCGTCCCCTCGCCCCCTCGCCTCCTTCGCTGTCCCTAAGCCGGCGCCGCCTCGCCTCGCCGTCCGAGCCGAGCACCGTCCCCCTCCATGCCCCGCGCGCTTCGCCGTCCCCCTCGCCTCGCGGCCCGCTGCGACAACCTCCCTCCCGGCGCGACAGCTAGGGTTCCTAGCCGCCGCCACGCTGCTGCCCACGCCCATGGCGCGCCAGCCGGCGAACCCTCCTTGCCCGCCTCCACCGCCTCCTCCTCGACGCGCCACCTCCTCGACGCATCCTCCTCCTCGACGCGCCACCTCCTCGACGCGCCTCCTTCTCCTCGTCGCCGCCTCCTCGACGCCGCCACCGCTGCCTCCTCGACACGGCGTCCTCCTACGGTTCGGTGTTCATTTTACGAGTGTATAGATTGCCATGTTTCATTTTACGAGTGTATAGATTGCCATGTTTCCCCAAAAAGGGTTCAGTGTTCTTGATGTTCTTGCTACTGATTAAGCGAAAATGTTCAATGTTCCAATCTTGTGAGAGAAACACTGCTTACGCAAATAGACAGGTAGCACCAAGCTGAACATCTGCTACGCAAAACACTGCACTCCACTTACACATGGTATTTTTTCGCAAATAGGACACCACACCCACAAGCACATGGGCTAGTATCATTAGCAGTCTTCTTGTAAGTATATATAACAGCAGTAACTTGTAACAACAAGTATAAGTAGCTATTACCCAAAGGTCGGCCTGACCAATGGGAATGGACAGAATTAAGTAACCAACTCCGGGAACTAGAGTAGCATATTCAGTTTTGTATACCAGCAGGTCAATGGCCAGCAGATATCTCAGTAGATTGCATATACAGATTTCTTGAACAGTGCTATTAATTACAAACAGAGCAATGTTGAAAATGAAACAAAAGGAATTGGAAAACCAGAAAGATAGGCATTCTTTGTAAGTAAGCTAAGATAAAAAGTGTTTACTTTAAGTAATTATTTACAACAAGCATTGTGTAGGAAAATGTCATGCAGGCTGTAACTTGAACTTGAAGAACTCCTTAGATAATTTTTTAGTCTCCTTATACAAAACAAGCTGAAGTTTGAAACCTATTTCTCCTAAGCATACGGAAAAATTGCAGATAAGTAGACACTGAAAATTGCAGCCATGTCAAAGTGTCATTTCATTTGGGAGCATAACTCTAAGAAAAGGAAGTGAGTTGAATTGCAAAAAATGGAAGGTGAAATGAAAAGAACATTGCTCTATGTGAAAACTGTTTGTGCAATCTACAAATATGAAAAACTGTATGTGTTGTCATAGGTGTTGTCTGTCAAAACTATATGTGCAATCTCCGAACAATTACGCTTATGTGAAAACTGTATGTGCAATCTCCAAATGTATCATCATAATGTAGGTGCTGTGTTGTGTGATTCTTCATTACGAGAACTTCAGCTTTTTCAACCTCTTTGGACTATATGTTCATTGGTACTACTTGTGATCTTTCTGCTTTGTACTACTTGGGAATTTTGTCAACTTGATTAACTTCCGTTCCGGCCCTTGAGTTTGCGGAATGTTGATTAACTTCCGTTCGGCAAATTCGGGTACTCCATATGTCCTATTTTCAGCAAAGGTCATGCTGAAATTTTCCGTGAATTTTAGCATGACTTTGCTAAAAATAGGACATATGGGGTACTGCGACTAATGCATGTTTTATGATCTGTTGTAAGGGTACTAATTGGTCTCTTCGCTGCTTATCGAGATGGCGGAAGCAGCCACCGCCGATCTGCGACACGCATGATCTGAGTTGGATGCTTCCGAGTTCTTCACTATCATACTTGAGGCTTCAGATTGGATCCATGACGCTGGTATATAAAACGAGAGAAATCTCCCTTCACCCATCTCATTATGATATCATTGTTTGCTACATCACTCATTTTCCCAAACTGCAGAGGCTGCCCGACAGGTTTATGAACATCTTGATGGGTGAAGATCCATAAATAATGTGAAGCTGCGACAGGCGGCAGCGGGTTTCGCAGCGATGGGATGTGCGGTTGGCGATCAAGAAGGGCCACATGTACTTGTCTCGTGGGTGGGAGAACTTCTACCGTGCCTCACGACCTGCAGTGGGGTACTTCCTTGTCTTCGTGCACGATGACAACGCCAACATGCTCATCGTGAAGGTGTACAACAAGACTATGTGTCGCATGCGTCTGTTGCCGATGATGATGCCAAGACGTTCGCCTCTTCTTATTCCTCTACATTTGGCTTTGTCTCACATCGATTGTTAACGGTCATTGTTGCATTTTGGACAGGTAGGAGCAGCAAGCGACATCAAGCTCTGACCTAAAGCAGCGGCGACTATGGCTGTAGCGAAGCAAAGAATGATTCTGGTCAGAGCGAAAGCAAGCAGCGATTCGCACCAGCATAGACAACAAGAAGGATGATCCGGACTGGAGTGCGGGAGAAGAGGAGCAGAGTGAGGATGAGGAGCTACATCATGACGATGGGCATCGGTGAGGATGACCTAGCGCTGGTGGTGGTGACCAAGGGCAAGAGATGGTGGTGGTGACCATGGGCAAGAGATGGAGGTGGTGAGGATGACCTAGCGATGGTCGTGCCTGAAGGTGGCCTCGCGATGGTGGTGGTGCCTGACAATGACCACGCACCGGTGGTGGCGCCGGCGATCCCACAGCTGGGCGACATGACCACGCCAATTGTGGTAGAAGACTACATCCCACTACCTCCACTGCCTCCACCGCCTCGCCGCTCTAGGCGCATCAGGGAGATGAAGGAGAAGAAGGAGAAGAACTGCCTACTTTGTCAGGTATGTCAGATCTCCTATAGGTTAGCTATCCAAAATGATATATATATATATACTTAGTTACCTATGTTATCTCTAATATGCTTAGTTTCCTATAGGTTAGCTTCATTTTACCTAAGTTGGCTCTAATATACTAACTTAGAGCTTATATGCTTAGTTTCCTATAGGTTAGCTCCAAAATAACTTATGTTAGCACAAAATGATCAAGTTTACATAATAAGCTTATAGTCTTTTTCTTAATCTTCTTCTTTTCCAAAATGACATAGGTTAGCTTCATTTTACCTAAGTTGGCTCTAATATACTAACTTAGACCTTATATGCTTAGTTTCCTATAGGTTAGCTCCAAAATAACTTATGTTAGCACAAAATGATCAAGTTTACATAATAAGCTTATAGTCTTCTTCTTATTCTTTTTCTTTTCCAAAACTCTTCTTATTCTTCTTCTAGTGTTCTTCCTCTTCTAGTATTCTTCTAGTCTTCTTCTTTTTCTTCTTCTAACTTCTTGTTTATCATTTTGCAGATTTGATTTAATTGACGGAAGCTTGCGTGGATGGGGTGCTTCTTTTCCATTTGTGTTTTTATTTTGTATCAATGTGAAACTTTTGTGAATTGATGGATAACGGTGTTGGATGAACAATGTGAAACTTTTGTAACGACGGAACTATGTGTTGGCTATGTATGTATATATGATGAACTTGTGTGTTGGATATGATTGCTATATGGATGCTTGTTGTATATATATGTGTGTTGAATATCTCATATGTGAAATAGTGACCTGAGATTAAGAAGAAAAGAATTAAAAAAAGTTGTTACTAATGGCGACTACAATGTGTCATACTGTAAGTATAGCAGATTATAGTGGCGCGCGTGAGCAAGATACTAATGGCGCGCTTCTCAGGCGCCATTAGAATACAGATTCTAATGGGCGATTGGTGGTGCGCCATTAGAAATAAATTCTAATGGCGTGATGCGGTGGCGCACCAGCCATGCGCCATTAGAAGGCAAAACCAATGCGCCACTAGCATGCCTTTTCCTAGTAGTGAGAAGAATGGTGGGAACACCAACTCAAAACCGACAAGACATTGCACCAAATCATTACGTAACCTTGGTATGATTTCGGATCGATTACCTTACGAGATTGCATTGAGAAATGCACATAGCTTCACAATGGCTAATCGAGCGTTTTCGTAGAAGCCCCTCAATGCAACCGAAGCGATTGCGTCATAATCATGTGGCGATCATGAGACTTTAGGTTCGGAACTTTTCTCTGCCAAGTTTATTATTCCCTTTATATCTGATTTAGAAGCCACACGGTACCTTATCTCGAGCAGGCATTCAAAGAAGATTTCCTTCTCTTCTTTGGTAAGAGCGTAGCTTGCATGACCCTGATGTATGCCATCTTCTCCGTGCATACGTTGCTGGTCCTCCCGTGCCTCAGGTGTATCTTTTGTCTTCCCATACACGCCCAAGAAGCCAAGTAGGGTCACGCAAAGATTCTTCATCACGTGCATCACGTCAATTGCGGAGCGGACCTCTAGGTCTTTCCAATATGGCAGGTCCCAAAATATAGATTTCTTCTTCCACATGGGTGCGCGTCCGTCAGCGTCTTTCGAAACAGGTTGTCCGCCAGAACCCTTTCCAAATATCACCTTCAAATCCTTGACCATATCATGTACATCAGCACCGATGCGGTGGCGAGGCTTCGTCCGGTGATCCGCCTCACCTTTGAAATGCTTGCCTTTCTTTCTTACGGGATGCCTGCTCGGAAGAAATCGGCGATGTCTGTACACATTCTTCTTACAACTATTCAAATATATCTGTTGGTATCATCCAAACAGTGCGTGCATCCATGGTATCCCTTGTTTGTCTATCACGAAGGTTACCGAGAGCAGGCCAATCATTGATGGTCACGAACAGCAACGCCTTTAGGTCAAATTCTTCCCCATGTGCTCATCCCACTCACGTACACCTGTACCATTCCGAGTTGTAAGAGTTCTTCAACTAATGGCCTTAGGTACACATCAATGTCGTTCTTTGGGTTGCTTAGGGCCTTGGATGAGCACGGCATCATAATGAACTTCCGCTTCATGCACAACCAAGGAGGAAGGTTATACAACCATAGAGTCACGGGCCAGGTGCTATGGTTGCTGCTCGCTCCCCAAAAGGATTAATGCCATCTGCGCTTAGACCAAACCATATGCTCCTTGCGTCATCTCGCAAACTCCTTCCCGTACTTTCTTTCGATTTTTCTCCACTGCGACCCATCACGGGTACTCTCAACTTTCCGTCTTTCTTATGGTCTTCTCGTGCCATCGCATCGCCTTGGCATGCTCTTTGTTTTGGAACAACGTTTCAACCGTGGTATTATAGGAGAATACCACATCACCTTGGCAGGAATCTTCTTCTGGGCGCCGCCCTTGACATCACCAGCTCATCGCGGCTGATCTTATAGCGCAATGCACCACATATCGGACAGCGTTCAAATCCTCGTACTCATCGCGGTAGAGGATGCAATCATTAGGGCATGCATGTATCTTCGCACCTCTAACCCTAGAGGGCGACAGCCTTCTTTGCTTCAGACGTACTCTCGGGCAATTCGTTGTCCTTTGGAAGCATATCCTTTATCATTACCAGCAACTTTCCAAATCCTCGTCGAGATACACCATTCTCGCCTTCCATTGCAGCAATTCCAGTGTGGTGCCCAGCTTTTCTTGTCACCCACGCAATTGGTACAACAATTTTTGTGATCCTCTAACATGCGCTGCAACTTCTTCTTCTCCAAATCACTTGCCCGTTTCTCTTTGCATCGGCAATGGCCCGACCTAGATCATCAACGGGCTCATCGATGCCTCTTCTTCAGCTTCTTCCCGCATTGCCGGCTCAGCTTCTTCCCGCATTACGGCTCAGCTTCTTCCCCATTGTTGTATCATCGTATTCAGGGAACCCATGGCCGGGATAGTTGTCGTCGTCCTCTTCTTCTTCATTGTCTTCCATCATAACCCCTCTTTCTCCGTGCTTGGTCCAAACATTATAGTGGGGCATGAAACCGGACTCAAACAGTGGATGTGAATGGTTCTTGACGAGAGTAATTGCGACCATTCTTACAGCCAGCACATGGACAAGGCATAAAACCATCCGCCCGCTTGTTTGCCTCAGCCGAAGCGAAAAAGTATGCGCCCTCAACGAATCGGGAGAGCATCGGTCATCGTACATCCATTGCCGGCTCATCTTCATTACACAACACCGAATAGACCAAATTAATACAAGTTCATACATAAAGTTCATACAACACTTAAATGCAACAAACAAATAACTCTCTAGCTAAAGCATTTAAATGCAACAACAAATGTGATCAAGATCGCAACTAAGGTAACAATTGATCCAACAGCATAATGATACCAAGCCTCACTATCGATGGCATATTTTCTAATCTTTCTAATCTTCAAGCGCATTTTCTCCATCTTCATCTTGTGATCATCGACGACATCGGCAACATGCAACTCCAATTCCATCTTCTCCCCCTCAATTCTTTTCAATTTTTCTTTCAAGTACTCGTTTTCTCTTTCAACTAAATTTAACCTCTCGACAATAGGGTCTGTTGGAATTTCCGGTTCACATACCTCCTAGATAAAAATATCTATGTCAACTTGATGGGCATAATTTGTCATAAACACGAAATGCAACAAATAGTTTTAAAAGAGAATATACCACTTCCGAATCATAACAAGGACGAGGGCCGACGGGGACGGATATCAAAACCATGGCACTATGTATAACAAACAACATACGGGTAAGATAATTATTATACGAGTAACTATATATCCAAATCACACAAACATCAATTTTTTATATAAAATTTCATGAACAAGAGGCTCACCACAAGGTGGTGCCGGCGACGAGACGGTGCGGGTGATCGACGGTGGTTACGACGGAGATTTAGAAGGCACTAAGTAAACCACACCTACATATGCAAACTAAGTGTTATTTTTGACCTCAAATTGCATATAAATCAAATACTAGCACACATATATATTTCCTCCCAAATTACTAAACTCACAAATTAATAACTATATAAAGCATTGCAAGAGCTAATCTAGCAATGAGAGATGAAAGGACAAAGTTGCTAATCTCTGTGATCACTTGAATGGATGGGGGCCTTCAAATCTTGACAAATTTTGGGCAAAATGTGTGATGAGCTCGAGGGGAGAAGAGGAAGAACAGAGAGGAGAGGAGAGGGGAAAGGGGGAAGAACAGAGCGAGCTGGACGAAGGGTTTATATGCAGGAGGACCTATAGTACCGGTTCGTGGCACGAACCGGTACTAAAGGTGCTGGAGGGGCCCAGACTGACAACATCCTGCCACCACTCTCATTAGTACCGGTTCGTGGCACGAACCGGTGCTAAAGGTTAGCCACGAACCGGTACTAATGAGAGCAGCCCGGCTAGCCGTTGGAACCGGCACTAATGTATACATTTGTGCCGGCTCTAATACAAACCGGCACTAATGTGCTTCACGTTTGACCCTTTTTCTACTAGTGGAACAAGTGCACTTGTCTCATCTACATCATCTATGCTAGCTAAAAGTGCACGACCATCTACTAAATTGCGCTCTATCAATATATCGATGTACTCTTCTTCCCAATACCAAAACTTGCATCCATGCTACACAATAAAATTTGAAGTTAGCACAACTAATCAAATCTTGAGCACAAATCGAAGCTACAAAGAGCACATACCCCATCGTTTAAACACTTGATGAACACCCATACGGGATGTTCCAGCATTGTAGACACGCGGCGCACGACCTTCTTTGGGCAGTGGCCGCACTTAATGAGTGGCAACGGTGCGCCGACGAGTTTGTGGGCTAGCACTGAGCCCGACCGACTGCCATTCGTGTATCTGCCGGCGGACCACCGACGGTGTAGATCCGAGCGGCTGCCTGCATGTGGCCTTGCGGCCCTGCCAAGGCCTTCCGGCCAGGTGCCCGGCCAGTCCATGGCGCGGCCTCCCACAGCTGGGCGAGCTCAAGACCGACCGGATCCGCCCCAAATCCGGCCAGCGGGTGCGCAAACCAGGTGGCCGTGGTTGGGTAGCTTGGGGGCATCGAGGGGAAGGGGTAGGGCGAGCGCGCGTACGAGCTGCACGGCTGCAATGGCAGCGGCGGTGGCGGCGGCGGCGAGGGGAATAGTCGGGGAGAGTAGAGAAGAGTAGAGGGGGTGCGGCCGGAGGAAGGGAGGGGGCGGATAGAAAAAGGCGTCCCTGTGCCACTGACGGGCGGGCCAGGGAAGGACATGCGCAGACGGCCTGCGCGTCCGCGTGCTGTCCGTTTCACCCCAAAAGCGGCGCAAACTTGGACCGGGGATGGGTCGAAAGCGGACAGAAAACGGACAAAAGTCCGTTTGCGCCCGCGCGCTGGGCCGTCTGGTTCGTCCGTATTATCCCAAACGGACGCGCGCGGACAGGATGGGGTCGCGCGGTGGAATTGGCCTTATCCGCCAGGGAATGTGCCTCTCTCACAACCAAGGCTTCCAATGTAGCTGGTCCATCAACCATATATAAAATATTACCAATTTTTTTTAGCATCAGTACAGACACAAGCGCTCATATACTCGCGCATATGAAGGCACACACACACCCTACCCCTATGAGCACCTCCGAGAGACTAAGCAAGTCAACGTAGGTGACTCGTCGTCGACGGGAACGTCTCCTCCCACTGAAAGCGCATCGCCGGAAATCCTAAAATAAATCCAGAAATAATGCGAGCACCAGGATTTGAACCCTGGTGGGTTGGGGATACGACTGTCCACCTAACCATCTCAACCACAGGTTGGTTCGCCCCAAATTTGTTTATTACCACTATACAAGGACTAAAGAAGAGCAATCACAAGGTGCACAGAAACTTGTGAAAGGTTGACATTTATTGGTAGAATGGCTTCGATAAAGTTTCCTGGCCCGTTGCATTCACATCAGTGGAACCATGTAGACATAGGGACAAAATCACTGTTTTGACCTTGTCAGAGTTTTTAGTCGCAAACTGAACCCGACGTGAAAGTATTTCACGTTTTGACCCTTTTAGCAACGCCAGAGCCCGCGGCGTTTCTGATGAACATGGAAACGCCGACCAAGCTAGCATTCCTGGCCAACACAGAAACGCCGTGGTAGCTTGCGTTTCTGACCTAGCCCACAGTCAGTCCGAACCCGCTGTTTTCGCTGACGTGGCACATGTGAAACGCCAATGTCCTTGGCGTTTCTGGGCTAGATGAAGTAATGCGCAGCGGGCCGAGGGGGCCTAACCAAGTCCACTCATAGTCCCAGCCGGTCGGGCAGTTCTTGACGAACTGGCGGCCGCCCCTTCCCTCTTCTTCACCAAATCCCCCCCAGATCTGCTATATTGACCATCAAAATGAGTAGATCGAAGCACCCCCGAGTTGCTTGAGGTATTCTCTTCCCAATCCTCCATTTATTTTCAGTCAAGATTGGCTATTGTAGATGCATTTTTTCAAACATGGTGGAACCCTAAGATGAGTTATTAGTGATTTGTTTGATGAATATTTTGGGGATATACTGTTGAAGTATTCTTAGTTAACTTGTATAGTATTGGATTTAGAGAGAGCCCATTTTTTAGGATTAGGTTGAACCTATCATTTGTTAATAATTAGTTGTGATAGATTCTTTAGGATAAAATAGGTTGAAAAGAATTGGTGTTGGTAATGTGGTTCGTGATTTATATCTTTGGGATAATTTGTAGTAGTTCTCATACAATTTTGTATATGATGTGGTCATAATTTTAAGCATATATCATAACAAATCCATGTACCTTATTTTGTAGGATGTTTGAGCCGGATAAATATCCCGGCCTTGATGATTATTACGAGGAGAAGCATCGTGTTGTGCTTGTGGAAAGAGGGAGGTAATTATGTATCTACATTGTCGATTCTCATATTGTGAGTATATTGTGAGTAGTTTAGAGAAGTATATAAATTGTGCGTGTGATTTTTGTAGGTTCCTCCAAGACTTGGTTGAGAGGCCACAACCCACGTGAGTCACTTGTGTATGACCGTCGCCTCTGAGCCTTATTTTAGAAGAATGGGTCTTCTCCGGTTTGTGCTCAACTTTAAAGGCACACCACCATGGCTAAACTCGACGGCCATTACCGCCCTTACGGACCGTTGGAGGCCGGAGACGCACTCTTTTCACCTTGCTCTTGGTGAGATGACCGTCACTTTGGAGGATATTGCGATGATCTCCGGTCTTCCGATCGAGGGCAGAGCTCTTACCGGGAAGGTGAAGTCCGAGGGGTGGCGACAAAGGGTTGCAGGTTTGGTTGGTGTTGAACCTCCCCCGTGGATTCATGAAACAAAGAAGGATCCTAGGCCATCTCGGTGTTTTGTTCTCGTGGCTACAAGAACATTTTTACGAGTGCCAGAGAATGCCCATCCGGCTGTTGTGGAGAGGTATGCAGGGCTTACTTATGGAATCTTTTGACCCAAGTGGTGTTTTCTGACGGCACGGGAGACACGGCCTCGTGGATGTTCTTGGACCCTCTTCATAACTGGGATGTTAAGTGGAGTTGGGGGTCAGCGGCACTATCCTTCTTGTACCGTCAGGTAATGCTAATTTGATGAATTTTCATTATATGAAAGAGTTTTTGCATGTCATTGTTTAATGTGTATAAAATGTGCAGTTGGACGGAGCATGCATGAGGAGTGTCAAATCTTGTCTTGGTGGTTTTGTTTGGGCCCTCAGATTTGGATGTGGGAGCGTATCCTGTCGGCCGTAACTTGACCATTGCCCAGAAGAACCTTGGGAGTGGCCTTTTGGCGGGGATGAGGAGCGGTATCCCACTATCGCATACATGTGGGCTAATGTCCAAGTGTCGATGTGCAGCCATGGGGCGGTACAAGGCATACATAAGCGAGCTTGACATGCCTACTTACAACGTGTAATTATCAAATGCCTTGCTATCAATTCAGAATTTTTGTTGTTGTGCATGAGCTAGTGACATGTTGTGATGTAGGTTAATTGGAGGCCGTACATGGTACTTAGGCAGTTCCCTTTGAGCAATATGTGCTTTCGTGACCAACATCTTTGGGGTGTGCATTGCCCCATGATATGCTTTTTTGCGGTGGAGTGGCATCTTCCACATCGTGTTTCGAAGCAATTTGGAGTACAACAATGCACCCCGCCGTATTATGTTGAGACAAGTGTGGTGCTCATGTGCCATTGCTATCATGAGTGTGCCCTTGTATTTCCCTGTCAAGAATGTCCCATCTATAGACAGAACCGGTCGACAATGCTCAAAAGCTGCAATGCATGGGCCAAACGTCCAAAAGGCACGACGAACACTCCTTCAATATCTTGGACATAGTGGTACATTCCTGGGTTTCTATAAGACATCGCTCCCAGCAACCTAGGTAGCATGTTGTAAGCCTCTTCCCATCCACCGTACAACATTCTGAGAGCGACTTGCTTGGCCTTCCATGTCTTCCCATACTTGACCTTATATCCGAACTTATCTTCAATCCAACTCATCAACAACTTCACTTTAATGGTTGGATCCTCGGCTATCTGTTTCTGGTATTTATAACCAATGAATTCCGAGGTTAGTTGACGGTGTGTCTTCCGTGCTTCTACGGCCGGCGGTGTGCATTGGTGAGTGGCTTTGCAACTAGTTATCTTCCACCAACCATCTTTCGTGAGTCTTCCATTCACTTTCCATTTGCATCTTTCTACCTCACATTTCACGGTGTATCGCTTGTTGCAGTCCGAGTGAACAACTATGAAAGGCCTGTGGTGTTTGACAGCATACTCACACAACCACATCCTGAATTCTAGCATGTGCTCGAACATCAAACCTTTCCTCACGTACGACATCGAAATCGCGTCGGGTGTACTACTTGGGAACTGTCTAGCCTCAATTGTCTTGCTCATGCCACCGTCAACTATAGCCTTATCTGCAAGGCTAACATCACAAAACAAGGGAACTTTGTGATCCCTATCGGTGAATTTTGTGTACCACTCTGCTTCTTTCTCAGTCAAGCCATCCTCGTCCAACTCATTCACCGGGCCTTCATCATCCGAGTCATCCACACAAGCACGCTGATAGATAATGTCAGGATCCATGCCCCGATGCCTTACTTCGCCTCTCGTCACCAACAATGTTGTGATGCCTCTCATACTCTTCGTCGAGTCATCACCATCATCTTTCATCAGTGCACTACCTCCGAACTCATATTGGGGATACTCATTGGCTTCGGGTTCAACTTTATGCTCAACAATAGGCGGCACACTACTAACCGGGCTCACATCATCTACTAAGGTTTGGTTCAAGTCAAGACGAAAGAGAGGAGCCTTCACCACCTTACTTGCAAACACTTCGAGTGACTTGACTGCCGAGGATGCAACAACCTCCTTATATGCAACCCAATGCAAATTGGACTTGATAGGCATTGTCTTCATTCGACACTTGTGTGCCGACCCAACATCATATCTTCCTACTAATTCAACTTGGTCACTTGCATCCACCCACTTTAATCTTATCCGTGTTTCTTCCACAACCTCTTCATAACTAGGAGTCTCAAGAAATATCAATACTTCCTCATACTTGTCAACAATATCCACATTCATGAATGCCTCTTTGTCAACATAATGAATATTCACAGTCTTGTCCATCTAAAAAGGGAACATAAGATTAAAATGTACAATGCTAAATATACCACATTGCTAACAAAACCACTAACCCTAACCATAAATCTTAACATTAGGCATAACCCTAACCCTAAATCTTAACATTAGTCATAAACCAAACAATAAGGTATGCTCAACAACATCACAATGCAACACACCATTGGAACAACAATACTAAAAACATCACATTAGATATCCATGTTCAAAACTAGGGTTAGGAACAACAAGACCAAATCAATCCAAATGGGCAAATCCAACCAATAAAAATTTGTGAGATGAAGGAGGTTACCTCAACGAACGAAAATGACACCGGATCCACGGACCAACCCAATCGATTTGCAAGGATTTGAGAGGGGCTAAGTGAGGGACACAAAGGGGAAAAGGGCAAGAGCTCGGGATAGGCCAATGGGGGAGAAGAGAGTGAGGAGTGAGTGGTGGGTGCAAGCCCCACGGCCACCTAAAATATCTGCACCAGAAATGCCATTGGTCTTTGGCGTTTCTAAACGCTAGCTGGCTCGGCGTTTCAATCCCGCCAGGTCAGCAAGCAACGCCAACTCGGCCTGGCAGTGGGCCAGGGAAGAAACGCTAGCTTGGTCGGCGTTTCCATGTTGATCAGAAACGCCGCTGGCTCTGGCGTTGCTAAAAGGGTGAAATCGTGAAATACTTTCACGTCAAGTTCAGTTTGCGACTAATAACTCTGACAAGGTCAAAACAGTGATTTCGTCCTAGACATAGCCGGCGGCATATAAAAACATTACACCATTATCCTTATCATACCCCCTAGTTTTATCGAACTTCCATTCTGAGTTATCCCACGAATAGTATGCATTTCAACGGTCTTCTGCAGCAACCATGTGGCATCACCATGACAACTAACCTTCCGCTGCCACATTTCGACTCTACCCTGAGAAAATGTTGCAAGACCGACAACATACTTTGCTCGGATGATCTGATGGCCGAGGGATTCATTCAAACCAGCAAGCCGCTTGATAACAGCTAGACTATGTCTATCCAAATCAAACTCAGTTATGTCGTCTGTGACCCCATCCATATTTAAGAAGGGAAAGCCGGAATCTACAAACCTAGGTAACCAGTAAAGGACATCATCAACAAGGGCCCCTGGGATTAGCATAAACAAGCTCAGATGGAGCTGTTGTTCTTGTTGAGATATGATTGTCCCATGTGGCAGTCTCCGATGAGTAAACACAGGAGGTTGGTTGATTATCCTTTCTCGACAACAATACCACCTTGAAAGGGCTCGAGCGGTAGTCACCGTGCACGTGGCCAAGATCGCCTGCAACACTGATCTCTGCACCGTTGAGGAAGCCCCTCATGAAGCCCAAGAATAGGGATGTGGCGCTCCTCGCCAACCAGGTGCGCACACAACGAGTTTTGTGCGCTCATAGTCCATGAGGAGGACGTGGCCATGGTGGCACCCGAGCAGTTGGGGCCTGCAGCAGGTGTAATTTTCGATGTCGTGACATCGCAACTCGAAGCGTCAAGAGGGGATGCGGTCAAACGGCACACGAGGGCCCTAAAAACGACCCTATCGTGGCTGCAGGCATCGAAGACGTCGATGAGGGGCAACTTCCAATGGTGGGCATAGAAGCACCTGAGGAAATTGGGTCGGTGACGAGGCCCCACCAGCTCCTGCAGACGACAGATGCACGCGGTAGGACGTATACGGTGGGAGGCGAAGGAGGATCTCCTGGAGGAGATCATTGTCACCAGGCAGGCAGGTCATTGCGGATCCCTCCTCGGTCTCGTGGATTTGGGGGCGAAGCATCGTGCGGCATTGGCTGGTTAGTCCAGCGCTCTATTGAAAAGTGTGGATCTGGGTTTTACAGCGTGTTTGGTGGGGTAGTTGAAGACAAGGAATGGGAGTTTAAGGTAAGTGAAACTTTAAATTCATTGACTGACTTAGGGACATGGGAATTAAGGAGGGAAGATGAAGGGGAATTAGGAGGCCCAACTCCTTCAAATATCTTCCCTAGAGGGCCCTGGTAATTTAACTGGGGATTGGGAATTGACAGGGAAAAACATTTCGTTAGTTTGGTACGTCCATGAGGGGAGGCGTTTGGCGTTGAAAGATGTTTATTCATCTGCATAATCCCAAGCAATCAAATAGGGCCGGTTAATTCTCTCTTAAATTCCCACCTTTGAAATGCATAATACTCTTGGGCTCCCTCCTCAGATTGGGTCTAGGAGAAGGAGGATGGAAATTATAGTGGGCTATGCTGAGGATGACAATGTACTATTTATATACGTGGACGCCAATGTCTACATGGTTTACCTCAAGTCAATGCAATCCAAGAGACTTTATGAAGCCTGGCCTATCTCTTCCTGCCATCCTTTCACGAGTTTCTATACACCAGGTGACAGGAGTAATCCAATCCAGTTGTAGGTATTTGATACATGGTTTCTCAGACTCTACATTGTGCTTCTTAAGTAACTGACATCTTTATCTTATTTAGCAATTGCACCTCTGTTTGATAGTCAAACTTAATTTACGGCCATACTGTGTTCTATGTTATCATGCAATGTTGTTGTGTTTTCATTCTTGGGAGATCCAAGTCAATTGTTAAATGAGTAAATATGTATAATCAGATGTCAATTACTAAATTAGTTGACAAGTTTGAAATCTCAAAGCTACTTATATTCTTTATCTAGGAATTATATTTGTTTCAATCTTGCTTTTTATCTTAACTAAAATTAACAACATTTGATGGACTCACGCCATCCGAAATGATTTTTTTGTCACTTGTTGAAGACACTCCTGCAAATGAATAGCACATCTGCAGCACACAAATAAATTGCACTTCTTGGCTCTAATCAGGCTTTATTTATTTGAATCTACCTGCCGAAAATCACTTTTTGTTGCCAGAGTTTATGAGTTTGGCATGTTTTATTCTTGTATGCTCGACATGATAAGGGGCAAGTTTTACATGTGATAAATTCTAGACCATGTCTTGGATCTTCTTATCGGTTAAATACTGCATTATGAAGCCTCCGTAAAGAAATGTAAGAGCGTTTAGATCACTACTTTACGGAGTTTCTTTACGGAGGGAGTAGCCAAGTATACTGCTTCCAGGAATATTCCTTGCATTTACAATAGATGTAGCTTTGCTTGTTTATTGCTAGTATCAAAAGTGAGCTATGGATTATCTATAATATGTGATTTGCAAAAGTGAGTTATTTTTCTCAAGTTGTATTTGTCAGCACGTTTGTCTAACTCACACTTCCTTGCCTTCACTTAGTGATTTGTCTTTCTTTGGAATTGTTGTTAATTGCCTGACTTCTTATGCTTCTAGGCACAACCGCTCCTGGTGGTTCTGATGAAGGTGAAATGTTGCACAATACATAAGATGGCTGTGTAGTTTGATGTGCTAACGTGCTGAAAAATGGTGCAAAAGGTAAGAAAATCTTTTGAATATAGCTTGGGAGATTTGGAATTTGTTATTTTTTCTATGGAAAATATCTGGTTATGAACATGAGTAGCACACATTCACATACTATTGTGCATTTGCCTATAGGGATTCACACATGTGAATGACAAAGAGAAAAATTAAAATGATGGTGATGAGGAAAGATAAATTGATCCATTATTTGATTGTAAATGATATCGTGATGTTGGATGTGGTGTTGGTGTCCTTATCTGTATATGCCTAGAGTCTCCCTTAGCTTACTGTTTTTATAATTTATAAGCTGTTAAATTATAGTGTTAGAAGGCTACAAATCCCACACCCAAACAAATTAACTTGTCAAAAGGGTTCAAGGAGGTCTTGAATGCGGCTCATCGACCCGTCGCAAATGGCCGGGAGGACACTAGCTGCCACCCTCCAGCGCCCTCTTTCCATGGCCCCTCGTTGCCGCCATTTGGAGGCGTCACCGGGCAAAGCCCGACTGGCGTCGGCGTTGGTGGGGATCTTGTCCTCCTCGCATGGCAAGGCACAACGCGGGACGTGGAAGCCAGCGAGGATGCCATCCTTGGCACGGGGCATGGTAGTGACGGCCGACGTACGGTGGTGCGGCGGGGCTGCGGCGACTGCGTGGAGGAGAGGAGGGGCAGGTGTGTCACGGGGCCGTGGGTCGTGTGGTCTGGCTCGGCTTGGGATCCCCCCATGGCGGCCCTCTGGGGTGCTAGATTTGGCGCTCAATCCGCCGGCCCAGGCTGTGGCCGGCACGGGACGGCGGTTGCCGACCTTGGTTGGATGTGACTGTAGGCGGTGCTGGCCCGACAGTGTCTGGCCGCGGCAGCATGGGTGCTGGTGGCCGTCCAAAGGCTGGATGTCTGGGTTTTGGGTGGTATGGCAGCGTGCACAGCTGTGCTCCGATGGGTGACGCAGGGCGGTGGCGGCGGTCTTCCTTCTCTCGGACTAAGCCAGCGGTGCGTGGGTTGGGCAAGTACCGGCTGTGGTGTCGAGGTTGCCGCACATGCGATGGTGGTGGCTTTTCTCTAGGGCTTGCGCTCGGGTGGGCCAGATTTGGGCCCGAGACGGGTAAGTGCGGTAGCTCCGGGAAGGTGAGATTGGCCTCGGCTCGTTGTGGTGGTTGGTGGTGGTGGTCGGGACATTGCTCTTCTATCGAGCAGATCGGCGTTGTCTGCCTCGGGCATGGCATCGTGGGAGATTGCTCGGCGGCGGGCGGCGGTAGTCACGGGATTGCGTCTCCCCCGGTCCATCGGGACTGGCTGGGAACGCAGGTGTGGATGCCTCCTACCATGGAGGCGTCAGCCCGGGTTCCCTAATTGATGTCGGGAAAAGAGTGAAAGGAGACGCCTTTTACTCTTCCTTTCGAGGTTGAGGCACTGCGATGTGGATGGTGGTGGTGTCTGGGAAATGGATGTCGGGCGGCGGCTCCGGATGGTGGTCCGCATTGTGGGCTCTCTGGCGGCCACCATGGCGATGGTGGTGGCTTTCCCTCTTGGTCGTGTGGGCGGTGGGTGGCTTGGGTGCGCGCTTTGTGTTTGGCAGTGGTGCACCACGATCCGGACCTGGGGATCTGGTCTCGTTACGCTTGTCTTGAAGACCTCGTAGAGGCACGGGAAAGCTGCAAAGCGAAAGCTCCGCGCCGCTCTATTCTTGAAGACGTCGTCGTGGTGCTTCTCTCCTAGGGCTCCGGGTGAAGGCCCTTGTCCGTCACGACTCGGCAGTTGCGACGCTCAGCGCCGTTCTCCCTCTTGAGGGCGTTGTCGTGAGCGTAGGTGTTATAGGACGTAGGATGGCGTTGTACTCGATCTTCCTGGATTCTCTTTCGGTAGCGTAGTCGCTTGTGTCCTGCGTGATCCGGTATCCTGGGATCGGCATTGTATGAGGGCCACTTCACCATCTAGTATTGTTTGGTCATGTACTTGTTTGGTTGTTGCTTTATATATAAAGCGAGGCGAAAGAAAAAGGGTTCAAGGATGTTTATCTTTTCACCAGTATTCCTAGTAGATATAGATAGGAATATGATATATGTTTACATAGCTCTTATTTATGTCGCCGAGCTGATAATGAATTTGTTTCTCAAGGTGAAGGAATGGCTACTGGAGCTCTCGTAGAGTTTGTCGCATCACATCAATGCGGTCGACAATGCTTCTATATTATCTGGAAAAAAAACCCTATTGTGCCTTTATCTAGCCAACTTTACAATGCAGCAAGATGTTTTTGAATACCTAATCCTTCAGGGATTTTCAGCTTCCCCAAGTATTATTTCAAGTCAGATTTCGTCATACCTTGATTGGTTTGTAACTTTGTATGGTTGTGCTTGGCAGCTCTTCTCTTTAGCCACGTGTTTCAGGCCCAAGTATATATCACCTAAACTTATATTTCTGTTTATTCTTGTTCTTGGATGAGGTTTAAACATCATGTTGCCATTGTCAAATCTAATGTGTTCAGGATCCACCAGTGCTTCTGTTTTCCTTGAGATTGACAGTAGGAGGTAGTGTGGACCTGACGGAAAATTCCGTTTGGTCCGATTTAACAGATTTGCTAAGAAATTGCTCTAATCTTTTTGGCATGTGGGCTGGCAAAGTCAGCATGTTTATTTTGAATAAACACAAAGCATGGCCTGAACGTGGTTTGCATATATGCATCCGTTTGACCATACATGGCGATGTCACATAATCTTTCCTATACAAAAGAAGTGGTGCAAGTCATTTCGATTGTTTACACGACTGGAGTTTATGCGGTAGAAATTGGAGCGGCTGCTGAGACTGAGGTTGCTGCTGCTTCTCCAATACTTGCACTGTAATGGTTCACACATAGCTATCAGTACAGCACACTCTTGACTGAAATTCCGTTTGCATTCTCATTTCCAGGTCATTTCAGGACACATTCATAAATCCCAAGAACGCGGCATCAGGAACACAGCTGTCCCTGCTATAAGCATTCATTCATTTCCTCAAACCAGAGAGCTTTTCCCCAGACCATACGTGATACGTACGACACGGCACTCTTGAGCTTATGTTTAAATTAGAAGTACCAGTGAGACCGTGACATGCTGAGGTACTTTGAAGACCATCTTGATCAAGCTTGCGTCTGTTCTCTGGATGTCCTCAAAGTTTAGGAATTCATGAAATCAGGCTAGCTATCTCAGGAACAAGGGCAAGCATGCATGTTTTAGACATGAAAGAAAGAACAAAGCTTGTCTATTCCAGTTCATTCAATGGAACTCTTAACTTGCTCGTGTGTCAATGCAATGCTCACTGCTTAGTAATTCAAAAATAAACCATGGTGGTTTTCCCTGCTGCTTCCAGGCCTCCAGCTGCACCGTCGACGGGTGAAGGAGGCCTCCAGCTGCTTCCAGGCAGCTACCAACCGCTGTCAGCTTCAGCTTGCCCCCAACCACCAGGTTACCTCTAAACTGTTGCTGACTCCAAATTCCAGATTAGGAATGCCACGACAAATCATAACAACAGATTAGGAATGAACAAATTAAGATGTGCAACCTAACAATTTCCTGAAAGGCAGAAAAGTGTGCAGTTAGGATTTAGGGCTACATCAGCTTAAAGAATTTGTTAGGCAGAAAAATTGATCAAACAACACGTTATGCACATGCATAGATTTCCATTCTTTTTCTTTGGAAGACGTACAGCAAACAAGCAAGTTTGTTCCTATCAAACAGTCATGGCTATTGGCATGTTAGGCCGATGCTGACCGTTGAATGAATCAACATACTGATGCAGTCCCTATCTACAATCCCCTACCGCTCTTTCACCCTGTTAGCCATCACAGGAACCCTATTGCAAGTTTCCAACTCAGACTCTGTTTCAAGTTAACGTGTGCAAGCAAAATATCATAATAAAAATGGCAGTGGTGAGTACCTCTTCGGCTCTCCGGCTCCTGCCTCTCCTCCTCGTACTCCTACTCGCTGCAACCAGCGAGGCCACCACATTCAAAATCATCAACCAATGCTCCTACACCGTGTGGCCAGCCGCTCTGCCGGGAGGTGGCGTGAAGCTCGATCCAGGGGAGACGTGGACGCTGAACGTGCCCGCTGGTACCTCAGCAGGGCGCATCTGGGCGCGCACAAGCTGCTCACTCCTTGACGAAGGCGGGTCATGCCAAACTGGCGACTGCAGCGGCTTGCTCGCCTGTACGGTTAGTGGTCGATCCCCAAACACGCTGGGCGAGTTCAGGCTTGGCCAAGACCAAAGTGATGATGATTTTTTCGACATCTCGCTCACTGATGGCTTCAACGTGCCCATGGACTTCCTGCCGGTGCCGGTTCAGGGAAGGTCAGGGTGCAGCAAGGGGCCGCGTTGTGCAGCCAACATCACATCGCAGTGCCCAAGAGAGCTGAAGGCTCCAGGAGGGTGTAAAAATCCATGTATTAGGAGCGCAGAAAGCAATTGCAGTTACACAATTAACTCGGTCTTCTTTAAGCGGTTGTGCCCAGATGCCTACAGCAATCCCAATGATTTTTCCACTTTCACTTGCCCGACGGGCAGAGACTACCAAGTCATCTTCTGTCCCCTGATTAATCAAGCAATATCGCCTACAGCTGAAAGCCCCATGCCTGCGCCCCCGGCCGATGTAACACCTCTGACCCCAACAAGCATGAAACTGAAAGCTGCCTCTGTAAGAAGAGTTGTTACAGTTCTAGCTCCTGTAGGCAGCTTCATTTTGTTCACCATCGTGTTCCTCATCACCTTCTTTACATGTAAAAGAAGAACACAAAGACAGAATGAGATGGAAGAAGAGGAAGATTTTGGTGAGCTACAAGGAACACCAATGAGGTTCACATTTCAACAGCTAAAAGCAGCAACCGAGCAATTCGCAGACAAGCTCGGGGAAGGAGGATTTGGGTCTGTTTTCAAGGGACAATTTGGTGATGAAAGGATTGCAGTAAAACGTTTGGATCAAACTGGTCAGGGCAAAAGAGAATTTTCGGCAGAGGTTCAAACAATTGGCAGCATTCATCATATTAACCTGGTGAGATTGATTGGTTTCTGTGCAGAGAAATCCCACAGGCTCTTGGTATATGAGTACATGCCCAAAGGATCCTTGGACAGATGGATCTATTGTCGACATAACAATGATGCTCCTCCTCTAGATTGGAGCACACGGTGCAAGATTATCACTCATATAGCTAAGGGCCTCTCATATCTTCACGAGGAGTGCACAAAACGAATTGCTCATTTGGATGTCAAACCACAAAACATCCTCTTAGATGACAACTTCGATGCTAAACTTTCTGATTTTGGACTATGCAAGCTCATTGACAGGGATATGAGCCAAGTAGTTACCAGAATGAGAGGCACGCCTGGGTATTTAGCTCCTGAATGGTTGACATCACAGATCACGGAAAAGGCAGATGTCTATAGCTTTGGCGTTGTGGTCATGGAAATCATGAGTGGAAGAAAGAACCTTGACACTTCACGGTCAGAGGAGAGCATTCATCTCATTACCCTATTGGAGGAAAAGGTGAAGAGTGATCGGTTGGTAGATTTGATTGACAATAACAGCACCGACATGCAAGCACACAAGCAAGATGTAATTCAGATGATGATGCTTGCAATGTGGTGCCTGCAGATTGATTGCAAACGAAGGCCTAAAATGTCCGAGGTAGTAAAAGTATTGGAAGGTGCGATGAATATAGACATCAGCATAGATCATAACTTTGTTGTGAATCCAGCAAATTTTGGTAGTGCTGCAAATGTGAGCTCTTCAGCTCCACCTCTAGCTTCAGATGTATCAGGCCCCAGGTGAAACAAGACAATCCTGAGAAGGTAGCCAATTAGATTGTGAGTAGGGGATTCTCTCAAAGCTATGATCTGCTGTATTTTCTCAAATTATTACAATCAGATGAACTTATTTGTATTCCTTTGTTCAGGTTTTCCTTGTAACACAAACCTTCTTTGAGCTATCATGGTTGAAATTAATACTAACAAGTTTTAAACTTCTAGTAGCTCCAATAAAGCAGATAAATGCAAGTGAAAGCAAATTGGCAATCTGAGGGACTAACTAATTAGTTACTACAAGTGCCTTTATCTTCTGCAGCATTTCCACTGGCGTTTAATGACACTAGGTACGGCTTGATCCTCAAAATGAGAAAAGATGGCTCAGACCTATTGTAAGCCGTTTTGAGAAAACTGTAAAATGCTACATATTGATATTTTTTTTGCCCTTTTTTAACACTCCGGATAACCTAAAGTTTGATAATTGATGAGATATTTATTTGTTCTTGTTTCCATTGACTGAGAGGATTTTGCTACATGTTCAATCCAAAGATTTCAGATTTTTAGCTAAATTGTGAATAGGAAGAGGAACTCCGTTTGAGACTTGGCTTGCAAATCTAAGAAATTAACTGTAAATTACCTAGATTTGTCCAGTAACTGCACCCATATATCATTTTCATCAATTCAGTGCCACACAGATCCTGGATCTTGATCCATATTTCCTGGGTTCCCTCCATAAGGTTCTTCTGACCCTAACACTATCCCAGCCCTGTAATTGTATTCGCCATATGAGGGAGGCACTTCAAGGACCTGATCAATGGTGAAGTCAATGTTGTTGCTTTAGTGCTCCAGAGATATTAAGGTGCCTAGATCACATTCTTTAGATATCGACCAGACAATCCAAGATAGCAAGGCTCTGGCCATCCTTCTCTGTTGCACAGGAAGGATACGTCCAGGTCTTGAGAAGATTCCAAGCAACTTCTGAGCCTCTACAACAGGTGAATAACTCAATTTCATTGTTATATCCAGTTTCTTCCAGTGGAAATCTGTTTCTAGTTATTGTACTTCAAATTAATACTAGAAAAAGGGGGCAGCCCCAGTGCATGTAGCTCCCGCTTGCGCAGGGTCCGACCACTTTGGGTCTATTGTACGCAGCCTTTCCCTACATTTCTGCAAGAGGCTGTTTCCAGGACTTGAACCCGTGACCTCATGGTCACAAGGCAGCAGCTTTACCACTGCGCCAAGGCTCCCCTTCTTAAAATTAATACTAGCATATTTAAAAATTTGTAGTTGAAATAATCCACTAGGTTTGGGAAGGCAGGAAGTTCCTTTACTGATCTCTAAGCTCTCTTTGTTGCTTCAGAGATCCTATGTAATATTCCAGTTTCATCTTTTGAGAAGAGGGCAAAAAATGGACTTTACACACACGTTTGCAATAGTAGAACTTCTGTTTCAGAAAAATGGCTTGTTTTGTGTGGACTGCTGAAATTCAGAGTTTTTAAAAAAAAAATCTGCATGATAAGATATTTGCTATATAATGGTGTCCAGAGGGCAGAGGCGGTAGTGATGTTCATTAAGTTCTTATGTCTAAAAGGATTGCTCGGTTTCCTCAAAAGATGGAAAATATGGCATTCAACTGTTCAACTGGTCGTGCCCAGAAACTTTTAAAGGCTATATAAATAGAAATTTGCTAAATGTAAAATGCTAAACAAAAGAAGCATTGTTTTTGTTCTGTTGGCAGCTAGATGGTTTTGCTATAATTTCAATCTAAATATTCACGGTTTTGGGTTTACAAAACTGTGTGCAAGGGATGAAAGCATGATAACAATCACATTTGTTTTTTTTTTGGCGGGGAATCGTCACAATCACACTGACTGCAGCTACAGGAACAGTGCATTGCCTCACCAGAACCAAAATATTTTTCTGAACAGTGCGCTACCTCACCAGAATCAATGTCAGATGTTAATGGCAGGGCATATGATGGCCCATTGTTTGAGAGGCAAAATGAGCTTTGTGAGAAAATGATAACTGGGCAACAACTGGAATCGGTGAGGAAATTTGCCAAGTCTAACAATGACTCGTAGGCAATCTGTTATGTTTCTGGGCCAGCCAATGAACCCAAGCCATGAAAATGTCAAACCACACTGGTACTCGGTTACTCTTGGACTGTTAATTTACACATATTCACGTCACTACATACTTGTGCTACTGACCATAATCCTATTTGGTTTTCTAATCATAGTATAATTTGCAATAGAGGAGTGAATTGCAGAAAACAATGACAATGATGGCTAGGGTTGCAGAAACCGCACTTCTATGGTTTTGTGCCAAAAACCACTAATTCTGAGCCTAATTTTTTGCAAAAAGCACTAGTCGGCAGGTTAGGCCGTTTCGAACATGATTATGACATATGGGTCCCGCGAGACAGGGTGATGTGGCATGACATAACAGATCACAAATAGATAGAATAGCATTGACTAAAGTGTAAAAAGTCCCAAGAGGATATGGTCATTTAAAAAAAAGGTCATCCACGACAGAGGGCCAGCAGCAGCAGCGACCTCCGCAGGCGGCGTGCTCGAACTCGCCGGCGTGCGGGTCGAGGCCACCGGGGCAGCCGGAAACGGCGCCTTCGGTCGCCGCAGAGTCAGCCACCGCTGTCGCCGCGCTCCCTGGCTCTACCCTCGAACTCTAACCGTGCTCATCGGGGCTGGAGGAGGCAGAAAAATGCCACGACAAGTGTGCAGTTAGGGTTTAGGTCTACATCAGCTTAAAGAATTTGTTAGGCAGAAAAAATTATCAAACAACACGTTATGCACATGCGTAGATTCCCATTCTTTTTCTTTGGAAGACGTACAGCTACAATTCGAAAGGGACTAAACAAGCAAACAAGCAAGTCTGGTCCTATCAAACAGTCATGGCTATAGACATGCTATGCTGTTTTTATGCTGACCGTTGAATGATTCAACACAATGATGCAGTCCCTATCTACAAACCCCTACCACTCTTCCACCCTGTTAGCCATCCCAGGAACCCTATTGTAAGTTTCCAACTCAGACTCTGTTTCAAGTTAACACGTGCAAGCAAAAAATCATAACAAAAATGGCAGTGGCGAGTACCTCTTCATCTCTCCGCCTCCTGCCTCTCCTCCTCGTACTCCTACTCGCTGCCACCAGCGAGGCCACCACATTCAAAATCATCAACCAATGCTCCTACACTGTGTGGCCAGCCGCTCTTCCGGGAGGTGGCGTGAAGCTCGATCCGGGGGAGACGTGGGCACTGGACGTGCCCGCTGATACCTCAGCAGGGCGCATCTGGGCGCGCACAGGCTGCTCACTCCTTGGCGAAGGCGGGTCATGCCAAACTGGCGACTGCAGCGGCTTGCTCGCCTGTACGGTCAGTGGTCGATCGCCCAACACGCTGGGCGAGTTCAGGCTTGGCCAAGGCGAAAGTGATGATGATTTCTTCGACATCTCGCTCATTGATGGCTTCAACGTGCCCATGGACTTCCTGCCGGTGCCGGTTCAGGGAAGGTCAGGGTGCAACAAGGGGCCAAGGTGCGCAGCCAACATCACATCGCAGTGCCCAAGAGAGCTAAAGGCTCCGGGAGGGTGTAACAGTGCATGTATTAGGAGCACAGAAAGCAATTGCAGTTACACAAATTACTCAGCCTTCTTTAAGTATATGTGCCAGATGCCTACAGCAGGCCTGATGATAATTCCACTTACGCTTGCCCGTCGGGCACAGAGTACCAGGTCATCTTCTGTCCCCTGATTAATCAAACACTATCACCTACAGCTGAAAGTCCCCTGCCTGCACCCCCGGCCGAGGTAACACCTCCGACCCCAAGTACTCTGCCTACAGCTATTGGGCCAACAAGCATGAAACCGAAATCCCCCTCTGGAAGAAGAGTTGTTGCAATTCTAGCTCCTGTAGGCGGCTTCATTTTGCTCACCATCTTGTTCCTCGTCGCCTTCTTTATATGTAAACGAAGAACACAACAACAGCATGAGATGGAAGAAGAGGAAGAGTTTGGGGAGCTACAAGGAACACCAATGAGGTTCACATTTCAACAGCTAAGAGCAGCAACCAAGCAATTCGCAGACAAGCTCGGGGAAGGAGGATTTGGGTCTGTTTTCAAGGGACAATTTGGTGATCAAAGGATTGCAGTGAAACGTTTGGATCGAACTGGTCAGGGCAAAAGTGAATTTTCGGCAGAGGTTCAGACAATTGGCAGCATTCATCATATTCATCTGGTGAGATTGATTGGTTTCTGTGCAGAGAAATCCCACAGGCTCTTGGTATATGAGTACATGCCCAAAGGATCCTTGGACAGATGGATCTATTGTCGACATGACAATGATGCCCCTCTTTTAGATTGGAGCACGCGGTGCAAAATTATAACTCACATAGCTAAGGGCCTCTCTTATCTTCATGAGGAGTGCACAAAAAGAATTGCTCATTTGGATGTCAAACCACAAAATATTCTCTTGGATGACAACTTCGATGCTAAACTTTCTGATTTTGGGCTATGCAAGCTCATCGACAGGGATATGAGCCAAGTGGTTACCAGAATGAGAGGCACACCTGGATATTTAGCTCCAGAATGGTTGACATCACAGATCACGGAAAAGGCGGATATCTACAGCTTTGGCATCGTGGTGATGGAAATCATCAGTGGAAGAAAGAACCTCGACACTTCCCGGTCAGAAGAGAGCGTCCATCTCATCACCCTATTGGAGGAAAAGGTGAAGAATGATCAGTTGGTAGATTTGATTGACAATAACAGTAACGACATGCAAGCACACAAGCAAGATGTAATTCAGATGATGATGCTTGCAATGTGGTGCTTGCAGATTGATCGCAAAAAAAGGCCTAAAATGTCGGAGGTGGTAAGAGTATTGGAAGGTACCATGAAAGCAGACCTCAACATAGAACATGAGTTTGTTGTAACAACTCCTGCAAATTTTAGTAGCACAGGAAATGTGAGCTCTTCAGCTCCACCTCTAGCCTCAGATGTATCAGGCCCCAGGTGAAACGAGACAATTCTGACCTGCATAATAAGTGAGTAGTAGATACTCATATGTAAAATAATAAGTCCATGGTCTCTTGTATCTTCTTAAATTATTACAATTCTTGAGTTACGCTAACCTGCATAATATCTCAGTATTGCAAACCTTCTTCTGTCCACAAGAGATGAACTCTTTTTTATTCCTTGTGACCACATATCATTTTCATCAATTAAAGTCACAGTCCGGGGAAAGGGAGCCTTGGCGCAGTGGTAAAGCTGCTGCCTTGTGACCACGAGGTCACGGGTTCAAGTCCTGGAAACAGCCTCTTACTGAAATGTAGGGAAAGGCTGCGTACTATAGACCCAAAGTGGTCGGACCCTTCCCGGACCTGCATGGCTGGAGCTACATGCACCAGCTCCCCCCCCCCACACACACACACATGAGGTTCTTCTAAACCTAACACTATCCCAGCCCCAGAACAGTATCACCAGCGAGGGAGGCAATTCAAGGACCTGATCAACAATGAAGTCAATGTTGCTGCTTCAGTACTCCACAGATATTAAGATGCCTAGTTTGCATTCTTTACATATTGGCCAGACAACCAAAGATAACAAGGCTCTGGCCATCCTTCTCTGTTGCACGGGAACCACAGAACCATCATGGTGAGTAAGATATTTTTGTTAGTAAAGACGTCCTGGTCTTGAGCAGATTCCAAGCAGCTTCTGAGCCTCTACAACAGATGAATAAGTCCACCTTATTTTTTTGTCCAGTTTCTCCCATTGCAAATCTGTTTCTAGTTATTGAACTTGAAATTAGTAGCATGTTTAAAATTTTCACATGTGAAGAGAAAGCTGATAAATGCACTGTATGAAAGCAAATTGGGATTTCGAGAGACTAATAAACACCAAATGTTTAGTATCAACAAGTGCTTATTGTACTCACAATAATCCAGTAAGTTTGGAAAGGCAGGAAGTTCCTTTATGGTCCCCAAGCTCTCTTTGTTGCTTCACAGTTCCTATGTGATAGTACTTGAGTTTTATATGGAGTGGACATCATGTAGATCTGACAAAATTTCTTCTTGTGCGAAGAGGGTTACAAATGAACTTTACACACTTCTGTAATAGTAGAACTTCTGTTTCAGATAAATGACTCGTTTTGTGGGGACTGCTGAAATTCAGAGTTTTTTAAGGAAAAAAAAAACTGCACAATGAGAGATTTGCTATACAATAGTCACCAGAGGGCAGAGGAGTTAGTGATGTGCATCAAGTTCTTATGTCTAAAAAGATGGCTCGGCTTCCTCAAAAGATGGAAAATATGGCTTTCAACTGTTTAACTTGTCATACTCAGGAAATATTTAAATGGACAATATCTTTCAGGTCAGATGTCTACGGCTGTCGCATGGTTCTGTTGGAAATGCTGAGTAGGAGGAGGAGGAGGAGGTCGAATGACGGTCCATGGTTTGATAGCCAAGATAAGCTTCATGACAAAATAATCACGGGGCAAGAACTGGAATCGGTAAGGAAAGTTGTCAACTATAATGATGTCTCATAACAATTGGTTTTTTCTCTGCACCACCCGCCAACTGATGAACCCAGGCCATGAAAATGTCCAACTATACCAAGACATACAGAGATCACTACGTCACTACATCAGGATGACATATAAACATCACTACATCAGCTATGCCATGCTTAATCCCATTTGGTTTTCGGCTCACCATATAATGCAATGCCGTTGCACCAAATCATCGCGTAAATTGCAATACAGAGGTTATATTGACCTGCCTGACGTTCGTGTGGTTCATCCCAGACCTTATCCTTGACCTGCCATGCTTGTCCCTACTGAAGAACCCATGCGTGACTGTTTCATCGTCGAATTGCTGGCCGAGCGAGTAATTGATAAGGGAGTTGGTTAGTTACCTCCACCGATGAGGATTGAGGGGGGGTCAAGCCCAAGACGGCAACGCGGTTCCCCTCGCTGGAGGCCAGCGATTAGGGGCGGCGCGGCTGCTGATGGGGCGTAGTGGAAAGATGTGGTACTGGGCGCGAGGAATGGCGGCAGCAATGCCCTGCGGCCGGACGGCCCAGCTCACCGGCGACTTCGCCGCGGATGGGGCGCCGCCAGCAACGCCAACGGCTGGAGGAGAAAGGTGTCTTTTTTAGACAAGATTTTTTTTTTCAGGGGTAAGGAGGAAGGGTATGAGCAGGCCCCTGCCTCATGCGGGCGTAGAAGGCCCAGCCTATGCAGCCCACGGAATGTTGAACATTTTTTTGTAGCGCTTCAGCTCTGTTTCTAATAAAATTACAAGTGGTTAAAAAAAACTCTGTTTCTATTTATCCCTCAAAGAAAATTAGCACTAAAAAAAGCTTTGTTTCTATTTCAGGTAGTTTTCCATCTTTTTTTATTTTGATCGGTTTATTCAAATTTTAAAATGTCCACTAGTTAAAAAATATTTTTGACTTGAAAAAATCTTCATAAACCTTTGTAAATGAATTCAAAATGTTCATAAATTTTACTAGCAATCAGACATGGACATGGAAGTTGGAGCTCTGCTTTCTTAAAATAGTTAATATAGATAGTTTCTTTCGAGTGCAGCATTTCGGTGGCCAAGCTCATCTGCACCCCGTCAGAATTAAAAAAAATCTTTTTTTTGCATGGTAGAAAATTTATTAGGTGATGTTCACTCCAATTTTAAGGTTATTTGGACATCTGAGTAGCTCCCGGCAAAAAAAAGACAAACTGGGTCAGAATAATGCATGAACAGTAAACTTTTTTACAGACCTCGAATTTGCCTTTTTTGCCGAGAGCTGCTCAGATGTCCAAATGATTTAAAAATTGGAGCACGCCTCACGCATCAAATTATCTACTATGCAAAAAAATATGGGTTTTTAAAAATTTTCTATTATTTGTTTTGATTTTTTTCTTCAGCGCAGGTGGAGATGAGTCTAGGCTCGGAAGTGGATTATGGGTTTCTTTCTCTTTTTTGCGGGAAAACATCCGATCTATTCACCTTCAATCATGGAAGTACAGCGAACACCAGAAATAATAAAAATTTACATCCAGATCCGTAGACCACGTAGAAACGATTACAAGTGCTGGAGTCGGGCAAAACGACTACATTGTCGCCGTTATCACCCCTCCCTCAATGGAGCCCGAAAAAAATTGCTGTAGTAGACAGTCGGGAAGTCATCATGCTAAGGCCCCATAGGACCATCGCACCAGAACAACAACCGCCGCCAATGAAGAGCACCGTAGATCAGAGTGATCCAACCTCAAAACACACGAATGTAGACGAACGACGAACAGATCCGAGCGAATCGACCAAAGATAGATCCGCCGGAGACACACCTCCATGCGTCCACCGACGATGTTAGATGCACCACCGGGACAGGGGATAGGCGGGGAGGACCTTATTCCGTCTTCAAGGAGCCGCCGACGTCTCGCCTTTCTGAGTAGGACACAAACCCTAACAAATCTCGAAGACACATCTAAAAACGGAGCACTCCCACCGGTAAAGGCTGGGACCCACCACGCCCCATGGCCCTAAGACCATCGGAGACGAGGTGGACCAACGACAGCACCGGCGGGAGGTAGGGAACCCTAATTTTTTGGGAAGGAGGCGGACAGAAGGTATGCCGTGTTTTTCTACATCGGTTTCTTTCTTCCTCCTCTGTTTTTTCTGTTTAGTTGTGTATTATGGGATCAAGAAAACATTCTTTTCTAAAGCAAACAACCGTGGTTTTCAAATTGGTGTGTCATGTACATATTAATTGGAACTGAATTACTGGTTGCATTTACCATCATAAAAAAGAGAGAATGTAATCATGGTTTGAAATAACACTATGTTCAGGGAAATTAGCACTAGTTCATTTTTTCAGTTATACATAAATGACGGATCACTTGGAACTGAAGGAAGAGTAATTGTATGTCATGGTAATAGTTTGGTTGATGCAGTTCACATTGTGGTATCATCGTAGATGCATGGTCACATATTAATTAGGACGAGATGAAATGATCTAGCACCAATCTGTTAGTTAGGACTCAGGAGTATTTTTTTTTCGATAATCGTGAGGACTCAGGAGTAGTCTTTATCTTTACCTAATAATAAAATAATAAAGAGAATTGGATTTCTGTCGTACGTTATCGCCTTTTTTACAGAAAAGCCCCTCTATTTCGGAGAATTCAACCCCCAATCCCTGTTTAAGTGAATCTGATGAAACCGTTTTCACAAAAAACACCCTGCATCTGCCGGCGTCCGCCGCCCGCCCGCACACAGCACCTCCACGCACGGGCTCGCGCTCAAGCCTCCACGCGCCGGCCGGCCACCGGAGCGCCGCAGCTATACCAAACACCCTCTCAATCTACAACGTACTTTCCAAATCAAACAATGGAGTGCCCGGCACGGATTTGAGTTGTCTACAGCATGGAGGATGAGAGAGTTGACAGAGAGAGAACCGAGGTTGCTTGAAGACCTGCGGCAGGAGTGGAGCCAGCTGCGTGGCCACGTCTGGACGAACGGGCGCTCCTCCCGAGCGACCTCCTCCTCCCAACAGCAGCACAGACAAGGGGCGGCAAATCTGGCTGCTCCGGCGTGCATCCAGCGACAGGGCGGACATATCGAGGCGGAGGAGCCTGAGGCCGACGGAGAGGCGGCCGGTCGGAGGCGGGCAGAGCTCCAAGGCGGCGGGGCGGCGAATCCGGCTGCTCCAACGTGGATCCAACGACGGGGTGGACAAATCGAGGCGGAGGAGCCCGAGGCTGACGGAGGGGTGGCCGGTCGGAGGCGGGCAGAGCTCCAAGGCCACGGGGGTGCGGGATTGTTCGGATCGCCATGAAGGAGCACGAGGCCAACAGAGAGGTGGCCGGCCCGTCGGCGGGGCGAACGCCTCCAAGGACCAAGGTGGCCGTAGTGTCGCGGGTTGTTCCTTCGCGACTCTCTTCCTGGACAAAACAAAGATTATAGAGAGGGAAGAAGGATAAGGGAAAAGCCCAGAGAGGAGGAGAGGGGCGGCGGCAGCTGGGCTGGCTTGTGGCACAGAGGAGCTCCTCTCTAGGTGCGGTTGGAGGACGCAGAGGAGGCCGGATGCTGGAGTCGGAACAAGGGGAAAATCTGCGAAGGGGAAAAAACTGGGACAGAAACAAGTGGGGTTGCGTCCTCAAAAGATAAGGCTGCCCGACGAGCCTAGCGATCCCTATTCCACCGCTTCGATCTAGAGCATTCTAAAAATATACATACGCCATCGGCAACTGGGCACAATTGGCTACAAAATCAATCAAGCTGCTTTTTAGACTAGCTTTGAACGTGTAGTTTATTTTTTACGGGAAGAACGTGTATAGCTTCTTCGGGAAAGAAAGTGTATAGCTTATGGGATAGGATGAGTATATGATAGTCCCTCCGTTCCTAAATACAAGTCTTTTTTTACAGATTTCAACGAAGACTACGCACAGATGCATATAGACATATTTTAGTGTAGATTTACTCATTTTGCTCCTTATATGGTTAGCATTGAAATCTTTAAAAAGACTTATATTTAGAAACAAAGGGAGTATAAAGTTGTAAAATCAACGGCACTTCCAAACCAATACACCCTTTTTATTAAATCAAAGGATGAAGATTAAAACTTACCTCTTCGATTACGAGGGCATGATTGCCAAATAAAAGTAACCAATTAATCACATGTGTGCGCCCCTTTGATTACAAGGGCAACGAGTGGTAGCGGAAGGCGGCGGAAGGCACATGACAACAAACGCGATGGGAATGGCACACAACAGCGCACGACTCAGCATGGCTGGACAAGGGCATCAGTGCCTGTAGTGTGTAGTAGGGTGTCGGCGATTTGTGAGCGTTACGCAGCTGATGTGGGGGGCAATGGAGGCTTGATCAAAGACAGCGCGTGTGCTTGGCTGTCAGTTGTGCTGGCATGATGGCACGTGTGGTTGCATGGCGATGAGTGGCGCCAACAACGAGGTTGGCAGCGGCGGTGCAAGATGCGAGACACAACTCCAGCATATAGAACACCACCGATGCAAGCAAATAGGAAATTATCACAAGGATGGATGTAGGAGTGTATAGGTATATGTACGCTTTGACAAAGGTCCATATTGCTCTTTTATATGCTTTTGAGGGGGGTTGTTGCCTTTCCTCTCTCTCTTCATCTCTTTCTTTGGAACGGTGCACATAAGAGTGACAATGTACGGTCGTGCGGATGACATTGATTGGCACTGAATCTGCACATGTGCAGTAGGGCGGCGGCTCGCGTTGAGCAGGCCGGCGGCACCTTGGCCCCCTCTATTTTTCTCGTTGGCTACCGGCTTTACCAACGAGGCGACGTGGATTTATTGTTTTTATATGATGACATGTGGTTGCCTTCGTACGATACACCTTCACATGACACGGGTCCATTGATTACATGTCTCGCTACCTTAGGTTAATCATATATGTCTTGTGCTTCCCTCCCTAAAAGTCCCACTTTGCTCGACCCGCTAGCTTCTGACATGATGGATAGCATGTTAAACTTTTTCTCCCGGTGCAACGCACGGGCACATTTACTAGTACTACTAATCTCTGTAGCCAGTTGAAAGTTATGTCTCGAAATGCTCCTTAGCTAGCTGCGCTGCAACAAAGAGAGAAATGTGTGACGAAGCTGAAGAAAAAATTTGGTGCGCATTGCGCAGATGCAGCCGTCGGGTGAACAGAACGGGGGCCCAACACCACCACTAAGCCCGAGTGCTACAACCACGGGTAGGGTGAACTCACTGTGTGGTGTGGCTAGCTAGGTCTTGCCGCCGCCGCCGCAGCCCCCAAACCCACGCGAGTGAGGAGGCCGTCAGAATGACCCGCCGTCATCCCCAGGTTCTGGCGAGCCAGGAGGAAGCCGGAATGGCTCGCCCCAGCCCCCGCCCCCGTTCCCAGATCCGCGCGGCTGGCGAGGGCGCTGGAGTGGTCTGCCTCCCGGCGGCGCTGGCCTCGCCGGTCGAAGACAACGACCTCCTGAGGGAGATCCTCCTCCGTCTTCCGCGGCAGCCCTCCTCGCTCCTCCGGGCCTCCGCCGTCTGCAAGCAGTGGCGATGCGCCGCCACCGACCCCAAGTTCCTCCATCGCTTCCGCCTCCACCACCGAAAGCCGCCCCTCCTCGGTGTCTTCCAACAGCGCACCTCTGATGATATCGTCTTCACACCCATCCTGGACCATCCCGACCGCATCCCTCCTCAGCGCTTCGACCTCAACCTCGGTGACTCCGGCAGCCGCACGGAGTTGCAATTCTTACTGCTGCTTGATTGCCGTCACGGTCGCGTCCTTCTCACGAACGAGCCACCGCAAGACCACGTCATCGTGTGCGACCCCATCATCGGTGAGCAGCGCCGTGTGCAGGTTCCGCCCGAGTTCAAAGTATGCTATGATGTCAACTGGACTGTGCTCTGCGCTGCCAGCAACCATGACCATGTGCACGGCAGCTGCCACTCGAGCCCCTTCAAGGTGGTCTTGATCTCTCCACTGGGAGAGGATAACCGACTCGCCGCCTATGTTTACTCCTCCGAGACTGGCATATGGAGCAATATCATCTCAACAGCCGTGCCGTACGAGAATCATTATGTTGGTATCTCTGGGTTGCTTGTTGGTAATTCACTTTACTGGTTGCTGGATCCTATAAGCGATGGCATACTTGAGTTTGATTTGGATGAGCAAAGTCTAGCTGTGATCAGGGGGCCTCTTGTTACAAATGATTTCAGCCATGATAGGCCTTGGATCGTCCATGCTGAGGATGGAGCTCTTGGCTTCGCCATATTGTCTTACCATCACTTGCAATTGTGGCAAAGGAATACCAATTGTCATGGTGCTGCCACATGGGTGCTATGGAACACCATTGACATGCGTGCCATTCTTGGGCTCCCTCCCCAGATTGAAGTAATGAAGAAAGGTATATTGGGATGCGTTGAGGATGCTGATGAAATACTTCTATGGGTGGGCCGCAGCGTCTATATGGTTCAACTTAAGTCAATGCAGTCTAGGAAACTTTGTGAAATCAGTCATTTTACCTACTGTCATTCTTTCAAGAGTTTCTATCCTCCAGGTGATTGTTCATCAATTTAATCTTGTTGTGTTCTCTACATGGATGTTTGTATATCTTCATTGCTATTCTTAAGCATTCAATAATAACTTACACTTAGTTACCAGTTGTCCCTTTGTTAGACAGACCAACTTATAGTCTTAGTATATGTTATCATTCAAAATTTCAAATGTAGTTGTCTTCACTCTTGACTATTTGTTTGCTAGATAGACAAGCTTATAGCCTTTTTGTTTTTATCATTCAATGTAGTTGTCTTTATCCATAGAAGGTAACAGATCAAATATCAAGGAAGTAGTAATGTGGAATGGCTAACTTATTCGTCATGTTTGGATGCTCAGCTTGCTATATTCTTCTGTCCAATACTTTAATCTTACTAATTTTCTGAAGTCCATAAAGGAACTTCCCGTTCAAACCATATCTTCTCATATCCATTAGTCTTTTCCTTCAAACTTCATTAAATGTTTGCCTTATGCTTCCAGGCACAACAATTGCTGGTGGATGTGATGGAGCTGAAATGTTTCACGATACATAGGATGACGATCTGGTTTGATATTCTAATTTGCTGAAAAGGTGGGTAGGAAAATCTTCTGCATATAGTTTGTGAGATTCGAACCGTTTGATTTTCTCTTCGGAAAATATCTGGTGGTCATTATGAGTAGCATGCACCCTCAAACTACTTCAAATTAATGTCCTATAGTGATGGACACATGCTAATAACAAAGAGAATCAATTAAAATCTGCTGCATATAGTTTGTCCTATAGCTCGGCAACATGTTATTTGTCAGCTCAATTCTGAGGATGACTTACTGTTGCCTTCTCTCATCCATTTGTCAGCTCAATTCTGAGGATGACGTACAGCTACAATTCAAAAGGGACTAAACAAGCAAACAAGCAAGTCTGTTCCTATCAAACAGTCATGGCTATAGACATGCTATGCTGTTTTTATGCTGACCGTTGAATGATTCAACACAATGATGCAGTCCCTATCTACAAACCCCTACCACTCTTCCACCCTGTTAGCCATCACAAGGACCCTATTGTAAGTTTCCAACTAAGACTCCGATTCAAGTTAACGCGTGCAAGCAAAAAATCATAACAAAAATGGCAGTGGTGAGTACCTCTTCGGCTCTCGGGCTCCTGCCTCTCCTCCTCGTACTCCTACTTGCTGCCACCAGCAAGGCCACCACATTCAAAATCATCAACCAATGCTCCTACATCGTGTGGCCAGCCGCTCTGCCTGGAGGTGGTGTGGAGCTCGGTCCAGGGGAGACATGGGCGCTGAACGTGCCCGCTGGTACCTCAGCCGGGCGCATCTGGGCACGCACAGACTGCTCATTCCATGGCGAAGGCAACGGGTCGTGCCAAACTGGCGGCTGTGGTGGCTTGCTCGCCTGCAAGGGCTATGGTGAACCACCCAACACGATGGGCGAGTTCACGCTTGGCCAAGGCCAAACGAGTGACTTCTTCGACATCTCCCTCCTCGACGGCTTCAATGTGCCCATGGACTTCCTGCCGGTGTTGATTCAGGGAATGTTAGAGTGCGCCAAGGGACCGCGTTGCACAGCCGACATCACATATCAGTGCATAGACAAGCTGAAGGTGCCGGGGGGTTGTAACAGCCCGTGCACAGTGTTCAAGGAGGACAGGTACTGCTATACCGGGAGCGCGGCAAATAACTGCAGCACCACGGACTACTCGGACTTCTTTAAGAAGATGTGCCCAGATGCCTATAGGTACCCCAAGGATGATTCCACCAGCATTTTCAGTTGCCCACCGGGCATCAACTATCAGGTCATCTTTTGTCCCCTGACTAATCAAGCATTATCGCCTACACCTGAAAATCCCCTTCCTGCACCCACGACCGATGTAACACCTCCGACCCCAAGTACTCTGCCTGCAGCTATTGGACCAACAGCATGAAACCGAAATCCTCCTATGTAAGAAGAGTTGTTGCAATCCTAGCTCCCATAGGCGGCTTCATTTTGCTCACCATCTTGTTCCTCGTCACCTTTATATGTAAAAGGAGAACACAACAACAGCATGAGATGGAAGAAGAGGAAGAGTTTGGGGAGCTAAAAGGAACACCAATGAGGTTCACATTTCAACAGCTAAAAGCAGCAACTGAGAAGTTCAAAGACAAGCTCGGGGAAGGAGGATTTGGGTCTGTTTTCAAGGGACAATTTGCTGATGAAAGGATTGCGGTAAAACGTTTCACTACTAGGGAAAAGCCTATACACAGAATCTTACTAGTAGCGAGGGTTAAAAACCCGCTACTACTAAGTAGCAGTAGCGAGGGTTTTTAACCCTCGCTACTACTAAGCGGTCTCTACCGTGCCCCCCCGGACATGCCATAGTAGTAGCGCGGGTTTTTAAAACCTCGCTACTACTAAGTTTGATAGCAGTAGCGTTGGTTTTTAGCCCTCGCTACTACTAAGTGGTGCCATAGTAGTAGCGAGGGGGTAAAAAACCGCGCTACTACCAAAGGTCCCATTTTCAAACTCTAACACCCCCCTGGATCGCCTTTTCAGTTAAAAAAAATAAAAGAAAATGATGAAAATGTCAAAAAATAAAAGAAAATAAGTTTCCCATGTGATATGTGGTCTAGTTGTTGGGAAAATTTGCAAATATGAATTTCGACTTTATTTGCAAAATCTCTCGAGAATTTGTAAAAATGGGCATAACTTTTGCATACTAACTCAGATGAAAATGTTTTTTATATGAAAAATCATCTACTCGAAAAGTTACATCCGAATTTAACGGGGGGAACCCCGTTAAACATTTTTAAAATCCTCAAAAACCTAACAGAAAAAAGTTACCGGGCTTTTAAGATCTGGAGGCAAAAAAATTCAAAAAAAACAATTTTTTTAATTTTTGTTAAATCTGGTCAAACTATGGTCAAACTAATTATTCAAGAATATTAGTGTTACTAAATAATTATTTTAGTTTTTTGAATTTTGGTCAAATCTGGTCAAACTATGGTCAAATCTGGTCAAACTATGGTCAAACTGTGGTCAAACTAATTATTCAAGAAATATTAGTGTTACTAAATTTTTAGAACAATAGTTTCAAACTCAAACAGTGAAATGTGTGACTTCATGCTCAAGCTAAATTCCTGAGGTTAATAGGATTGACATCTTACTATTGTTAGGAAAACAACAAGTGCAGACTTGGAAACGAGGGAGAATAGAACCCGGAAGTTAAGCATGCTCAGGCTGAAGTAGTGAGAGGGTGGGTGACCGTTAGGAAAGTTAGATAATTTGGAATGATGAGGGGTGATTAGAGATTAAATTGAGCAGCGATGAGGGGTGATTAGAGATTTGAGGTTAAAATAATTTAGAAATTTGAAAATTAGTGAAAAAAATCGAATTTTTTTTCGAAAAAATTAAAAAAAAAATCACAAATTAGAGATTAGTAGTAGCGCGGGTTGGCACCCGCGCTACTGCTAAAGGACGTAGTAGTAGCGCGGGTCGCACCCACGCTACTGCTATACGTTAGCTGTAGCGCCTTATTAGTAGCGCCGATCCCCGCGCTACTAATAGGCCCAAAACCCGCGTTGCTGCTAGGCTTTTCCCTAGTAGTGTTTGGATCGATCTTGTCGGGGCAAAAGAGAATTTTCGGCTGAGGTTCAGACAATTGGCAGCATTCATCATATTAATCTGGTGAGATTGATTGGTTTCTGTGCAGAAAAATCCCACAGGCTCTTGGTATATGAGTACATGCCCAAAGGATCCTTGGACAGATGGATCTATTGTCGACATGATAATGATGCTTCTCCTCTGGATTGGAGCACGCGGTGCAAGATTATAACTCATATAGCTAAGGGCCTCTCTTATCTTCACGAGGAGTGCACAAAACGAATTGCTCATTTGGATGTCAAACCACAAAACATTCTCTTAGATGATGACTTCAATGCTAAACTTTCTGATTTTGAACTATGCAAACTCATAGACAGGGATATGAGCCAAGTTGTTACCAGAATGAGGGGCACACCTGGATATTTAGCTCCTGAATGGTTGACATCACAGATCACGGAAAAGGCCTATATCTACAGCTTCGGTGTCGTGGTCATGGAAATCATCAGTGGAAGAAAGAACCTCGACACTTCCCGGTTAGAAGAGAGCATCCATCTCATCACCCTATTGGAGTAAAACGTAAAGAGTGATCGATTGGTAGATTTGATTGACAATAACATCAACGACATGCAAGCACACAAGCAAGATGTCATTCAGATGATGATGCTTGCAATGTGGTGCTTGCAGATTGATTGCAAAAAAAGGCCTAAAATGTCTGAGGTGGTAAAAGTATTGGAAGGTGCCATGACTGCAGACCTCAACATAGAGCATAACTTTGTTGTAAGAACTCCAGCAAATTTTGGTAGCATGGGAAATGTGAGCTCTTCACCGCCACCTTTAGCCTCAGATGTATCAGGCCCTAGGTGAAACAGAGACAATTCTGACAAGGTAGGCAATTAGAATGTGCATGGGAGATTCTCTTATGTAAAACAAAATTCATTGTCTGTTGTATTTTCTTAAATTATTACAACTCTTGAGTTATGCTAACCTGCATAATATCTCAGTATTGCAAACATTCTTGGATCCACAACAGATGAACTCATTTGTGTACTTTGAGCTCAACCTGTAGCGCAAATCTGGTTTGAGCTATCATGGTTGAAATTAAAAATTACTAACATGTTGTAAAATTCTCATTGCTCCAATAAAGCAGAGATGTAAATGGGCAGTCCAAGGAACTAAATAATAAACACTGATCAGTTCGTATGTTAGTTACCGCAAGTGCCTTTATGTTCTGCAGCATGTCCACCTGGTTTTCATGACATTAGGTACAGTTTGATTTCCTTGAAAGGAGAAAAGGTGGCTCAAACCTATTGTAAGCCGTTACGAGAAATCTGTAAAATGTACATGCATTTATAAAATTTTGCTCTTCCTTAAACACCCCGGATATAACAAAAAAGTGTTGATAACTGATGAGATGTTATGCTTGCTTCCATTGACTGTGAGAGGATTTTACTACATTTTCAATACAAAGAATTCAGATTCTTAGCTTGCAAAGATGTGAGTAGGAGAAGGAACTCAGATCGAAATTTAGCTTGCAAAGTTCATAAACTAACTGTAAATTGCCTAGATTTGTCCAGTAGTTACACACACATATCATTTTCATCAATTAAGGTAACAGTGCCACACGGATCTTCGATCTTGATCCATATTTCCTGGGTTGCCCCCATAAGGTTCTTCTAAACCTAACACAATCCCAGCCATGTAACCATATTCACCAGCGAGGAGTAGGATATTAAGAAGCCTGGTGCCGGAACTTCAAGGACCTGATCAACGGTGAAGTCAGGATATTAAGAAGCCTGGTTTGCATTCTTTACATATTGGCCAGAGAACCCAAGACAACAGGGCTCTGGCCATCCTTCTCTGTTGCACGGGAACCGCAGAACCATCATGGTGAATAAGACATTTTCGTCAGTAAAGACGTCTTGGTCTTGAGCAGATTCCAAGCAGCTTCTGAGCCTCTACAACAGATGAATAAATCAAGTTTGTTGTTTCGTCCAGTTTCTCCCATTGCAAATCTGTTTCTAGTTATTGTACTTGAAATTAATAGCATGTTTAGTACCAACAAGTGCTTTTTGTACTAACAATAATCCACTAAGTTTGGAAAGGCAGGAAGTTCCTTTATTCGTCTCTAAGCTCTCTTTGTTGCTTCAGAGATCCTATGTAATACTCCAGTTTCATATGGAGTGGCCATCATTCAGATATAACAAAAAAATTCATCTTTTGAGAAGAGGGGGAAAAATGGACTTTACACGCACTTCTGCAATAGTAGAACTTCTGTTTCAGAAAAATGACCCGTTTTGTCGGGACTGCTGAAATTCAGAGTAATTTGAAAGAAAAGAATATCTATACAATGGAGACCAGAGAGCAGAGGAGGTGGTGATGTCCATTAAGTTCTTATGTCTAAACAGATTGCTTGGTTTCCTCAAAAGATGGAAACTATGGCATTCAACTGTTCAACTGGTCGTACTCAGAAACTTTTAGAGGCTATATAAATAGGAATTTGCTAAATGTAAAATGCTAAACAAAAGAAGCATTGTTTTTTTTTTTTTTTTTGTTGGCAGCTAGATGATTTTGCTATAATTTCAATCTAAATATTCAAGGTTTTGGGCTTACAAAACTGTGTGCAAGGGATGAAAGCATCATGACAATCACATTTCTTATTTTTTGTGGGGAATCATCACAATCACACTGACTGCAGCTACAGGATCAGTGCGCTGCCTCACCAGAACCAAAATATTTGTCTGAACTTTGGAAAAATATCCTACAAGTCAGACGTTAACGGCAGTACATATGATGGCCCATATGGTTTGATAGATAAAGTGAGCTTTGTGGGAAAATAATAACTGGGCAAGAACTGGAATCAGTGAGGAAATTTGCCAAGTCTAACAATGACTCGTAGGCAATCTGTTCTGTTTCTGGGCCAGGCGATGAACCCAAGCCGTGAAAATGTCCAACTACTCTGTTACTCTTGGAGTGTTAATCAGCAAGACATATACAGTGTATCACTATATCAGTTATGCTGCTGACCATAATCCCATTTAGTTTTATACTGACCATAATCCCATCTGGTTTTCTACTGACCATATAATGCAATGCCGTTGCACCAAATCATTGAATAATTTGCAGTAGAGAGAAAATGAACCGCCTGGTGTTCGTGTGGTTCATCCCCGTCCTTATCCTTGACCCGTCATGCTTCTCCCTACTGAAGAACCGATGCGTGAGGGTTTCATCCCGAATCGATAAGGGAGTTGGCTAATTACCTCCACCGACGAGGATTGAAGGGGATCAAACCGAAGACGACAACGCGGTTCCCCTCTCTGGAGGCCAGCGATTAGGGGCGGCGGTGGAAAGATGCGGCACTGGGCACGAGGAATGGCGACGGCAATGCCCTGCGGTCAGACGGCCCACATCACCGGCGACTTCGCCGCGGATGGGGCCATGGGGGCGCCGCCGGCAACGGTTGGAGGAGAAAGGTTTCCCTTTTTTTTTCTTTGAGCGTCGGAGGAGGAAGGGTATGAGCAGGCCCCTGGCTCGTGCGAGCGTGGACAGCCCAGCCAAGTATGCAGCCCACGGGATTGTCGCACCCAGATTTTTTTCTTCAGCTCTGTTTTTTTACCCCTAAAAAAGCTCTGTTTTTTTTTAATTCTCAAAAAAAAAGCTCTGTTTTTTTACCCCTAAAAAAAGCTCTGTTTTTTTCCAACTCAAAAAAACTCTGTTTTTTTCTCAAAAAGGAAAAGCTCTCTTTTTATTTCGGCCGGTTCTCTGATTTTAATGTATTCCAGCTCGAAAATTTTAAATAATTTTAAAATGTTCATGCAAAAGAAAAAATATATGCTTCAATCCCCCCACACACTATCCATGTACATTCATCCTGATGAACGCACACAGGCACTCTCTAACCTATGAACACCTCCGAGACATCGAGTTGACAAATTTTGAGACTAACATAAACATAGTCACCACAAAGTGTCTTGTAGTCACTAAAAACGTCATCTCCCATTAAAAAGAACATCACAGGCTAAAATAAATACAAGAAATGTGAGTATTCATGTCAAGTATATAACTTAAATCCGAGTGGGATATTTTTACCATAAGAAACTCAAGTACATTTTTCACCATAAGAATCCTAGCGACCTGAGTTCACAAACTCAGATGTAGTTGACCCTGCAAAAGCTCGAGAAAGGACAAAATACAGTCGGAAAATATCAATCTATAAACTTACATTCGGCAAGGACAGTTATACCGAGTTTTTTTTTCACAGACACTCGACAAAGATGAGCAGGCCCTACCTCATGCGTGCATGGGTGCCTGACAGCCCTTCCCAGTATGTAACCTACAAAAAGAATGTCGAAGCCAGACGCAATTTTCTTGAAAGGAAAACAAACTAAAAAAAGGCATCTCCAAAACTCAACTTAGGTGTAGTTAACCTCAAAAAACTAAAATCAAGTGTAGAGTGCAGAAGCACCCTGAAGGACGAAGATTGAGTACTATTATGCTCAAATAAAGGGGTTTCTTAGGAAAGAACATCATGACTAGCTTTATTAAGTTGTAGCAAAACTACATCATTCGCAAGTCCGTTGACGATACAACCTAAAGGTTCGTCAACCCAAGTCTCGGAAAATATATTATACAAATAAAATTTAGCTAGATCATGTGCGGCGGCATTAGCAGCACGAAGACAATGCTTAAATTTGACCTTCCCAATTGTTGTTGTCGTATCCAAACATTCAGCAAAGATTATTGTAGCTGCATCTCACCATTGTGTCGTGCAAAAGTTGATACATCAAGGGAGTCTGATTCAACCTCCATGTGGAATCCTAAAGTATTTGCAAGAACCAATCAATCCCGCATAGCCCATGTCTCATCGTTGTCATATCAGAAGCGTGCTGAATGTACTTACATTGCGCTGCCAAAAATGACCTTTCTCATCTCGGACTATCACTGTTGTAGCTTCACCGCCATCACCATCATACAATGCATCATCGACATTCACAAAACTTTGGTTCTGGCCTAGTCTATTTCTGCTCAAGTTCCTCATAGCTTCGAGCTTATGCCTTGAGCAAACAACCTGTAGTAGAAATAAATGATATGAGCCATCTAGTAGGGGTGAGCTTGGTTCATTATGCATGAGCCATTGTCAGATCCGTGATATCTATTATGCACTTCTATTCTTGTAGACTCTACTGGGCCTCCATGGCAGAGGATTGTAGGACAATACCCATTTTCTCTCAAGTAGAGACCAAAGATTTGTCAATCAGGGTGAGGTGTAGGTTGAAAGTGACCCCTCTCAAAGTCTTGCCCAGTTTGGGCGTAGAGAGTTGCATGTGTGGGGGTTATGCAAGGTACAATGCCAAAATGCGTGTTGAGCATGGCCTTGCGCGATTGTACAAACAATGTTTTTTCTACTTAATTAAATAACTCCTTATTTAAAAAAGAAGTGACCCCTCTCAAATAACCCAGCAATCAAATACAGGTGGTCTCTTGTGTCTCCAACACACACAATACAATTACTAATTGTATATGTGCACTACTTTGACGAAGAGATTGATAATTTTGGTGATAGATTGATAGTTTGAATGATAATTTTTTTTCCTGTATTTTCAAAATAAAATAGGGCAACAAGCTAAACACTAGTAGAAACGGGGCCAATGGTCCAGGCCGGTCCAGCCCATTAGTCCCGGTTCAACCCAGAACCGGGACCAATGGGGGCATCGGACCCGGTTCGTGAGCCCCGGGGCCGGCCCGGGCCACGTGGGCCATTGGTCCCGGTTCATCTAGACCTATTGGTCCCGGTTTGTGGGACGAACCGGGACCAATGGTCTCGCTCTGGCCCTAACCCATTGGTCCCGGTTGGTGGCTTGAACAGGGACCAAAGGATTTCATTAGTCCGGTTCGAGCCATCAACCGGGACTAAAAGGTTGGTGCCGTTGCGACGAGTTTAGTCCCACCTCGCCAATCAAGGGGAACGGACTGGTTTATAAGCCCTCCTCTCTACTTTATTGAGCTCCTCCGATAATGAAAATAGATGCGCTTATATAGGTAATTTAGTATAAATTCATACGGATTTCTCTTGAAATTGTTATGAATTTAAGTTGAATTCCTCTATAAGCGCATCTATCTCATTTCTGAGTAGTTTTTTCTTTTTCTGCTATTTTTATTTTTCTTTTTATTTCTGAGTTGTAATAAGCCATTAAAAATAACATATATGCTCCTTTTTAGTATAGTTAATCACAACTATTTTTTGCTTCTATTCATTTCTGAGTAGTTTTTATATAGTTTTTTCTTTTTCTGCTATATTTATTTTTTCTTTTTATTTCTGAGTTGTAATAAGCCATTAAAAATAAGCATATATGCTCCTTTTTAGTATAGTTAATCACAACTATTTTTTGCTTCTATTCATTTCTGAGTAGTTTTTATATAGTTTTTTCTTTTTCTGCTATATTTATTTTTTCTTTTTATTTCTGTGTTGTAATAAGCCATTAAAAATAAGCATATATGCTCCTTTTTACTATAGTTAATCACAACTATTTTTTGCTTCTATTCATTTCTGAGTAGTTTTTAGATAGTTTTTTTCTTTTTCTGCTATATTTATTTTTTCTTTTTATTTCTGTGTTGTAATAAGCCATTAAAAATAAGCATATATGCTCCTTTTTACTATAGTTAATCACAACTATTTTTTGCTTCTATTCATTTCTGAGTAGTTTTTATATAGTTTTTTTCTTTTCTGCTATATTTATTTTTTCTTTTTATTTCTGTGTTGTAATAAGCCATTAAAAATAAGCATATATGCTCCTTTTTACTATAGTTAATCACAACTATTTTTTGCTTCTATTCATTTCTGAGTAGTTTTTATATAGTTTTTTTCTTTTCTGCTATATTTATTTTTTCTTTTTATTTCTGTGTTGTAATAAGCCATTAAAAATAAGCATATATGCTCCTTTTTATTATAGTTAATCACAACTATTTTTTGCTTCTATTCATTTCTGAGTAGTTTTTTATATAGTTTTTTCTTTTTCTGCTATTATTATATTTTCTGAGTTATAATAAGTCATTACAAATAAAAAAGAGACGCAATGCTCGTTAATCTGCTTCAACCCTTTCGGGATAGTGTCAATCTGACCGCACATAGCTCTGCGGTCTACAGTATCCCGCAAGGGTTGAAGCCAACCAACGTGCAGGAGCATTGAGCCTCTTCGTCATTGTATCTGCACTCAGGGCTTATAAACAGCTGCGAGTGCCTCTCGCTTGGCGAGGTGGGACTAAAACGAAAGCTGCTGGAAGAATCAACAAAAAAACAGCTGCAGAGTCCATTGGTCCCGGTTGGTGGCTCCAACCGGGACCAATGCCCCTCTTTTGTCCCGGTTCGTGGCTGCAACCGGGACCAATGCCCCTCTTTTGTCCCGGTTTGTGCCACCAACCGGGACCAAAGGTCTTCGCTTCCGCCCTTTGGGCTCTTTGAAAAGAGTCTTTGGTCGGTTGGTGGCACCAACCGACTAAAGAACATTGGTCCCGTTTGTGCCACTAACCGACAAAAGCCTTTGCTATATAAGTAGCACTTAGGAAATTTCGAACCGCATCCCCACTTCGATCTCTCCTGCTCCTCTCACGACCGCTGTATGTCCCTGCCCGCCCGACACCGTCGCCGCCCTCCCTGCCGCGCGCCGCGCCTGCCCCCTGCGCTGTCGTCGTCGCTGTCATTCCGCCAGCGCTTGCCTGACGCCGTTGCCGCCCAGCGCCGACAAAACCGCCGCGCCGACGACGTCGTCGCCGCCCGCCCGACCCGACCACCCCGCCTCGTCGCCCGCCCGCCCTTGACACTGCCGCGACCTGCCGCGCCGCCTCGGCCGCCGCCGCCGCCGCGCGCGCCACCTCGCCGTCGCCGTCGCCCGGCAGGTCGCCTTTTTTAATTTTTCTTAGATTTGTTTTAGATTTTTTTGTAGTTCATAGATATTTTTGTTAGATTAGATTGTGTAATTTAGATATGTAGTTAATGTAGATTGTGTAATTAATTTGTTAGTTTTTATGTTAGATTTTTTTCTGTAAAAGATTTGTTCATATTATGTAAGATTTTTATGTTAGATTTTTTATGTTAGATTTTTTCTGTAAAATTTGTTCATATTGTGTAATTTAGATCTTTTGTAGGATTATATGTGTAGTAATTTAGATATGTATTATATTATGTTAGTTTTTTTCTGTAAAAAGATTTTTATGTTAGATTTTTTATGTTAGTTTTTTTTCTGTAAAATTTGTTCATATTATGTAAGATTTTTTATGTAAGTTTTTATGTTAGATTTTTATGTTAGTTTTTATGTTAGTTTCTTTATGTTAGATTTTTTCTGTAAAAGATTTTTAGTTAGTTTTTATGTTAGATGTTTTATGTTAGATTTTTATGTTAGTTTTTTTTCTGTAAAATTTGTTCATATTATGTAAGATTTTTTATGTAAGTTTTTATGTTAGATTTTTATGTTAGTTTTTTTATGTTAGTTTCTTTATGTTAGATTTTTTTCTGTAAAAAGATTTTTAGTTAGTTTTTATGTTAGATGTTTTATGTTAGATTTTTTATGTTAGTTTTTTATGTTAGATTTTTTTCTGTAAATAGATGTGTAGTAATTTAGATCTTTATGTAGGATTAGATGTGTAGTAATTTAGAAAAAGGAAAAAAAGAAGAAGTAGTTTATATATGAAGTAGTTTGTTTTTAGTAAGTACTACTTATTTATTTATAGTAAGTGTTTAGTAGTTGAGCTAAATAGATTTAATTAATAAGACTACTTTTATTTAAGCGACTGGTGCCACGATGACCGAGGTATGTGCGACAAATTCATTGAGCTGGAGGAAGATCGGCGCTTCAGCATTAAGCTCGAGGAGACTTGTGATGTTCATACGGTACGCAACGACGACAATAGTTTTTTTTCGTAATTAAGCACGACTTCAACTATTTTAACGTGTAATTTTCATCTTTTTCAATTCGACTAGCTTATCCCATGCTTTGCAAGACGCTATGTCTTGGAGAGGATGGATTTTGAAGACCATGAAAATTTCGAAACCAAAAAAATTGTCCTAAGTACCGAACATGATGTGCAATGCTCAGAGTGTAACCCATTTTGGTTGCAAAAATTGGGATGCATTTTGCAAGATGTATGGTCTTGATGAGGGTATGATTATCACCATGGATCTTGGTGATCCTACAATCGAGCAAGAGACACCTACGATTTGGGTCTTTGTGCATACACCTCCAGTTCTTCCCTCATGTGAGCTAAACATAGTTATTAAGTAATTTATATTGTTTATTTCAAAATATATAGTTGACAACTTATCTTCATTGACAGCTTATTTTCATTCTTCAAAGAATGTGCGGAAGATGGTAGACAGAACGTACTACACCGAAGGCTGCGAATTAACTTATCGGGAGAAACGACATCTAGTCGGATTTTGTAGAGATCTTGAGAATTACAATATCTACAATCAAACTCCTCAACATTATGGTCAATACGTGCCACTAGTGCACGTGTTGAACTCTGATAACTACCATGGAGATACCTTGGTACGATTATTTTTACTATTACAACATCCGTGCATCTTTTGCACACTTCTAAACTAGTACATCATTGCTAACTACGAAGTTATTACTATGTTTTTCAACAGATAATCCCGAATGAGTGTGTCCCTCATCGATGTATACGTGGTAGCCTTCATGTTTTGAACATACTACCAGGTCGTCCTCTGAATCTCAACTGTCCATATCGGGTTTCTAAAAGAAGTGGAGACATAACAATCAAAGAATGGAAAAATGTATGGACAGTCGTAAGGAGCTTCTTGGAAGCAATAAGCAGCGAAAGTCAAGAATTGGAGACAGGATGATCGCCATTCTTCATAATGGAGAGTCGGGTCTATATTGTTTTATGCTATTTTACCTTAAGGGTGTTTTAGGTCCTATACCGTAATCGATGATCATGTGCTAAGAACAATTATATATGTAGGGTTGGGTTCGATGACTATATATGAGGATGATGATCGTATGACTTATTATTAATAACGAGTAGAAGTAGTATGATGATGCATGATTAGTAGGACTTTATTATATACATATATATGATGATGTATGATGCAAAGCATGCATGAGCCATGTCATATATCTGCGGGTGCAATGAACATATAGCAGCAGCGTTGATAAACCAAGGACGAAGATAAGAGAGGACACTTCTCTCTATTAGCTAGCTATAAATAACAACCTAAAAATAAACCACAAAACCCCTAAAGCAGCCACTTTCTTAAAAAAAAAAGACTTTTGGTCCCGGTTGGAGCCACCAACCGGGACCAAAGACCCTCTGACTGGGCTCGGTGCACATCGCCACGTGGAGTCACATTGGTCCCGGTTCGTCTTTGAACCGGGACTAATGTCTGGTGGCATTAGTAACGACCCATTTGTCCCGGTTCATGAACCGGGACTAAAGGCCCTTACGAACCGGGACTAATGGGTTGTTTTCTACTAGTGAAACAGTAGTAAAAGTGAGTAATAAAATGGCATATAAAAGCTTGGAAACAAGGCCAAGGGTTCATACTTTCTCCGGTGCCGAATCTCAGCATCGCTAACATAACTAAAACACATGTTGTGCCCACAAAAAGTGCGGCGAAGAATCACCCCAAGTTCCTTTTTTGTTGGATCAAAGTAGGATGAGAATATGTAGGTATGGTTAGGCGCACCTCTCTTTCTAATCATGATCCATAGGGCAGCCCCAATGTCACTTCCGACAACCCGAAAAATTAGACTAAACAATCACCTCATAATCGTATCATTATCATTGTAATGTATTATCCATAGAGTCGTCCCAATGTCACCACGGGCATCTTAAAAAATTATACTCAACATGCATCTGAAAAGATCCAGTCCAACATTTTGGGTTTTGGTGCTCAAACCTTAGTGAATTGAAACTTTATTTCTCATTGCTCCTTATGATGACATCCATTTGCATTGTTATTATGGTTTTCCACACCATCCAAAGTTCGTGAAAAAAAATTCAATTCTAAGTCTCTAAAATTTAAACTCTTTTTTTCTTTTAGTGGATTTTCATTTTATTTTTATTGCAGCCATTACTAGGGGAACAAAAAAACTACTAATTTTGCTCCTTCAAAATCTTACACAACAAAAACGAATAATTTACTTTGAATGACTCGGCCATGATAGGTAGGTATAGTGGAATCTTTATGACATAAACTTTGGTTAAAGGAATTTTTATGCACACGCATAATTTCATTCTTAGTATAGGAAAAGTTTAGCAAAAGGCTGGAATCAACCACTCTGGTGAGCATAAAACCACATTCAGGCATTCCTTGATAATAACATCATTAAACAAAACATAAAACATGATGATAACCTACAAATCTGAATACCACCAACACTTAACTGGAATTTATCAAAAATGTGTAAACATGTGCTAAGACAAATCATCTGTCCTTCACTGAGAGATATTCACTACCACAACACGATAGGTTCAACTTAATTTTGCAACAAATGTTCTTTACGATTATTTTATAGGCTATTGTAGTTTACGCATGCTTTGATAAATTAAGGAGGGATGCATGTTTACTCCTCAACACATACATTTTGAAGTGCATGCTATTCAATTCATTCAAGAGTTTACTATAAGGATATATATAAGTGACGCACAAGAGAAATTAAATCATAAGCTACTCTATAAGATATAAGTTAAGATCAAGGGGTAGTAGATCAAATATGATAATGCTCTTAGAAGACATAGATAATTGTTCCATTGATCCAACACAAAACAAAGAAGGGCAAAAGAAAAATATTTTTATTGTTTTACTTTATGTAAAGAAACACAAAGAAGCAAATGAAAAGCATAAAACCAAAGGAGAAGAGAACAAAAATAACAACAAAATTTTTTTTCCCAAATGATAAGTGCCACACGTGTGCCACGAAGCACTCCGACCCTGGCATTTTTTACAACGAAAGTTGTCATCTGAAAAGAAAAAAAAACAGAAACTTGCGTGAAAAAAGTTGCCATCCTCGGGTCAGTAAACTTTTCATAAAAAATGTTCGGAGTTGCCATGTATTCATGCCACACGTGTGACACTTATCAGGGTCCTTTTTTTTGGGGGGGGGGGTTGATTTTTTGAAGAAAAAAATCATAGGAAACCAAACTAAGAACCAATGAAAAAGTAGGCAAATATTTTTCTGTCATTTTCTAAGACAAGAAAGCAAAGGAAAGACGAATGTAATCTTTTTGGAGTTTTTATTGACAAGACATAAGAGGCAAACAATAACCAAATGAAGATGCAAAGGGAAGTAAATGAAAGATCGATAGAAGACTTGTAATTTATATAAGTAAGCGCAAAGAGCAATTCTGCAAATAGGTAGCTATGTATAAACTCTCTCTCTGTCTCTCTCTAAATCATGATGTTCACATGTGATGAGCTCCAAACAAAAGCAAAGGACACTCCAAGAACAACACATAACATGTGGATAAATAAAAACATATATTCAATCATTGTTCTAGAAATCAGTAACTGGTAGCTGCTCGGTCGGCTCGGGAGTAGCGATTAATCGGTGAATCGGCCTATTAACTGGATTAATCGGTAGATTAAATAAGAACCTACCAACATATATGTACTTTTTATGCATTAATTATATCATACTCTTATGCTCTCAGCTATGTAATATACCAAAATATGATACTGTTTGGTCGGACCTTTCTATTGAGGAGCGAGAGAGGGATGTGAGGGGTTACGGGCCAAAATTTTGGGCTTTGTTTGCCCACAAATTAATGGGCTAGCAGTGATTAATCGGCCTAATAACTGATTAATCGGTCTGACACGCCAATTAATCGGCTTGATAAGTTAACACGATGAATAGCTGATATTCAATTGAACCACCCTACAAGTAGTGATTAACCGACCCGTTAATTGGTTAATCGGATGAATTTTTAAACAGTGGATTCAATAGAGACAAACCGATAATTGTTGATGAACAAGATATGCCTTGAGAACAACCAAGCTTAGGAGAGCAGTGCGTCTCGAATTCGACCGCGGCCCAGCTCGAGAATTTCCGTACGACCCGGCCCGAATCAGTTCCTTGTTTTGCTTCTACGCGGGCCCGTTTATATCCTCCCCCGCCGCTTCCCTGGCCGGCGGCCGGCGAGCGCGAGCTTGGACGCCGCAGTCAGCCATGGCTGGCTGCCTGCGGCCGTCGCACTTGCCGCTCGAGCTCGCGCCGGCTAAACAAGCTGCTACCGGAACGCCCATCTGGCCAGGACCTCCTGCGGAAGCTAGCCGCCGTTTACGCTAGTTCGGCGAGCGATTTCCCCGGCGTGCTTCCACGCCGCTGTCAGATATGCGTGCCGGCGCCGTCGCACTCGCGCAGCTGCTGCTCAATTTTCCAGCAGCTAATTCCTCGGTGCGTTCCCCTGGAACTCCACCATCTTCTGCTCTGGCATGGTAACGCCTCTTCTTTCCTTTGCCCTCTACTATTGAGTTCCTAGTACCCAAGGGCTAGTGAGGTTGGGAATTTTATGATTTGTTGCCTGCTTGCAGGGTTCTCTTGTGATACTTTCACCCGAAAAATAATGGCAGAAATCGGGATACATCACTGCAATGACTGGATAAGGCAATCCGATGTCTGAACCATTTACTGCAGTTGTAAGTCAAATACAATGTCTAATTAGTACTGCAACATGATTTCGCTCTTGAGTGGGAAGCGGTACCCCTAGTCCATGTCTGCCCATCCATTCACACTGTAAATTTGTTATTCTGATAATAAAAATGATGGCATGGTCAATCCACCTATAGCTTGATCCCTTTGCTCACCTTTTTGTTTAAAATACGAATGCAAACTTCCAATACCCCGGCTAGTGAGATCGATCAAATTGTGAGAATTCAGATTACACAACTGAAAATTATGGGAGACATGGGAAAAGTAACATCAGTGACAGAATAAATCAATCTTACAGGTTCTAATAAGTCAGCAGTAACATTGCAAATCAAGTCCAATGGCATATGTTTGTACTTAATATAGTTGCATTACATGAAGATGTCTTATAAGCTACAGAGGAACCGCTTCTATATAGTTGAGTAGATAATCAAATATTCTACATACTAGTGCAAGGCATTGCAATGAAATACGCTAACTATGGTGATACATTCTTCATGTCTTATGCCAAGGGCTATTTCAAACTGAGACAAAGGGCTTAGGGGGAATCTGCAGATTCTGCAATCTCCCCGTTAACATGTTTACTACCTTCGTCATCGACGGCCGATTCTTTGGGTTCCATTGGATGCACCACAGTGCCACAATAGTCAGCTTTCTCATCTTTTCTTTGTCTTCTTCTGTCATTTCCAAAGCAAGCGCCAATTCCTGCCCAGTGATTACTTTCTCGTAGATCCACTCTGGGAGGTATACCTCGTGCTGGTTCTCAACACTTGGGTCTGAGTTCCTCCTTCCGCTCACCATTTCCAACACCAGCATGCCGAAACTGTACACATCTGATTTGTACGACACTCCTCCAAAGTTCCGAGAGTATAGCTCGGGTGCGATGTATCCCATTGTGCCTCTTGCTGCAGTTAAGGTAATGATGCTTTGGTCCCTTGCACACAACTTTGCAAGGCCAAAGTCCGAGATCTTCGGATTGAAGTTGTAGTCCAACAAGATGTTGTGTGGCTTGATGTCAAAGTGGAGAATGCGCTGGTTGCAGCCTTGATGCAGGTATTCCATTCCTCGAGCAATGCCTAAAGCAATATCTAGCATTTTGTCCGGTACTAAGAGTTGTCGAGAGATATTAGAAACATGTGAGAATATGTATTTCTCTAGTGACTCGTTAGGCATGAATTCGTAGATAAGAGTCCGTCTCGTTCCTTCAGAGCAAAATCCCAGGAGGCGGACGATATTTGTATGGTGGATTAGTCCAATGGTTGCAACTTCATTGATGAATTCCTCTCCCTGTTCTGTAGAGCTCTCTAGCATTTTGACTGCCACCGGAACTCCATTTCGTAGCTCGCCTTTGTATACACTTCCAAATCCACCCTGGCCTAGTTTATCCTTGAACCGCTTTGCTATCTTCTTAACTTCAGGGAAAGTGTACCTTGTGGGTTTCGATGTGCCATATGTCCTGAGAAACATTTCAACCTTCAGATGCACCTCTTCATTGTATTTTGTCTTTAGTGAAGGATAAATTACAGTGACTGCCATCAGCAAAAGTATAACAAACGTAACCGCCGATGATGTAGCTGGATAAAAATAAAATAGTTAATCAGCATATTGTATCTGGTCATTACTTAATCTTTTTGTTGGGATAGGATGATGTTAGTATCAGAGTAGCCAACAATATGAGTCATAGTGGAAACTTTTATTTTTGGTCTTTAGAGGTACAAAAAAACTTTTTCGGAGCAGTACCTGCAACGACTTTGATACTTGAGCCTGCAAATAGCAAGGAAGATAATGGGATTTCTGCAAAGAAGAAAGATGAAAAGGAGATTTGGTTAATGGTCAGGAAACAAGAAGGAACTATGTTTCCTGAAGACAGTTGTAGAACCGCCAGATTGTTTTAGTACATTGCCCTAGGTACGATTATACAATAGAGTCGTCCTGGTGGGATATGATTATTTTTTGGAGAATATTGGAGAACACTGTGCCTCCTTATTACGAAAGAGAAAAAATGTTCGGGATAAAGATACGTTGCAAGCTTTACACTAGTCTTAGGTAAGGAGGTTGCCCATGATTCTAGTACAGAAATGCAGCCCACAACCAAATGATCTATGTTGCCTACAACAACTTGAAGCAAGTTATTTTTCTTGTTCTTGTTTATGCAATCTTTTTGTCTCCATTATGTATGTTTTTGTTATTTTATTATTTGTTTTGCCTGTAATGGCGGTGTCTGGAACTATGGCTTCTTGCTGATACTGTATTATTACAGAGGATGATGTCTTTTGGGTTCCCTGGATTTCAGCCTCGATTTGTAATGTGCCTCTCAGGTAGCTGGGCAAGGGTTGGGTCAGTAGCCAGAATGTGAGGCTTCATAAATGAATTTGAGAGCACTTGGCCGTGATTGAGAAGAACAGTGGTACCAGACTAGTCTTATTGGATGATTTAGCCGGTCATTATGGCCAATTGGGTATGAGGCAGGTTAATGTGGATTGGTAATTTCTTATTGCACTAATTAAACTTTATTATCTTTGATGATAAAAATCATGTCTACACTCGCTTCTATTTTCCTTCCTTATTTAGAATTTATTCTTTGGGTTCTTTTTGTAGCAATACGGTATCAGTATCTCATACTAATATAGATTGAACAACACTGAGAGTTTTTTGAGGTTTTTTAAGGCCAGTGTCTGCCTGATGGATGAAGAAAACATACCTAATTATGCCTTAATTGTTTCTAAGATATTCCTTTTATGAGAAGTCGATGCCTCAATGTGATTGCTCAATGCAAGCTAGCTACTTAAATGATTTCTGGTGCTATTTTGAAGAGAGAAAATGATAGCAAGTCATGTGCATATTTCAAATACATTGAATTGTAGAATGAGTGAATTCTAAGATAAAAACAGTAAAACTCTGTACAGTATTGAAAACTTAGTTACAAAATAACCAGTTGAGATGATACCGTCAGGGTTATCCTCGCAGAACGCTTCGTTCCTTTGTGAGCTGAATCCACAGTGCCACCCATGGTGTTCACATGTTTGGCAATTCTCGTGAAGAAGCCAACTCAGTGTCAGGTCAGCAAAATTGATGATCCTGTCTGCATATACCTTGAATGTTAACTGGTCTACTGTTCCATATCCATATGCAGGTATAGGTATCTGAATGCTGTCATCTGAGACGACCTTGCATTCCAATGGAAGCACAGACATGGACACGTAAGCATCCACCAAATACGAGAGGTGGGTTGAATTGCTAAGGCAGGGGATTGGCCCAGCAATGCTATTGACAGCCCTGGTGCGTGGTGTGAACACTCTGGAGCAGCATACCAGGGTTGCATGTAACGTATATTCTTCCAGGTAGTCTGCACTGGCAGAAACTGGAAATTGTATGCTTTTGGAGAAGATCTCCTCAAGTGGACAAGGAGATGAGTATACAAGCGGCAAGATATTCATAGAAGCACGTCTATAATCTATGGAGGTCACTTTGCATGGACCAAAAAACGGGTGAACGAGGATGGTTTCATGGCCACGGCATGCTAGCTCAATGTATGTTGTGCCACATGATGAAGGTAAACTGCTGGGTTCAAGCCGGAGCGGGAACCTGACCTCAGGCCCATCTTTGCTGCACCGTGATGGCAGGCAGTATCTGAAGAAATCTTTATCACTCCATGGTGTGGCCAAGTCGGTCCCATAGCTGGCAAGAGACAGCAGCAGGAGAGCTGTTACAAGAAATTTACTCATCTTGCTGAGATGGAGAGGAAGAGGAAGAAAATGAAGACCATCAAGGTGTTTCAAGTACAGATACTGCTTTGCTTCAAATTGCAATCGGAGTTGTGCTGTAGTGATAGCTGTGTGTCTATATTATCATGGTGGAAGTTCTTCCAATTTAATCGGACTTGTCTGCCGTCCATTCAGCAGCAACACTTTCGTCCAGCTGCATTCTACTCACTAAAGCAAAAAATCTCCCCCTTCCAACTTGTATAGACCAACAAAGTCAATAGTATCCCAATCATGCAGGGTAGACCTTAGGGAGACGGAGGAAAGCAAGATGTCGCAAGTACATAAAACACCACTCATTCCTTATCTATAGCAGTTTTCTTGTTCTAGAAAAAATCCCTTGTCAGTAGATGGCAATTAGTCGTGCTACACTGGTGGCTATGTGCCTATGGAGTACATATGAACTGTGAATGCAGACTCAGTCTAGTCTACTCCTGTCACATGAGCATTAATTATGGTGCAAGTCGCCGTGTGGCAAGGGGCACCGCGTGGAAACTGTAGTACTCTGTCATTGTCACCTCTAGAGAAAATGAATCATTAATTGTGGTGCAAGTCGCCGTATGGCAAGGGGCACCGTGTGGAAACTGTAGTATGCTGTAATTGTCATCTCTAGAGAAAGTGAACTCGTACCAAGTATGTACTGTAGGCTGTAGTAGATAAGGGCAGAAGATGGACCATGAATATCCACTTCCTTGCAGCCCTAGTTAACTAAGTAATCTTCTCCACAACTAGGATAGAGTATCGACTCCCTTCAGTCCCTTGTGAGAGTATTCGTGCATCTTGCCATCTATCATGGCGAGCCCTGGTGGATTTCATCGTTCAGTTACCCTGCAGGCCTTAACTATCTTCTCTTCACTTGCAGTTTTTGTAGCAGAAGTCCAAGGAGGAGATGTGTGCGCACAATTCTCCTGTGGACATCTGCAAAACATATCGTAACCTTTCTGCCGGAGAGGTGGTCCTCTCAACTGCTGTGTTGGAGCATATGAGCTGGGTTGTAGCAGTAGCAAGGCTACAATTTACATCAACTCAGGAACATACTATGTGACTGGCATCAACTACACCGATTCGTCCTTCTGGGTCGTGGATGCCAACTTGGATGTTAATAGTAGCTGTTCTCTTCCTTACTTGGGCTATGGGGAGGAAAGCTGCCTAATCGATTCACAAGGCTTTTGTGATTTGACCACTTATAGCGACAACTGGGCATGCTTTGTTAATTGCTCTCGAGCTGTAAAGTATAACAGTCAGTACATGCCCATTGCTTGCCTTAATGCGAAAAATTCACATTTTTATGTTTTGGTGGCTAATCATAGAGGCTGCATTGTTGAAGATCTTGAACCTTTTTGTGGATATATGGCCATGCGTCCCTTTGGTTCGTATACCACCAGGCTACAGCAAAATGCAAGTTATGCAGATATCATGCAATTCATAAGGAGAGGTTTTTCTGTTCAGTTTCCTGAAATGCATGCGGATCCAGGTTGGCCTTCTGTCTATGAAGCCATCAATATATGCCTGAACAATTCAACCAGGTGAATTCTTCGTCTTCTTATAATTGTCTAAAGTAAAATGCACTTTCCGACACCTAATTTGACACCATTTGCAAGGAAACACCAGGGGTTAGTTTTCTTTGTACATGACACCATGTGAGGCCTTGTACAATGCTAGGTGCTTAGGGAGATGCTTAGAAAAATAAAGCGGGTTTTTCTGAACCACCAATGCCTATTTCTACAGAAGGGGTGCCTAATTAAGCGTCTACCCTTTATAAATAAGCGCCGGTGCTTAAAGAAACACAGGTTTATTTCTCTAAGCACCTTGCATTGTACAAGGCCTGATTCAACTATTATTGTAGTTTCCCTAGGTTTTCTGAAGCTGGCCCGATGAAATCTGCCGTCTGACACACCAGACCGACCACATCACTCATTTGTGTGATCTGCAGGTTGTAAGGGCACATGTCTGATCATGTCTAATTTTCAAGTTGAAACACGTAGCTGAATTAGATCCTGTTATGTGCAAAGAAATCTAAACTCCGGTCTTCTATACTGGTAGGATTAATTAGGTGGTGGAAAGTGCAATTTAATGTATCTTAGAGACTATTTCCCCCCTCTTAAATCCATGTTCTTTATGATGGTGTGTCTTGCAGCTACTACAAGCAGCAAATATCCGGTGCAAACATCCTCAACTGGACTCGTACTTTTTTCTGGGGCGAGACACATTTCTTAAAATGCATAGCTGAAAACACCGACAGCATGATCTTCATTGCAGTTGTTAAAGCGATAATATCCGCTATTGATATCCCCAAGTTCCTCATCGGTATGTGAGAATTACTTGCTTGCCTTTTGCCTTTTTCTTTCTTTTTGTTTTAGATAAGCTTAACATAGGTCAGCTTAACATAGGTCTTATTTCGGTAGTTTGTTTTGGTTGTTTAATCTTGGTTTTGGTTGTGTCTTGTGACATCTCATCCCTGTTCAGTATTTTTTTTTTCTAATACAAACTGACACATATTTAGATGTGTGCTCTAGATTATTATTTTTGCCTGCCTTTGATAATTGCAGCTACAATTTTGTGGACATATGCCCAAATGTTTGGCTAACTTGCATATGCCTGCTGGCTTGTTTGGGCAGTACTATGCAGGTTCGTGTTGGCGCCCCTTTCTGTATTGATCTTCCTTGCCCACAAGTACTGGAAAACAAGGATAACAATTGATGCAGTTGAGAAGTTTCTCCGAATGCAGCAAATGCTCGGTCCGACGAGGTACGCCTATACCGATATCACCGCAATCACAGGCCACTTTAGAGATAAATTGGGGCAAGGGGGATATGGCTCTGTGTACAAGGGCGTACTGCTCCCAGGCGATGTCCATGTCGCTGTCAAGATGCTAGCAGGTAACTTGAACTGTAACGCAGAGGATTTCATCAGTGAGGTCTCCACCATTGGCAGGATACACCATGTCAATGTGGTCCGTTTGGTCGGATTCTGCTCGGAGGAAATGAAGAGGGGACTGGTCTACGAGTACATGCCTCGAGGTTCTCTTGACAAGTACATCTTCTCAGATGAGAAGTGTTTCTCCTTGGAAAAGCTCAATGGGATTGCTCTGGGCATTGCCAGTGGAATCAACTACTTGCATGAGGGATGCGATATGCAGATTCTACACTTTGACATCAAACCGCACAACATCCTTCTTGACAGCAATTTCACCCCCAAAGTTGCTGATTTTGGTCTTGCCAAGCTGTGCCCAAGGGGCGGCAATTTTGTGCCACTAAGCGCCTTACGAGGAACCATTGGGTACATTGCTCCTGAGATGATATCTCGGGGCTTTGGTGTCATATCAAGCAAGTCCGATGTTTACAGTTTTGGAATGCTGCTGCTGGAGATGGCAGGAGGAAGGCGGAATGCAGATCCAAATGCACCAAACTCAAGCCAAGCATATTACCCGTCGTGGGTGTATGACCGTCTGACTGAGCAGGAAGCGGGTGAGATATCTATTGTTGATGACATGCATGAGTTGGAGAAAAAGTTATGCATCATTGGACTGTGGTGCATTCAGATGAAGTCCCATGATCGCCCGACAATGAGCGAAGTTATAGAGATGCTTGAAGGTGGTGCCGATAGCTTGCAAATGCCTTCCAGGCCATTCTTTTGTGATGAAGGGCACATCCATACTGATGATACTTACCATTTATCGTCTGAGTTGACTGAAATCTCTGAGGAGGATGAGTGAAAAAAATATGTATGATGTAATACATGAGGTGATGCAATTTGCTCCTGAAAGGCCGAAAAGCTGAAGTAATGATCATAGCTGTAGCGAGTATGTTATTAATCTACCATGTGTGTTCTGATTCCTGTGAACTTCTTATTGCACAATCATGTATTCTTCCTGGATAGCCTGTATTATTTGGAAATAATATTAGGTGAGTTATTGCTTGCAAAATTTGGAGTTATATTTGCAGTTCTGTGTAAACATTGTTAGCATGAATATAGCAGGCGATCTAATATGTGTACTATGGGTGCTTGTAATGGAAACAGAGGAAGCATGGTCTAAGGAATTCAGAGTACTTGGTCTGTAATATTATCCTTCAGCTGGTGCTGATCTTTAACTGCTTATTAAAACTTTTGTACTGGTGTATATGAACTAGTTTGCGGAGGAACTCGTTTCGACTGCGGATGCAACCTCCTACGGTGTTGACACATGGAAGCGGAGAAATTCCAGCTGAGATCAATGCAACAGTGTTGGTTCTATTCTTACTGTCACTGGCATTCCCATGTTAATCTCTAAAACTAATATGCAACATCACATTGAGAATTACATCTAAGAATGCAAACCCCACGATTGTAGGCCCGCTGCCGTCCAGTGCTCATATGAACGGAGTCCTCTGGCTCATATGAACGAACTATAATGAAGTACTAGACAGCAGTAGCTATCTCACTCTCAGGATAACAAAGTACTGGGATTTCCTGGCATTCAGTTAGTTCAGACCAAAAAACCATTTTCTTTCAAGTAGGCAGGCCCAAACTTGCCCACTATAATTTCCTGCTATTAATCTCGAGAATAAACAGAGCATAAGTGGATCATGGTCACTTTAGATCGACAGCAATGACATGCTTTTCAAACCACAGCTGAAAAGAAAACACAAAAATATAAGTATAGGTCATACTTACGACTGAAAATCCCAATGCCACACAATACATCAACTTTAATGACAGCCTTTTCATACAACAACCGAGAAGAATACAGAAACTCACAAACATATAAGTTGAGGTGATACTTGGGTCTGAAACACGCATTGCCGAAGAGAAGAACTTTCAAGCACAAGCATATATGAAGAAAGAAATTTGATTTCAAATAACACTGGGTTCGCAGAAGCATCTTGCTACAGTAGGAACTGGGCTATACTAGCATGACAAGTTTTTTTCTTTTCAGTCAACACATAAATAGTGCTGACCATATTGATACAGTGGAACAAACTCGGTGAGAACTGCAGCAGCCATTCTTTCATCTGGAGGAACAAATTGATTATTAGTCCAACAATATAAAGAAGAGCACTATAGTATATCATAGTCCTGGATAAATCTCCTAGGAATACTGATGATAAAAAATACTTTACACTATAAATTTTTAGGGTGGAGGAGTTGAATGCTTGATGTTTCCAATAAACCAATAACAAAATTGACCATTAAGTTTTTTAGGGCTTCACTGGAGCACGGTCTGCCTAAGTCCCAGCCAAAAAAGAAGGGGGGCAATCCATTGATTTCAGGTTTTAGATTATGAAAGAACTAAACAAACAGAGAACTCTATGCATGTCCAGATAGGCACACAAAGACAGATAATTTCAACACAAACACTGTATTCATCACCTGGATATAAATTACGCAAGCCCATGCAAATGCGGTAATTGCCTTTGGCTCCTAGGTGCATATGCACCCATTGTAGAAATACACATTTTGAAAACTTGAAAAATTCAAAACAAAAATCCCGCGGGTATATCCGGACATTTTATGTGCGTGCACAAGGTTTCAGTGAAAAACGATGTTTTTTGTGGCTTGTGTAAAAAAGACAATTTCTTATGCTTCATTCTAACTATTCACGAGGCATTTATTTATCTTTTTTACACAAGCCACAAAAAACGTCGTTTTTCACCGAAACCTGGTGAACGCACATAAAATGTCCGGATATACACGTGGGATTTTTGTTCCGAATTTTTCAACTTTTTGAAATGTGTATTTCGACAATGGGTGCATATGCACCTAGGAGCCAAAACGCCGCTCAAATGCAAATGGATCATAATTTGTGAGTGCATGCTACCCACGTGTGCAAATGAATGTTTTCATAGAAAAAGATCAAACAGTCCAAATCTCAGAAGCTATATTCAGAAGACCTTCTTACCTGTTGAATTACTTCAGCACATTAGCACATCAAACAAGACAATCATCCTCTATATATATTCATGCATCATTTTCTCCATTTGATCCAGTGGATGTGCCTAGAAAAATAAAAATTCAAACAATTGACAACAATTCCAATGAGAAGACAAATGGATAAGAAAAGGGAACACTGAGTCAGTTACATATATGAGCTAACTTAAGCAAAATAGGTCACTTTCCATCGACTTTTTACGGACTTTTTACAGGCAAGAGAAGGTTATGTAACTTGGCAAGATACTAGCAATAGTAAACTACATCACATCTGTTGTAAAGTGCAAAAGATATTCCTGACAACAGTATAAGTAGCTAGCTCATGACTCATAAAATATATTGTCCAGAATTTTGCTCATGTAAACTCATCCCTCGCTATGTCAAGGAGACAAAAAAATATGGCTAATAAACTCTAGCGAAAAAAGTGATCTTGGGTATTCAATTTGAAATAAGTTAGCCTAATTAGAGACACAAAGAAATGCAATTATTTCTTGTGTGCTAAGGACTCATCACTTACAGAACATGTTCATCAACTAACCATGTAAGGAAAATAACTGGATTAAGTTACTCCTACAATATAATGCCCATGGATGAACAATCACCTGGTACATAGAAGCTCGTGAGAGGATAGTAGCAAACCGAATGATTGGTTTCACAAAGTCTCTTGCATTGCATCAATTTAAGTTGAACCATGCATAGATCGACTATCACCCACAAGTATAAAAACTACATCAGCATCCTCAGAATATCCCACTATAGTTTTATTCGCTCCTGCCCTTCTTCCAGTCTGGGGAGGGACACTAGTAGAAAACCACCCATTAGTCCCGGTTCGTAAGGGCCTTTAGTCCCGGTTCAGGAACCGGGACTAATGGGTCGTTACTAATACCTCAACCCATTAGTCCCGGTTCAAACACGAACCGGGACCAATGTGCCTCCACGTGGCCCTGTGCGCCGAGCCCAGTCAGGGGGCCTTTGGTCCCGGTTGGTGGCTCCAACCGGGACCAAAAGGCATCCACGCGTCTGCATTCCAGTGGCTGGGGTTTTTGTTTTTTTTTAAGGAGGGGGGTTGGGGGTTTTGGGGGGTTAATTTAGGTGTTTCGTATATTGTGTTAGCTAGCTAATTAATAGAGAGAAGTGTCCTCTCTTATGTCCGTGCTTGGTCAACGCTACATAGTATATATACATAAGTGATCGAGAGAACCGTTCAGTACAGAAGTTCGTCATGCATACCGAGAGAGGTGATGGATCGACCTCTCCTCCGAGGGATTGGTCGAACAACAAGTTTTTTACTGGCTACATACATGTACAATATGTATAAGATCTCTTAATTACAAACCCCTAGCATTTGAAATCAACTTCCACATGGTATTCTCCGGCTTTACTGATGACGTGTTCAAGAAAGAATCCCGCCAATTCCTCTTGAATTGCTTTCATGCGGTCTGGTGGTAGGAGTTCATCCCGCATCTGCCACGTCTAATTAATTTGAAGAAGGGGGTTAATTAATACATATATATGAATGAAACTCAACAGAAATGATGGTGTAATAAAATGAAATTGTGAATATTATTGCTTACGCACTTCATATTGTCTTCTAGAGTAGCCCGCTTGTTTTTCAAAGTCGCGTTGTGGATGAACTCGCACACGTAGTATCCATAGAAATCATTCCTTCCTCCTGCCACAAGCACTTTACGAGAAATAGAGGTCAATCAAACTGATAATGAAGCATTATAAATGGCATTGATGAAAGTATAGCTATAGAATCAGCGGAGATCGCGCAACTAGCTAGCCAATAGTACTTACTTTGGTATACATATCGCAGCTCCTTGGCAGTCCGGAGCTTGTGCGGTGAACTGTTTCCAAACCCGCAAGACAAAGAAAATAATTATTATTACTTGAGATATCAGGAAATGAACAAAAAGTTGCCGATATGGTGCGATAATGATCGATTGAACTTACTTGCTGAGCATTTCAGTCATGTCCGCATAGGTGCTGGGATCTTTCCGTCTGGAGTCTAAGACGGTTACTAGTCCACGCTCAAGTTTAATCTCCAGAAGAATATAGTGGTACCTGCGCACGCATGCATAACTCATCAATTACATTAACCTCGCTCGAGTAATAAGGGAAACCGAATATGCACACGACAGTAACACTCACGGGCCGTTGTAAGGAAAGAGTATGGTATCTTTGTTTTGATTTTTGATCAACGATTGTAGCAAGTTGTCCTCGGCCTCTTCGACGTTCTTTTCAACCAGAAATACATCTATGATATTTGTGTTAATGAACCCAATATCATAAATTTCTTGTTTTTTGCACTCGACGATCTTCAATCTGCATAATATATTGAGGATAATTAATTATAAATACATGCAATGAAAGAGCCGAGCTATATATAGAGACTTAGTGACAGAAATAGTACTTACAGGCAGTAGCAAAACACCATTAATTTATCGAGGGCCTTTTGATTGAAGAACTCGAAGAACTCCTCAAATGGAACACACAACAGATCATTTGAAACGAGGTCGTGCTCCTCTTTAATGTTCAGATACAAACTGTTTGTCCCCTCAGACTCTCTGCAGGTTTTCATGTACCAACTATGGAATCTTCGCATCATTGTTGTCAGAGATTTTTCATATTTGACGAGAGGCTTCCCGTACTCGTATCTGAATACGTCCACCTCCATGAAATCAGAAAGTGCATCGTCAGGCAGGTAATCTTCAAGATTGCCATAACCGGCCACCGTCCCCGGAGGATTAGACACATTGAGCGGGGGGCACGATTGTTGTGCTTGTTCGCCGAGCTGGGCAATTTTTTCCCCTTTGCTCGTTGTTCTTTTGACCTTTTATCACTGACAGTAGTTCCCGACCGCTTGGCTTGGAGATATGTCTGTTCAGTAATGCGCTCATAGTTGGTTCTCGGCGGAGACTTTGGTGGTTTCCTCAGGGCATCGAGAGTGCGCTTTGCTTTCACCGGATCTACCTTCTCCTCCGGAGGTGGATGTCTCTTTGCTTTCACCCCTTCAAAGAACTCCTTCACGTGGGCCTGCACGATCGTATTGTTTTCCTCCTTGGTCCTCTCGTACGGTAACTTCTCTAGAGGCTTTAGAGGTGGACCGTATCTGTATTGCCTCTCTCTTCTTGTGTTGCTATACGCCGGAGCAGACGGAGCGGCTGCGGCCTCTGTCTTCTTTCGTGCTTGCTTACGAGGCGGAGGAGAAGGACTACGACGCGCCGGAGCAGCCGGGGCGGCGGCGGGTCTCTTCCGCCCTTGCTGGCGAGGTGGAGAAGGAGGAGGCGGAGTGCCGCCCGCGCCGGAGAAGGAGGCGGAGTGCCGCCACGCGTGCCCGATCGTCACTCGCTGGGAGGAGGCGGTGGAGGAGGCGAAGTGCCGCCACGCGTGCCCCGATCGTCACTCGTCGGAGGAGGAGGCGGAGGAGGCGGAGTGCCTGACTCTGGAGGAGGAGGAGGAGGCGAGGCGCCCGATTCGAGAAGGTTGATTAGCTCCTTCCGCCATAGGCATGGAGTCTTGAGCAGAACCCAGCATAGTCTCCCCTTCACCGGTAGGGTGCTCAAGCCGAGGTCCTCAAATCCTCTGTTATTTCATCCACCATCACCTTAGCAAATCATACGGAATCGGTGGCGGTGATAATTGTGCGGGTCCACTAGGATAAACTTGGCCAACAGCCGCCTTGACCTTCAAATTCATCCATCGCGCTATAATGTGGCAGTTTTGAGACTCCGTGATACCATCCACGGGATAGCTGGCAAGAGCCGTCAAGACATGCTCCGGCTGAAGCAGCTCGGTAGAAGCCACGCTGCTTCTCCGCTGAGATGGCGGGGTAGCTTCGGGGGAAGCTTCAGCAGGTCGTTTGTTGCGATCTGCTGCTTCTCGTTCCTCTTCTCAATCCTCTAGCCCCATTACCCTTCCAAGCAGCGCCTGCATATGGTCCTGCTCCAGTTTCTTCCTCCTCTCGTGGGTTTTGTAACCCCCTGCGTCCGGAAAACCAACCTTCCACGGAATGGAGCCTGGCGTGCCTCGTGTCCGTCCAGGGTGCTCGGGATTCCCAAGGGCCATTGTGAGCTCGTCCTTCTCCCTGTTTGGAAGGAACGTCCCTCGCTGCGCTGCATCGATATAGTGTCGAAGGTTCTTGACTGGTGTTTGCGTTGCTCGTCCGTCCATCGACACTTCCACATTACGAGGTCCAAGGTTCCGCCAGCCCGAAGAACCAAGTCCGCAACGGTCGGCGGCGCATTGTCTCTGGTTCGATCCCTTTTCAAGCAGATCATGCTCAGCCTTGGACCACTTAGGCGGGCTTTGAGGTAGCCACGACCCGTGCGATGGTGAAGCTTCTTCTTCGCAGCATTTTTCTTGTTTGTCTCCGACATCTTCTTACTCTTTTCCGATGTCTTGTGGGCCACAAATGCGGGCCAGTGATCTTTGATCTTCTCATATTTGCCGATGAATTCTGGTGTCTTTTTTTTCTCGACAAATTGGTTCAGCTCTTTCCTCCACCTCCTCATTAGGCTTGCCATCTTCTTAAGAGCACAAGACTTGATTAATTGCTCTTTAACTGGCTTCTTCGGATCCTCCTCTAGCGGTAGGGTAAAATTTGCCTTCAGCTCAGTCCAAAGATCTTCTTTCTGCATATCATTGACATAAAACACCTCAGCGTCTTCATCCTTAGCAGGCTTATACCATTGCTGGATGCTGATCGGGATCTTGTCCCTAACAAGAACCCCGCACTGAGCAGAAAATGCCTTCCTTGTCCGGATGGGTTCAATCGGTTTGCCGTCGGGCGCGATTTCTATGATCTCAAACTTTTCATCCGAGCTCAACTTTTTCTTCGGGCCTCGTCTCCTTACCGAAGTTGTGCTCGATCCGGAGGGCTAGAAATTATAAGGAAGAAAGACGACAGTAATTAATATGTGTACATATACCAAAACAATGGATGCATCAATTAACTAGTCAAGACGGGCTTAACTAATATATATATACTGGCGGACTCGGTTCGGTGACCGGAGCAGTCAGCACGGTCTCCTTCTTGTACCTCCATTGTGTCACCGGAGGCATCATGAACATACTCCTCCTCTTGTACCGGCATTAATGGGTCGAAGCCATCATAAACATAGCCCTCTTCTTCATCCAGTCCTTCCAGCCGACCATCGGTGTCGATGAGAAATGACGCAACATCATCACTTCCATTTGCGATTATGTCCCCCAACATCGCTTCTGTTTCTTCGTCTCAGGAGTGCTCCATAGTTTCTGCAAATATTTACAACATGTCAATTAGTGGCAAACGTAGAACTAGCTAGCTAATCACAATAAGGAATCATGTTAGTGGCCTCGACGCTGCTTCTCTAGGGTTTGGGGTCGCCTCGACACAACGCTTCAAGGGTTTGGGGTGGCCTCGACGATAACGCTCTTTTAACTTGATAAATTTGGGTGGCCTCGAGAGAGTTAATTTGTCGGGTAGGGGCGCGGCGGGAGGGGGTAGGAGACCAACATCGTTTTCTCTCTAGGGTTTGGGTGTCCTCGAGAGTTATCGGGGAGGGGGTATCGGTACCACCCCCTAGCTCGTGTTGAAGTTTCTTCTTTCTCCTCTATTCCTTTCTTTCTTCTTCTCCTCTTCTTTTTCTTCTTCTCCCTCAAGAAAGGAAAATAATTAAGGAAAAGGAAGAAAAGAGAAAGAAGGAAGAAGGAAGAAGAAGAAGAAAAAAAAGAAAAAAAAGAGGAGAAGAAGAAAGCAATAGAGGAGAAAGAAGAAAAAATAGAATTTCTTCTTTCTCCTCTATTCCTTTCTTCTTCTCCTCTTCTTTTTCTTCTTTTTTCCTCTTCTTATTTATTTCTCCTCTTCTTCCTCTCCTCTTTTTCTCCTTTCTTCCTCTTCTTATTTTCCTTTTCCTCTCATTCTTTTAGTATTGCTTGTTTTAAAAAAATGTTCAAATAGAAAATTTCAAAAAAACAAAGATTTTGCCTAATGCATTGTTCATATGAATATACAGACATATGCATATTCTACAATAAATAATATCACCAAAAAAATCTATGAACAGAAAAAAACCTAACTTTTCTAAAAATCTATCTTTTGCATATATGAAAACATTAATACACATATGAACAATAAATACATATATGAAGAAAAACATGCTCTGAACAATTTTTGAACATTACATACACATAGCCACATACATACACATATACATTATATATATATATATATGAACAAAAAACTAAACTAATAAAAATGAAAAAAACAGAGCCGCATATATATATATAGCCACATACATACACATATATATATACATTGAACAAAAAAATTAAACTAATAAAAATGAAAAAACAGAGCCGGTGCTGTGGGCGGCTCACAATGTGGTGTGTGCTGGGCGATGGCAGCTGCGAGCGAGGCTCGGTGGGGCTGGGCGGGCGACGGCGACGGGCAGCTGGCGGCGGCGACGACGGCGGGCGCGGGCTCGAGGAGGACGGCGCGGGCTCGGGGAGGCCAGCGACGATGACGGTCGCAGGTAGCCTGGCGGCGTCGATGTGCTCGGCGTCGTCGGGGGCAACTGGTGGCGATGAACTCTGCAAAACTGCGAAGTGCTACGTATATTCAAGGAGCATTGGTCCCGGTTGGTGGCACCAACCGGGACTATCTGCCCTTTAGTCTCGGTTGGTGCCACCAACGGGACCAAAACCTCTTTTCGGCAGCCCAAAGGGCGGGAAGCTGCGGCCTTTAGTCCCGGTTGGTGGCACCAACCGGGACCAATGCCCCCCCTTTAGTCCCGGTTGGTGCCACCAACCGGGACCAAAGGCCCCTGTGCTGCCCGCATTGGGGCCAAAGTTTAGTCCCACCTCCCTAGTTGAGAGGGACACGCAGTGGTTTATAAGCCCCACTGTCGCACCCCTCTCGAGCTCCTCTCCATTGCAGGCTTACGGGCCTACTAGCTACTGCTTTGCCTGATGGGCCTTCTGGGCCTTCTGCGGGCCTGAATCCTGGCCCAAAGTAGGGATTCAAGTCGTATTCAGCCCGTGTGGGCCCAGTAGGTGGCAATTCTTTTTGTTTTTTTGTTTTCTTTACTAATTGTTGCTATTTTTATTTTTTTCCAGTTTTTTGTTTTGTTTTCTTCATTATTTATTTTCTTTTGTTTTTTGCTTTATTTTTTAATTCTTTTTTGCTTTTAGTTTTAGGAAAATTATAAACTTTCTGATAGTGCCATTACTTTTCATATTTGAAAACACTTTTTTTTTGTTTTCTTTCTTGCTTTATTTATTTTATTTTGTTTCTACTTACAACAAAATACTTATTGTTGTTTTTTTGTTTTGTTTTCTGCATTATTTATTTTCTTTTGTTTTTTGCCTTATTTTTTAATTCTTTTTGCTTTTATTTTTAGGAAAATTATAAACTTTCCACTTTTTTTTGTTTTCTTTCTTGCTTTATTTATTTTATTTTGTTTCTACTTACAACAAAATACTTATTGTTGCTATTTTTAATTATTACGAGGGCCGAACCATAAGACATTAAAGCATTTCAAATGAACTCTGAAATAGTTGAAAGTTGGCATAGTATCATAAATTGACCCACACATAGCATGTGCATGTACAAAACGGACAATGGTATCATACTCGTTAGTTACAAAGTTGGCATGGTATCATCATAATAGTTGCAGGAGAAAGTCTTCACTTTTTCTTCGCTTGTGTCATTTGCTTATTGCGCCTTAACCATGGATAATCTTCATCGTTTATCAGGATGCTGGGGTCAGCCTTGACTTTAAAGGGAGGAATTTCATGAAACTTTTCATAATCTTCAAACATGTCTGTCTTGTCCTCCACTCCCACGATGTCCCTTTTTCCTGAAAGAACTATGTGGCGCTTTGGCTCATCGTGTGATGTATTCGCTTCCTTATCTTTTCTCTTTCTCGTCCGGTAGACATGTCCTTCACATAGATAACCTGTGCCACATCATTGGCTAGGACGAGCGGTTCGTCGGTGTACCCAAGATTTTTAGATCCTTGTTGTCATTCCGTCTTGTGGGTCTACTGCACCCGCCTCTGATGATGACCCATTTGCACTTAAACAAAGGGACCTTAAAATCATGTCCATAGTCAAGTTCCCATCTGTCCACTATGTAACCATAATATGTGTCCTTTCCCCTCTCGGTTGTTGCATCAAAGTGGACACCGCTGTTTTGGTTGGTGCCCTTTTGATCTTGGTCAATCATGTAAAATGTATTCCCATTTATCTCGTATCCTTTCCAAATCAATACAGTCAAAGATGGTCCCCTGGATAACAAGTACAGCTCATCACAAACAGTGTTTTCACCTCTGATACGTGCTTCCAACCAACTGCTGAAAGTCCTGATGTGTTCACATGTAATCCAGTCGTCGCACTGCTCCGGGTGTTTGGAGCGCAAACTGTTCTTATCTTCATCGACATACGGGGTCACCAAGGTAGAGTTCTGTAGAACTGTGTAGTGTGCTTGAGACCAAGAACATCCGTCCCTGCATATTATTGAGTCCCTTCCAAGCGTGCCTTTTTCAGTCAATCTCCCCTCATACCACGATTTAGGGAGACCTATCTTCTTAAGGCCAGGAATGAAGTCAACACAAAACCCGATGACATCCTCTGTTTGATGGCCCATGGAGATGCTTCCTTCTGGCCTAGCGCGGTTACGGACATACTTCTTTAGGACTCCCATGAACCTCTCAAAGGGGTACATATTGTGTAGAAATACGGGGCCAGGAATGACAATCTCGTCAACTAGATGAACTAGGACGTGCGTCATGATATTGAAGAAGGATGGTGGGAACACCAGCTCGAAACTGACAAGACATTGCACCACATCACTCCTTAGCCTTGGTATGATTTTTGGATCGATCACCTTCTAAGAGACTGCATTGAGGAATGCACATAGCTTCACAATGGCTAATCGGACGTTTTCCGGTAGAGCCCCCTCAATGCAACCGGAAGCATTTGCGTCATAATCACGTGGCAGTCATGAGACTTTAGGTTCTGAAACTTTTTCTCTGCCATATTTATTATTCCTTTTACATTCGATGAGAAGCCAGTCGGGACCTTCATACTAAGCAGGCATTCAAAGAAGATTTCCTTCTCTTCTTTGGTAAGAGCATAGCTGGCAGGACCTTCATCTTGCTTTGGAGGCATGCCGTCTTTTTCGTGCAAACGTTGCAGGTCCTCCGTGCCTCGGTTGTATCTTTTGTCTTCCCATACACGCCCAAGAAGCCTAGCAGGTTCACGCAAAGGTTCTTCGTCACGTGCATCACGTCGATCAAAGAACGGACCTCTAGGTCTTTCCAAGAGGGTAGGTCCAAAATATAGATTTCTTCTTCCACATGGGTGCGTGTCCCCAGCGTCACTCGGAACAGCTGGTCCGCGGGACCCTTTCCAAAGATTACGTGTAAATCATTGACCATAGCAAGCACGTGATCACGATGCGCATGGCGGGCTTCTTCCGGTGATCTGCCTCGCCTTTGAAATGCTTGCCTTTCTTTCGACATTGATGGTTGGTCGGAAGAAATCGGCGATGGCCCAGTACACATTCTTCCTGCAGCTTGCCGGTATATACTATCGGTTTCAAGTAAGCAGTGTGTGCATGCATGGTATCCCTTGTTTGTGCGTCACGAAGGTTACCGAGCGGGCCAATCGTTGATGGTCACGAACAACAACGCCTTTAGGTTAAATTCCTCCTGTTTGTGCTCATCCCACGTCGTACACCGTTTCCATTCCACAGCTGTAAAAGTTCTTCAACTAATGGCCTTAGGTACACATCAATGTCATTGCCGGGTTGCTTAGGGCCTTGGATGAGAACTGGCATCATAATGAACTTCCGCTTCATGCACATCCAAGGAGGAACGTTATACATACATAGAGTCACGGGCCAGGTGCTGTGATTGCTGCTCTGCTCCCCGAAAGGATTAATGCCATCCGCGCTTAAAGCAAACCATACGTTCCTTGGCTCACTTGCAAACTCATCCCAGTACTTTCTCTCAACTTCCCGTCTTTCTTATGGTCCTCACTGTGCCATCGGACCAACTTGGCATGCTCTCCGTTTCTGAACAGACGTTTCAACCGTGGTATTATAGGAGCATACCACATCACCTTCGCAGGAACCCTCTTCCTGGGGGGCTTGCCGTCAACATCACCAGGTCATCTCGTCGATCTTATACCGCAATGCACCGCATACGGGCATGCGTTCAGATCCTTATACGCACCATGTAGAGGATGCACGATCATTAGGGCATGCATGTATCTTCGCACCTCCAATCCTAGAGGGCATACGACCTTCTTTGCTGTGTATGTACTGTCGGGCAATTCGTTATCCTTTGGAAGCTTCTTCTTCAATATTTTAAGTAGCTTCTCAAATCCTTTGTCAGGCACAGCATTCTATGCCTTCCACTGCAGCAATTCTAGTACGATACCGAGCTTTGTGTTGCCATCTTCGCAATTGGGGTACAACCCTTTTTTGTGGTCCTCTAGCATGCGATCGAACTTCAGCTTCTCCTTTTGACTTTTGCATTGCGTCCTTGCATCGACAATGACCCGGCGGAGATCATCATCATCGGGTACATCGTCTGGTTCCTCTTGATCTTCAGCAGCTTCGCCCGTTGCAGCATCATCGTGCACATCGTCTGGTTCCTCTTGATCTTCAGGAGCATCACTGTATTCAGGGGGCACATAGTTGTCATCGTACTCTTCTTCTTCGCCGTCTTCCATCATAACCCCTATTTCTCCGTGCCTCGTCCAAACATTATAGTGTGGCATGAAACCCTTGTAAAGCAGGTGGGTGTGGAGGATTTTCCGGTCAGAGTAAGACTTCGTATTCCCACATATAGGGCATGGACAACACATAAAACCATTCTGCTTGTTTGCCTCAGCCACTTCGAGAAAATCATGCACGCCCTTAATGTACTCGGAGGTGTGTCTTAAACCGTACATCCATTGCCGGTTCATCTGCGTGCATTATATAATGAAGTGACCAAATTAATAGAAGTTCATCATCACATTAAAACCAAAGTACATACATAGTTCTCATCTAACAACATAAAGCTCTACAGAGCATCTAAATTAATTAAACCATACACTGAAACTATGTAAAACATTTCAATGGGAAAACAAATGCGATCATAATCGCAACCAATGTAACAACTGATCCAACGGCATAATGATACCAAGCCTCGGTATGAATGGCATATTTTCTAATCTTTCTAATCTCCAAGCGCATTGCATCCATCTTGATCTTGTGATCATCGACGACATCCGCAACATGCAACTCCAATATCATCTTCTCCTCCTCAATTTTTCTAATTTTTTCCTTCAAGAAATTGTTTTCTTCTTCAACTAAATTTAACCTCTAGACAATAGGGTCGGTTGGAATTTCCGGTTCAACAACCTCCTAGATAAATAAAATCTATGTCACGTTGGTCGGCATAATTGTCATAAACAATAAATGAACCAATAGTTATGAAAAGATAATATATACCACATCCGAATCATAGACAGGACGAGGGCCGACGGGGGCGGATACCAAAACCATCACACTATATAAGATGCAATAATAAAAGTAAGAAAATTATACAAGTATCTATCTAAACATACACGTAAGAATATTTTTCCTTTCAGAAAGAAGATCAGAACAAGAGGCTCACCACGGTGGTGCCGGCGATGAGATCGGTGCGGGTGATCGACGACGGTGAAGACGGGGACGGGGCATGACGGACCGCTAAATCTAGACAAATATTGAGGAACATGGAGCTTGATGGTCGAGCTTGGAGGGGAGAAAGCTTAAGTAGTGTGGCTCGGGCATTCCATCAAACACCTCGTGTGCATATGAGGTGAGCTAGAGCACCACAAAGCTCTCCCCTCGTCGGCCACGAAAAACAGAGCACTGGGAGTGCTCTGCTCGCGAGCAGGGGGTATATATAGGCACCACCATTGGTCCCGGTTGATAGCACGAACCGGGACTAAAGGTTTGCCTTTGGTCCCGGTTCGTGCCACCAACCGGGACCAATGATGGTGGGCCAGGAGCGAGGCCCATTGGTCTCGGTTCGTCCCTCCAACCGGGACCAAAAGGTCCAGACGAACCGGGACCAATGGCCCACGTGGCCCGGCCGGCCCCCGGGGCTCAAGAACCGGGTCCAATGCCCCCATTGGTCCCGGTTCTGGATTGAACCGGGACTAATGGGCTGGACCGGCCTGGACTATTGCCCCCCTTTTCTATTGGTGGGAGACCAAGAATGCTATGTATTTCAACGGTCTTTTGCAGTACCCATGTGGCAACACCATGAAAATTGACCTCCCTTTGCCACATTTGGAAGAAAGGGTAAGACAATACGGCTAAGCCAACAACACCATCCCCAGCCTGAATGATCCAAATATTGCCCATGTCGAAATTGTTTGTCAAAGGAGGACCCTCAATCGCAGCTAGGCTCTGCTCTTCCAAATTAAACTCCGGTATGCCCTTCTCAGGCGTAAAAGCGGCCAATAAAGGGCCTTACCAATGAGGGTCCCAGAAAAACAACCAACAAAAAGCTGACATGGAGTTGATGTTGAGATCAGATTGTCCCATACGCCAGTCTCCGAGGAGTAAACACATGCTAGGGCTCTAGCATCTTCTGTCGTGGACACCAAGACCACTTTTATAGGATAGACTGGAGTGGCAGCCACCGTGCACATGGCCCTGGTCACCTTCAACGCAAAGCATCGCCCCGCTAATGAATACCCACTTGAATTTTGACGGAACAGACATGTGGTGATTCTCACCGGTGATGGGATCACACACAACGAGGTCTTCCCGCATCCAGTATTTGACTAGGATGTGGCCATGGCGGCAATCAAGAACACTTTTGGGGAAGCTGTCGTGACGTTGTAGGTCAAAGCGCTGGGGGGGGGGGGATGTGGTCGGGAGAGTCCAAAGTTGAAATGAAGGGGTTCCTCCCGCTGCGCGTCTCAAAATACATCAAGGAGGGGGAGGCTTGCGGTGGTGGGCATAGTAGCGGCGGAGGAACCTGGGGTCAGTGAGGAGGCCTCGCCATCGCTTGCAGACGACAGAGGCACGTGGGAGGGAGGATGGTTGCGGAGCGAGGCGGAGGAGGATCTCCCGAAGGAGATCGTCGTCTTCAAGCGGGGTGGCCAGCGCCATCGATGAAGCATGCGGGAGGGAGGATGCCTGCGGCGCGGGGCAGGCGAGATCTTCTTCGTGAAACTTAGGCGCCACCGATGAGGATCGCTAGAGGAGATCATCTTCATCCGAAAGGGACGAAGACGTACCATGCTCCATTGAAGGAGACCGTCTTTGTCTAGTAGGGACACAGGCTTCGCCGATGAGTCGTCGCCGTGGGGATTTCGACTTGGGAATGGAGACGTCAGCAAGATCTAGAAGAGAAAACGAAGAAGAGGTTTGGTGAGATCAAGAAGAAGAAACAGTGAAGAGATTTGGTGAGATCTAGAAGAGGAAACAGGAAAGAGGTTTGGTGAGATCTAGAAGAGGAAACAGGGAAGAGGTTTGGCGTTTTCTTATATATAATTTAGATAGAGGGTCAAACAGTTTTTGGTTTTCTGAACCAAAGGGCAAAACAGTCTATTCACATGCGACTTAACGCGTTGGATCGAAATGCCATAGAAAAAAATGATAGAGGGTCAAATATGGAAAAATATTTTTTATGGTCAAATAAGGAAGCCCATTTTCAAATAGGGCCGAATAAGGAATTCTCTCATAGATATTGGAGGTGCGCCGTCCCTACCCTACACAATGGTCGTTGTTGGAAGGAAGCCAAGGCTACGTCTGAACGCCCGTCCCTGTACCTACCAGTACATGCTGGATTTTCATACTATATATCTACCTACCCAATGTTCTACTTCATGCGACAACTCTCCACCCCAACAAACAACACTACCCTAAATGATGCAAAGTTTGATTGCAACAAAGATGATTTTTCATCCCACCCAGAGTTTCCCTTTTGAAGCAGCAGCCTAATTGGAGGAGCCGCAGCCATGGAGCTGACTGACGGAAATAACCTGATGGGGTGCATGCCCAACTGAAGAAGACGGTACATGTCCATATTAGTTTTTCTTCAATGTCCTGTAATATATTAGTCTTTTAGTAGAGCCGATAAGCTGCACTTGTTCTTGAGAGAGGTCTCCTAACACCTGGACTACTAACATAATGCTTCAAACCTATTCATTCTGAAATAGCTAAAACAATGAGAATTCAGGCATGGCGACAGGCACATGTAGTTCAACAACTGGATCATCCAGATACTATATACGATCTGAAAAGGAATCATTTTAGAGTCATTTTAATATGATGTACTATGTGTTCCAATCTTACATGGCGAAGAGAAAAATGCAGTTGTACCTGATGTTTGTAATAATGAACTAACAACAAGATGGAATATCAACATTTTTAATGCTTCTCAGCACTGACACTCTTCTGGGAAAGTAAAGTAGAAGCTGGGCTCTATTGCTTTAAGCTTATACATCTTTTTTTTAGTTGAGCTTTTAGATAATGAAATGGCTAAACGAAGAGAAAACTATAGGCATGTCCAGATTCGTGCGCGTGCGCACGCACACACACACATGTAATTTCACCACCAACGTTATATTCAACATCTGGATATCATTTATGAACTGAAAAAAGGAGTCAGTTTATTTTTGCATCACCACCATTTTGATTGATGTCTATGTTATTCTCATGTGTAAATCCCTATAGCTAAATGGGCAGTAGTTTGTGAGTGCATACTATCCAGGCTGGCAGCCAGATATTTTCCATATATAAAAAATTCAAACAGTCAATTTCACAAGCTATATGGAGAAGATCTTCTTACCTTTACCAAAAAAGGCTTTCGCCCCGCTTTATAGATAAAGCACAAATCCAAGCCAACATACCACAAAGGTTCACCCACAAACAAACACACACAGTTCAAACCCACACACGATCCAAAAGGGTTAATGCTGAGGGCACAGCTCAACAAGCCCTGAAAACAAACCACAACGCACACACATGGGGTACAAAGCACCATCTAGTCGGGCTCCGGTGGGGGCGGAGGTAGCGGGTGCGCCAGGCGGAAGGCGAGCGATCGAAGGTCGGCGAGGAGGGTGTTGATGACGTCCCGATCCTGAGGGCGGCTAAGCGGCCGCCAAAGCTGCAAGTACCCACACATTTTAAAAATGGCGTCAATAGCGCGTCTGAGAGACACCTTTTGGATGACAAGCTTATTGCGGACCGTCCAAAGTGTCGAAGCGAGGATCCCAACGCAGAGCCATCTGATATGACGGTAGCGAGGGGGGGAGGCATTGATCTCCGCAAGAAGGTCAGGGAAGTTGGAATTGCACCACTGTCCGCCAACCGTCTCGCGAAAGCTGGACCAAAGAAACTGGGCCGTGGAACACGAGAAGAAGATGTGGTTAGCATCCTTCACCATGTCGCACGGTGGGGAAAGCCCATCTCCGGGTCTATTACGCTTGAGGACCTCGACTCCGGAAGGGAGGCGGCCACGGATCCATTGCCACAGGAAGATCCTGATTTTCAGGGGCAAGTAGATGTCCCAGATCAGACTAAACGGCTTGGGGGCTGGCGACGAGGCGATGGCCGCGTACAAGGATTTGATGGAGAAGCAGCCGGAGGATTCTAAACGCCAAGAGATGGCGTCCGGCGTATCGTTGACGCTCATCGGGAGAAGGGCGATATTCTGGAGGAGGGCATCCCAGGCGGCCACTTCGGGCGGGCCAAAGGGACGGCGAAAAGCGAGGCGCCCTAAGTCAATAAGGGCCGACTCGACAGAGACCCGAGGGTCAACAGCAATGGCGAATAGCTTGGGAAAACGAGCGGTCAGAGGAATGTCGCCAATCCATCGGTCAAATCAGAACAAGGTCGCAGACCCAGTACCAACCGAGATGGAAGTGCCAATGCGCAACACAGGGAGCAGCTGGATGACAGCCTGCCAAAACTGAGAGCTGCCCGTGCGCTGACAAAATGGAAGAGGCTGTCCACGGAGGTACTTGTTCCGGATGATGGTGAGCCAAAGGCCTCCATCGCCATTAGCAATGCGCCATAACCAGCAGGTCAGGAGGGCAATGTTCATGCGCCGGGAGGACAAGATCCCAGACCACCCTGGTCCTTGGGTTTGCAGATATCCGGCCAGCTCACCATATGGTACTTCTGCTTGTCATCCTTGCGAGCCTAGAAGAATCTGGACTGGTATTTGGCAATTTCCTTGTGCAGTGTCTCGTGGAGGCTATAGAAGCTCATGAGGAACCAAAGAAGGCTGGCGAGTGTGGAGTTGATGAGGATCACACGCGCAGCCTTCGATAGCCAGCGCCCTTTCCAGGGCTCGACGCGATGCTGCATACGGGTCACCGTGGGGCGAAGGTCCGCCACGGTGAGGCGCGAATCACTAATGGGAATACCTAGGTAGGTCGTGGGGAAAGAGCCCAACCGACAGTTAAGACGGTCCGCGATAGCCTGAGCTTCCACCGGAGGGTACCCAAGAACCATCACTTCGCTCTTGTCAAAGTTGATCGTTAGGCCCGATATCTGTTGGAAGCACAGGAGGAGGACCTTCAGGTTAGCTACGTCCTGAGTAGAAACCTCAACCATAATAATGGTATCATCCGCATATTGAAGGAGGGAGACCCCTCCCCCTCCGACAAGGTGGGGAACAATGCCGTGAATATGGCCGGCATCCTTCGCTTTGTCAAGGATAGCGGCCAGGGCATCGACCACCATGTTGAACAAGAATGGAGAGAACGGGTCACCCTGACGAACCCCACAGAGGGTGGGGAAGTATGGCACAATTTCGCTGTTGATGTTCACCGCGGTCCGACCGGAGGAGACTAATTGCATCACGCAAGTCACCCACCGGTCGTCAAAGCCCTTACGGAGCAACACTTCGCGCAAGAAGGGCCAGTGAACAGTATCATACGCTTTATGGAAGTCAAGCTTCAAGAAGACTGCTCGATGGCGCTTCACCCGGACTTCGTGAAGGACTTCATGGAAGACCAACACCCCGTCCAAGATGAACCGACCTCGAATGAGGGCCGATTGGTTTGGGTGAGTGATCGAGTCAGCTAGCAGGGTCATCCTATTGGCGTACCCTTTGGCCAGGATCCGGAATATCACATTAATCACTGTGATGGGACGGAACTGGCGGATGTCAGAAGTGCATGGAACCTTGGGGATGAGGGTAATGATCCCGTAGTTCAGGCGTCCGAGATCCATAGAGCCCGAATAGAACTCCTCAAACAGGGCCATGACCTCCGGCTTGATGGTCTGCCAGAACGTTTTGAAGAACGTAACGGGCAGGCCATCCGGACCTGGGGACGAGGCGGGGTTCATGCCCTTAATAGCCGCGAGGACCTCATCCTCGGCGAAGGGGGCAACTAGAGCCGCATTGGCCTCATCGGAGACCAACTGCACCCCCGACCAAGTGTCGGGAGCGAGACTAGCCCCACCCCGAGGGGTGGGGGTAAAGAGGGCTTTGTAAAAGCCATCGACATGAGCCCGGATGGCCGCGGGGCGGACAAGGGGGGAGTCTCCCTCCCACAGACAGTGGATGGAATTTCTCCTACGATGGCCGTTCGTAATCGCCTGGAAATAAGACGTGTTCGCATCGCCCCGAAGCACCCATCTTTGGGTACCGCGCAGCCTCCAGTAGGCCTCCTCATCTGTGTAGATGGTTGAGATTTGATCCTCAAGATCATATCTCAGCATCCGCTCGGGCGTCCAGGGCTTGAATAGCCAGCAGGAGAGACCACTTGCGCTCGCGGAGGTCATGACCAAGGTTAGCGCCCCACCCCTTCATGATTGGCGGGCAAGCTTGGCGCAGAAGTGCCACGAGTCAACGGCGGACATGGAGCGATGGGGGGAAGCGCGAGCCAGAGTCCAACGGGCGGAGACCGCCTCCCGGAAGCCGGCCTGGTTAAGCCAGAAGGTTTCAAACCGAAACCGCGATGGGGTGGGGGGCGCTTGTCCACCGGAGGAGAGGAGGAGAGGGACGTGGTCCGACCCAATCCGGGTAATCGCACGAAGAGCGTCCAGGGGGCAACATAATTCCCATTCCGGGGAAACTAGGACGCGATCCAAAACGGACCGCGTCGGGTCGGCCTGGCGGTTAGTCCAGGTGAACCTGGCACCCGACCGCTCGATCTCTCGGAGACCAAGCTTCGCGATCCAGTCGTTAAACAACTGCATCCGGGGAAGGTTAATCCGATCATTATTCTTCTCGTCCGGAGAACGGATGAGGTTGAAATCTCCACCCACAACTACTGGGAGGAGGGAGGAGGAGATCTTTTGGTGAAGCTCTGTAAGGTAGGCCGGGGAATGGCGGTAATCCGCCGGTCCATAAACAATCACAACCTCCCATTTGAAGTTCAGAGCTCGCTCAAAGATCTCCATACTAACAAAGAATTCACCCCGGTCCATGCCGCCCACCTCGAAGGTGGCATCCTTTACCCCTAGAAGGATGCCGCCAGAGTGGCCCGTGGTCTCACTAGAAGGGAGCCAATGCCAAGCGAAGAGGTGGGAGCTAAGGCTGTCAAGCTCATGGAGGGAGAACTCAGTACGCATGGTTTCCTAAATTGCAATGATGTCTATGTGTTCATCGCGCACGTACTCGACGAGCTGGCGGCGTCGACCATCATGGCCGAAGCCGCGGATGTTCCAAAAAGGGCCCGCATCTAAGCCCCCATCGGGGGCTGCTTGACCCCAGGACACGAGAAGCGCTTTGAGCGCGGAGAGCGCCAGTCCGGGACCGAGTGCGCCCACGGATCACCCCGTCGACCACCGGAGGAGCCTGGACCACGGTAGAGGCGGTCAGCTCCTCAGGGGCCCGACGCAGGCGAGCCCGCGTTTCAGCCAGTTTACCATCAAGGATTTTGCGTGCCCTAATGGCCACAATCTGCTCTAAGGGGGGACCCACTTCCCCCCTGAAAATGATGGCCGAGTCAGTAGCCACCTTGGCAAGGTGGCCAAGAGGGATGATGGCCTCAAGCGCGGAAAAGGAACAACTGGAAGAACTGGGGAGGGCGGAATCCACACCTGACTCGAGGTTCCGAGCAGCCGCCCGGATCTCCGCACGCTCGGCAATGGACGGGACCGAGGCATCGGCCGGGCGGGCCGCATCGAGGCGGGCGCTGCAGCGAGACGCAGTCACCGACGTTGAGGAGGAGCGGGGCCGCCTGGTGTACGCCACCGTCTGGGGAGGAAGCGCGGAGACCGGAGTGGTGATGACCACGGCCACCGCCGAGGCCGGCGAAGCAGGGGAGGTGGGGTGGGCGTCAAGGGTCACCAGCGGGGGGAGCTGGGCGACGAGCTCCATGGTGTCGCCAGACGCAACCCCCGCGGGTGGGAGCACCGGAGAGGCCTCGCCGGGGGGTACCACCGTCAACGCCCACGGGGACCGGGGAGGTCAAGCTGGGGGAAGACAGCGGGTCTGGGCCCGACGGAGAAGGACGGAGAGCGGAGTCGGCGGACGGTGAGCGGGGCGATGAGGGAGGCAGGACGAGCAGACCAACGCTCGATATGTCACTGGCCGACTCCGAAGCTGGGGGAGAGGGCGCCACCGGGGAGCGGCTAGCCTGAGAGCCACCATGAGGTCAGCGGCAGACACCCTGGTCCGGCTCGATCTGGAGCCGCCGCGGCTCGGGTTGGCGGGCTCGCGAGACGGGGATCGAGAGTGCTCCGAGAGGTCGTCGTCCTCCTCCTGGTCATCGAAGTGGGAGTGGCGGGGACGCCGGTGGTGGGAACCACCTACATTAGCGGGGCCGCCCCCCTAAAGGTTGTCGGCGGAGAGGCGGGGGCGGCCGATGTGGTTCGGAGGCTCGGGGCAGATGGTGAGGTCGTATCCGTCATTGTTGAAGAAGACCCGAAGCGTGGTGTGGAGTTTGGAGGAGTCCAGGCATTTCACCTTTACCCGGACCTCCTCCTCCTTGCGCAGAGAGAGCTCATCGACCACAACCACCTTGCCCAAGATTTTGGACATACTGCGAATGACCTGCTCAGACCGGGCCACATCTGGAAGGCCGACGATGAGGAGCCACGCAGTGTCCAGGATCGCCACGGCCTTGGGGTCCCACCTCGGCTCGGAGATGTTCATCACAATCCCGTTGAGGGCCAAGGTGATGTTGTCGCTACGGGTGCATAAGACCATGCTCATGGCGTCGGGGAAGATCACCGAGAAGGCGTTGGCCGCGGTGGAGGTCACCTGCCAGTCCCACTTGCATCTATAGAGGTGGTTGAGCTCAGCCTCGATCAGCTCCGGAGTGGCGACGCCCTCCCCCACGACCGTCACAAGAGCCAGGAGCGAGGGGGAGGGAGGCGTGAGCTCCGGCACCTCAATGTGGAAGAAGCCCATGTCCTCGATGTCGTGCCCGTACATCATGATCTCCTCCGTCACCGGGCGGTCCGGGCAGAGAATCACGGGGTGACCTACGTACTTGCAGAGTTAGCACATCGGAGGGTTGGGGCAGGCCACCTGGAAGTGTCCGGACAGGCCGCAGTTGAAACACGGCGGACCGTCCGAGGCGGGAGTGGAGCCCGGAGGTGGAGCGGCCGCGCCGGCGGAGGATATGGCAGCCGGGGGGCAGGGAGGTCCCTTCTTCTTCTTCTTCTTGGCGCCCTAGCGACCCCGGTTCCCGTTTCCCCCATTGGGCGGCGGGAATGAAGCTTGGGAGCGGGGGGGGGGGTTGGTAGCGGCTGGTGGCCGGAGCGGCGGTGACGACAGAGAGGGGCTGCTTCCGGGGAGATGGAGACCGGTCCCAACGGTGAGACTGGGAGGGAGACCACCGCCGGGAGGAATGTTAGGACCCCCAGCCGGAGAGCGGCCGCGCTCATGAAGTCAGCCCGAGGGGGGGCGGCCGGGACGGGGGCGGTCGCCCCGGCCAGGGACCGGCGGCGCGCGGGGGGAGAGCGGCGAGCATCACGGGCCGGAGAGCGGCGAGCTGGGCGGGAGTCCAGCTCCTGACGGAGGTCGGCCTCCCTCCGAAGAGCATCCGACGACGGACGAGGAGGAGCCCGACGGTCGTCCGCACGGCGCTTGGGGCGGCCCGCCCCATCATCCCACTCACGGGTCATGGCCGGTGAGGTAGGAGGGGAGGGCGAGCGGGAGCCGGCAGGGCCGACGAGCCGGAGGGTGGCGGCGGGCAGGGCAGCGTCGAGGGAAGCGGGGGGCGACGCGGGAGAGATTGGCTGGCGAGGGAACCCTAGAGGCGGCCAAATGGACCGCCTCATCGGGCCGAGGCCCGCCCGGGGGCGGGGCTGGGCCGCGAGGGGGGGAGGAGGCCCAGAGATCCTGGCCAGCGCGAGTCCAGCGGCCTGCAATACCAGCGGCGGCCCAGAAGCCGAGGCCCGAGGGAAAGCGCTGGGCAGGCGGCCGGCCTGTATGCCCACCACGAAGCTGGCCAGTAGGACCAGCCAGGGAAACCAAGCGAGGCGAGGTTTCACCTCTGTTGTCATGAGGTCGCCGGCGGGGCATGGCGTGGGCGACGGGGCCAGGCCGGGGCGCGCAAGACGCCGGGACGCGGAGGCACGACAGCGCCGAAGGCCGAGATGAATGGGCGAAAAGGGGACCTCCTGTAGACCACCGACGAGAGCGCCGTCGAGGGCGGCGCCGGGGAGCCGGCCGGAGCAGGGGAGAGAGCAAGGGAGGACGGAGTCGAAACTGATGATCTCCAAGAGGCGCGGGCGAACCATTTTAGCACATTTGCACATAAACGAGTTAATCATCCTATGAGTCATGCAACATTTTAGATCCACACTTAATGGTTGTGCCTATAAAGCATAAGAAGTCAGGCAATTAACAACAGTTCTGAGGAGAAGACAAATGGACAAGAGAAATGAACAATGAGTCAATTACACATATATCACATATCTGTTGACTTGAGAAAAATAAATCACTCCTCATAGATGTTTTGTAACTAACCTTTTATAGATAAGATAAGAGAAGGCAATATAACTTGAACAAAGTAATAAATTTTTATTGATACTAGCAATAGTAAAAAAAATCATATAGGAGTATGTTGTAAAATGCAAAGAATAAACAACATATATAGATACCTCATAATGAAATATTTAGCTGTCAAAAGAAATTTTCTCATGTAAACTCATCCCTCACCACGGCGAAAGTGCTATTGGGTATTCAGTTTGAACAATGAAGACTGGTATTATTTCTAGTGTGATTCAGATGCACTGGTCACTTGCAGAGGATCATCATCAAGTAACAAAAGAATTATTGTATTCAAGAAAAGTTGTATATTATTGAGGTAAAATTAAAGGCAAGATTAAAACAGATGAAAGTACTGGATACAGAATATACTAGCTGGCGCTGCGCTCAAAGACAATACGGAGGGGCGGCTTCTCGAGACCATAGTTAAAAAAAAAAACAGACCAGACCGGCGGTCGGACCAGAAAAAACACGAACTGGCGTCCCTATCTGTTTTTTAAGCTAAAAAGACCGACCTGCAATTGGACCGGAAAAACCATGTAAACATGCTAGTTTTTGCATGAACCGGAGGCATAAAACCAGCTGTTGAACTAGTGCCACACAAAAAATAGAAAATAACCCGCGTCAAAAAGAATTCAAACCTTTGACCCAAAACCATCTTGTCTGGCCAATTTTCTTTTCAATTTTATTTAAATGATTGTATTTTACATCTATTTAGTATGGCACTAGTGTACGAAATGTATTATTTATTTATTTATTTATTTATGGTATAAAAAACTAGACATCGAATCGGTGAACCGGCGGTCTGACTGGTAAAAATTTGAACCAGCGGCCTTGACGGTTCGATTTTTAAAAACTATGATGGAGACTGGAGTGTTTTTTTTTTCAGCTTCGTTTTTGTTCGTTTTTTGTTTGTCGAGAATTGCTTCGTTTCTGTTAGTTTTTTTTTTTAGAAAATGCGTTTCTGTTCGTTTTTTTTTTGAGACATGCGCGTTTCTGTTCGTGAGAAAGGGACGTAGAGTTGGGCCCGGGGCTATAGAATGGGCCGGATAACAGTCCATGTTGCGAATTCGCTGTGTCCATACAGATACACTCCAGCGTTGTCTCAAAAAAAAAAAAAAAAACTCCGGCGGTTCCCCTCAAAAGAAAAAGATACACTCCGGCGGGGCTCTGGCGGAATCGGCGGCGGTCTAGGTCGTCCCAGAGAAGCGAGCCTGCACTGCCGCTGTCTGCTCCAGCCAGCCCATTCAGAGAGGCGAGCCCACCTGGGAGTTCCCTGCTGCACCGGCGGAAGCAGCGGCGAGTCCAGCTCCAGCGAGGCTGCCGCCTTCGACCTCCTTCCTCTCTCCTCCGCATCCACCAAGAGGAAGCACACCGGCACCACGTGTCAGTAAATTACAAGGTAATCATCTTCAATTTCTACATACACCTTCCAATTGTTGCCAGCAATTGCAAACTGTGTTAGATCTGATGTCATATACGTACCACCCTGGTACAATTAATAGCATTACATTTTACATGGGCACAACGTCAAAGCAATTTCGTTCGATATAGTACTTGTGTAACTACTACTACTACTACATTACAAGATATTGTTGTGGCATATCAGACATTTTTCACTCGTTGTAAATTTCTATCTATGCTTGCAGTATAGGGTGACCTGCAGACGAAACAAATGGCTTGGGAGGCATTGTTAGACTGGGCAAGCTTCCTGTTAACATGTTCATCACTTTTTCTGCTGATGGACGATTCTTTGGGTTCCACTGGATGCACCATAGGGCAACAATGGCCAGCTTTCTCATTATATCTTTCTCCATTTGCGTCATTTGCCTAGTTGATTCCAGTTCTTGCCCAGTGATTATTTTCTCATATATCCACTCTGGAATATACACCTCGTTTTGGTTCTCAACCCATGGATCTGAGTTTCTTCTACCACTCACCATTTCCAGCACTACCATTCCAAAGCTATAGACATCTGACTTGTAGGAAACTGTCCCAAAGTTCCGAGAATATAATTCTGGGGCGATGTAGCCCAATGTTCCTCTAGCTGCAGTAAGTGTAACAATACTTTCATCTCTGGAACACAGCTTTGCAAGCCCAAAATCTGAAATCTTTGGATTGAAGCTGTAATCTAGCAAGATGTTGTGAGGCTTGATGTCAAAATGGAGGATGCGCTGATTGCACCCTTGATGCAGGTACTCCATTCCTCGTGCAATGCCCGATGCTATTTCAAGCATTTTGTTAGGTGCTAATAGTTGTCGGCAAATATCCGATTCATGTGCGAATATATATTTCTCAAGTGATTCATTAGGCATGAATTCGTAAATAAGAGCACGCCTTGTTCCTTCGGAGCAAAACCCCAAAAGGCGAACCACATTGGCATGGTGGATTCTACCAATGGTTGCAACTTCATTTATGAAGTCCTCTCCATTACTCTTCGAGTTCTCCAGCATCTTTACTGCCACAGGTACTCCATTCGCCAACCGACCTTTGTATACGCTTCCAAATCCACCCTGACCCAGTTTATCTTTGAATCGTCTTGTTACCTTTTTAACTTCGGAGAACGTGTACCTTGTTGGTTTTGATGTGCCGTATGCCTTGAGAAACATTTCTATTTTCAGACGTATCTCTTCATCAGCCTTTGATTTTAGGGATAGATATAGTGCAGTGGCTGCTGTCAACAAGAGAACCACAAATGTGGCCGCCGATGATGTTGCTGAATGAACACAATGTGGGAAACAGTGAATCATACTTGGATTAAAAGACTTTATTTCAAGTCCTGCCTCTTATGTGGTATAAGAGTATGCAAGAATAAGAGCGATAACTAAAAAGATGTATGCATAATACCTGCAATGACTTTGGCACGTGAACCTGCAAATAGGAAATAAGCAATTTAGATTTTGAGGGCAGAATAATACAAGATAGATAAATTATTATTCTGTTACAAGAAAGTAAAAAATAATTCTAGTACTGTCTTTTTTTAGGCCATGCTGGAGAGCTTCATGTATATTGTTAAGATTGAAAAGGTCTTACATCCACAAAGTAAGGCATGGCCCAAGATGAACAAACATCAAAACTACAAATTACATAGGCAACTAGTCAATCTAGACGACCTATACCACCACTAAATCTCTGTCTCTCACAATTGAGGCTCCAGCAGCTATCTGCGACCTATCATCTGATCTGATATCCTCGTGAATGTCCTGAATGTTATGATGGGTTCAATTGAAAACCCTTCCGTTTCTCTCCTTCCGCAAGTCATGCTAATTTGTGACAAACACAAATCAATCATCTAATAATTTCCCAACTATAGAAAAGTGTGATAGGTTTTATAAAAGAACATAATGATCAAACTAGTCATAGAGATCTTAACTTTGTTGCGACGTCACTTTTTAGTAACAGTCTCAAAAGTATGAGCATCACTTCAATACAGTTTACATGGTTGGGATTCAGGCTACCTTTTTTCAGAAGGTAGGATAACTACTAACGTGAATCTACCTTGCCGACTTGTCTGCTTACAGTAAGATTGCGCTCTAACTAATAAACCATGGTTATTGGAGAAACATGCTAGAGTTTTCTTTTTAACTTTTTTCACCCTGAGCTGCTTGGTATGACTTCGACAACATGAATATAAAACCTAAACATCCTAGTGAATAGTGAGTTTATTAGAGAATGTCCTTATATTTAAAGGGCTTAAAAGAACTTACAGCAATCTTATATCTCAACCAGCTTGTTTGTTAGAATTGTTGGAGGTTAATATAGTAGCAATATTGGAGCTACCTATAATGCTTTTCACAATGGATATGGTTGGAGTATCAGAACCATGGGGGTGTGAAATACTTATTAATCTCAGATATGCTGGTTAGCAAACATATTTGCATATGTCACAATGGTGGGATAAATATAATTGTTCTTTATTGAATCTTTTAGACATTCTGCCCAGATAATTTAGGGCAAGGAAATGTTCTGAACTTGTTTTTTGGTGCTTCAGAAGTCAGAAACAGTACCTTGGTGCTTGCAGAATGCTTGCCTGCGTTGTGAACTGAATCCGCATGGGTGCCCTTTTTGCTCACAGTCTTGACAAATGTTAGTTATGTTAGGAACCGACCAAAATAAGGTTATCGGGATTCTTTTGGCCTTTATATTGAAAAAAAAAGGGGCAGCCCCAGTGCATGTAGCTCCCGCTTGCGCAGGGTCTGGGGAAGGGTCCGACCACTTCGGGTCTATTGTACGCAGCCTTTCCCTACATTTCTGCAAGAGGCTGTTTCCAGGACTTGAACCCGTGACCTCATGGTCACAAGGCAGCAGCTTTTGGCCTTTATATTGAAGAGAACAGAATATCTGCAATCATAACCCGACGGATCCACCAGAGTTGGCAGCCAAATGCCATTCAACACCACTGTACAATCTGAGGGAAGAAGAGACATGGATTCACCAGAGTCCATCAAATACATGAGTTGGCTTGTGTTGCTAAGGCAAGAGATTGGGCCAACAACACTGTCCCTTGTACCCGGTGTAACACGAGCCTTCTTATCTGGTTTGAACTCGCTTGAACAGCGTACCAGTGTTGCAGTTTGAGATCTAAGTGGTCTGTATACACTAGTTGATAGGTTGGTGGTAGAGATCTTCTGAAGCGGGCACCGAGTCCATGATTCTTCAAGCGGGATGACATTCAGGGTACAACCGCTGTAGTCGATTGCAGTGACCTTGCATAATCCAAGAATTGGATGAAGTAGGATGGTATCTGCTTCCTTAGAGCATGATAGCTCCATGCCAGGTGCCCCACAAGATGGGAGACTGGTTGCAAGGCGGAATGGAAATCGGATCTCTATGTTGCCATCACTACACCTCGATGGTGGGCAGTCATGGAAAAATTGACCATCGCCGCTTGCTGTAGCCATGCTGATTTTGTAGGTGAGAACTGGAAATATCAGAGCTATGGCTAGAACTTGAAACATTTTCTGTGATGAAGTGAAGGCTGGAGGCAAGGAGATGAAGTTTCGCCTACAAAACTGAGCTTGTTGCTGAGCCGTATGAAAGAAGGAAACAAGAGTGAGCTTCTTTAAATGCTGAATCAGAAATAAGAAAAATCTTAGTGAGTATACAATGATGGACTCATGATACAGATTGATGGATTCTGGCTTGGATGTTGCGTATGCCAAAGGGAATTGACTTGACTGCAAGTCAAAGTCTATGCCGACTTGCTTGACTAACAAGACTCCTTGGATATTGCGTATGCCAAAGGGAATTGACTGCAAGTCAAAGTCTATGCCGACTTGTTTGACTATCATGACTCCTTGGATGTTGCGTATTCTAAAGGGAATTGACTGCAAGTCAAAGTCTATGCCGACTTGTTTGACTAACAAGACCACATGACTGGTAATGGGTTAGGAAGCAACCACGAAGGAAACCAGACTGACTTTTTGCCCCATATATGCCAAAAGCTTTCTTTCTATATCATTCTGAAACCATATTGGTCAAGCCAGCCCCAGATGATTAACGTTCTTATATACTCTGATGCTAGCTTCCAGGCCTGATATTGCCACCAGCAGATCTGTCATGATGAGCTCTTCTGCATCCCTCCATTCCGTTATTCTGAAAGCATTCACAATTTATTCTACGCTTTCAGTTCTTGTAATAAGCAGTGAAGCAGCAGATATTTTGGGACAAGCAGTTTGCCCTTCTTTCTCTTGTGGACATCTCCAAGACATCCACTATCCTTTCCGTTTGCGAGGTATCCACCTGGTTGCGGTGTTCAAGAATACGAGCTAGTTTGTGTTGATAACCATGCTATTATTCATATCAACAGGGGAAGATACCTCGTGACCAATATATCATACAGTGAGTCTATTTTCTCGGTTATTGATGTCAATTTGTACAACAGCAGTTGCCCTATTCCTAATAGGGATCATCCTTATGTTTTTGGTATGAAATCGGCAAACATGACCCTGTTCTATCCGTATGCACCTACATGGGCTACCTTTGTTCCACGCATCATAAAGGACAATGTTTTTTACAGGCCCGTTGCTTGCCGGAGTACAAACAGTTCTTTTGTATATGTCTTGACTTCAATGTTCTCTTATTCTGTTGGAAATGTTGAGCCTTCATGTAGATACTTGGCCATGACTCCTTTGGGTGGCGTGCGCATAAATGCACCAGATAGTCTTATAAGTTATGATTATGAACATGTTGTAAAATTTATGAGGACTGGTTTTGCTGTTCAATTTCCTTTCAAATTTCAATACAGCCCCTGGGCATATTCTCGGATCATCAACACATGCCTGAATGATTCAATGAGGTGAGTCTGCACCCTGTGGACGAGACACTTTTCTCTGCTTTAATTGCCCCCCTCAGATTTGATTATCTTACCTGAAAGCAGCATATCCTCTCACTAATCAATGTTATAACTTGCAGCTACTTCTACAAACAGATATCTAGTACAAGCATCGGAAATCAGAGTTCTGCAATTGTCGGTATCGACATCCATTTCTTGAAATGCATAAATGACTATTCCTACCAGACTAAATTATTTTGGGCTGCGGTAGTCATAATATCTGCTATAAATATTGTGAAGTTCATTATTGGTAATGACTGAATCGCCTAATCATAATCATTATGGCTACATAATTGTATACATCGAACTTAGGTATGCAATCTCGTTTATGCAGTGCTTGCTATATTATCGAGGCTTGTATTTGCACCATTGCTCGTGTTGACCTTCCTTGCCTACAAATACTGGAAAATGAAGATATCAGTTGATGCGGTTGAGAAGTTCCTCCAGATGCAACAAGCCTTTGGCCCAACAAGGTACGCTTACACAGACATCACCGCAATCACAAGCCACTTCAGAGAAAAGCTGGGCCAAGGAGGCTATGGTTCTGTGTACAAAGGTGTTCTCCCTGGTGATGTCCATGTTGCCATTAAAATGTTGGTCAATTCCATGTGCAATGGAGAAGAATTCATTAGTGAGGTGTCCACCATCGGAAATATTCACCATGTCAATGTCGTGCGTCTAGTGGGTTTCTGCTCTGAGGAAATGGGGAGGGCTCTTGTTTATGAGTACATGCCTCATGGATCGCTTGATAAGTACATCTTCTCATCTGAGAAGAGTCTATCCTGGGACAAGCTAAATGAGATTGCTTTGGGCATTGCTAGAGGGATTGATTATTTGCATCGAGGATGTGATATGCAGATTCTACACTTTGACATCAAGCCACACAACATACTTCTTGACAACAACCTCATCCCCAAAGTTGCTGATTTCGGTCTCGCCAAGCTATACCCAAGGGATAACAGTTTTGTGCCACTGAGCGCGCTACGCGGAACTGTTGGGTACATAGCTCCTGAGATGATATCTCGCAGCTTTGGCGTCATATCAAGCAAGTCTGACGTTTACAGCTTTGGGATGCTACTGCTGGAGATGGCTGGAGGAAGACGAAATGCAGATCCAAATGCACCGAACTAAGCCGGGCGTACTATCCATCATGGGTGTATGATAGGCTAACTGAACGAGAGGTGGATGAGATATCACCTGCTGCTGACATGCATGAGCTAGAGAGGAAGCTGTGCATTGTTGGACTATGGTGCATTCAGATGAGATCTCATGGAGCGAGGCCATAGAGATGCTGGAAGGTGGTGTTGATGACTTGCAAATGCCATCGAGGCCATTCTTCTGTGACGAAGGGCACACCCATGTTGAGGATTCTTATCAGTTGTCATCCGAGTTGACTGCAATATCCGAGGAGGAGAGCGAAAATATTTATTTGTGATATGATGTACGAGATGATGCACTTAGCTTGTGTTTCCTGTGTCCTCTGTACTTCCATGCGGAAACATAACTGCAAGCAGAGTAGCAGAATGGAGAACTCTTACTGTTATATATATATATATATATACTAGTAAGGGTGCCCGTGCGTTGCAACGGGATGTATATTCTTGTAACAATTTTCAAAAAAGACGAAGATCAAGCACAACACAGTATTAAAGAATGACAATAAATAAATGAAAAACTGAAAATATAGAATTGGTTCATATATAGGATGTATCACATAAACTTAAATAAACATAACTACTTCTATCGACTCTTGCCGAGTCCAACATGAGTATAATAAATCTCAAACAATATCTTTTTTCACACTGAATAACACATCAATTATATGAGTAAATTTGCCCATCTGTTGCCATGGTTGTTTTTTATATTATTTTTTAGGCCATGTAGAATTTTGCACAATGTATTCTGCAAACATTCTGAATAGTATGAAACTGATAATTCAAGAAGTGATGTCACATAACCAGCCATACCCAACCATGGTCCAAAGGACCTGAATTTCGCGAATTATTTACATGTAGGAGAATAACCGATCATGTGATTTTCTTTATCCTCTTATATGAGCTTTCCCTTCCTTTTGAAAAAATAATATGGATTTACCTATCTCTATTAGTTCAGTAGAAAGATCCGAGTTTCTACCAGATTATGTGCAATCTGGATGCATGTGATAGCACTGTCGCAAAAGTGGCAAAGCAAACAACAAAAGGACAAAAGGGGAGCATAATATGACATTTAGGCATGTTACAACACTGAGATTAACAACATCCGTCCCACTGACATTTAGAATGTGCTAAACACAATTAACATACATCGCTTTATTGCAAGGTGGTCATCACCACAATATGGTCGTCGCTTCTTCCTCTGGCATTGCCGCTCGCCCATCAAACAAACCGCGGCAGAGACACTGGCTATAATCGCTCACCCAGCAAACACCCTGCTGCAGAAACACTTACTATAATTGCTTGCCCTGCAAACACCCAAAGCAGAGACACTCTGTGCAGGTTTTATTAGACCACTTTGTGCGGGTACCTTTGTCAAATATGAATGCCTATACAAAAGAACTCCCCCGGAAAGAGTTGAGGGACAGAATTGTAGCAAGATTTACCAAAGTGTCACCTCACAACTCCCTGGTTGACATAAAACAACATGTTAGGATAGATCATGGTGCATCGCATTATTCAAAGAGCTAAATGATATATATACAAAGTAGAGGCACTCTAAGTTTCACATAGATTTACATTCCAATATGGGTTCCAAAGGAAAACTAATTAATTTTGATAGAATTCACTGTCAAATCGATGAAGCACAATCTTCCATTTTCGTAGTTCAGTATCAAGCATCAGAACCTAAAACTGAAATGACTGAACTCACAAATCCAACTGTTTTCTGTACATCAACAACTCACATGCATCCCATCTCTGAAATATTGTAGCCTGTCCTAAATACTAAAGCATGTGTGGTATTTGCTCTGTTTATAATTAAGTGTCTTTTGCATGCTTGTCTTGAATAAGAGGATAAATGCAATCATATGTGTAGCTGCATAATATATAGGAAAGAGTGGCGATCTTAACAGTGAAAGCGGAGAGCTTCTGAATTAAGTACAAGATTGCATCATCCCTTCTTGAAAGTTTTTAACTGAACACGCAAACTAACAGGGGCACTACTTATGCCACCTAACACCGGAAATTATAGAACCAAAAAGATGCACTATGCATTTTAGATCAACTCATATCCTAATGATTTAAAATATAGCAGTCATGCTTAAAAGAACATAATTTATTTAAGTTGTAGTATATGTAGCAAACATGCCCGTGCGTTGCAACGGGAGAAGAAAACGACATTTTCAAATTTATCGTGAGTTGTATGTATTTGCAAAATGCAAAAGATCAGCTAAACAAATGATCAAAGAATAATGGTTTTCTGTAGATCAATGTTCAAGTTTCTGAAGGAGGTTATATACATGTTGTTGAGACGAAGATCTGTGAGGATGTGGCGTCTTCCATATTGCATCTCGAAGCGTCGATTGGACCACGAGAACAGTTTGCTTTTCTATTTAGGAAAGGTTAACTAATTATTTTCACACAAAAAGGTTAATTATTGGCTTCCTCGTGCCATTTCATTGTGTGTGGGAGCTTTCCTTCAGACTACAGGGAGAAACCAAGATATGTGCTTGAACTGTTAGTTTAAGTCCTTTCTACCAGTGCGATCATGTGCAGTTTTGAGTTACTGCCAGCTACATCTATGTGCTTCCCAGTTTCCTTGTGCATTGCTGGAGAACAACTTAATGTTATGTTTCTTTTTCTTTTGAGACTTCATACTGTAGCTATCAGGTATCTAAAATAGTTTGTGTATATAGGCCACAAGTACAAGAATCCCGACGTTTCATTATAACTGTAGCATCTGCTCCAAATACTGAATGATGGCATTACCTTGTCAAATACTGAATGCAGCTAATTTTGGTTTTTTCGATAGCTAATTGTCCTGACTAAAATAAGGATTTTGACATTGGTTATTGTTTTGCGGCAACTTAATGATAGGCTGCAATTATTAATCCAAAATATATATTGGTGCTAGAGCACAATCCCTGTGCACAGGGTACAGGAAAACAATTGGCATATACACGATACAGAAGAAATTAGAAGTAAATAGTACATGGGAGTAATCAGCATACAGAGCTCGTGTTCTTTGAAGAAATCTGCAACAAATCAAAGGAGACGGAGAGGGATGTGAGAGCTCACCCACTTGCCTGCCATAAGAAATAGAAATTTTCTTAGTCTGTAGATTCAGTAAAGCAATTACAGTGAAGCGTAACATTCCAACTCTATATGACCACTGTCGTTGGCGAATATACTTCAATTTTGATCATAATAAGCCAATAAATGGACTTTTCTTTTCTTATTATACCATTGGATGAGTGCATAAATCTGGAAATCGAGAAAAAAGAAAGAGTTTACACTGAAGATTATCAACTAAAAAAGCATGTATAAATCTTTAGATTTAATCAACGCTGAATAAGTGGTTCCATTTTCTTTGTGGTTATGGGGTTGACTATAGAGACTTACATTTTTCTGCCTGGAATCTTTCTGATATTATTAGTGAGAATCATGGCACACATTATCAGTCAGGTATGAACTTTATGACATGGTAAGCCGACATCATGGCAGAACTTACAACATGCAGCACATGTACTAAAATTTGTCAAATTATTGTACAGAAATATTTAGTCATTTTTCCCAGAAACTGTCAATACAGAACAGTTGAAATCTAGTGTTTTCCTTCACCAGCCTTCACTATCTCAGTTTCACAAAAATGCAAGCAGCAGACCCAGGAACGCAGTCAGAAAATCAGACTAAGGTATTGAGAGAAAATGTAGTTGCATTGCATGCACAGCGAAGTCTACCAAGCTTGCAGTGTCAGTGGAAAATGCTAATGGTTCCTTGTAGGTTTAAGCAACATCAAAACTTGAGGTGTCAGAATACACTACAGCAATGTAACACCTAGTCAGTGTGTTGCAATGGGAGAAAACGCGGGATGGGGAACCGGTTGTGCGTTGCAACATAAGAAAGTGTGAGATAGGGAGCCGGTGTTGATATTATTTAGTGACGAGTATTTAGAACCCATCTCACATCAAAGTGATATAATCAAATGTAAATAAACTTCTTGGAAAACATTGTTCAACATATGTTGTTTAGAGTTATTATAGAGTTTAAAAAGTAAGTAAATTTGAATTAACAAGATGAAAGCTAATTCTACACTGTAACTTTATAAGTCCAAAATATTTAGACGACTCCATCAAATGTATAGCTCAGGACTGAGCTATTATCCTTTTGAGACATCTCTGCACACACTCGAATGCTGGCTTTGCTTGTGAAAAGAATTCTTGTTGGCAATAAAAAGATACAGTGGTAAGGGAACTTACCGAATAGACATTGTAGTTCCATAGCCCAGGATCAATTGCCACTCATGAATGATAGGAAGGGGGTCGAGGAATCAATATTTTACCAAGAAATCCAATAGATAAACGTTCATGGTCATGTACGTAACCTTTGTACCTCTCCATAACGCAGTATAGCATCACACTAAGCCAGTCAGCAGCAAACATACCAGCTTTTACCTGCCAAATTCAGGTCTCAGATAAATCCTCCGCTCGCTCGCCGTCTGCCCCTGCGTGTCCTCCACATGAGATTAGCAGCAGCTGCATCAAAGTAGTAGCAGCATCAGAATCAATCAACAAACAAGAGAGCAGTTGTATAATATGCAACTAACAGGAGCACACCAGCAGCGCACAAAATACAGAGCAGCCGTCCCTCTCCCTGCCCTCCCCGCACCGGCAGCGCACCAGACCATCCTCGTCCCCGTCCATCTCCCCCTGGGAGCCCGCACCACGGGCTCCCCGACCAGCGCCTCCGTCGCCAAACGCCACCCACTCCCGCGAAAGTCTGCGCCCTATCTCCTCTTCACCGGAGAAACCAACAGCACATCCTCCTGCCGTGCCTCCCCCTCGTTTCTCTCCTTCCTCCCAGTTTTCTCTCTCCCTCTCCCTCGTCCTCCCTCCTTTTCTTCCAGGAGAACACCGGAGCAACCGTGGTGCCGCCCCGGAGAACCCCAACGCCTTGTAAGTCCAGCCGCCGCTCGCTTGGATCCGGCCGCCGCTGAAGTTCCGCACGGCCAGCCCGTCAGCCGCCACCCTGTGCAGACCTCACTCGATTGGATCGAGCGGGAGATTCGCCTGCCGCCCCGCACGCTCGTTGACCGCCTCGATCTGGATCGATCAGGAGGAGACGCTGATGAGTTGACCCGCTCAAATTAGCCACAAAAGAAAAAGATTGCGGGTTGAATACTCTAAAATGCAGGGTCTTTTTTGAAAAAGCGAAACGTTTTCTCACTTTAGCCACTTAAAAGAGGACTGCGGCTTGAGTTCTAAAAACCGAAGGGGCTTTTCTGCAAAAATACGGACGACGTCGACCGAAGCGTTATCTGCTTTATTAGTAGTAGGAAAAGATATATATATAGGCTTACTAAACTAAGCCTACGCGATTACTTCTTATCGTACACTCCGGCCAGTGCGCGCTAACTAGCCGGAAGGGTGTGCGCGTCGTGAAAATTCCACGTAACAATTTACGACCAATACAGGTCCACACGCTTTGCTAGCTTCGTTCCTTTGCGAAAAACAATTACTACATTCTTGTTCACGCGTTACTACATTGCAGTAACAATACGCCAGGACTGAAGCATCTCTAATTCGTTCGTTGGTAAAACAAATTATTTCATTACCATCCACTGGGTCCTTTTTACTAGTAACAATTAATGAGCATGTAGTAATTTGTTACTCCCTCCGTCCGGGAAAAGTTGTCCCCAACGACATTTTGCGAAAACCACCTCCCCTTTCTTCCGACAAACTACGCAGCCCTCCCACCGTCTGCTTCTCTGCTCCGTCGCCTCGCCACGCGCCGGCCGCCTGCTCCGTCGCCTCGCCGCCTACTCTGTCGCCTCGCCGCATGTCGGCCGCCTTCTCCCCCTCGTCTCGCCGCTTCTCTCCGTCCGCACTAGGAGATCAAGAGGGAAGGGATCCCTTTTCTGTAAAGCTCGCGCCTTGCCGGCTCCGTCGGCGGCGCTCGATGACCTGCTCCTCGTCCTCGAGCTCCTCATCCTCGAGCACCTCCTCCAGACCTCCAGCTCCGGCGGCGGCGCTCTATGACCCGCTCCTCGTCCTCAAGCTCCTCATCCTCGAGAACCTCCTCCAGACCTCCAGCTCCGGCGGCGGCGCTCGATGACCCGCTCCTTGTCCTCGAGCACCTCCTCCAGACCTCGAGCTCCGACGGCGGTGGCGTGGGAAACACGACCCGGGCATGGGGAAGACGAAGACTTGCTCCAGCAGCTTGTCTTGCTCCTCGAGCTGGTGGGATGATGATGGAGGACCTGCACTCTTGGCTCCACCAGCGCCGCCGCTGCTGCTTCTGCTTCTGCTCCCCGCTCGCCCACAGCGCAGGTTTGTCTTCTGAATTTACAGGTGATGTCTGTCTGTTGAAGCAAGCAGGTGAGCTGATTTTTTGCAGCGATTGGTTTGTGCAGCAATTGGAGGAGGAATGGAGTATTGCAGAGGAATGGATGCTGCTTCTTTTGGTGCAGGTGAGCCATAGAGTATTGGGAGTACGAGTAAAGTACTGACAAAATTCAGTTAGCCATGGAGTACAATAGATGAACATACAGTATAGATTCAGTTAGCCTTGCACTTTGCATGCTTCCAGTATTGGTGAACATAAAGTAGATAAGCATACAGTATAAATTCAGTATAAACAGTTTTGGTGATAATTGAATTCAGTTGGTGACAAAATCACTACTTTGTGTACACATTGACTGAATTTAACTTGGGAGTACAGTCACTACATTGCTTCTCTGCTTACAAAATTCAGATTGAATTTCACTATCAAAAGAAAAGAAGTGGAGATTAAATGCACAAGCACTTCAATTGTGTGCTCAGTAAAATTACCAAGTTCAGTAAAATTCAGTCTATGAATTCAGTTTCTTGTGTGCTCAATTGTGTGCATCATTGGGACAGTTCTGTTCATGAATTGGAGTAGATCTCTACTTTCATGTTTTGGGTAGCATCATCCATGGATGCATTCACTATTTCAATCAACTCCTGTAGATTGGATTCAATACAAAATTCAGTTAACTCCTATAGAAAGAGAGATTCCAACTTAATCAATTTAATTCAGAGAATTTATTTCCACCTAGTCCCCTGTTTCCAGGTCAAAATTGAATGTTGACACTAGTAGTAAGAGTAGAAGAAGAATAATTCCAAATAAACTCAAATAAAGTTAATCAAAATTCAAAAGTGACTACACAAAAATTTAGTCACAAGTTTGCTTTAGTACATGCAATTCGTAATGTTAACTAATTCAAATAAGCTAAGATCAATACCAGAACATGCCAATTATTGATGCTTATTTTTGTTTTCCTCTCTGTAGGAGCAGATTTGCTCCTAATCTTTATTCTACAGGAGCAGCTTCTTGTTAGTCCTTGTAGTATCCCTGTTGATATTATTCCAAATAAATTCAAATAAAATCAAAAATTCAGTCACTAGTGATGGATTATGCTCAGCAAAATTACCAAGTTCACTAAACTCAGTCTAAAATTGACAGCAAACTGCTGTTAAAACATCCACATTTTGTTATTTTGGTTAATTGAAAACAAAAGCTATGTGATGCAGGTTTGCATGTGAAGACCTTCACTCTGTGCTCATCATGTAAGCCACTTTGTACTCTTATTGTGCTGTCTTTTCTCTGTCTTTCTGTCAGGAAGGATTTGGGGATGTTTTCAGAGATGTTGTCCTTCTCTCATTTTAGACCATGACCATTTTAGTGATACAGTTCAGAAACAAGGAAATTTAGTTGATGAAAGCACATTCCATGAACATCAAGGAAATTTTAGTAAACTGCAGTAGGATTTTTCCAAGTTAGTGCTTGCAAAATTTGTCACTGTCAACTGAAACATGAGTCTATGTTTTCATTTTCCAAGCTAATGCTTGCAAAATTTGCAAGCATTATTGTTTTTTTTCTTTGTACAATATGGCAGTAGAGACCATGACAGTAGTGACCATGACAGTACTGAACATATACTCCCCTGAATTTTTTATGCTCCTACTCCACTTTATGAGTTTTTTTAAACTGCCAAATGACAATTTACTGAAGATGCAGAGAAGATGCTAGTAGTTTCTCTCACAAGTTAACTTAATCTTGGAAAGTTCACTTTATGTGCTCACATTCGATCGTGTGTAATAGTTCTACGAAGGTAATGTTGTAGAGAATAAGCTTAACAACCCTGCTTTTATGTGCTCATATTTTGAAAGCTTTTCCTCCTGTGGGCGCTCTAACAGCTCAAAAAAAAGTGATCACATATTAAATTCCTGAATAATGTTCTTTTATCTTGAGGAAATTACATAATCAATATTAGTACCCGCCTAAAGGGAAGTACTATGGGGTAAACATTTAGCCAAATGCAAATCAGAGCCGACCTAAATACTGAATGCAGCTAATTTTGGTTTTTTCGATAGCTAATTGTCCTGACTAAAATAAGGATTTTGACATTGGTTATTGTTTTGCGGCAACTTAATGATAGGCTGCAATTATTAATCCAAAATATATATTGGTGCTAGAGCACAATCCCTGTGCACAGGGTACAGGAAAACAATTGGCATATACACGATACAGAAGAAATTAGAAGTAAATAGTACATGGGAGTAATCAGCATACAGAGCTCGTGTTCTTTGAAGAAATCTGCAACAAATCAAAGGAGACGGAGAGGGATGTGAGAGCTCACCCACTTGCCTGCCATAAGAAATAGAAATTTTCTTAGTCTGTAGATTCAGTAAAGCAATTACAGTGAAGCGTAACATTCCAACTCTATATGACCACTGTCAGTGGCGAATATACTTCCAATTTTGATCATAATAAGCCAATAAATGGACTTTTCTTTTCTTATTATACCATTGGATGAGTGCATAAATCTGGAAATCGAGAAAAAAGAAAGAGTTTACACTGAAGATTATCAACTAAAAAAGCATGTATAAATCTTTAGATTTAATCAACGCTGAATAAGTGGTTCCATTTTCTTTGTGGTTATGGGGTTGACTATAGAGACTTACATTTTTCTGCCTGGAATCTTTCTGATATTATTAGTGAGAATCATGGCACACATTATCAGTCAGGTATGAACTTTATGACATGGTAAGCCGACATCATGGCAGAACTTACAACATGCAGCACATGTACTAAAATTTGTCAAATTATTGTACAGAAATATTTAGTCATTTTTCCCAGAAACTGTCAATACAGAACAGTTGAAATCTAGTGTTTTTCCTTCACCAGCCTTCACTATCTCAGTTTCACAAAAAATGCAAGCAGCAGACCCAGGAACGCAGTCAGAAAATCAGACTAAGGTATTGAGAGAAAATGTAGTTGCATTGCATGCACAGCGAAGTCTACCAAGCTTGCAGTGTCAGTGGAAAATGCTAATGGTTCCTTGTAGGTTTAAGCAACATCAAAACTTGAGGTGTCAGAATACACTACAGCAATGTAACACCTAGTCAGTGTGTTGCAATGGGAGAAAACGCGGATGGGGAACGGTTGTGCGTTGCAACATAAGAAAGTGTGAGATAGGGAGCCGGTGTTGATATTATTTAGTGACGAGTATTTAGAACCCATCTCACATCAAAGTGATATAATCAAATGTAAATAAACTTCTTGGAAAACATTGTTCAACATATGTTGTTTAGAGTTATTATAGAGTTTAAAAAGTAAGTAAATTTGAATTAACAAGATGAAAGCTAATTCTACACTGTAACTTTATAAGTCCAAAATATTTAGACGACTCCATCAAATGTATAGCTCAGGACTGAGCTATTATCCTTTTGAGACATCTCTGCACACACTCGAATGCTGGCTTTGCTTGTGAAAAGAATTCTTGTTGGCAATAAAAAGATACAGTGGTAAGGGAACTTACCGAATAGACATTGTAGTTCCATAGCCCAGGATCAATTGCCACTCATGAATGATAGGAAGGGGGTCGAGGAATCAATATTTTACCAAGAAATCCAATAGATAAACGTTCATGGTCATGTACGTAACCTTTGTACCTCTCCATAACGCAGTATAGCATCACACTAAGCCAGTCAGCAGCAAACATACCAGCTTTTACCTGCCAAATTCAGGTCTCAGATAAATCCTCCGCTCGCTCGCCGTCTGCCCCTGCGTGTCCTCCACATGAGATTAGCAGCAGCTGCATCAAAGTAGTAGCAGCATCAGAATCAATCAACAAACAAGAGAGCAGTTGTATAATATGCAACTAACAGGAGCACACCAGCAGCGCACAAAATACAGAGCAGCCGTCCCTCTCCCTGCCCTCCCCGCACCGGCAGCGCACTGACCATCCTCGCCCCGTCCATCTCCCTGGGAGCCCGCACCACGGGCTCCCGACCAGCGCCTCCGCCAAACGCCACCCACTCCCGCGAAAGTCTGCGCGCCTATCTCCTCTTCACCGGAGAAACCAACAGCACATCCTCCTGCCGTGCCTCCCCTCGCTTTCTCCTTCCTCCCAGTTTCTCTCTCCTCTCCCTCGTCCTCCTCCTTTTCTTCCAGAGAACACCGAGCAACCGTGGTGCCGCCGGAGAACCCTAACGCCTTGTAAGTCCAGCCGCCGCTTGGATCCGCCGCCGCTGAAGTTCCGCGACGGCCAGCCCGTCACCGCCACCACTGCGAGACCTCACTCGATTGGATCGAAAGGGAGATTCGCCGCCCAAGACGCTCGTTGACCGCCTCGATCTGGATCGATCAGAGGAGACGCTGATGAGTTGACCCGCTCAAATTAGCCACAAAAGAAAAAGATTGCGGGTTGAATACTCTAAAATGCAGGGTCTTTTTTGAAAAAGCGAAACGTTTTCTCACTTTAGCCACTTAAAAGAGGACTGCGGCTTGAGTTCTAAAAACCGAAGGGGCTTTTCTGCAAAAATACGGACGACGTACGACCAGAAGCGTTATCTGCTTTATTAGTAGGGAAAGATATATATATATAGGCTTACTAAACTAAGCCTACGCGATTACTTCTTATCGTACACTCCGGCCAGTGCGCGCTAACTAGCCGGAAGGGTGTGCGCGTCGTGAAAATTCCACGTAACAATTTACGACCAATACAGGTCCACACGCTTTGCTAGCTTCGTTCCTTTGCGAAAAACAATTACTACATTCTTGTTCACGCGTTACTACATTGCAGTAACAATACGCCAGGACTGAAGCATCTCTAATTCGTTCGTTGGTAAAACAAATTATTTCATTACCATCCACTGGGTCCTTTTTACTAGTAACAATTAATGAGCATGTAGTAATTTGTTACTCCCTCCGTCCGGGAAAAGTTGTCCCCAACGACATTTTGCGAAAACCACCTCCCCTTTCTTCCGACAAACTACGCAGCCCTCCCACCGTCGCTTCTCGCCCGTCGCCTCGCCACGCGCCGCCGCTGCTCGTCGCCTCGCCGCCTACTCTGTCGCCTCGCCGCATGTCGGCCGCCTTCTCCCTCGTCTCGCCGCTTTCTCCGTCCGCACTAGGAGATCAAGAGGAAGGATCCTTTTCAGAAGCTCGCGCCTTGCCGCTCCGCGGCGGCGCTGATGACCTGCTCCTCGCCCTCGAGCTCCTCATCCTCGAGCACCTCCTCCAGACCTCCAGCTCGGCGGCGGCGCTTATGACCCTCCTCGTCCTCAAGCTCCTCATCCTCGAGAACCTCCTCCAGACCTCCAGCTCCGGCGGCGGCGCTCGATGACCCGCTCCTTGTCCTCGAGCACCTCCTCCAGACCTCGAGCTCCGACGGCGGTGGCGTGGGAAACACGACCCGGGCATGGGGAAGACGAAGACTTGCTCCAGCAGCTTGTCTTGCTCCTCGAGCTGGTGGGATGATGATGGAGGACCTGCACTCTTGGCTCCACCAGCGCCGCCGCTGCTGCTCGCTGCTCCCCGCCGCCCACAGCAGCAGTTTGTCTTCTGAATTTACTGGTGATGTCTGTCTTGAAGCAAGCAGGTGAGCTGATTTTTTGCAGCGATTGGTTTGTGCAGCAATTGGAGGAGGAATGGAGTATTGCAGAGGAATGGATGCTGCTTCTTTTGGTGCAGGTGAGCCATAGAGTATTGGGAGTACGAGTAAAGTACTGACAAAATTCAGTTAGCCATGGAGTACAATAGATGAACATACAATATAGATTCAGTTAGCCTTGCACTTTGCATGCTTCCAGTATTGGTGAACATAAAGTAGATAAGCATACAGTATAAATTCAGTATAAACAGTTTTGGTGATAATTGAATTCAGTTGGTGACAAAATCACTACTTTGTGTACACATTGACTGAATTTAACTTGGGAGTACAGTCACTACATTGCTTCTCTGCTTACAAAATTCAGATTGAATTTCACTATCAAAAGAAAAGAAGTGGAGATTAAATGCACAAGCACTTCAATTGTGTGCTCAGTAAAATTACCAAGTTCAGTAAAATTCAGTCTATGAATTCAGTTTACTGTGTGCTCAATTGTGTGCATCATTGGGACAGTTACTGTTCATGAATTGGAGTAGATCTCTACTTTCATGTTTTGGGTAGCATCATCCATGGATGCATTCACTATTTCAATCAACTCCTGTAGATTGGATTCAATACAAAATTCAGTTAACTCCTATAGAAAAGAGAGATTCCAACTTAATCAATTTAATTCAGTAGAATTTATTTCCACCTAGTCCCCTGTTTCCAGGTCAAAATTGAATGTTGACACTAGTAGTAAGAGTAGAAGAAGAATAATTCCAAATAAACTCAAATAAAGTTAATCAAAATTCAAAAGTGACTACACAAAAATTTAGTCACAAGTTTGCTTTAGTACATGCAATTCGTAATGTTAACTAATTCAAATAAGCTAAGATCAATACCAGAACATGCCAATTATTGATGCTTATTTTGTTTTTCTCTCTGAGGAGCAGATTTGCTCCTAATCTTTATTCTACAGGAGCAGCTTCTTGTTAGTCCTTGTAGTATCCCTGTTGATATTATTCCAAATAAATTCAAATAAAATCAAAAATTCAGTCACTAGTGATGGATTATGCTCAGCAAAATTACCAAGTTCACTAAACTCAGTCTAAAATTGACAGCAAACTGCTGTTAAAACATCCACATTTTGTTATTTTGGTTAATTGAAAACAAAAGCTATGTGATGCAGGTTTGCATGTGAAGACCTTCACTCTGTGCTCATCATGTAAGCCACTTTGTACTCTTATTGTGCTGTCTTTTCTCTGTCTTTTCGTCGGGGAAGGATTTGGGGATGTTTTCAGAGATGTTGTCCTTCTCTCATTTTAGACCATGACCATTTTAGTGATACAGTTCAGAAACAAGGAAATTTAGTTGATGAAAGCACATTCCATGAACATCAAGGAAATTTTAGTAAACTGCAGAGGATTTTTCCAAGTTAGTGCTTGCAAAATTTGTCTTATCAACTGAAACATGAGTCTATGTTTTCATTTTCCAAGCTAATGCTTGCAAAATTTGCAAGCATTATTGTTTTTTTCTTTGTACAATATGGCAGTAGAGACCATGACAAGAGTGACCATGACAAGATCTTGAACATATACTCCCCTGAATTTTTTATGCTCCTACTCCACTTTATGAGTTTTTTTAAACTGCCAAATGACAATTTACTGAAGATGCAGAGAAGATGCTAGTAGTTTCTCTCACAAGTTAACTTAATCTTGGAAAGTTCACTTTATGTGCTCACATTCGATCGTGTGTAATAGTTCTACGAAGGTAATGTTGTAGAGAATAAGCTTAACAACCCTGCTTTTATGTGCTCATATTTTGAAAGCTTTTCCTCCTGTGGGCGCTCTAACAGCTCAAAAAAAAGTGATCACATATTAAATTCCTGAATAATGTTCTTTTATCTTGAGGAAATTACATAATCAATATTAGTACCCGCCTAAAGGGGAAGTACTATGGGGTAAACATTTAGCCAAATGCAAATCAGAGCCGACCTAAATGTTGTTGCTTTAGACTTCAGAGTTGCAATATTGTTTACATCTTTGACATAGGATAAATGATTATAAATGCAGCCCACCTGAATGTTGTTGCTTTAGACTTCAGAGTTGCTTTATTTTTTACATAATCAATCTTCAGAATTTAGCCAAACTTATCGAGCCTTAATCATCATCCAACCACTTAGCCATCATTCCTTATAGCATTATAATCTACTGCAATTTGATCTTGATGCAGAGAAGATGCTAGTAGTATCTCTCACAAGTTAACTAGAACAATTGACAGCAAATTGACAGCAACAGTAGATCAGAAATTGCTTCTACTCTAGGTGAGGTTCATAAATTATCCAAAGATTCAGTTAACTTTTGTTAACATTCAGTTAACTGATGAACTTTGGACATTGAGGGACACATTCAGTTTACTTATGTGTTAACTGAATCTTTTTTGCAACATTTCTGCAGAGTACTCTCACCGGCAGCATGATCAATTGTGTTTGAAATTAATGAACAAGTGCAAGGATCAGAAATTGGATCTTCTTCTCACCGGCAGCATGATCGACTGTGTTTGAAATTAATGAACAAGTGCAAGGATAGGAAATTGGAGCTTCTTCTCACCGGCAGCAGCACAAGCAGGGTAGCTCCAGGCAGCAGCACGAGCAGGCCCGCTTGGGAGGAGCAGCAACTTGCAGACGAGCAGCAGGTTGAGGAGAGGAGTGGGGGAGACGACAGGGGCCTCGAAGTTGAGGATGAGCTTCAATTCCAGGCCCGCCGGGAGCTCCAGTCCAGCGCTCGAGACCAGCGCGCGCAGTCTGGCGGCGACGCAGCCCCTGGCTGGCGGGAGGGATAGCGGCGCAGCCTTGGGCGGCGGAATGGGTGACGACGGGAGAGGATGGCGGCGGTGCAGCGCCATTCAGCCGTGGAGCCGCCGCCCGTCGAGGTGGTCGCCATGAGGAGTAGGTGGATGGCGTACTTCGCCTCGGCGGCGTGGGCGCGGGCGGCGTTGGTTCACAGGCGGTGGTGCAGCTCGCCTCGGACGATGCAGGTGGGCACGGGTGGCGGTGGTTCACAGCGGCGGCGCAGGTCGTGGCCGTCATCAACGGGTGACGACGGTGGCTTGGGCGGCGGACGGAGAAAGGAGGAAGAAGCAACCGGGGGCTGATTAGCAAGAGATTTGAAGATGGAAGGTTTTTTTTGCAAATTTGAAAATGAACTAAGCGCTGGACAAGTTTTCCCGGACGGAGGGACTATTACATAATATAATGGAGTAATGCGTCAACCAAGCGGAGGTGTGTATTTTTCAAGAAAAGGCACATGCAGTAATGCGTTACTATGTTTCCCATGCGCTCCAAGATTGAAGCATCTCTAATTTGTTCTTTGGTAAAATAAGTAGTTTTATTATTACCATCCACTCTATCCATTTTACAGCTAAAAATTAGTAACATGTAGTAATTCGTTAGTACATAATAGAATGGATTTACTATGCTTACTAGGCCAAGGGACCGGACCATCTCATTGCTTGGTAAAGAAGTCTCGTCCATTACCATCTCTTCCATCTATATTACTGCAAAAATTAGTGACCTACGAACCGGGATGTCACGGACGATGCATCGTAACCAAATTAAATCCCGTTACTTTTTCCTACAAACACTTTTACCCTCAAATATGCATACACCTGGTGCGACCCGCCCGCTTAATTAGGCCAGCGTGCACGCTAAGGCATTCTGCGCGCTCACTTACAATAGCGCAGCCTATATAGGCTTACTAAACTAAGCCTACGCGCATTACTTCCATATATATATATATATATATATATATATATATATATATATAGGGTGGGTCTATTATGATAACACCCTCTAGAGTGTTATTCTGCACACCAAAAGTGCTTATTCTGCTAACACCCGAGCCCAACCCCAACACACCAAAACAAACAGCCCACCCCACCCCACCTCCACCCACGCGCACCCCATTCCCCACCTTCTCCCCGATCCCCCACCCCACCTTCTCCCCTCACCGTCGCCTCCCAGCAAGCCACCGCCCCGGCCATCACCCCTCGGCGCGGCGCCCCCACCTTCTTCCCCGCACCGCCGCCCCGGCCATCACCCCCTCCCCCCCACCAGCGCCACCAGGGCCCCTGCGCCTCCACCGCGCCTTCCTACCACCTTCCCGCGCCACCGCCCCTACCTCCCCGCCAGAACCGCTCCTGGATCTGGCCACCACACGCCGGCCACTACAACCTCTTCTGCTCCCTCTCTGATGCGCGCGGTGGGAGGGGGTGAGGGCGCCGCTAGCCCGGGTCCAGATCCACTGCGGTGGCCGGCTCACTGAAGCTCCGCGGCGCACATCCGGGATCCTGACCCTAGCTTCCCCCTGGTGCCGCCCCCTACCCGCCATTGACGGATGACCTGCGAGCATGGCATTCCGATGGCCGTGGCATGCAGTCCAGTCCAGTCCGGCCCACCTACCCTCCACCTTTCACTGCCGGTGCCGCTCAAGTGCCCGTCCAACTCCCTTCGTTGCCGGATCCGCGCCCTCCCATGCGTGGTAGCCGGATGGCAGGGCCGACGAGGTCCTGCGTGTCAGAGGCGGGAAGGAGCGGCTCCCGCGGCCTCCTCTGCCAAACATCGTGGGCGGGATCCGTCGATCTCGCGACCTCCTCTGTCGTCGGAGTCGCCGACCCACAGCCCCCTCCTCTCTCCTATTTCCTCTCCTGGATGGGAGCACCGGGCATCACCACCCCCTGCCGGATCCACGAGATTTGGCCGGAACCCCGCCATTGGCCACCGGAATTGGATCCTGCAATCCAATCCTACTCTTCCTCCTACTGTGAGGCTACCATCCATGGGCGACCTCGGCACGACTTCCCCTCCACCTACATCCCTCCCGGGGGCGTGCAGTTCTGCCCACGGGGGCGTGCAGCTCAACCAATAGGCGCGTGCAGCCACGGGTGCTACTGTCGACCATAGCCCACGGCCGATGCAATTCGAACCCCCCTGTTCGTGCAGTTAGTTTGGCTATGAAAATTATGTGTATTTTCATTTTTCTCACGGGCGCAGCTCAATTTTCTTTTTCATGCTCTTCATATTTCTCACGAGTGCAGTCCAGTAGTCCCCAGCTTGCAGGGCGCCGGGGCACCCGATGCAGCTTGGTGCGCGTGGCCTTGCAGTTGGCTTTTGATTTGCAAGTTGACGCCTTGTGCGCTTCACTGACGAGGTGCAGCCCCAGTTCTGCTCAACCAGTGATGAAGTCCCACTGGGTTAAAAAAAGTTGCTGACTTTTATGTTAATTGTCTGTACAACCTGTGTAAAAGAATTGCAAGGCCAAGTTCGTTATGAAAAATTATGCTTAGATGCGGTTCGGTGTAAAATCCTATGTGGTTCTCTTGGCAAAACTAGAAAAAAGAGAACGACTCAGAAAGAAGTCCACTTATTTTAGAAAGTAGTCACTAGGATTTTCCGCGGGGTTTACTTTCACCAACAAAAATGAAGTTCTCTAGTGTTAACCATGGGGTTCACAAACTTTGACCATGTGGTGCACATAAGCTAAAGAAGTTAAGGAAAAGACAGAAAAGTCATGCGTTTCACTAACTTTGACCATGTGGTCCACAAAAGCTAAAGAAGTTAAGAAAAAGACAGAAAAGTCATGCGATTCACTCATAGAAAAAAATGTTGTCCTTATTTCTCGATATTGCAGTACATTTTTTTGTCTCATGTAGTGTCGTTGCTCGTCGAATGCAGTTTGGTTCATCTGAATTGAAAACAAAAATACACAAAAATAACAACTTTAAAACGAAACCATGAAGTTCAGTTGACTGCCTGCTGCAGTGCAGTTTCCGTTTTGAAGCAGTGCGTTCTTCTGTCCGATGAAAAGTCCACTCGCTTGGTCAACGCGCGTAAAAAAATTAATAAGTATAAAAAAGACAACAAAAACTCATGAGGTTCACTTTTGGTAGTGTTGCGGTTCACTTTCGAGAGTGTTGCGGTCCACTGTCGTTCAAAAAACAGTTAAAAAAAAGACAACAAAAATTTGTGCGAGAAAGTTTACGTCCGACAAAAAGAAATGATGCAGTTCACTTGACTGTCTGTTGCAGTGCGGTTTTCAGTTTCAAGCAGTGCGTTCTTCTGTCCGACGACAATTTTGGTGTCACAAAAAAACAGAGTGTCCGCTTTTTGCTAATTTTAAAACTGCTCTTAAACCGTAAATAATTAGAGAGTGTGTTCTACATGAAAAAGTTGTGTCTCGTCGATATCTTTCCAACGGCATATCATTTGAATCATTTCGACCAGCGGTTTACAAAAATTTCGCAAAATAACAGACGCTGCCTCTCGAAGTCAGCCGCACGATTTTCAAAATTAACTAAAAACCGTAAGGAATCTCAAAACCATTTCAACATATGAAAGTTGCGCCTTGTCCGTAGCTTTCCAACGGCGTATCACACGCCCCATTTCGACAAATGGTTCAAAAACTGGAGCAAAAACAGTACCGAAAATTTCAAAAAAAATTGAAAAACAGAGTTCCGCGATTTAGTAAATTTGAAACTGCTCTTAAACCATAACGAATTAGAGAAACATTTATATATGAAAAAGATGCGCCTCGACGATATCTATCCAACGGCGTATCATTTGCTTCATTCGGACAAGCAGTTTAGAAATAAACGCGAAAAAACGCTCACTACCACTCGTCATCCGCCGCACAATTTTCAAAACTGCTCTTAAACCATGTGGAATCTCAAAAAGTGTTCAACATGTCGAAGTTGCGTCTAATCCATAGTTTTTCAACGGTATATTACACGCTTCATTCCGATAAACGGTTAAAAAATTAGAGCAAAAATAGTACCGAAAAAAGAACGCGTGCAGTTTTTTTCGACACGAAGTTCACTAGTCTATATTGCAGTGCTCGTTGTCAAGAAGATGTAGTGCACTTGCGGTCAGTGTGCAGTGCGGAAGTGGTGTGCAGAATAGTTATTCTGCTAACATTAGCAGAATAGACGGTCGTATATATATATATATATATATATATATATATATATATATATATATATATATATATATATATATATATATATATATATATATATATATATATATAGAGAGAGAGAGAGAGAGAGAGAGCTTGGTCACCAAAACGCCCTACTCCCAACTTGCGGTGCTTATCTTGTTGAAAGCGTTGTGTACTTGTTGTTGTGTTGATCTTCATTGACTTGTCTCGACAATCAGGATGAAATTTCTTGTCCAGCGCGTCTCTGATCAGACGTGAAGACGATGGTGCGATGATGTTTATCCCTTCTTAAAGACGCCGCTATAGAAAAATTTGACTTTATCGTAGGTGTAATTTCATAGTTTGTAATGATTTAGTCATGGCCCTTCCTTTTATACTCTTCTTAATACTAATTAATAAGAATGACTATGTGCTTTGCAATGGTGCATAGTCCGGAGGTTTTAACCTCCTTTTCCAAAAGAAAGGAAAACAGAGTTCCAAATATGAGTTCAACCCACACGCCGCTGAATTTGGATTTGAAAGTTTCTTCCATGGCAGATATATCATGTACGAGTGATGTGAAAACGTCTTAAGAAAAATCGTGATCTTTTTGCTCGGTAGCATGTTAACCTCTCATTTTGGCGTGAGGTTCCAACTGCTCGGGATGTGTACCAGGAGTCGGGGTGTGCATTCGGTTTTTTCGATTTGATTCGGTTCGGTTTATACAGTTTCTGGTTTATATGGTTTTACACATAGATATGGATCGGTTTCGGTAATAACCATTTCCTTTCGGTTCGGTTTCGGTAATAACCAAATTAACCAAAGTTGACGTGAATTTTTGAGCCAACACATAACTTTTCCACATGTAAATAAATGATATATATCATGATGAGGAAAAAAGCAATTAGAAAATGATAAGGGAAAGTAGTGGCTGCACCCCAGCTCGGTGCATCCACGCAAGAAAACATACCAAAACATTTCAAGAAAAACTGAAACTTTATAGGAATGATCATCGATAAATGTTATGGAGATTTGCAAAGTTTGGTGGTCAAATGACATCCAGGGAGCTCTGTACAAAAAGATCACAAATTCTGCTCAAACAATGCACACATATTTTGAGTAATTTTTTTCTGTACAGAGTTCCTTGGATGTCATTTGATCACCAAACTTTGCAAGCCTCTCTAACATTTGTTGATGATCATTCCCACAAAGTTTCAGATTTTTTTCAAAATGTTTTGGTATGTTTTTTTTGCATAGGTGCACCGAGGTGCGGTGCAGAAAAAGCACTCTCAAAGAATAAAGAAGGGACGTTGGATAAGCAGTCAGGCTAATCACGTAAACTGAAGCAGTAAATGGCTATTACGGGTTTGAACTTTGAACCCACAAAAAAACTCAATCTTGATCAATTTGGTTTAAACAATTGAAATGCAAACGGTTTTCAGACTTCAAAACTGAAACTAAAACCGAAACTTGAAAACCCCAAAATTTCGGCTCGGTTTGGTTTTTGGTTTACGGTTCAGATTTGCACACCCGGAAGCGACCAGTGCTATGCATTCAACAATATCTTACACATGATGCACATGGAACTCAAAGAAAACTACTGTTGTGCATACGTGACAGGTCCAGTTTGAAGTGCTAAATTTCAGGTTCAACAACTTTAGACAGAAAAATAGCTACTTTGGGAGAGGGGCAAATTGGCTCCCGAGCTCATCTACACCCGTCATGAACAGTAAAATCAAATAAAATACTAGAAAAAAAAATCAAAATTTTCCTTTTTGCAAGATAGACGTTTCAGTGTGTGAGGTCCATGCCAAATTTCAGCTCATTTGGACATCTGAATAGCTTTCAGCAAAAAAGACAAATTTGATGTTTGTGAAATAGTATACTGTTCATGTACTGTTTTGGCAGCTTCATTTTTGCTAAGAGCTACTCAGATGTTCGAACAAGCTGAAATTTTACACGGACCTCACGCACTGAAATATCTTCCATGCACTTTTTATTTTATTTTTTGTAGTATTTTATTTTATTTTACTGTTCATACGGTGGAGACGAGATCTGGCTCAGAAATGGATATTCGCTACTTTGGACGAATATTCTTTGTGAGCTAGATGCATGTGGATATGTGCGTCAGGCAGTATTCTAAGATGTATATCGAACTGGGAGCTCCTATTAGACCCTCGCTGCATGCAATAGGGGCGCGATGCAAAGGGGAATCTTGACGGGCCACGTTCTACATTTTACTATAAAACGACTTTTACTGTAGGGGGATCACTACTGCAGCACATGAATATCTTGGCATGCTTATACCACGTGTTACTGTAGCGTTTGACTCGAAAATTTGCAAATTCAATATTTAAAAAGTGAACATTTTTCCAGTTTTTGAAAATGTTTTGAAAGAAAGCGAAAGATTTTGAAATTTCAGGCACTTTTGGAATCTATGAAAAAAATTTCAAACTCTACTTTTCTAATAATGTGAACATTTTTTAAATATTTTAACTTGTTTTTTTGAAACTTTGAACAGTTTTTAAAAAATACGATTCTTTTAAAACTTCAAACATTTCTTTGAAAAAGTGAACAATTATTCAAATTCTGAATTTTTTTGAATATATTGAACATTTATGAAATTTGAGATTTAAGAAAAAAGGGAAACAGAATTAAAAAAACACTAAAAGAAACGAAACAAAGGAAAACAATTCAGGAAGCTTCTAGAAGATTTTCAAAATCGGTTAAAACCGAACAGGGAACGTTCCCACTAAAGTTGGATCGATATAGACTATTGGATGCATTGAACGCCCAATAGGAAATTCGCGGCAGCATCCAATAGAAAAGGAGGTCTCGTATTGCAGGCGAGCATGCTGTCGAGTGGGGGCTCTATCTGCCGCTTACTGCGGCAGACTGTCGGGGAAACGCAGGCAACCCGACTGGGTCGGCCCACTGGCGCACGAGCAGAGCGAACGGGCGTATGGAGCGAGCGATGAGCACTGTAGCGAACCAGGCAAGAAGCACTATAGTATATAGCAGATGAAACCGATTACCGAGCGAACCGACCAAGGATACTATAGCGAACACTTTTAAAAGAAGAACCACCTTTAAAACGCGAATAGTTTTAAAATTTTGTGAGCATTATTATCAAAATTTGGATTTTTTTTCTGAACAATTTTCAGAAAAATGGATATTAAAAAAATACGATTTTTTTAAAAATTTTGAATGATTTTCGAAAGCACAAACATTTTTCCAAATTTGTGATTTTTTCAAACGTGCGAATAGTTTAAAACAACGTGAACGCTCTTTCAACTTTGCGAACATTTTTTAATTGTGGACATTTTTTGAAATTTTCAAATTTTGGAAAACAGAAAAAGGAATGGTCGTAATAAAAAGAGTATAAGAAAAAAAATCCAGTTCAGGAACCTTCTAGAAGGTTCCCTAGACCGGGATTCTGTTGAACGTACGACAGCTTAAAATTTTCATACTAGAATCTTGTTTGTATCATCCTAGAATCTGTAATACTTAGGGCTTACCCCGTATAAAATGATTTCAACATTTATCCGTTTTTTCATTAAACAAAACAGGGGCTCCGGCATCATACAGACTACATTCTTGAAAATAAACCGGACAAAGTAGGTTGTTCGGGTAAATTCAGGCAAGAAAAGCCTGAGCGGGGTATTCAGTTCTTTTGATATAAGAAGTTAATCTCGTCAGTTTCAGCAACCAAAAGAGAGCACCTAAATAAGATGATCAAGAGGGAAATCATCAATCTGACTGTGGTCTTTGTAATTATGAAGGAACATGTTAGACGGAGAACTATTACTTGCAGTGAAATTGTTGATCAAATATAATCCATGTCATGGAATCCTGGGCGCTCATATTTATTGTAGCTACTTGCGTTTGTAGACGACCACCATTCTCTTGTTGGTGCATAAATAAATCCGCACTGTTAATTATCCTGCATAAAAGAATGCCAGTGTTACCGATCTACAAGAGGGAAAGATGTTAGGAGTTGTAAGATTTTTTTTGTTTGCAAATAAGAGTTGTATGATTGATAGGTCAAACTTGGCTGCCTCTTGATTAATATGGAGTACGAAAATCCAATTCGGTGCCCAGGCTCATCTACACCCGGTCAGAAAAAAATTCAAAACAAATACTAACAAAATTCAAAAACATTCATTTTTTGTGTGATATACAATTACATGGTTCCTCCAAATTTCAACTTATTTGGACATCTGAGCAGCTCTCTGCAAAAAAAAAAAAAAAAACAAATCAGGTCTTTTTTGCTAAGAGTTGCTCAGATGTCCAAATGAGTTGAAACTTGAAGCGTACCTCACGCATAAACTTATCTACCACATATTTTTTTTGGAATTTTTTAATTTTTTTTAGTATTTGTTTTCATTTTTGGGGGGGGTGGTTTGCAGATGAGCTTGGGAGCAGAAACACCGCACTCGTATATATATATGGTGGTTGGTGAGGTGACTGACTTGGCATCTACTATCTATGTACTCCTTTTAGTTTATGTTTCGTAGTGCAGTACAAGTAATTAAGCATGTGAAGTGTGAATAAACATCTTTGACGTTGTTAAACAATTTAAGGCTAGCCTTGCAAGAGGAGACTTGACCATAGCCGATACCCGATAGGGATAGGGATAGGGCGTTGGGCATTCGCTATCATGCATAATAATAATATTCTTTTTGCGCTGATGCATAATAATAATTAATCCAAAGTACGGCATCCGCTAAATAATAATAAAGTAAAATAAAATCCATGGCTCATGTATGCTTAACCATGAACTACATCAAAGGCAGCATATGTGTCATACATAATGACAATTGATTGAGGTTCTCAATTAAAACATGATGCTTCTACCATTTTTTTGTTCTTTTCAGGAAATGCTTCTAGCACCAAATTTTAGTGATAAGCAGTCACGCTATCGATATTACCAGATTATTTCAGTAATGAATAGGCCAGATTTCTTTTTATTTAAGCCACAACAGGAGCACATTACAGGGGGCAAACTGGAGTTGCCAGCACAAAAGTTTGAGCAACAACAGAAAATCTCACACTAACAGTGGAAATAAAGACCGAGAGTACACGTGAGATGAAATCATTATCTCATCGCGCGCTTTACAGCACACATACGAATTTTCACCCGTCCTCCTTGGAGATTTCAGTGAACTCGGATGGCAAATGATAAGAATCCTCTATATGGATGTGTCCTTCGTCACAGAAGAACGGCCGAGAAGGCATCTGCAAGCCATCAACGCCGCCTTCCAGCATCTCTATCGCCTCCCCCATTGTCGGCCGATCTTGGGACCTCATCTGGATGCACCATAATCCAACAATGCACAACTTCTTCTCCAACTCATGCATGTCGTCAGCAGGAGAAATCTCACGCACTTCTTGTTCAGCTAGTCTGTCATACACCCATGATGGGTAGTAAGACTGGCTTGAGTTTGCTGCATTTGGATCGGCATTCCTTCTTCCTCCAGCCATCTCCAGAAGCAGCATCCCAAAGCTGTAAACATCAGACTTGCTCGATATGAGGCCAAAGCTCCTAGATATCATCTCAGGAGCTATGTACCCAATTGTTCCCCGTAGGGCTCTCGATGGCACAAAACTCTCGTCCCTTGGGTACAGTTTGGCGAGTCCGAAATCAGCAACTTTTGGGACAAAATTGCTGTCGAGCAAGATGTTGTGCGGCTTGATGTCAAAGTGTATAATCTGCATCTCACATCCCTGATGCAGGTAGTTGATCCCTCGAGCAATGCCCAAAGCAATCTCATTGAGCTTATCCCAGGAGAAGGTCTTCTCGCTTTCTGGTGAGAAGATGTACTTGTCGAGAGAACCACCAGGCATGTACTCGTAAACCAGGGCCCTTCTCATTTCCTCTGAGCAGAAGCCCACAAGACGGACCACATTGACATGGTGGATCCTGCCGATGGTGGAGACCTCATTGATGAAATCTTCTCCATTGCAGTTAGGGTTTCCCACCAGCATTTTGACAGCCACATGGACATCGCCTGGGAGCACACCCTCGTACACGGAGCCGTAGCCACCTTGGCCTAGCATGTTTCTGAAATGGCTTGTGACTGCAACAATGTCTGTATAGGCATACCTCGATGGGCTGATCATTTGTTGCATCAGTAGGAACTTCTCAACAGCATCAATTGTGATCCTTGTTTTCCAGTACTTGTAGGTAAGGAAGATCAATACCACCAACGGTGCCAACACGAACCTGCATAGGGCTGCATAAAACAAAGTTCAATTAGGGATCATCCATAAATCATAATGGAGTACTTAATTCTCACGTACCAGCAAACAACTTGAAAAACGGCGAGGCCACCTGTATTATATACAAGCATATTCTAATGGGTAAGGGAACTTCGGGAACTTCAATTGCGCAACCCAAGAAAATTTCATCGACCATAAGAATGCTCAGAATCCAAGCTTTAGGGGATGAGCTGCAGAAAAGAAAAAAATGTAGGATGATCAGATCTTGTGCATGTGCAAAAAAGAAAATTAGAGTTTACAGGTATGAAGAATCCAAACTCACGGCATTGAATCGATCAGGCATTCCTTGAAATTTCCATACCCACGACGTTTGGAAGGAAATCCAACACTGAACCCATACTTCATAAATTTTACAACATCTGCATAGCTCACATTCTCTAATGGGACAGTGCTCCGAGTCTCCTGGCCATCTAGTGGAGTCATGGCCAGAAAACCGCAACAAGGCTCGAGATTCTCCATACTGTCGGATCTTAGGCTAGTTAACACATAAACAAAAGAATGGCTGTTGCTCAGGCAAGCAACAGGCATGTACATACCGTTGTCCTTTACTTCCTGAGAACAATTAACAAAGTTAGCCTGATAAGGTGTTGCAGGGGCTAATTCGACTACCTTGCTGTGAACCCATTGGCCTCGGATTATCCTTATAGGTTCAACAGGGCGCCAGTTCCGCTTCCAACGAGGTAGAGGGCAGTTGTTGTATAAATCCAAGTCGGCATCGATGACCCAGAAGGTATGAATGATGTAGTTGATGGCAGACACATAGTATGTTGCGTTGTCGATGCTAATTGTAGCCTTAGTATCACTGCAAACTAGCTCGTAAGATTGATAACCGCACCCAGGTGGATCACTTGCCTGTCGAAATGGGGACGACACATTTCCAAGAGGGCCGCACGAGAAAGAAGGACAATTAAGCTGATGATGTCGCCCTTCTGCCTGACCTGCAGCAAGAACTGCAAGCACAAACAAGACAGTTAAGGCCTTGAGAGCAGGGAGCATCACCATGGCAGGCTGGTTCACAGGAACACAGATGCACAGATGAATGGCTGAATAAACTCCAAAGGAGGGTAACTACATGCCAGCTAGTGCCCTTACGTGACTGTGATGTTGCTGACAAGAAGACTTAGCTACTTGCTGCCAGCCAAAGTTGGGTACATCCCGCCTACTGGTCATGTACGTGATGGTGATATTCTTGACCCTGTACCTCTTGATTAACGGAAGAGTCAAAGTGTACTACAGTAGCATCCTCTGGTCCAACCCTGTCTTAGTCACATTAAGATGACAATTCAAACTTCTGCACAGGGCAAGTTTCATCTAGTTAGATTTGTACAATAATGTCAAAGAAAAGAATAGTCTAAAGAAGCTCCACATGACTGTGATGTTGTTGACTATGAGACTAGCATGTCACCACCAAGCCAAAGTAGAGTGGTTGCATAATCTTGCTAACGACCCCTCTTGATTAACAGGAGGCGAAGAGTCCAAGTGTACTACTTTAGAGTTATTTTACGATCCAATTCTGCCCTAGTTACAGTAACATGGAATCAACGCCTTCAGACAGTGACAAGTAAGAGTGATCCAAAAATGACAGATAAATACTATTCATTTGAGTTATTTAGTATATCAGGTAGCAAGGCATGTTTCACAGAGAAAAATCTAAATCTGATCCATTTTACAACCCTACTCTACAAAGATAACTTCCTATAATTTCCTTAATATACTTAACACTAAGTGCAGATTATATTGCACTTGATATTTCCCCTGGTTTCCGCTGTCTGCAGATAAGAACGAATAGGATACTAAAATAAGCTACTAACTGTAGCACTTTTTAACTAGTAACTGAAAGCAATGGCAGTGCTAACCACAGCATCTCCATATGTCTGATTGATTATTTCAATGATGATTGGACTACAACCAGAGACACTGTAATCAGTCCTCAATAAAGCAGCTATCCCAATGAGTCAACAAGCCTTATCATGATTCAAACTTTGCACATGGTGCTTTACCAGGTCAGAGTTCACGAGAGTTTATTATAGTAGAAGAATGCAAGTTCCATGTAACTGCACATGTATAATTTAACCCAGAGGTGTAGGAATACAGGGTTGAAGAAAACTGAGGGCGTCTGGCTGGTGAAATGGGAAGAATAGTCTAAACAGTGATAGCATCATTCATTTCCAGACACCACATAATTTTTTAAGCCACTCAACAAGGCAGAAGTTCCAGTAGTAGCTTGGAAAAGTCGCACTCAGACACACAGCTATCATGACAAGCACAGCATCAGTACCCATAGGAGTTTAAAGCAAATAAGTGACAACTTCCTATACTCTCTGCCTTCTCTTCTTCCATCTTCATCCCCAATACATTTTTCATGGACTTCTCTGAATTTCTTGTCACGCTGCTGCTGGTATGTCTTCTCACCTATGAATCCTATGTCGAAGCAGCATCGGTGGACCAAGATTTCTTAAGAACTTGTCCATCTCACCGATGCAACAAACATGGACCCAAGATCCGGTTCCCCTTCCGGCTTTCAACCGACCCACCATCATGTGGTGCCCAAGGCATGCAGTTATCGTGCTCCGGGGATGACACAATCCTGGATCACCATGTTCTTGGCTCCTGCAGAGTTACTGAGATCTATTACAGGCACCGTGTCATCAACGTCATCCCGCTTGTGGAACCATCGATGCAATGCCCAGTTCAGAAGCTCATCTCAACAAACTTAGCAACTGATGTGTACAAACAACCTCAATCATCACAAGTTACAACCCTGGTACGTTGTTCAAGAGGTTTCACACCAGTAGATCAATATAGTATAGTAGGCCCAGCCTCTTGTCTCAGTAACAACACTAGGCAATTCTGGTATTTGGCATCAGCTTCCGCATACATGTCGGACCTTCCACGGGACTGCATGGCCATTTCTAAAGGCATCTCGATACCCTTCACCTATGATAAAAGAGGGCCAAACTCAGATGACTTCGCTTTCAACGAAAGAGGAAATGGAGTCATCAACTTTGGTGAAACAACATTCACTTGGCACCTCAATAACATTACAGATGTCTGCCAACAGTGTGAACATGAAGGTCGACACTGTGGATTCAGCTCACGAAGGCGTCAAGCATTTTGCCAGCACCATGGTATTCTTTCTTTCCCTAGTTGAAATCTCATATGGTGTGTCTTTTATTTTGGAGCAACATTCTAGATTTTCTGTTTCTCTGTCCACTAGTTTGTTGAACTCTTATATTCTGATGTGAACTGTTTTTAATCTTCCGACAGGATTTCATCTATAGTTAAGTTATTTAACAAAAAATGTAATGTAGAGAAAAATTGTATCCATGAAAATCCCCAGAAAAACATTCATCAAGAGGTTCAAGTGCCAAATTATATGGGCAAACTTATGACGATGGACTATTTTGTAAATTCAGAACAAAAAAGTAAAGAGATAAACCTTAATTGGCCATTTTTCAGATTGCTTTAGTTTTTTACAACTGAAGATGATCTATAAATTACCAAGAGAATGCATTAACCAATATAACACCCTTTGTCTGAGGTCCAATATACATGAAGCCAACCGGAAGCTACCACACATACAAATGTTCCCTACCACCAATGGTAGTTATCCTCACGTGAGTTTTGTACGTTGTATGTAGTATCTGTCAAAACCAAGAGTATGTACGTGTAGTATGTAGTATATAAGAATATTTGGGTGGTATATATCCTACTTTTAGGTTAGTATGTACTAATTTTTAGTATATTGTTTTATACGTATAAATATGAAGGTATTTCAAAACATACAAAAACTATGGACTCTCATGCAAATTTTTCTATAGCTTGCTTTGAAATATCATAAATACTAGCACATATGCCCGTGCGTTGCAACGGGAGTAATAAATGCCATCATCTGTGCCGTATGGGTGCCAGCTGGTCGAGGCTGGCTTCTGGCCTATGGCGCAGGCTTTAATGGATACCATGCAGCGGGAGCCCAACTAATGTGTGTAGCCCTGGATGGCATCATTTACTCAATCATGTCCTCGATGGGCCACGGAGGCCGTCGAGGCACCACCGATGTGCCATGCTCCATTCCAGAATTTAAGGTGTATGGTTTTCGTGCAAGACAACGATTTGAATGTTTGATCAAGATTATAGAATAAAATAACAATATCTGCAATACCTAGTAGTAAAAGATGAAACTACTTTTCATGATGGATCAAATGATATAAATTTTGTATTGTGAATATTGATATATTTTTCTAAAAACTTGGTCAAACTTGCACTCGTTTGACTTTAAAAAAAATTACACCTTATATAAAGGAACGGAGGAGTATGTCGGAAGGAAATAAACACCCGTCACTTGGATCGACAAACACCCAAATAAATAAGGCAAAAATGAGAAAATTCTTATACTGCGGATCTCTCCGAAAAGTAGTAGGAAGCGGCCCCCGCTCGTGGCCGGAGATAGCTTTGAGAATGACGGTGCCTAGGTCAGCCTAGCTGGCTTCCCGTGTGGCTCCTCCGCGCTCGTCAACGTTCGGCTTTGGCACCGCAACAGTCGTCGAAAATAAAATAACATTTTGATAATTTGAATGTACTTGAATTTAAATTCACTTTGTATTTTCAAAGGGAAAATAATAACTACTTGTAATATGTAACTATTTATTTTGGTCTTTAATGATCCATATAAGCCTACTAAATTTAGAAGGCTTTTGAATAAAGTTTGGACCTTTAAACAATCAATAAGTTTTTCGAATTATAAAGAATATAGAAAATATTTTTTTGCGGGTAAATATAGAAAATATTAACTATGTGTAATATGTAAATATTTTTATTTAGTTCGCTAATTATCCATATATGGTCACTGAAAATTAAAAGGCTTTTGAGTAAATTTTGGACGTCCAAAAGTTTTCTGAATTATGAAGAAAATAGAGAAGGTTTTGTTCGGCCTAAGCCCAGCGTTAACCCTCAGTAGCAGCTAGCCCATGTAGACAGTAGAGGCCATGCCATGAACGCCGTCGCGTATCTACGCTCCCCTCCGCTGTTGCCCGTCCAAGTGCTGCGCCTGTCCATTTTCTGCGGCCGTCGTTTGTATTGTGCATCTCGTCTGCTCTTGTCCGTCCATCTGTGCTTAGCTGGTCTATTGTCGTTCATGACTCCTCCTCCGTTGTTGTCCCGTCTGTGTACGGAGTACTCAGCCATTCGTTGTCTATTCCGTTCTATTCTTAGCTAGCTTCTCTTTTTCTCAAATCTCTGTCACCTCACCGTCTGTTGATTCTCGCAGTTGTACATATATAAGTCGATGAGATTTGGTCGAAAAGAGCGATGTGGGATTACTAATGAACAAACAATCCTACAACTCACGAGAGGCTTCAGCTAGCTTACCTGAGTTCGGTCCATACACATAGCGGCCCACAAGAGTAATTCTCTGGCCCATGTAGATTTACGTGGCCCATACTGGTTTAGCTGCCGGACACGTTGATTGTTTCCATTAGCAACTTAGTACCACATCGCCTAGTAGAAAATAATATAGGTGAAAAAAAACTGAAAGCGTAAATTTACGATAAGAGGCGTATTGTGACGGTGAACCCGGAGACCCAATCCGTGCTTTATTATTAGGGAGAGATAGTATATGGACATATGTACAAGCACGCGGTGGTAGGATGTATTTTTCCCTATATAGTATATGTCCTTCCTAAGTCCACGGAGAACTCATGTAAGTATCAAGAATTAATTGTTCCAAAATTACTTTGTAGAAGTAATGAAGTAGCTCTTCAGTTTTTATCTTCATTAAATCATGGCAAAACTAATGATCTTCTTCCTACAAGCAGGTATACAGGTCATCCAAATTGCAGGTAATATTGCAACTCTCAATTCCTTTTCCCATTCTAAATGAAATTCTTATTGCTTACCATCTTAACTCTTTTGTGTTTTCTCAATGCGATAAGAGTTGGGAACACATGTCTTCTTATCTGAATGCAACTCACTAATTTCCTTTCTTTGTAATTAGCAGCATCATCTGTCGCTGCATTTGTAGTTCTTTCGTTGATGGTGACCACCGCGATCTATCTCTCCTTGAAGTCAAGGTACAATGAAGAAATAAATATGAAAGTTGAAATGTTTCTCAAGGCATATGGCACATCAAAACCCACAAGGTACACTTTCCCTGAAGTTAAGAAGATAGCAAGACGGTTCAAGGATAAACTAGGCCAGGGTGGATTTGGAAGTGTATACAAAGGCGAGCTACAAAATGGAGTGCCTGTGGCAGTCAAGATGCTAGAGAGCTCTAAAGGAGAGGGAGAGGAATTCATCAATGAAGTTGCAACCATTGGACTAATCCACCATGCAAATATTGTCCGCCTCATGGGCTTTTGCTCTGAAGGAACAAGACGGGCGCTGATTTATGAATACATGCCTAACGAGTCACTGGAAAAATACGTATTCTCACATGTTTCTAACATTTCTCGACAACTACTAGCACCCACCAAAATGGTAGATATTGCTTTAGGTGTTGCCCGAGGAATGGAATACCTACATCAAGGCTGCAACCAACGCATTCTCCACTTTGATATCAAGCCACACAACATTTTGCTGGACTACAACTTCAATCCTAAGATTTCAGACTTTGGCCTTGCAAAACTGTGTGCAAGGGACCAAAGCATCGTTACCTTGACTGCAGCAAGAGGCACGATGGGATACATCGCACCGGAGCTATACTCTCGGAACTTTGGAGGGGTATCGTACAAGTCAGATGTCTACAGTTTTGGCATGCTGGTATTGGAAATGGTGAGCGGGCGGAGGAACTCAGACCCAAGTGTTGAGAACAAGCATGAGGTATACCTCCCAGAGTGGATTTACGAGAAAGTAATCACTGCGCAGGAATTGGTCGTTTCTTTGGAAATGACAGCAGAACACAAAGAAAAGATGAGGCAGCTGACTATCGTGGCACTGTGGTGTATCCAATGGAACCCGAAGAATCGGCCATCAATGACAAAGGTGGTAAACATGTTAACAGGGAGGTTGCAGAACCTGCAGATCCCCCCTAAGCCCTATGTGTCGTCTGAAAATCGTCCTATGCCACAAAACAGGACGAATGCATGAACAACGTTTGAGGTAACTTAACTCGCATTTGAGGGAACTCAACTTGCATCTGCGTTGTAGACTGTAATGCCTTGCAGTAGTATTAGTAACACTGAACTACATGGGATTCTGCAGTGGCATTAATACTGTATCTGTATCTTATCATATTGTAGTGCTATTAATCAGAAACACATGAGAGTTGATTTTGCAACAGTTGAATAAGGCGAACTAGTCGAATTATATTATCCTGTCGTTTCTGTGATTTTATCCCCTTTACCCCCTATATACTGTGGCCATTTCCTTCTCAAAATCACAAGATGAGCGTGTAATGTAAGATCTTTCTAATACAGTGATGAGCAGATCGCCTGCTTATTCTAGAAACAGAGAGGATCCTGTAAGCAGGCGACAAATCATACGACTGCCCCCAGTTAATACTAGAAACTCAGGATTCATGTCCTAAGAACAAAAGGAGAGCAAGGGGATTACCATGGCAGACAGCTTCCGCCGGAGTCCCTCTCCAGAGCAGCGGATTGGGGCCGTTCCGGTGAGACACGAGGGACGAGGGTACTAGGGGAGACGAGGAGCTCGCCTAGCCGACGCCAAATTCAAGCGGTAGCTGCGCAGGTGCGACGGCCATTAGCAGGCATGGCTGACGGCCGCACAGGAGCACGACGGGGGGTTCGCTCGCCGGCAGCCGGCCGCCGGCCGCCGCCTAGGGTACGGAGGAGGATAAGCACGAGTTGGGCTTTCTGGGTGAGATGGGTCCGGCTCGCCTGCAAAATTGATCGGCAAATCGGTAAATGCACAACAGGCCACGCTGGGAGTGTTGTTGGGCCGTGGTCTCGCCGCAGTGAGAATCTCAGGCCGGGCCACGGTCCAATTTGAATTCGAACAAAGCACGCGGGCAAAGTCAAGGCGTGAAGAGTTGCTCAAAAAAAAAAAAGTCAAGGCGTGAAGAGAATTGCCGTTAAGTACTCTACTTATTTTTACGAAAAGGCTATCGCTCAACCGGCGTATCTAGCATGGGCGTCCGCCGCCTCCTTTGATCGACAGGTGGCCTCCTGAACCACGCATGTCTTTCTACCTCCGACGGGCTCACGGCGAACGACGGTGGTGTTTCTGTTTTGCAACGTCTACCTTGTTTTAAGAAATATTTCTGCAACATCAGTTATGTTGCATAAGTTTCTGCCGTAACATCATATTGAGGTGAAAACAAAGTGATTCTAAAAAAACAAAGAAAAAAATTATATAACATCATCTCAGTTGCAAAGTTTATCTGCAACAATACCTTTTTTGCAAAAAAAGTGAAGCCAGAAAAATAATCTGCAGCACGACCTATGTTGCAAAAAAAAATAAAAAATCACGCAACACAACCGATGCTGAAAAAAAAAACAGCTGCATAATTTGTGTTACAAGAGTTTCGGTAACAATATCATTGTTGCAAAGAAGAGAAAGACATCCAGCCGCTTGATTTTGTCGTAACTCGGCCGACGCGTACCTAATTTTTTTATTTTTGTAGGTGTATATAAAAGCAAGAGCTTTATTGCTGACTGGCGTTCAAGTCGCCAATAACAAATTCAGCAACTCACTAGTAGAAAAGGGGGCAATGGTCCAGGCCGGTCCAGCCCATTAGTCCCGGTTCAATCCAGAACCGGGACCAATGGAACATCGGACCGGTTCAGTGAGCCCGGGCCGGCCGGGCCACGTGGGCCATTGGTCCCGGTTCATCTGACCTATTGGTCCCGGTTTGTGGGACGAACGGGACCAATGGTCTCGCTCTGCCCAAACCCATTGGTCGGTTGGTGGCTTGAACCGGGACCAATGGGCTCTCATTAGTCCGGTTCGAGCCATCAACCGGGACTAAATGGTTGGTGCCTGCTGCGACGAGTTTAGTCCCACCTCGCCAAGAAGGGGAACGGACTGGTTTATAAGCCCTCCTCTCTACTTTATTGAGCTCCTCCATAATGAAAATAGATGCGCTTATATAGGTAATTTAGCATAAATTCATACAGCTTTCTCTTGAAATTGTTATGAATTTAAGTTGAATTTCCTCTATAAGTTTATCTGTCTCATTTCTGAGTAGTTTTTTTCTTTTCTGCTATATTTATTTTTTCTTTTTATTTCTGAGTTGTAATAAGCCATTAAAAATAAGCATATATGCTCCTTTTTAGTATAGTTAATCACAACTATTTTTTGCTTCTATTCATTTCTGAGTAGTTTTTATATAGTTTTTTCTTTTCTGCTATATTATTTTTATTTTTATTTCTGAGTTGTAATAAGCCATTAAAAATAAGCATATATGCTCCTTTTTAGTATAGTTAATCACAACTATTTTTTGCTTCTATTCATTTCTGAGTAGTTTTTATATAGTTTTTTTCTTTTCTGCTATATTATTTTTTCTTTTTATTTCTGAGTTGTAATAAGCCATTAAAATAAGCATATATGCTCCTTTTTAGTATAGTTAATCACAACTATTTTTTGCTTCTATTCATTTCTGAGTAGTTTTTATATAGTTTTTTTCTTTTCTGTTATATTATTTTTCTTTTTATTTCTGTGTTGTAATAAGCCATTAAAAATAAGCATATATGCTCCTTTTTAGTATAGTTAAGCACAACTATTTTTTGCTTCTATTCATTTCTGAGTAGTTTTTATATAGTTTTTTCTTTTTCTGCTATATTATTTTTTCTTTTTATTTCTGTGTTGTAATAGCCATTAAAATAAGCATATATGCTCCTTTTTAGTATAGTTAATCACAACTATTTTTTGCTTCTATTAATTTCTGAGTAGTTTTTATATAGTTTTTTCTTTTTCTGCTATATTATTTTTTCTTTTTATTTCTGTGTTGTAATAAGCCATTAAAAATAAGCATATATGCTCCTTTTTAGTATAGTTAATCACACCTATTTTTGCTTCTATTCATTTCTGAGTAGTTTTTTATATAGTTTTTTTCTTTTTCTGCTATATTATTTTTTCTGAGTTATAATAAGTCATTAAAAATAAAAAAGAGACGCAATGCTCGTTAATCTGCTTCAACCCTTTCGGGATAGTGTCAATCTGACCGCACATAGCTCTGCAGCGTCATCAGATCCCGCAAGGGTTGAAGCCAACCAACGCTTGAGCATTGAGCCTCTTCGTCATTGTATCTACACTCGGGGCTTATAAACAAGTGCGAGTGCCTCTCGCTTGGCGAGGTGGGACTAAATCGAAAGCTGCTGGAAGAATCAACAAAAAACAGCTGCAAAGACAAAAAGTAGTTAGGCGGGTCCATTGGTCCCGGTTGGTGGCTCCAACCGGGACCAACGTTAATCTTGCCCGGTTCGTGGTTCCAACGGGACCAATGCCGCTCTTTTGTCGGTTTGAGCCACCAACCGACCAAATCTTCGCTTCCGCCCTTTGGGCTCTTGAAAAAGGCCTTTGGTCGGTTGGTGGCTCCAACCGACTAGTAGCATTGGTCCCGGTTTGTGCCATTTAACCGACCAATGTGGTTGCTATATATACAACACTTGGCATCTATTTCGATCTCTCGGCCTCTATACTCCCCGACGCCGACGCCTTCGCACCGACGCGTCGCCGCCCCTTCCCGCCACGCCCGTCGCCTCGCCGCCCGCCCGCCCGCCGCCGTCGCTTCTCGCCGCCTGCCGCCGCTCGCCGCCCGCCCGCCCACGCGTCGCCTCATCGTCTCGCCCACGCCGCCCATGCCACGCCACCGCCCGCCCGCCCACTACTGACGCCTGCCGCCTGCGCCGCCTCGGCTGCCGTCGCGCCGCCACGCCGCACCTACTTCGTCGTCGTCGCCGGCAGTCGCTCTTTTTAAGTTTTGTTAGATTTGTTTTAGATTTTTTGTAGTTCATAGATTTTTTTGTTAGATTAGATTGTTTAATTTAGATATGTAGTTAATGTAGATTGTGTAATTAATTTGTTAAAATTATGTTAGTTTTTTTTCTGTAAAAAGATTTTTATGTTAGATTTTTTCTGTAAAATTATGTTAGTTTTTTATGTTAGTTTTTTATGTAAAAGATTTTTTATGTTAGTTTTTATGTTAGATTTTTTTTCTGTAAAATTTGTTCATATTGTGTAATTTAGATCTTTATGTAGGATTAGATGTGTAGTAATTTAGATATGTATTATATTATGTTAGTTTTTTTCTGTAAAAAGATTTTTTATGTTAGATTTTTTATGTTAGATTTTTTTCTGTAAAATTTGTTCATATTATGTAAGATTTTTATGTTAGTTTTTTATGTTAGATTTTTTCTGTAAAAAGATTTTTATGTTAGTTTTTTATGTTAGATTTTTTCTGTAAAATTTGTTCATATTGTGTAATTTAGATCTTTTTTTCTGTAAAATTTGTTAAATTATATTAGATGTGTAGTAATTTAGATCTTTATGTAGGATTAGATTTGTAGTAATTTAGAAAAGGAAAAAAGAAGAAGAAGTAGTTTATATATGAAGTAGTTTGTTTTAGTAAGTACTACTTATTTATTTATAGTAAGTGTTTAGTAGTTGAGCTAGATAGATTTAATTAATAAGACTACTTTTATTTAACTATATATAGAAGTAGTTCAGCGTCGACGTCGGCGATGCCTATCCCGCATCCTCGCTGCCGCCGAGTCGGCGATGGAGGCCTGCTTGATCGTGGTCATGTTCGGACCTGGGCTCCGCCGGTTGGTATTGGGAGGTGCTACCTTTCGGGGACGAGGTTGGTGAGGAGGCAGCCCGTTGTTGACCCGATCCTTGTTTGGTGGCGGTCGCGTGGGCGATGGCGGTGGTGAGGCATCCGGACACCGCGGAGGTGGTACGTCATCGTGTCGGCGAGGAGGACGAGCACGTCCGTCGCTACATGGTTGCATTGGAGGGAGGTTCGACAATACGGCATGTTCTTGAGGATCTCACCGAGCTATGATCCTGTGATGGTTCCTTATCTTTGGGTGTCCACCGCCGCGTCGATACCGTCGGGCGCCACGGTTCTAGTTTTATTAGTGATAATATTCGATGATGTATGACACCAAGAGATGATGTACTTTTGCTTATAATTATTGAATGCATGCTAATTTGAATACTATACTTTATTTTGTGATTTGGTTTTGCTTATTGAATGCTCATATTGGATAAGTTCTCCTTCATTCTCGTGTGCTAGACAATTTGGTATAATATTCAACCCGACGTACATCGATCATCGATAGTCAACCCGTGATTTATAATAATGATCTAGTTTAATATTTGAATTATGAACGAGGCGGAAATGTCGTCCTCATCGACGCATTTAAAATCGCCCGGGAGTGCGTTGGTGCCACGATGACCGAGGTATGTGCGATGATTCATTGAGCTGGAGGAAGATCGGCGCTTCAGCATTAAGCTCGAGGAGACTTGCGATGTTCATACGGATGCATAGCAGCGACAATAGTTTTTTTCGTAATTAAGCACGACTTCAACTATTTTAACGTGTATTTTCATCTTTTCAATTCGACTAGCTTATCCCATGCTTTACAAGACGCTATGTCTTGGAGAGGATGGATTTTGAAGACCATGAAAATTTGAAACCAAAAAATTGTCCTAAGTACCGAACATGATGTGGATTTTCAAGTAAAGTTGTACAATGCTCAGAGTGTAACCCATTTTGGTTGCAAAAATTGGGATGCATTTTGCAAGATGTATGGTCTTGATGAGGGTATGATTATCACCATGGATCTTGGTGATCCTACAATCGAGCAAGAGACACCTACGATTTGGGTCTTTGTGCATACACCTCCAGTTCTTCCCTCATGTGAGCTAAACATATTTATTAAGTAATTTATATTGTTTATTTCAAAATATATAGTTGACAACTTATCTCCATTGACAGCTTATTTTCATTCTTCAAAGAATGTGTGGAAGATGGTAGACAGAACGTACTACACCGAAGGCTGCGAATTAACTTATCAGGAGAAACGACATCTGGTCGGATTTTGTAGAGATCTTGAGAATTAAAATATCTACAATCAAACTCCTCAACATTATGGTCAATACGTGCCACTAGTGCACGTGTTGAACTCTGATAACTACCATGGAGATACCTTGGTAAGATTATTTTTACTATTACAACATCCGTGCATCTTTTTGCACACTTCTAAAACTAGTACATCATTGCTAACTACGGTTATTACTATGTTTTTCAACAGATAATCCCGAATGAGTGTGTGCCTCATCGATGTATACGCGTGGTAGCCTTCATGTTTTGAACATACTACCAGGTCGTCCTACGAATCTCAACTGTCCATATCGGGTTTCTAAAAGAAGTGGAGACATAACAATCAAAGAATGGAAAAGATGTATGGACAGTCGTAAGGAGCTTCTTGGAAGCAATAAGCAGCGAAAGGCAAGAATTGGAGACAGGATGATCGCCATTCTTCATAATGGAGAGTCAGGGTCTATATTGTTTTATGCTATTTTACCTTAAGGTGTTTAGGTCCTATATATACCTGGTACTGATGATCATGTGCTAAGAACAATTATGTAGGGTTGGGTTCGATGACTATATATGAGGATGATGATCGTATGACTTATTATTAATAACGAGTAGAAGTAGTATGATGATGCATGATTAGTAGGACTTTATTATATACATATATATGATGATGTATGATGCAAAGCATGCATGAGCCATGTCATATCAAGGGTGCAATGAACATATAGCAGCAGCGTTGATAAACCAAGGACGAAGATAAGAGAGGACACTTCTCTCTATTAGCTAGCTATAATAACAACCTAAAATAAACCCCAAAACCCCTAAAGCAGCCACTTTCTTAAAAAATGACTTTTGGTCCCGGTTGGAGCCACCAACCGGGACCAAAGACCTCTCGACCTGGGCTCGGTGCACAGGGCCACGTGGAGCCACATTGGTCCCGGTTCGTGTTTGAACCGGGACTAATGTGTGGTGGCATTAGTAACGACCCATTAGTCCCGGTTCATGAACCGGGACTAAAGGCCCTTACGAACCGGGACTAATGGGTGGTTTTCTACTAGTGACTTGTGCTGATACATCATACTCCCAAGGCAAAGCAACATTAGCATCACAGTTATAGCCTAACCGAACCAGCGCATTGGCTCCGCTATTTGCTTCACAACGGCAATGTTGGACAGTACATGAAGAGAACCAAGTCATCTTCAGCTCATCCAGTTCGACCGCATGAACAGAGAAGCCCATTCTGGGATTATTCAGGGCGAACGCCAACTCCTGGGAATCAGTTTCCACAACTATCCTAATAGCCCCAAATTTCAGCAGCAAGGTCGACCGCCTGCACCACTGCGTGTAGCTCCGATTAATATGTGTAAAATAGGGTCTAGCATATTGTACATGTACACGTATTTGTATACATATACGTATTTGTATACATATGTAATTGTATTATGATCATCTATATAAAGAGACGTGAGGCTGGATGTTACCCACCCACGCAAAACCCTAAACCTACCTCTTGTACTTGGTATCAAATGTTTGGGGTCCCGTTATTGCGTCTTGAGGGGTACAAGTATTATGTTAGTTTTGTTGATGACTACACACGCTTCACTTAGATTTATTTGCTTAAACATAAGTCCGATGTTGAGCAAGTCTTTTATAACTTTCAGGCTCATGTCGAACGCCTTTTGGATTGCAAAATCAAGGCCGTTCAGTCCGACTGGGGTGGTGACCACAAACTTCATTGCTACTTTCAACGCACGGGCATCTCCCACCGTGTGTCGTGTCCACATACGTCTCAGCAGAACGGTATTGCCAAGCGCAAACACCGTCACTTGGTCGAGACAGGCCTCGCCTTATTGGCGCATTCGTCTCTCCCACTCCGGTTTTGGGATGAGGCCTTTCTTACGGCAATGTTATCTAATCAACCGTATGTCCACTCCGGTTCTCAACAAGGACATGCCCTTGTTCCGTCTATTTCACGTTCAGCCCAATTATTCCTTTCTTCGGATTTTTGGGTGTGCTTGCTGGCCTAGTCTCCGCAAGTATAATGCTCACAAGCTGGAGTTCTGCTCCAAGATGTGTGTTTTCCTTGGTTATAGTCCTCTGCATAAGGGCGATAAGTGTCTTGATCGCACCTCATGTAGGATCTACATTTCTTGTGATGTTGTTTTCGACGAGTCAGTTTTCCCTTACTCCAGCCCGGGTGTCTTGGTTGATATTGCTTCTATTGAGCACGCCCTCACTTTTCCATCTAATGAACCAGTTTTGGATGTCCATGTGCGGAAATACGACCTGTCACATTTGTCACCTGACTTGTTTTCTGCAGATGCTACTCTAACTTCTTCCCAGGAAACCGTCATTGCACCTGCATCCGCCGGCGTGATCGAAGTGCATGGCCCCGACGTGCATGCCCCGCCTCCCGAGGCTGCCTCGTCGGCCTCGCCCGCTGGCGCTTCTACGGCCCCGTCGGCCTCGACCGCTGGCACGACCGCAGGCCGACGGGTCGCCCGCGCCCCCCTGTCTCGCCTGCGTCGGGCGTCGCCGGGTCGCCAGCCGCGTCCCCTGGGCTGCCGTCCCCTCCTGTCTCCCCCTCATCGCCTGGTTCGTCCTAGCCCGACGCGTCTCTCCGGCCCATGTCGTCTGTTGCTGAAAATGGTTCAGCCGCGACACCACTGGTCGGGTCTCCGTCGTTGCCGCCATCATCTACAGACGATGCAACTCCAGGGCACACCATGGTCACTCGTCACCGTGATCATATGCGTAAGGCCAAGACATACACGGATGGCACGGTGCGGTACGACACTCGTCGGCGTGCATTCTTTGCCGCACCCACTACTCATCGTGATGCTCTTGGTGAACCGGCTTGGTGTGCCGCCATGTCCGCGGAATTTTCTGCTCTTTGTCACACGAACACATGGGTGTTGGTGCCTCGGCCTCCTGGTGTTAATGTTGTGAGCTGCAAGTGGATCTTTAAGACCAAGCATCGTTCCGATGGTTCGGTTGACAAGCACAAAGCTCGCCTAGTTGCTCGTGGTTTTACTCAACAGCAAGGGATCGACTATGGAGATACTTTCAATCCCGTGGTAAAACCTGCCACGGTTCGTCTGGTCCTCTCTCTCGCCGTCTCCCGCGGGTGAGTCTTCGACAGATTGATGTGAGTAATGCTTTTCTCCACGGTTTTCTGGCCGAAGATGTCTACATGCAGCAGCCCCCTGGTTTTGAGGATGCTCGTTATCCCTCTCATGTCTGCAAACTCCAGAGGTCCATCTACGGGCTCAAACAGTCGCCGTGTGCCTGCTATGCTCGGTTGAGTCAGCGGCTCTCACAGCTTGGTTTCGTTCCCCCCAAGGCAGATACGTCCCTGTTCATCTTTTTACATGGTGCTATTCGAATATACATGCTGGTGTATGTTGATGATATTGTGATTGCTGGTTCTACACCTGCTGTGGTGGATCGCCTTGTGCAGTCCTTGTCTGCGAGTTTTCCCATCAAAGACTTGGGTCGGTTGGAGTACTTCCTTGCTTTGGAAGCGTCCTTTGATCCAGGGGGCATGACATTGACGCAGAAGAAGTATGCACTTGGTCTCCTTCATCGCGTCAACATGGAGAACTGCAAGTCCACTTCCACTCCACTTGCTACATCCGAGAGCCTTTCGCATCACAGTGGTGCATTGCTGAGTACTGACGACTCTTTCAGGTATCGCAGTGTAGTTGTAGCACTTCAGTATCTGACACTCACTTGTCCAGATATCTCCTTGCCGTGAACAAAGTGTGCCAGTTCCTGTCTCAGCCTACGGAGGTTCATTGGAAAGCAGTTAAGCGTATTCTGAGGTATGTCAAAGATACGCTAGACACGGGACTATGGATTCGTAAGTCCAGATTTACTGGAGTCAGTATATTCACCGATGCAGACTGGGCAGGCTGTGTTGATAACAGGCGTTCTACTGGTGGCTTTGCTATATTTGTTGGACCCAATCTTATATCTTGGAGTTTCAAGAAGCAGCCTACAGTCTCGAGGTCTAACACCGAAGCAGAGTATAAGGCATTGGCCAATGGTGTGGCTGAAGCCATTTGGATAGACACAGTTCTCATAGAACTTGGAGTCACACGGTAGCGCACACCCATATTGTGGTGTGATAACTTAGGGGCAACTTATCTGACGGCGAATCCAGTGTTTCATGTTCGGACCAAACACATTGAGATTGATTTCCATTTTTTGTTTGTATACGTATGTAATTGTATTATGAGCATCTATATAAAGAGACGCGAGGCTGAATGTTACCCACCCACGCAAAACCCTAAACCTACCTCTTTGACTATATGCATCCGGTGAACAGCTCTTCCAGCCCGGTATGACACCACTGTCTCGACCTTGAACGATCTATCGACATTCAATTTCTTTCCGCAAAAAAAGACATTCAATTTCAGGATGTCCTCACTCGGCACCTGCTAGCGAACCATCTTCTCGCCGCTAATCGCCTTCTTCGCCCAAATTTCTATGCATCCAGCAGTATACACCCGTGCAGCATGAGCAACCTGCTGGGCCGGTCTAGCTTCTTTGCCCATGTCGAACATGGTTCCGCTCGTGCCATCAGTGTCAAGTGCTACCACTTACGGTTTCCAGTTCCATTCGGGTGCCCTCCAACCCAGTTCACGCCATACAGCCTTCACCTTCTTGCCCTTCACAAATAAATGTGCACCATGCATCCTCCGAGACGTAACCACACAGAAAGCACCGTTCATCATCCAACTCCATACCCCGTGCAGTCAAATCGGCCCTCGCTGCTAGAGAGTTATGTGCAAGCTTCCATACGAACATTTTATTTTGTTTGTGCGTTCAAGCTTCCAAATCCGCTTCCAAAAATCATTGTCAGAAGCGCTGAATTCTCCTCCTCACCACTGCTAGTAGAGTATTGCCTGCCACACTAGAGATGTAAGTTCAAAGTTTGTACGCTTGCTTCACCGAGTGCACACGGACAAAGTCAAAGGCCCGATACTGTTGTGTCTAATAAAATTAATTAGAACTAGCAAAAGGGCTCGTGCATTGCAACGGGAGAAAAAAATACCACACGCTCTGAATTTTCAAAAAATGGTCTATAATCTGAGTATTTATAGCTACGGCTAAACAAAGATGGTATTCTCCTACAAAAGCTCAAGTTCAACATTCCACATGTCTTCTATTTGAACACGGCTTGCATATAGATTTAATACGTACAAAGAAACGAGCAAGTGATCTTCAATTTCGTCTTTAATCCTGATTTTGTTGTGATGTTCATCCAAAATCCGTATCAGTACCGATATGAAAGAAAGACGGATAATGCACTGTTGATTAAGATTGCACCCTAGATAGTATTTTTTAAAATGGTTAATATGTAAAATAACATCATATTCAGATTATATATATATTTATAATCGAATTCCATATATAACATGTTAAATTTGGAGTTACAGTTTAGAAGATATGAGTATTTTAAAAAACATTTGATATGTACTGTGGGTTTAATGTCAGAAACATCAGAGGGGTTTCTGTAAAATAGTATGATGGACTAAGAATACCTATTTCTTTTATTAGTAGGTATATATGTCAAAGAACAAATAGAAGGTCCGATGAGTTTAAGGGTGCGTTTGGTTACATTCTCGGCAGGGCCTGGCTGAGAGGATGAAAATGAGCTAGGCTGAGCAGGACTGGTTTCGAGAAAATGAGGCAGAAAACGATGTTGTCAAGTTGTTTGGTTGCCTGCATTTGAGGTCTTGTCATCGTGAAGCCATTTTCATCCGGTGTTTGGTTGCCTGCTCGCATGGTGATTAAGAGTTAACGACTATACTTAAATCAGAGCTTGGCCGCCTTCCGCACGCGCCGGAGGATCTCCAACCTGGTTGTGCGCTTCTCCTGCAGCCGCAGCCCCCACTGCAAAAAAAGACACATCCGTGACATTTTGGGCCGAACAATTTTTTTTTCTGTCATACTTATGACACTTCTATGACGATAATTGTGACAAAATCCGGTATCATCATAGAAGTGGTGGGCTCCTACTTCTATGATAAAAAATCATGACAAAAAATGGGCTTTTCGTCCTGGTCGGGCTGGAGGACGCAGCTGCATGACATTCTTTGGGTCGTCCATGATGGAAAAAACCATGGTAGAAGCAAGGGCGAGGAAAATTTCGGCGAGTTCCCGGTTACGGTGGGAGGTCGGGGGCCGAACGATGCGCGTTTCTCTCGTACACGTATGCACATGTGTGCGAGGCGTTGGCTCTAACTGAACCCGAGCGAGGCGTTGGGCTCTAACTGAACCCGAGCGATTGCACTGTAGGATACGCGTTACTGAACCCGAGCGATCGATCGATGGCTGTTAACTGAACCCGATCGAGCGATTCCTTCGCTACTGCTGGTAACTGAAGCCGATCGATGCTGCCTCTGGATGAACAATGAGCGTTGTGTGTGTGTGTTTGGGGGGGGGGGTTTGGATGAACATGACCCCGTGGCGTTGCCTCTGGATGTACAGGACCCCGATCGATCGAGCCGGTTGGGGCTGGATGAACAGGACCCTGTGGAGGGCTGGATGAACAGGATGACCCCGTGGAGGGCTGGATGAATAGTAGACGATGGACGGGTGGATGAACAGTAGACCGTGAAGGGGTGGTTGAACAGGAGCCCGTAGAGAGGGGTGGCTGAACAGTAGCCGGTGGAGTAGCGCGCGGTGGAAGCTGGATGAACGGGAGCCCGTGGAGGCTGGAGGAGGTCGACGGTGGATGAACAGTAGCCTGTGGAGGCTGGAGGAGGTCGACGGTGGAGATGAATAGTATCCCGTGGAGTCCCGTTTTGTGGTACGCCACACCCCTCCTGATGAACAGGACCCCCGTTTCGATCGTAGCGCTCCAACACAAGTCCGTTTCGTCCGTTTTGCGGTACGCCACACCCCACCCGATCAACAGGACCCCCGTTTCGTCCGTAGGAGGTCCGTTTCCTCCGTTTTGCAGTATTGCCAGACCCCTCCCGATGAATAGGATCCCGTTTCGAACGTGGCCGGTCAAACACAAGGCCGTTTCCTCCGTTCTGCGGTACGCCAAGCCTCGTTTCCATCGCCCGTTCCGTCCAAGCCCTCCCGATGAACACGACGACGCATTCCGTTTCGACCCAGCCGGTTGGCTCCCCATGAACACGACGACGACGCTGTTTCTCCGTTCCGACCTAGCCATGTACACGAGCCCTGGCCGTACGTATGTGCGAGTAGGCGTTCGAGACCCCGCCCGTATGTACACATACTGGCCGTATTTTGTTTCTTGCACATTGGTCATTGTACGTACGTGTACATGCTCCGTGCGCGCCTCTACTACGATACGTGCGCGCCTCTACTACGACACGTGCACGCCTCTACATGGTCCAGTATGTACATACACGTTCGCGACCAGAATGACAACGCTACGTACGCTTTGACCAGGTGGGTCCCGACTGTCAGGCACTTCCTTGCGTGGAAGATGTAGCTGGTGGGTCCCAGCAGTCAGGGGGGCGAATTGTTTTTTTTCGGACGCACTTTCTTGCGTGCGAAGATGTAGCTGGTGGGTCACATCAGTCAGGGGAAACGTTTTTTTCGCGAAATACTGTGGCCCATCCAGTGGGTCCCAGCTGTCAGGTGGAGGAATCATTATTTTCCGCGTAATAAGGAGGCACTTCCTTGCTGCGGCCGTGGACTCAGCTGTCAGCCTCTCCACGTACAGTCCACGTCCGATAGAAGTCGTTCCTTGACCATGTTGACCACGCCGCGCCGAGAGCACCAGGGCGGTGGATGACGGTGATGCCTAGGAAGGGGACGACACGGAGCCGGGAAGACGCGGTAGTGGATGCCCACGCGTAGAGGAGTATGAGGGTTCACTGGTTCGACTGCGGTGTGAGGCTGCCATCACCGCAGAATAACAGGGGATGTGGGTGAGTAGAGGGATGGCCTGACCAGCGGTAGGAGTAGTAGGGGGCGGTGAGGCCTCCGCAGCATCACAGCCGGCCACGGGAGGAAGGAGCATGCGACACAACCGGCGCTGCTTTGGGCGGCTGGTGCAAGAAGACCATAGGTTGAAGAAGCACTACGGCCGTTGGATGGACATCGTACGGTCACTGGAGCTAGAATCATGCATATTGACTAAGTTGACAAAACCCTCTGTCCCCGTCAACTTAGTAGGCCCACAAGTCAGCCTGCCACTATACTGGGTCCCAGCTAGCAGGGCAGTATTCATTTTTTTGTGCGTAATAAGGAGGAACTTCCTTGTGTGCAAAGATATAGCTGGTGGGTCCAAGCTGTCAACGGCGGTAACGTTTTTTTCGCGAAATACAGAGGCCCTTTCGGTGGGTCCCAGATTTCAGGTGGAGGAATCATTATTTTGCGCATAATAAGGAGGCATTTCCTTGCGTGCGGCCATGGACCTGACTGTCAGCCTCTCCACGTACAGTCCACTTCAGATGCATGTCGGTCATTGACCACGTTGACTAGGCCGCGCCGAGAGCACCAGGGCGGTGGACGGCGGCGAGGCCTAGGAAGGGAACGGCACGGAGGCAGGGAAGACTCGGCAGTTGTTTCCCGCACGGAGGGGAGTCTGTTGCACGAGGGTTTCTTGGTTCGTCTGCCGTCACGGAGAATAACAAAGCAGTGTGGGTGAGTAGAGGATGGCTAGGCCAGCGATGGGAGTACGATGGGCGGCGAGGCTGCTTGTGAGAGCACACCGGCCGTGGGGAGGAGGGAGCAGGCAGTCCCGCCGGTGCTTGTTTGAGCGGCTGGAGCAGGAAGAGCAGAGATTGAAGAAGCACGACGGCAGTTGGATGGAAATCCAACAGTCACTGCTTGTGCATCAACCTTTTTTTAGGAAAGCCTCAAATCTTTGGAAAACAGCATACAACCCATCTGCCATTATTTCTAATAATTTACAGCCCATTTCCTAATTCTTAAGGTTTTTTTGGAGTCCATATTCTTTTTGTTAGCATTACAACCCATATTGTGGCCACGGTTAAAAAATTATACGAAATTTTGCATATTTCGGTGCGGTCCGAACTGTTTTTAATCCCGAAATTTCGAGTCACATTCAAAATGATTATAAAAATAAATGTATATCAATATAAAATCCAACAAATTGTCCACGCATAAAAATAAATGCAATTTAAAATCTCGAAATGAAAAAAAAAAGAAATTTGAAACTAATTGCCGGTTTGATGTGTTTAAAAATGTACAACCCATTTCTCATTATTGATAGGCCATTTTCTCGGCCAGCCGAATGAAGCTCTCCTCGTCTAGAAAGATTTCCAGCCCAATAGGCCTGACAAAGCGACTTACTTGGACAATCACAAAAAAATTGGGCTATGGCCGTGGACCCAGCTACGGTCGTGGACCCAGCTGTCAGCCTCTCCACGTATAATACTCTACCGATGGAAGTCGGTCGTTGACCACATTGACCACGCCACGCCGAGAGCACCAAGCCGGTGGACGACATCGAGGCCTAGGAAGGGGACGACGCGGAGCCGGGGAAGACGCGGCAGTGGATGCCCACGCGGAGAGGAGTATGAGGGTTCACTGGTTCGGCTGCGGCGTGAGGCTGCCGTCGCCGCAGAATAATAGGGGGTGTGGGTGAGTAGAGGGATGCCCTAGGCCAGCGGTGGGAGTAGTAGGGGGTGGTGAGGCCTCCACGGCATCACAGCCGGCCACAAGAGGCAGGAGCACGCGGCACAACCGACGCTGCTTTGGGCGGCTGGAGCAACAAGACCAGAGGTTGAAGAAGCACTATGGTCGTTGGATGGACATCGTACGGTCATTGGAGCTAGAATCGTTCATATTGACTAAGTTGACAAAGCCCTCCATCCCCGTCAACTTAGTAGGCCCACAAGTCAGCCACCCACTATGGTGGGTCCCAGCTAGCAGGGGGGTATTCATTTTTTTGTGCGTAATAAGGAGGCACTTCTTTGCGTGCGAAGATATAGCTGGTGGCTCTGACCTGTCAGCGGGGGGAACGTTTTTTTCGTGAAATACAGAAGCCCTTCCCACATACAGTGCGTAATAAGGAGGAACTTTCCTTGCGTGCGACCATGGACCTCATGGGTCCCAGCCGTCAGGCTCTCCACGTACATTCCTCTTCCGATGACTCTCGTATGTTGACCACGCCGCTCCGAGCGCATCGAGGCGTTGGAAGACGGCGAGGCCCCAGACTGGAACGACCTGGAGATGGGGAAGACGCGGCAGTGGAGTCGCAGACAGAGAGGAGTGGGAAACTTGACTGGTTCGGGTGCAGGGTGGGCCTACACTCGACAGAGAATAACAGGAGGTGCGGAGTGGAGGGATGGCCTGGCCGTCGGCGGGTAGTGTTTCGCTGAGGAGCGCAAAACAACGCCGCTGGACGCCGAAGGCTGGAGCAGGCGGTCCCGACAGCGCTGGGGGAAGAAGACGAGAGATTGAAGAAGAATGCCGGCCGTTGGATGTAAATCCAACGCCTTCTTAGGCTTCGACCTACTAGCCCACATGTCAGCCAGTCCATTTGTTTTTGGTGGGCTGGGTAAAACAATGATGTAGCATCCATGCAGCCTGTTTATATATATGGTAGAATTTAAATCCCATTTCCATTTTTCTCGAAATACGTGGACTTGCGAGGCTGGGTGAAAATATCATGTTGGGCTAGACGGAGAAATGTTATAAAAACATAAACACACGATTGCACGTCTATTACTGCATTGGTCAGTAAAATCTTTGCAAGCTTATGTACGCAATCACTAGGAGTTAACTTGGCAAGAGATATATAAACAATTATTATTATTATTTTGTAAGAAATTTCAACTTACGAAATAAAATATCATTTAAATTTGATGAGTTAATAGTATGTGGGGTATTTTTATTTTTTAGGCTAGACGTGGGACAGTTGAGTTGGTTCTAGGAAAAAGTACTGGGAGAAAACTCAGTTTACATCGAAAAAGAAAGTGGGAGAAAATTCAGAGACCTGCTGGGTCCACCTGAGGAGGGGAATATGTTGGGAGGAAGGAGATTCAAAGCACGTCGGCGAAAGTGAACTAGTTTTTTAACGGACAAGTGAACTAGTTACATACATAAGCAAATAGCCACTAAAAAAAGCAATCAGGTTAATGGGTTCTTAAAAGAAATATTTCGGACAAAGCAGATAATTACGACACATAGGCTAATGCATGAAACACTCAGATGATAAAGGTGCTTATAAACAGATAAAGTACAACATCTAGACCTTCCTGTCACGCTTGATCATGACGCTGCGGCTGTCCATGTACTCATCGGTTACGGGAAGCAGACACGCCCTCATGTCCAAGATCTGTCTGTACATGTCGTAGCATGCATATGCGTCCTTGGCCACGTAGGTTATGTAGGCTAGATTCATAGGTACCTCCCACGTGTTCAGGTCCTTGGTATCGTTGTCTTCTTTCATGCTGGCGTATCAGGGGTCGATGATGGTCTCGGCGAGGTCAACCACGGAGTCCATCTCCTGCCCGTTGCTGATGATCTTGTATTGCTTCTGGATGTCAACAAGCTTGTTGCACTAGATGGCCTAATCGTCGCGTTCTACCTTCTCTCCACCGTAGCGAAGGTGTAGTCAGCGCTGTCGATGAAACGGGCGAATGCTCCAGAACCTCTGATGGCCCTACAGAAGTGGTAGATGAGAACCTCGTCCCGCACACATACCTGGGCGACGGCGATCCGCTGGTCCCTGTCAGGAGACGAATGGATTGGCACAAGGTCTAGTCCTGCAACCTTGTGCTTTCTCATCCTGTAGGTACCGCTTGAACTCGGCGAGGCAGAGTTTCACCGAGTCCGTTGGTGTACATCACATTCCACTTGGTGCAGCCATACGACTGAACGACAAACTCAAAGAAGAACTCCTTGCTGAAGTCCATATCCAGCAAGCTCACCCCTCGGATCACCATTGGAGTCTCCTCAAGTGAACGAGTGTGTAGGCGGCGGCATCAGTTTATTTTTCAGCTCTTGGGGAACTGGATTCAACAGTAAACTGAGTGTGTACAGGCGACAACGGTTACTACCCCTCCCTCGTCTGCTGCACGCCCGGCAGAAGATGCACCCTCGGGGCAACCAAACGCCTCCATTAAGAAACCTACTCCGGCCACACGTCGGTTCACGAGCGGGTCTGTATTGGTACTGTAATAATAGGAGTTAGTGGTCACTTTACTTAAATTTAATTAGCTTTAATAGAAATTTATACTTAAAACAAGCAATGCATTGGCTCGTTCTATTAGTGCCACAGGATCAACATGCACAACAATTAGAATTATTATTCTCAGGACGCACACGATCAACACATTTGTCGCACTTTCACAAAGATAATACTACCAAGTTTGAACTGTTTGTTATGGTTGTTGTCCTCTGCATCATCATGCTGTGTTTCCCAGCTTGCAAGATTTAGAACCAACAAATAGGATCCAAATAATAAGTACAACAAAGATGCCTACACATCTCATTGATTCCCAGCTTGCAAGATTCAGAACCAACAAATAAGATCCAAATAATAAGTACAACAAAGATGCCTACACATCTCATGATTCCCAGCTTGCAAGATTTAGAACCAACAAATAAGATTCAAATAATAAGTACAACAAAGATGCCTACACATCTCATTGATTCCTAGCTTGCAAGATTCAGAACCAACCCATTAGAGCCTTTTGATAAAGTGAATATCAGGATTAAATCCATCTTGGCTAGCCATGTCATACAATCAAAGAACTTGACGAATGCTCTTGACCGTTACAACAGTTGAGTATTCCTGTTTGCACAGCACAAACAAGAAGAGCATGATTTCACTTTAATAGTGGCCTCCTTGAACTCAACCTGCAGCTCCACTAGGATGAGGTCAACCTCCAGCTCCATGATTCAATTCATGCGCCTTTTTCTGCAGTTCACCTGAAATGAAGCATTGCATCATTCAGCTAGCAAGAAGTACTTGCTCTCGTGAGCTGGCAGGTTCTTCTTTAGTAGTGGCACTAAAATTGAGGAACATTAAGGTTGGTTGTCCGGATCATGTAAGGTGCAACTATAATTTTCTTATCCTTTTGTGTAGTTCCACTAAAATAAAGTGCCATTGTGGTGACAGTGACGGCTCATCTTGCAAAGGCTAATAAAATGTTGCACGAGATTACCAGCAGAACTTGACGGAGATTTTGGAAACTCCAATCACCATTTTGTGCAGTTCCACCAAAATTGAGAGATGTTGCCCACGTGACATTTTAGTTGAACTGCACAAGACACTCATTCAAAAAAAAGTGTTTTGTGCAGTTCACCAAAAGGTCACTATAGCAACAAGGGGAAATGGATATCCCTATCTGCACAAAATGATAGAAAGTAAACAGTTGCTGCTCAATAAGAATATACGAAACATATACAAAATGAAAAGAAGCATCTTAATTATGTTCATGGCAATCACGCAAGGACAGTAGAAATTTTAAAACGCCAGCAATGCTTCATGTTACCAGAAGCATTACAATCAACAATGAGATTACTCAAATATGGGATAACTTTAATGGTGGCATTGCTTGTTTACCAGACACAGTAAATCAAGAGCATCTAAAGAGTTGGTTTAAGGGCATGGGACCATGGGGACACCAGGACACTCAGCAGCGTAAAGGAGGAACTTACTTATCATATTGGGGAAAACAGCAGGAGTGCCATTTGTAACACAGTTTAATTGCATCTTATCACTGGAGGCATTAGATTAACAATAAAACTGGTTAGACATGTCCCTAAGGTAACAGTGTGATCGCTTCATTTTACATGCGCCCTTACATTAACAACAACAAAAGGTTGGTATAAGGACATGCGACAGTGGACGCATCAGCACAATGTACCTACAAGGAGGCATCACTACAAAAAAAAGACACATCCGTGACATTTTGGGCCGAACGATTTTTTTTTCTGTCATACATATGACACTTCTATGATGATAATTGTGACAAAACCCGGTATCATCATAGATGTGGTGGGATCCTACTTCTATGACAAAAAATCATGACAGAAAATGGGCTTTTCGTCCTGGGCGGGCCGGAGACGCAGCTGCATGACATTCTTTGGGCCGTCCATGACGGAAAAAACCATGGTAGAAGCGAGGGGGAGGAAAATTTTGGGGAGTTGCCGGTTACGGTGGGAGGTCGGGGGCTGAGCGATGCGAGTTTCTCTCGTACACGTACGCACGTGTGTGCGAGGCGTTGGGCTCTAATCGAACTGGCGACAGACCGCTGCGAGCGCTGGCGTTCTTGAATCCGAAGCGATCGATCGATGGCTGTTAATCGAACCCGATGGAGCTATTCGCCGCTCTCGCTGCTAATCAAGCCGATCGATTGGATGAGCGATGGCGTTGCGGGGGGGGGTGGATGAGCGGTGGCGGCGTGGCCTCTGGATGAACAGGACCCGTGGTGTGGAGGGCTGGATGAGCGATGAAGCGGTGGAGGGGTGGCCGTGGAGGGTGGTTGAACAGACCCGTGGTGTGGAGGTTGGATGAGCATGAGACGATGGAGGGGTGCCCGTGGAGGGTGGTTGAGCGATGGCGGTGGAGTAGCGCGCGGTGGAGGCTGGATGAACAGGAGCCCGTGGAGGCTGGAGGAGGTTGACGGTAGCCCATGGAGGCTGGAGGAGGTCAACGGTGGAGATGAACAGTATCCCGTGGAGTCCCGTTTCGACCGTAGGAGGTCCGTTTCGTCCGTTTTGCGGTACGCCACACCCCTCCCGATCAACAGGACCCCCGTTTCGACCATAGGAGGTCCGTTTCCTCCGTTTTGCGGTACGCTAGGCCCCTCCCGATCAACAGGATCCCGTTTCGAATGTGTCCGGTCGAACACAAGGCCGTTTCCTCTGTTGTGCGGTACGCCAGGCCTCGTTTCCATCGCCTGTTCCGTCCAAGCCCTCCCGATGAACACGACCACGCATTCCGTTCCGACCCACCCGGGTGGCTCCCCATGAACACGACGACGACGCTGTTTCTCCATTTCGATCCAGCCATGTATGTATGCGCGAGTAGGCGTTCGAGGTCCTGCCCGTATGTACGTACGTGGCCGTATTTTCTTTATTGCACCCTCGCCGCTGTACGTACGTGTACATGCTACGTGCGCGCCTCTACTACGACACGTGTGCGCCTCTACATCCACCATTATATATGTACATACACGTTCGCGACCAGAATGACAATGCTACATACGCTTCGACCAGGTGGGTCCCAACTGTCAAGCACTTGCTTGCGTGCGAAGATGTAGCTGGTGGGTCCCAGCACTCAGGGAGGCGAATCGTTTTTTTGCCCGGACGCACTTCCTTGCGTGCGAAGATGTAGCTGGTGGGTCCCAGCAGTCAGGGGGGCGAATCGTTTTTTTGCCCGGACACACTTTCTTGCGTGCGAAGGTGTCGCTGGTGGGTCCCAGCGGTCAGGGGGGCGAATCGTTTTGTTTTTTTGGCCCGGACGCACTTCCTTTGCGTGCGAAGATGTAGCTGGTAGGTCCCAGCAGTCAGGGGGAAACTTTTTTTTCGCGAAATACAGTGGCCCGTCCGGTGGGTCCCAACTTTCAGGTGGAGGAATCATTATTTTCTGCGTAATAAGGAGGCACTTCCTTGCTGCGGCCGTGGACGCAGCTGTCAGCCTCTCCATGTACAGTCCACGTCCGATGGAAGTCATTCCTTGACCACGTTGACCACGCCGCGCCAAGAGCACCAGGGCGGTGGATGACGGCGAGGCCTAGGAAGGGGACGACGGGGAGCCGGGGGGAAGACGCGACAGTGGAAGCCCGCGCGGAGAGGAGTATGAGGGTTCACTGGTTCGGCTGCGGTGTGAGGCTGCCGCCGCCGCAGAACTCGCCAGCGTGGGAATAGTAGGCGGTGAGGCCTCTGTGGCAGCTGACCGACCACGGAGGCAGGAGCATTTGCACGACCAGCGCTGCTTTGGGTATTTGGAGCAAGAAGACCAGAGGTTGAAGAAGCACTACGGCCGTTGGATGGACATCGTACGGTCACTGGAGCTAGAATCGTTCATATTGGCTAAAGTTGACAAAGGCCCCCGTCCCAGTCAACTTAGTAGGCCCACAAGTCAGCCTCCCACCATGGTGGGTCCCAGCTAGCAGGGGGAGTATTCATTTTTTTGTGTGTAATAAGGAGGCACTTCCGGTGGGTCCGAGCTGGCAGCGCGGGAAACATTTTCTTCGTGAAATACGCTGGCCCGTCTGGTGGGTCCCAACAGTCAGGAGAAACGTTTTTTTCGTGAAATAAGGTGGCCCGTCTGGTGGGTCCCTGCTGTCAGGTGGAGGAATAATTATTTTGCGTGTAATAAGGAGGCACTTCCTTGCGGCCGCCTGGACCCAGCTGTCAGCCTCTCCACATACAGTACACTTCCGATGGAAGTCGGTCGTTGACCATGTTGACCACGCCGCGCCGAGAGCACCAGGGCGGTGGTCTGGATGACGGCGAGGCCTAGGAAGGGGACGACGCGGAGCCGGGGAAGACGCAGTAGTGGTAGCCCGCGCAGAGAGGAGTACGAGGGTTCACTGGTTCGGTTGCGGTGTGAGGCTGCCGTCGCCGCAGAATAATAGGGGGTGTGGGTGAGTAGAGGGATGACCTGGCCATCGGTGGGAGTAGTACGGGGCGGTAGGAGTATGCGACACGACCGGTGCTGCTTTGGGCGGCTGGAGCAAGAAGACTAGAGGTTGAAGAAGCACTACGGCCGTTGGATGGACATCGTACGATCACTGCAGCTAGAATCGTTTATATTGACTAAGTTGACAAAGCCCTTGGTACGCGTCAACTTAGTAGGCCTACAGCTCGGATTTGGCAGAGAACATATAGCCCATTTGCGATTTGTAAGAATGTACAACCCATTTTTCAATTCTAATGGAATTTACTACAGCCCATTTACAGTTTGTTAAAAGTACAGCCCAACTTCTAGCTAGGACAACAATTAATAATTTAAAACAACCGCTCAAAACAGAATTCAAAAAAAACTTCCCACATTTTGATGGGATCCGAAATATTTTTATCCGAAATTTCTAGTCAGGTTAAATATAATTTCAAAATAAAGTTGTATCACGTAAAATCCAACGAAATATTGCGCGCGCAACAAGTAATGAAATTAAAATTTCCAAATTCCAAAAATAATATATTTTCAAACTAATTACGTGTTTGGTGCATAGTAATTGCCCAGTTATTATAATTACATCTCATTTATTATTTCTTAAAGTCCATTTTCTTGTTAAGCCTAATGCATACCTCCTAGGAAACTTTGCAGCCCAGCGGGGTGGATAACAAGTTGACCCGGATATTGTGTACAACTGTCGGCGCAGTTGCATTGCTGATGTTGAAAAAAAGGCATGTGTAGTACAGTACAACCTAACATGGTTACTCAGCCCACATTCAGCGATGCCGGAAAGGCCCAAACAAGGCTTCTGTACAACTTTTTGAAGTCACTGAGCTCAATTAGTAACTTAAGAAAAAAGTTAGATTACAGTGGAACCTAATTAAAAGCTGTCACGAGCAAATAAATAATTCAACGGGTCCCACTTGTGCGTGTGCGCGCGTGTGTGTGCATGTGTGTGTGTGTGTGTGTGTGTGTGAGAGAGAGAGAGAGAGAGAGAGAGAGAGAGAGAGAGACCCATCGGTCGATGCTCGTAAATACATCTTTCAGCCATATGCATTGCTGATGCTCAGTAAAAATTTATATAGTTGACACAATCATATAGAACATCATAGCACAATGAACTTGCATACAAAAATTTCACACAGGCGGCACAATCAGGATGGAAGCAGTGGATCACTACGGGAAGGGCTATGTTGAAACCAACGAAGTCGTACATAATGGTTCATCGTCTTTATAAATGACGGGGAAATATCTTGAATGTTGTGCAAAGAAAACATACAGACAACACAATAAGTTCTGCTAGCACATTAAGTTGACGTACAACCCGTTCTAAAAAAAGTTCAGGTACAAAACTAGAACAGGTCACAATCAAATGTACTGGCATATCAGTGCTTCAGACCCATAGCTCGGATTTAACTAGTACTATTTGACAAGATTCAATCGTTACCTCAAATTAGAGCACATCCAGGCAGCCAGCCCTGCCTCTTCTCCCAAAGAAGCAGTGGCCTCTACCGCGCGATGGAGTAGGACCTGTGCCATCCATCATTCTGAGCAACACGGGGAAAGTCTGACGTTGACTCCTGTAATGGACGTCGTCGACGGACCCTGGCACCAGCGGCAGCGGCAGGACTTCGATTGATGGATTGACCACTTCTTCGGCATGCACGAACACTCGATATAGGTACATCCCTAACGTGGTCCGCGGCGGCCTTGGTGGCGACGAATAGTACAACCCCGGTTCTTGCACCGGTATTTCAACACCAATGACCTTTGGTATGGTGGACGACTTCTTCATCCATGCCATAATAGTCAGAGCCCAGCTGTCTGGAGGAACAAACATACTTACGAGCTCACCTCCAAGGTCGTTGATAAGCTCGTTCATGGACTCGCTGTTCCAAGCACGTCGAGGCATGCCGTGGAAGGTAAGCTTTGTTAAAAACTCAAGCTCAGAGGGCACCGAGCCCCATCCTGGGTGCCACCGATCAAAGCTCACCAACGCGCCATCACAGAACAAACGCCGGGAAGATTCGAACACACGACTGCAATCGAAAGTTGTCCAGAACCTGAAGAAGAAATCAGCCGGTGACGGACAGACTTCGATGAGCAAGTCACTTATTTGGATGCCGTGCGCAATGTCAAGAGCTTTGACAAGGTCATCCGGTGAGACGGGAGGCCGGTCGCCGTTGATGGTTACCATCAGCACTTTGCCCGCAAACTGGTCGTCAAGCGCCGCCATGCCACTGTTGAGCGATAGCACACAGCGACCGAAGGCAGGACAGATCTCAGGATCTCCGGCTCGGATATCCGCGTTGACCGGCGACATGATAGTGCGCTTGAGTACAGGGAGTACAGGAGGGGGATTTGGGGGAACTGGAGTAGGAATTGAGATTCCAGAGGTGGGGGAGGGGCGGGAGACTGGGGATGATAAGGTAGCATGAATTTCGAGCACGCGCCAATATGCTCTCGGCGCGCAAGCGCACGAAAACACCGGTGGCGTCCACATGTCGTCCTAAGAGTCCTTATTCTTTATTTTTCGGAGAGTCCGACCTTTTTTTTTCAGGATCTTTTGAGAGCCCGGCCCGAGAGTCATAATTGACCTGTTTGGCATTGTGTTACTACTCGGCCCATATTCAACGACACCTCACTAGCCCAAACAAGTGTACATCATCGAAAATACAGTGAGCTCAAATTATATAACTTGAAAAAAGGAGATATACTCTGAACACTGGAGAATGGTGATGCCCTCATTTAGCCCACCAGTAGTTCAAGACAATAAACAGTTCAAAACAACGATATATACAACATTCAAACACTGACTAGTGACTACTACTGACATAAACAACAAGACATGATAGTTCATAAGAAGTCTTGCTACACCACCAAAACGTACCCATCTGCAGCGCTCAGACTCTCGTGATCCAGACGAGAATGACATTCTAAACGGAAGCAACTATTACATAGAAAGAGTGACATAGACGAGGATGACCAAATGACAAGGAATATGCATAACAAAAGAAAGAACTACCCATCCAGAACCAGCAGCAAAGACAACAAAGTCATTCAAAGAGATGATCCAACACCATCATAATTTGCAGCCTCGCTTCAGCGACCAGTAATCCGGAGACACCAGTACTCCACCCTTTTGATGCAACAACCCAATTACCTATCAACCTGAATGCTTGAACCACAACACTGCCTGTCGTAATTGAGACATCCAAGGATCAAAGTTAATCCGGATGCCTTTGTCATTCTCACCTTCTTTTGGCTGCAGGCTGTATCGTTGACAATCAGGGGAGTTTGCTCCCGAACTCCTAGGGCTTGCCGTGTAGACACAGTTTTCCATAGCAAACAGAGCCTCTCTGCCATCAAGGTCCTTGCCAACGGTGATCTCGTGGTTAATCGGATAATTGAGTCCAAGAAATAGAGAGTGTGAACCAAGGCTGTTTACCCGCCTCCAACTAAAAAATCCTAAAGGCCCCAACAAGCTGGTATCCTGCTCATAGACGTAACAACCACTGTCCGGATACTCACGTATTACACGGTGCTTGTATACAGTGGGGTTTTTGTAATATAACTTTTGGGTTAATTATCCTTTTGCCCTTAGTGGTGTCCATCTGCTCAGTTTTGCCCTCAGATGCAAATTGTGCTCAGTTTTGCCCCTAGTCCGTGCACACCGACTCGTTCTTTGAACTTTGGCGTCTCCGTCAGGTCAACGTTTTGACTCGGCCCTTACAGGTGGGACCAGGCGGCAGAGGCGGCCAATTTTATTCAGACCGTTGCACGCATGGCTTGCGGGACCAAGCATAGAGCCGTTGAGCATAGAGCCGTTGTGGGTGTGCTATATTAGTGGGTGACAGCGGCGGTGACCATGGCGACAGAGATCACGGCGCTGACCACGGCGAGAGAGCGAGAGCACGACGGCGGTGGGAAGCTAGCTGTGGAGGGCGCGGCGGTGGGAAGCTAGCTGTGGAGGGCGCGGCGGTGTTGAGATCCCGTTCGGCTCCGAGCTCCATGTCTTCCGCAAGCTCCCGCGCCACCTCGCGGATGCAGAGCCAGGCGTGTGTGGAGATGCCTGTCTTTGTCTGTCCGCGGTGCTGGGCGAGCGTTGATCGGAGGGTTTCTCACACACCGAGGAACCACATTCGTCCGTTCTACGTGTGCAGCGAGAATGGGGTAAGAATTGGGGCAATTGCACCATTTTCGTGGTGGGGATCTTTGAGCAATCGGTTGATCTGTTCCGTGTTCATGCAGGTGACATGCTTCTTTCTTTGGGTCGATGCTCTAGCCAAGACTCTGATAAATGAACTACAAGAAGAGCATGGTGAATAGTTGCGCATGCTGCCCCAAACCGCAGTGGCCGCAGCACGAGCTCCGGAAGAAGAGATGGAGGGCGAAGCACGCACTGACAGAGAGCTAGCTGTTGAGCTTAGGATGTTGAAGAAGAAGGTTATGAAGCTTGAAGATCAAGCACTACCAATACCCATTTGCAAATACTTTTGGGCATTTGTAGGTATGGTAATCGCACTGGTTGTAATGTTGAAAATGTATGGAAAGGCATGAATTATGGAGGAATTTGTAATCTTGAAATTGTATGAGAAATTCACCTATAGTTTAAATGTTGGTCAAAGCTGTTTAAATGTTGAAAAAAAAGAGAAGAAGTGACCAACATTTAAATATGTTGAAAAAAAGGAGAAGAAATGAAGAATTCAGAAACTTTTGATCAATGAAATGCAGCTAATGAATTATTCCAGAGCCAAACAATTAAGGTTAGAATTTTTTTGGAGCTGTTAAATATTTAATAGCAATTTAAGTAATCCAATTCAAATACACCGTGATTTAAATCAAAGACCAAAATGTCATGGAAAATGTTCCTCAGCTCTGGTAGATGTTTACACCTAGTGCCAAAATAAAAGAACATTTTTAAGGGCATTACATTGAGTAGAAACTAATTTGTCTAAAAAATGAAGGGTGGAAAATGCACAAAAAATTGGTGCGGCTGGGGACTCGAACCCAAGATCGCGTGGGTTTGTGGTGCTTAGGGCTGTGCTGGTAACCGCTAGGACAGATGGCAAGAGTTCGACATGGGTAGGGAAGCAATGTATACATAGTGAGACTGTGAAATTTGTCAAAAAACGAAGGGTGGAAAAACGCACAAAAAATTGGTGCGGCTGGGGACTCGAACCCAAACCACGTGGGTTTGTGGTGTTTAGGGCTGCGCTGGTAACCGCTAGGACAGATGGCAAGAGTTTGACATGGGTAGGGAAAAATGTATACATAGTGAGACTGTGAAATTTGTCAAAAAAATGTGAGATCGTGAATGTTTGCACACGCGTGAGAGTGGTTTTCCTTTGTTTTGCACTGAAATTTTGGAGGGTTGGAAGGTTGAAAACTTATGTTTGCACTGCCATGTGGTTTTGGTTAGAGTGGCACTTGGTTTAGTGTTAGAGTGGCACTTGGTTTAGGATTTAAACAGAATAAATTTGCATGTTAGTTCATGACTTATTTTTTTGAATAAAACGGAGGGCTTCTCACCCCCTCTTTTGAATGACAACCACAAGTTCTCGAGCTTCATGACTTGGTTTAGGGAAGAAATTATATGCTTGGGCATGGACATTTGTTAACACACATAATAAACCCTAATAAATAACTTAGATAAGATGCAACACAAGTACCATTACAATAATAAGTTCACAGATAGTTCACGGACACATGACGAAACATGACACGACACGACATGACATAGAAAAGCAACAAATAAAAAACAAAACAGTCTTCATCTTGCTCTCCTCCTTCCACTTTGGCCGCGCGCACCCCTTCAAAACCATCTTCATCTTCACACCTCCTCCTCGTCGTCGTAGGGAAGGGAGTGCATCCCGGCTGGAGTGGGGAAGATGTTCTCGTAGTTGGTGTAGATGTTGTAGACGGTGAAGAAGATGGCCTCGCAGCCGCACCAAAAGACTTTGCCGAGGAGCTCGCGCGCGTCAAACGGGTTGGTGAAGGTGACCGTGAGCAGTAGGAGGATGCCGCCGCGGTCACGAACCTCGTTGAGGGTGAACATCCTCGGTGAGCCCCGTGGGAGGTGGGCATAGCCGGCTTTGAGGAAGGCGCGGGTGAGTTCGACGTAACCCCTCCACCTTGAAAAAGCGCACACGCGGAGCTCCCTCTCCACGAGCACACCCGGTGGGTAGTGCCGCTCCGGCACGACAAGCGGACGGCTGAAGGTCGGCCCGTTGAACTGCATGGTCTCGCTTGGGAAGGGCTCGGTCGATTGGGTGTTTGAAGTTGGAGATAATGGATCGGATCTGGCTTATGGATGGGAGAGGAAGATAGGCACCCCATTTATAGGCCTGTGGGTGGGAGAGGAAGAGAGAAAGGGTGAGAACGGTGACCCGAACGCGTGTGTGTATCCGTTATGCTTTGCACTCTTAAATTTTTGCACAAAAACGATGCATGCATGGGGGGCGTGCGTGCATTTGAATCACTGCATAGCTCTTTGACCAGATGGTGCATCTGACTTGTTGAACCAACTAGCTGGCCTCGCTAGCCTAGAGCGCCTAGCACGCCTCGCTCGCCTCGCTCGCATGCATGCATGTCGCAGCCTCCCGCGCATGCAAACCCACGTCGCAGCCTATGCACGCCGCTGCCTCCCATGCATGCATGCAAGGCCTGGAAAGGCTAAGACGGGCTATTTACTACGGTCTCAGGCCCAGACAACGAGACGGCCCAACGGTCCATCCAGCACTCGATATTTGTTTTAAAAAAAGAATCTCCCAGCCAATCAGATTGCATCTCGCGGATCGGCCCCCTTCTCCCCACAGATTCCTTCTAGAAGGGTTAGATCGACGGCCCTTGTTCAGCGCTAGGGTTAGATGAACGGTCCTGGTTCAGCGCAAGGGTTAGCGGGGTTTGGGAGGGGTTTGGAGCAGTCAAAGCTATGTTTGACCAGATTTCAAACGAGCATAGAAAATTAAATAAAAATCAGAAAAATAAAAAACCAGCGCACATAGTCTTCTTATGTCATATACTAATGATTTAAGTTGATAAACAAGGTTTACATACATTTAAACGATAAGTTCATGTGTATTTGTATGATATCTCGAGTATCTCAAACTCTTTTGTATGAAGTGAAGAGAAGTGTTTTGGGGAAATAAACATGAAAATTTCAAAAAACCCACCACAGATTCATTTTAGAGTGACTAAGAAGGATCCAGGCTTAGTTTTTTATTTTGATGTTTTACACTTATTTAAATCTTGGTCAAATACTAGTAGAAAAAGGGTCATACGTGAAGCCCAATAGTGCCGGTTTGAATTTCAGCCGGCACTAATGTGTAGCACTGGTTCGTGGCGGCGATCAATAGCACCGGTTCATGGCGAACCTTTAGTACCGGTTCATGCCACAAACCGGTACTAAAGGGGATGTGTCAGCCTGCGGTCAGGCTATGGCCCCACCATCACCATTTAGTGCCGGTTCGTACCACGAACCGGTACTAATGAGGTTATGGCAAGCTGTTTTTAGTCCCACCTCGCTCCCCTAACAAGCCTTTTACCACCTTAAATATGTTATTTCTCAAACTATCACAAGCACTTGGTCTTCATTGAACTCTATGTGTAGAATTTGTGGCCGCAATATGAGTCTTCATCGGTTTATAAATCGTTGATGACTCATATTGACAATTCAGATTGTACACACAAACACTACTAGGGAAAAGGCTAGCAGCAGCGCGGGTGGCCGCGCTACTAATAAGGCGCTACAGCTAACTCATAGTAGTAGCGCGGCCCCAACCAGCGCTACTACTGTTGAACAATATCAGTAGCGCTTTTTAGGAACGCGCTACTATTAACTAGCTGTAGCGATTTCTTCATCCCACACTACTGCTATATCTTTCATCATTTTCCCTTTCAGTTCTCCTTTCACTTCCAGTTCTCCTTTCAAATGCTAGATACTAGGTACTACTAGTAGATATCAAATTCATAAACCATTACTAGGTACAGTAGTACTCCCTTCGTTCCAAATTACTCGTCGTGGTTTTAGTTCAAACCACGACGAGTAATTTGGAACGAAGGGAGTACTAAGATAACAATTTCATGCATAGCCAACATGCATCCTCAAGCAGTACATGGTCATATCAACAGCCATCATCATATGTAGTTCTAGATGATACCGACGATGATCATCATATGTAGTTCTAGATGATATAGCCACACACACATATGTAGTTCTAGCTAGATGATATAGCCACACACACATATGTAGTTCTAGATGATATAGCCACACACACATATGTAGTTCTAGATGATATCGAAGACAATCATCATCCTCAAGCCTGGGCGGTTGGTGTTCCTGATAGTAATTAGGATGGCCTGTCCAACACGAAGATTCTTGCCATCGAGGAATTTCTTCCACCCAACCGAGCTTAAGTGTGTGCGACCGTCCGTGTCCACGCGGTAAGTACAGGTTGTGACAGAGCCCCTTGCAGTAAGGCGTAGTCCAGCTGAGCCTTCTTCATCAGGCCCGATACCATAACTCACAGATATGCTCTTTGCCAATTTCTGAATAAGAAAAACATATCAATTAATAAGCATGTGATCGAACTCTACACTAAAACATATATATTATCGACTAGATTCCACACAACATACCATATCATTGGACTGTACACTAAGTAATTCAGACTATTAATTTGCATTTGTAAGTATAACATACCATATCATGTCGATCAACCATGGTATTTGTCAAGCGGGTCACGAATGGCACCCCGACAAAGTCAGCACGTGGCGGAATTATGTCCCACAGGTTGGACACCTCCTCCTCACTCAGCCTTGTTCTTTGAGCTACGATGGCTTCATGAAGTGGGTCCTCATCATCTTCATCGAGTGGGTCCTCATTATCTTCATCATCTTCATCATCTTTGTCATCTTCATCATCTTCCACCAGGTTGAGATACATGACAGCTAGCTTGGGTCTTTCTGCTCGGAAGTTGAAGCTGATCAACTCACCACCAGTAAGATGCATGCGAGCGATGAAACGGGCCCATCCATCTCCTCCAATCTGCGACATATTGCATCCTTTCTCGACCTTCATAGTGTACGGCCCCCCAGGAGCCTCAAATGTCACAGTGTCTCCTGTCAGCTTGTTGAATTTCAACCTCACATTGCATGGGACGATCTGTGTAAACTAAGCAAAATGACACAATGCAGTAATGCCAACACTAAAAATAAAATAGTTATTACATTTCATCTAATTTCTTACACAAGCATGACTAAAACTCGGCTGGAAGTAGATGCCGAACAACTTGCTGGGGTTGCAAGGCTCTTTGGCGATCTTGACTTGCACATTGACATAGTGGTGGTGGTGGTGGCGCCATTCTTCCTAAAGCAATATGAGGAAAGGATTACTAAATCAACTAAATCAAAATGTTCCTAAGTCAACTAAATCAACTAGCCTACTAAATCAACTAAATCAAAATGTTCTAAGTCAACTAAATTAACTAACCTACTAAGTCAACTAAATCAAAATATTCTAAGGCAACTAAATCAACTAGCCTACTAAATCAACTAAATCAAAATGTTCTAAGTCAACTAAATTAACTAAATGAATTAGCCTACTAAATCAACTAAATCAAAATGTTCTAAGTCAACTAAATCAACTAACCTACTAAGTCAACTAAATCAAAATATTCTAAGGCAACTAAATCAACTAGCCTACTAAATCAACTAAATCAAAATGTTCTAAGTCAACTAAATTAACTAAATGAATTAGCCTACTAAATCAACTAAATCAAAATATTCGAAGTCAACTAAATCAACTAGCCTACTAAATCAACTAAATCAAAATGTTCTAAGTGAACTAAATCAACTAGCCTACTAAGTCAACTAAATTATATCAACTAAATCAAAATGTTGCATATGAGCAGGAGGGAGAAGGAGGCGACTCGAGGAGGAGAAGAGAGTAGGATGGAGGAGGAAGGCGGAGCGAGGAGGGGCGGCCGGCGCGGCCGATTGAGGGAGGACGGAGGAGGAAGGCGGAGCGAGGAGGGGCCGGCCAGCAAGCGAGTGGAGAGGAGGACGGAGGAGGAGGCCGGCACCGAGTCCAGCAAGGAGGAGGAGGTGGTGGCGCAGACGGAGGAGCGGCGACGGGCGCAAGCACACGCGCGGAGGAGGGGGGCGACGGGGGCGCGCGGCGCAAATTTAATTTGAGTGGCTGTGTGTGAGTGGATCCGAAGGAAGGAGATCAGGGAGATGGATGGCTTAGCAGTAGCGCTCTTCAGCAAAACACGCTACTGCTAAGCTATCTAGCAGCAGCGCTTTTCACAATAAAGCGCTACTGCTATATGTCAGCATGCAAAAATACACATTGATCATCAACGATCTTTTTGTGTACAATCTGATTTGATAATATGAGTCCTCACCGGTTTAGGAACAGGTGAAGACTCATATTGCAGCCACAAATTCTACACATAGAGTTCAATGAAGATCAAGTGCTTGTCAAATTGTGAGAAGTAACATATTTAAGGTGGTAGAAACTCTCTTCACGGAGCGAGGTGGGACTAAATTTTTGTAGGAAACTTAGCGGTAGCGCTTGTCTGGGAAATGCGCTGCTACTATGCTACGTAGCAGTAGCGCGCGTCGTATTAACGCGTTGCTGCTATAACTAGCCTCGCGGTGGCCTCGTAGGAATTATAGCAGCAGCGCGTCTTTGGGTGGACGCGCTGCTGCTATATTTGTATCAACAACGAGTTTTAGTGGTCCATGCTACTGCTAGTTAGCAGCAGTGAGTTATTTTGAGGCGCGCTGCTGATAAGATTCTGTGTATAGGCTTTTCCCTAGTAGTGAAAGATCATTGATGATCAAAGTATTTTTGATGTTATAAGATCATATTGACAGTTTAGACTCTAAAGAAATATAAGATCGTGATGTAAATGCTCTTATATTTTTATGTTCAAGATGCACCATTCAAAGCAACGCCATCAACTTTCAACCATTTCGCCTTCATTTGCTATTTTTCATGCATTCAATGATTTGTTTTGAGAACTAAATGACCTGAAAATTGAAAAGCACTACAAATGAACTCTGAAAAAGTTGAAACTTGACATGGTATCATCATTTCACCCACATAGATTGTTCAAAAAGTAGAGAGGGTTACGGCAAAACTGGATGCACCGTTTACAAATGGACAATCTCTTTCAAGTATTCAGGTTTCGATTTAAATTAAACTCATCTGTTACAAAGGCATTTCATTTTTTTAAACTTATTACAACTCCAAACTTTTTGTGCATTCAGTATGCATCATTCAAAGCGACGCCATCAAGTTTCAACCATTTCTGCCTTCATTTGATATTTTTCATGCATTTAATGATTTGTTTTGAGCTAAATGACATGGAAATTGAAAAGCACTACAAATGAACTCTGAAAAAGTTGAAACTTGGCATGGTATCATCATTTCACCCACATAGATTGTTCAAAAATGTAGAGAGGGTTACGGCAAAAACTGGATGCACTTCGTTTACAAACTGGACAATCTCTTTCGAAGTATTCAGGTTTCTGATGAAATTAAACTCATCTTTTACAAAGACATTTTATTTTTTAAAACTTATTACAACTCCAGACTTTTTGTGCATTCAGTATGCATCATTCAAAGCGACGGCATCAACTTTCAACCATTTCTGCCTTCATTTGATATTTTTCATACATTTAATGATTTGTTTTGAGCTAAATGAGACTAATTAAATTTTGTGCAGGCAGCGCACCACCTTTAGTACCGGTTGGTGGCTCCAACCGGTACTAAAGGGTAAGCTGTTTTTTAGTCCCACCTCGCCAAGAGAGAGGGAGTAGGAGTGGTTTATAAGCCCTGGGTGTAGAGACGATGAAGAAGAGGCTCAATGCTCATGTTGCTTAGCTTCAAGCCTTTTGGAATATGGTAGATTGCACGGAGCTACGCGTAGTGCAGTTTACACTATTCCAAAAGGCTTGAAGCAAATTAACGAGCATTGCACCTCTTTTTTATTTTTAATAACTTATTACAACTCCGGACTTCTTCTGTTATGGCAAAAGGAAGGAGGAGGAGGAGAAGAAGAAGAAGAAGAAGAAGAAGAAGGAGGAGGAGGAGAAGAAGAAGAGGAAGAGGAAGAAGAAGAAGAAGAAGAGGAAGAAGAAGGAGGAGGAAGAAGAAGGAGAAGAAGAATAAGAAGAGGAAGAAGAAGGAGAAGAAGAAGAAGAAGAAGAAGGAGAAGGAGAAGGAGAAGGAGAAGAATAAGAAGAGGAAGAGGAAGAAGAAGAAGAAGGAGAAGGAGAAGGAGAAGGAGAAGGAGAAAAAGAATAAGAAGAGGAAGAGGAAGAAGAAGAAGAAGAAGAAGAAGAAAAAATAAAGCAGAAAAGAAATAACTATATAAAAAAATTACTCAAAAATAAATAGAAGAAAAAAAATAATGCAGAAAAGAAAAAAACTAATATAAAGCAAAAATATTCACAAAGAAACTAAATACGGCAAAAAAACTACTCAGAAATAAATAGAAGAAAAAATAAAGCAGAAAAGAAATAACTATATAAAAAATTACTCAAAAATAAATAGAAGAAAATAAATAATGCAGAAAAGCAAAAAAATTTAAAAAAAATGTTGGGGCGCTGCCCGGTGGGCCTACAAGATAAATAATGCAGAAAAGAAATAACTATATAAAAAAATTACCCAAAAATAAATAATGCAGAAAAGAAAAAATTTAAAAAAAATGTTGGGGCGCTGCCCGGTGGGCCTACAAGACCTAGGGTGTGCAAATGCAGGCCCAGAAGGTCCAGGAGGCTCACCGAGCAGCGCGCCATAGTTAGGCCCAGAAGCCTGCTATATAGAGGAGTTCGAAAGGGCAGCCGCGGCTGGGTTTATAAACCAGTGCGGCTGCCCTTCGCTCGGCGAGGTGGGACTAAACATAGCGCACCGTGGGTGGCAGCGCACGGCCTTTAGTACCGGTTGGTGGCTCCAACTGGTACTAAAGGGCCTCGTTTCCCGCCACTTGGGCTGGCCAAAATTGGCCTTTAGTACCGGTTGGTGGCTCCAACCGGTACTAAAGGCTCTCCCTATATATATGGCACTTACGAAAAATCAGTTATTGTCGCCACTTCGTTCCACTTTTCTCGATCTCCGACGATGCCCTCGCCCTCGCCCTCGCCGCTCGTCGTCCTCGCCGCCCCCGCCGCTCGTAGCCCCCGCCGTCGCCCTTGCCGCCGCCGCCGCTTCGTCGTCGTCGTCGCCGCCGCCCGCCGCCCATCGCCGCCGCCGACGCTACGCCGCCCGCCGCCCGTCTCGTCGCCATATCGCCGCCGCCCGGCGATCTCGTCGCCCGTCCCGCCGCCGCCGCCGCCTCGTCGTCGCCCCCGAGCCCCGCCGCCCGTCGTCGCTGCCCGCGCCACCGACGCGCCCTATATACGTACACACGCATACACGTACACATACACACACACACACACACACACACACACACACACACACACACACACACACACACACACACACACACACACACACACACACACACACGCATACACACACATACACACAGACACGTACACACAAACACACACACACACACACACACGTACACACACACGTATACAAACACACACACATATTTTTTTACTTATTTTCTGTTTTCTATATATAATGTTTAGATGAATTAGAACTATCTAGTTTATTTTTAGAATGTTAGAAATGTTATCATCGATGAATTAATATAATAACTTGTTTATTTTTAGTAAATATAATGCTTAATTAGTTGAACTAGTTGAATTAATATATAGAACTAGTTTATTTTTAGAAGATGCTTAGTTGAACTTGTTGAATTAATATATAGAACTAGTTTATTTTTAATAAATGCTTAATTAGTTGAACTAGTTGAATTAATATAACTAGTTTATTTTTAGTAAATGCTTAGTTGAACTAGTTGAATTAATAGATTTTTCTGTTAATAGATTTTTTTCTGTTAATAGATTTGTTTCTGTTAATAGATTTTTTGGTGATATTATTATTGAATATGCATGTTTGGTGATATTATTGTTAATAGATTTTTAGTGATATTTAGCTTGTGTAATTAATTTTGTTCATAGAATTTTAATGATTTTTTGTTCATAGTATTTAGAAAAAGGAAAAAAAGAAAAAGTAGTTTATATATAGTTGAACTAGCTAGTTGATTTAATAAACTAATTTATTTTACTATATATAGAAGTAGTTTGTTTTTAGTAAGTACTACTTATTTATTTATAGTAAGTGCTTAGTAGTTGAAGTAGATAGTTGACTTAATTAATAAAACTAAATTATGAGCGAGGGCGAAATGTCATACTCATCGGACGACGATAACCGCCGGGAGTCGTTGGTGCCACGACGACCGAGGTATCTGCACAGTTCATTGAGCTGGACGAAGGTCGGCGCTTCAGCATTAAGCTCGAGGAGACCTGCGATGTTCATACTGATGCATAGCAGCGACAATAGTTTTTTTCGTAATTGCACGACTTCAACTATTTTAACGTGTATTTTCATCTTTTCCAATTCGACTAGCTTATCCCATGCTTTGCAAGACGCTATGTCTTGGAGAGGATGGGTTTTGAAGACCATGAAAATTTGAAACCAAAAAATTATCCTAAGTACCGAACATGGTGTGGATTTTCAAGTAAAGTTGTACAATGCTCAGAGTGTAACCCATTTTGGTTGCAAAAATTGGGATGCATTTTGCAAGATGTATGGTCTTGATGAGGGTATGCTTGTCACCATGGATCTTGGTGATCCTACAATCGAGCAAGAGACACCTTCGATTTGGGTCTTTGTGGATACACCTCCAGTTCTTCCCTCATGTAAGCTAAACATAGTTATTAAGTAATTTATATTGTTTATTTCAAAATATAATGTTGACAACTTATCTCCATTGATAGCTTATTTTCATTCTTCAAAGAATGTGCGAAGATGGTAGATGTAACGCATTACAATGAAGGCTCCGAATTAACTTATCAGGAGGAAAATCATCTGGTCGGATTTTGTACTGATCTTGAGAATTACAATATCTACAATCAAACTCCTCAACATTATGGTCAATACGTGCCACTAGTGCACGTGTTGAACTATGGTAACTACCATGGAGATACCTGGTAAGATTATTTTTACTATTACAACATCCGTGCATCTTTTTGCACACTTCTAAAACTAGTACATCATTGCTAACTACAAAGTTATTATTATGTTTTTCAACAGATAATCCCGAATGATTGTGTGCCTCATCGATGTATCTGGCGTGGTAGCCTTCATGTTTTGAACATACGACCAGGTCGTCCTCTGAATCTCAACTGTCCATACCGGTTTCTAAAAAAGTGGAACATAACAATCAAAGAATGGAAAAATGTATGGACAGTCGTAAGGAGCTTCTTGGAAGCAATAAGCAGCGAAAGGCAAGAATTGGAGACAGGATGATCGCCATTCTTCATAATGGAGAGTCGGGGTCTATATTGTTTTATGCTATTTTACCTTAAGGGTGTTTAGGTCCTACGATCTCGATGATCATGTGCTAAGAACAATTATGTAGGGTTGGGTTCGATGACTATATATGAGGATGATGATCGTATGACTTATTATTAATAACGAGTAGAAGTTGTATGATGATGCATGATTAGTAGGACTTGTTATTATATATATATATGATGATGTAATGATGCAAAGCATGCATAAGCATGTTATATCTGCGGGTGCAATGAACATAGCAGCAGCGTTGATAAACAAAGCATGCATGATGTATGATGCATAACGTGTACAATGTGTAGTTCGTAAAATACCAGCAAACGAAAAAGAATTAAAATGGAAACACAAAATTAAATGAAAAAGAAATCATAAAACTAAAACCCACCAAACCTTATAGTACGGTTGGTGTTACCAACCGTACTAAAAACTCGAGCCCCGAGCTGGCTCGTGCCACGTGGTTGCCCTTTAGCACCGGTTCATGCTTGAACCGGTACTAAAGGGGGGGCTTTAGTGACCACAATTTAGTGCGGTTATGTAACCGCACTAAAAACCTACTGAACGGTGCTATTGCCCGGTTCTGCACTAGTGAAAGTTAAGTTTGACCATAATTCAAATGAGCAAACAAATTTAAAAAAAATCAAAAAATGGAAAAACCAGCGCACATAGTCCATATATATAGAATATATGTTTAGGAAAGTTATTTGGCTGATTTAGACAAGGTCAAAAAAAAAACCTTGCTTAGAGATGAGGTCGTTTACCCTACCTTTGGACCCTCATTTTAGCACATTTTTCATGAAAAGTTCAAAAACCTCACTACAACTTCATTTTGGATTGACTAAGAAGGATCCAGGCTTAGTTCTTCATTTTGATGTTTTAGACTTGTTTAAATCGTGGTCAAAGTTAGGTTTGACCAGAATTCAAATGGGTAAAACAAAATTCAAAAAATCAAAAAAAGGAAAAACTATGTGCTCATTCAAACATCATCCAACAGATTTAACCATCATGTCAAACATAGTTCTAACATCATCCAACAGAAATACAACATTATTCATAATGTTTCATAATTATTCACATATAGCGTTCGGGCTTCTGTCTGTTCCTTGAGCTTCTTGCCATCACTTTGCTCCTCGTGCACCTTGTGCTCATTGCTTCTTCTCTTCTCCTCTTGGTTGTCGGTACCTTGTGCGTCTTCTTCAAACCTATCATAGAGCTGTGCAAAACATAAAGGGTAATGAGATCATGTCAAGTGACCCATAAATGTACAATAGTATTTGACCCTTGCAAGATTTACATACCTAGCAGAACTCACAACAACAAAAGGTTGGTCACCATTTGGAGCCTCACTTGGATCATCATTTGGAGCCTCACTTGGATCACCAAGATCATCATTTGGAGCCTCACTTGGATCACCAAGATCATCATTTGGAGCCTCACTTGGATCACCATGATCACTATTTGGAGCCTCACTTGGATCATCGTCAAAATCATGCGGCTGTTGACCATCATCATTTCGAACCTCGTCAAAATCCTCATCTGATGCAACCGGCTGCTGTCCATCATTTTCATCAAAGCCTTCACCGAAACTCTCTCCGAACGCTGGATCTACTGTGTTATCACAATGCTTACCGAAATGACCTGACCCACCACATCTTGTGCACTTACGCTTCCTCGCTCCAAGTCCAGCTCCTTCGCTGCGAGGTCTGATTCGACTCTTCCTTGGTCTACTGCTGCTCTTTTCGAATCGGGCGCAAAGCTTGAATCCAGGGTCCACCATGTCTCATTGTTGTTTTCCCTCCATAGCAGGCAAGGCATAAGCATATGTGGCTTTGAACCTTTCAACAGAGTAGTAATGATGCACATACTGCTGAATGTTCCCTGCTGGACCAGGGAGAGAAGTGATGAAAAACAAGGCATGAATAAATGGCAACCCAGTTATCTGCCATTGCCTACAACTGCAAGTTCTAACTTCTAAATCCACTGGATATCTCCATTCCCTCTTCTCTTTATCCAAATATGATATCTCTGCTGTGGTACCCGAGCAAAGAGTCATGTTCATTTCCAAGCCTGTTGTTTTCTGCATCAGCTCATTCATCACGGCATAGATGATAATGTGGCCCATGAATTTTTCCTCGGCTATTCCTGCATGATAATGAAATTTCTGCATGTATTCTATCCTTATCCTGTCCAGCAAATCCACCACATAATGACCCTTTAGTTTCCGGATCGTTGAGTTGAAAGACTCTGCTAGATTATTGTGCACATAGTCAACTTTGCTCAGTTCACTGAATTGGCCTCTGGCTCATAACTTGGAGTTGTGTGTTTCCAAGTATTCTTTCACTTTGGGATTCATGTATAACTGCCTCAAGTGGTAGTTGTGCTTCTTCACACTGCAAGTCAAAGATGCTGGCCATAAATTGTCAGTATACACCTTTCCTTTGAATTTCGTCATGAAATTTGCAGCAAGGTGACACATGCATTCCCTATGCTCTACTCTAGGAACACATTGTCCACGGCCACTTCTAAACCTTTACACGCATCTGTATGAATGACCAACCCATTGGGATGTGCAATAGCCCGGCACAGATTATGCAAAAACCAAGTCCATCTCTCCTCAGACTCTGTCTCCAGCACACCGTAGGCAACTGGAAATACAAAACTATGTGCATCAACTGCACAAGCATCTACTAACTGTCCTTTAAACCTCCCTGTGAGAAAAGTGGCATCAATAGCCAAATAAGGCCTGCAACCTGCCAAAAAACCCCAACGACAAGCCTCAAAGCAGACAAAAACCCTCCTAAAGCATTCCTTGGTCTTTGTCACTCCCCTTAATGTGTACTCCATGGTGTGGTGATCAATATCTACAATACTACCTAGGCTTGTCCTCTCCACTTCACCTTTGAATGAATACAACAATTGAAAACTTTCATACCAATTACCATACATAGAATCCATAGCCTATTGTTTACCATTGAACAACCTCATGTATGGTAAATCTATCTTGAATTTATCTTTGATGTTCTTCTGCAATTCCTTTGGACCCACTTGCTGGTTTTCTTTCACCCACTTCTTTACTTCTTCTGCCACCCATCTTGACTTGGCTCTATTGATTGTATCCTTCCTAAGGGTTGATTCCTGGCATGTGTGCTTAAAAGGGTTCACTTTGACCTGAAAATTAGTGCTATTTCGCATTTTAGATGCGAGCAGCCTCCATGGACAACCCTCAGTTGGACAGTGCACTCTGTAACGTACTTGATCGCTCTTGTCAACTTTGAAAGTACGTTCTACCTTGATGCAGTATGTCACAACTGCATTTCTACACTCATTCATGGATGCAAAAACTGTACCTTCTTCCAAATTAGGGTTCAAAGGGTCCCATTCAACAGCTGCAAGGTCTTCGTCCTCACCCACAGCATCATCATCCACACGGACTGCATTGTGAGCCTCATCTTGGTTATCAGCCCGAGGTGCCCGTCGTAAATTCCGAATAACATCAGAATATAGCTTTCTTCACCAACCCCAGAATTGTAGTCATCATTCTCCACTTCAAGGGGGACCCTACTGCTGTTGCCCACACTTGTCAAGCCACCACGTCGCCGTGCACCAATTGAACTGTTCTGGCTAGAGATGCCATTACGACGACTTGGTTCTCCCCGAGATGTTGCACCCGTCATCCTAGGTCCAAATGCCTGCTCAAGCACATCAACTTGTAGCCTCACATGAAAATTATCTTTCTCTTTATGACTAACAAAGATGGTAGCTAGCTCTTCATCATTACTAACTGTCACCCATTTCTTTTCCCCATCATAGTATTTGTATACCACTTCATCAAGCAAACCCCAAGGATATTGGCTACAAATTACCTCCCCAAATTGTCTGAAAGTCCAATTACTAGCCATTGGCAACCGATAATCAAAACCTCCTTTGTATTTCTTCTGATCCTTTGCATCGAACATGTACCGGTCCCTTCTAATGTGCATCAAGAAAGCAAACCGCAACTCCATCCTAACCGGCGAAAAACAGAGACACAATCAGCACACTAATTGGGCAAACCTACTCGAATCGAGTGTTCAAATGCACAACTAAGCTCAATCTAAACAGGAGACAAGACTTACCCCTCGGGAACCCAGTCGTGGACGCGGCGGATCTCCGGCCCGATGCCTGCCTCGCCAGATACTCCGGGGTCGCCGCTGCTCTCCATTTCGGCCTAGGGTTCTTCCTCCTAGTTCAAATAGCTCTAGCAGCCCCCCACCTTTGAGCGCTCCGGCCGGGTGCACGGAAGGAGGCCGCGTCGCGGGTCGAGCAGGTGGCGGGCGCCCCACCCGTGGCATCGCAGGAAGGTGGCGGGCGTCGCAGGCAGCCGTGGAGCATAGGCGCAGAAAGGTAGCGGTGGAGTAGGCGTGCAGCTGGTGGCGGGGCAGGTCCTGGCCGCGGCGCAAGTGCCAGCGGCGGCGTAGGTCAGCCGGCCGGCCGGGATGCGGATGGGCAGAGTGAGCTAGGAATGATTTGGGGATTTAGTTGCACGGGCCTACATGTCAGCTCCGGACCCACGTCCACGCAGTCCCACGTGTAAGCTCTGGACCCACAACTTAACGCTGGCGGACGGAATGGACTCAAATATGGCCGTTTGGCCTCGTCATAGTAGCTGTGCATGGACTAGGGGCAAAACTGAGCACAATTTGCATCTGAGGGCAAAACTGAGCATAGAGACACCACTGAGGGCAAAAGGATAATAAACCCATAACTTTTCCGGCTCATGTGTCCGAATGATCATTAGTCTTTTGCCGTTGTCTGATCGAGCGAGGAACCAGTTGTGCTTCCCTGTTTTTGGCAAAGGTGGTCTAATTACAAAGGGCAGTAATTGTAGGGACACTGCATCATATCAAAAAGGACAGGCATTGTTAATGTAAGATCAGCATTGTTCATTGTATGAGTAGGATAATGCAAGAAACAACATTGATATGTCCCTGTTGGAAATGGGAGGAAAATACAGGGACATGTATACTGGTTTCGAAAATATAGAAGTGCCATGCATGGTTATACTCATGTTATCTTGCAATCGATTCTTCATAGGAAACTACCATGTCATGCATGTTATGTAATCATGTTCTGTCCTCACAAACAAATTCTTCAAGGTAACTAACAGACCATGCATTGTTATATACTCGTGTTCTGTGGGCAAATTTTTTGTGAGGATATTATTCTAGCCATTGATTGCTGAAGGGCGAATATAGGTATGTACACATGGTAAGCATTGCAGGATTTCACTACTTCCAAATATAGAGTTCTCCATATGCACATTTACTTCCCTAATGTATGGTTAGATGAAACCAACAGTGTGGTGCATGTTTCTACATCATGAAAATGAGGAAACTAACATGGCCATTGATACACACTCATATTTAGTAGTATATAAATTACTGTAAAATAAGGATAATATCCATATATTCCTAACCGTTTGATTATTCAGGGTACAAATTGGCTGTAATGACATGGTCGCAATCGCATGAATTAACTCATTCCAAATATAGCTGATTTACGACATCTCTAATATATCCATAGTTCTACTCAAATTCTGCTCAAACATGGATATGCCAATCATCACAAAAAGTTCAAACAGTGTCATGGCATCATCATTAACATGAGACGGAAACAACTTACACACACCGTCCGAGCAATACGTGGTGCCATCTACTTTGTCGATCGCGTAGATGATGCCATTGTGTTCAATAGCATCACAGAAGTGTGTATCAGCTTTGACGATGATCCACTGCAAACCGAGTTGTCTCCAGCTAAAAAAGGCACTGGCGTAAAGATAGGCGAGTCCGCGGTCGAACAAGCCAAATAGCTTGAAGTCTGCGTAACTCGCATGTCGTGTGGGTACTTGGCAGATTACAATCTTCTGCAAAACAAGGTCCGTCCAACTGACGTAGTAATATAGATGACTTGGACCGCGATGGTAATACTCTATGTAATCCAATGGAGGAAGGATAATCTCATGGGAGGTCTGGAAGTTCACGAGCACCAACTTTTTACCGTCTTCTCTAAAGGCAGCCATCCAGTGGGAGTTCATGCCGACCCAGTACATACCTGCCAAGAAGTTTTGGGCGATGGTGATCGGATCGATGTCGAGGGAAATGATGTACGGCGACACACTACATACCTGCAAAGAAGTTTCGGCTAATGGAGATCGGATTGAAGTCGAGGGGCATCATGCACGCCTCCGTATCATGGTGAGCCAATCTCACAAGACCACATAGCAGCAAGAAGGGTGTCTTGAAAAGCTTAGGCCTCGCTTCGATGATGGCCATGTGCATGTCTCGCGAGCATGCAGCCAGCCGCAGGGCGGTCAACATATCCATACACGAACAACAAAGGTGAAGGATGTCACTGGGAGATTGCTCCAATCGCGGCTCATATGGATGCTGCGTGGTTCGCGTTCGGCTATGGTGTAGTTTGGAAGGGGGCTTGATTTATGGGGGAGAAGGATGTCAGTGCTGGAGCGGCTAGAGAGGGAATAGTTGTACTGGCGGAGGCGAGTGAGGCGACGGTACACGAGGGCACAGTGAGATGGAGACGGAGACGGAGACGGAGAAGGAGATGGAGATGGAGTGGTGCTATGGGAGCGGAGAGGGAGACGAGGCGAGGCGCCAATGTGCTGTACAGCGGCGATGACAGACTGCACAATGCACAGGGTGATGTCAACTTTGGTAACCCGAACACGCCGCCTCACCTGGACTAGTGTCAGGCGCAGTGTGTTGTCACTTCACTGTGAGGATCGGATGAATAATATTTTGACCATCAAGTGTACCACAGTTGTACTACTACTACTACTACTACTACTACTACTACTACTACTACTACTACTACTACTACTACTACTACTACTACTACTACTAGTAGTAGTAGTAGTAGTAGTAGTAGTAGTAGTAGGAACATAAGTACTCCAGTATTGTATAGCGTAAATAGGTCTCCCATGCTAGCATGCCTGTTCACTTCATCATTCAGGTATCATCCATATTGTGAGCAGAACCAAATTCTCGTGCATGCCCAATCAACGCCCTGCCGGGATGCATGCAGTGGTCGTTCTGGTGCATCAAGGACGACATGCAGATTGTTCCACACTTGAGAAGAGGAAAAATGGAAAGGTAGAACGCGGCAGCAGAGGAAGAGAACGCTGGCTAACGAGGCTGGGAGGGGATCGAGCGGGAAGTTAATGCTCCATGCCTAAAGGTTTTGGGAAAACCTGATTTCATAAGGTGACTTATACTCGCCTAAACGGAGGGAGTATTCCTTAACCAGAGAATGTTGTGTCTCCCACTCACGCGCTCAAAAAAAGCTACGACACATTTTTTTTATCTATTTGCATAGGTCCCACCTATCAGGAAGGATGGGCATGTACACGAACAGGTACGACTCCTCAGTCTACCCGCATAGCCTTTTCGTTTAGTCAACCTAGCCGTCTACACTAGTAGAAAACCACCCATTAGTCCCGGTTCGTAAGGGCCTTTAGTCCCGGTTCGGGAACCGGGAGTAACGGGTCGTTACTAATACCTCAACCCATTAGTCCCGGTTCAAACACGAACCGGGACCAATGTGCCTCCACGTGGCCCTGTGCGCCGAGCCCAGTCAGGGGGCCTTTGGTCACGGTTGGTGGCTCCAACCGGGACCAAAAGGCATCCACGTGTCTGCATTCTAGTGGCTAGGTTTTTTGTTTTTGTTTTGAAAGGAGGGGGGTTGGGGGGTTTTGGGGGGTTAATTTAGGTGTTTCGTATATTGTGTTAGCTAGCTAATTAATAGAGAGAAGTGTCCTCTCTTATGTTCGTGCTTGCTCGACGCCACGTAGTATATATACATAAGTGATTGAGAGAACCATTCAGTACAGAAGTTCGTCATGTATACCGAGAGAAGTGATCGATCGACCTCTCCTTCTCCGAGAGATTGGTCGAACAACAAGTTTTACTGGCTACATACATGTACAATCTATATAAGATCTCTTAATTACAAACCACTAGCATTTGAATTGAAGTTCCACATGGTATTCTCGGCTTTCTTGATGACGTGTTCAAGAAAGAATCCCGCCAATTCCTCTTGAATTGCTTTAATGCGATCGGTGGTAGGAGTTCATCCCATCTGCCACGTCTAATTAATTTGAAGAAGGGGTTAATTAATACATATATATGAATGAAACTCAACAGAAATGATGGTGTAATAAAATGAAATTGTGAATATTATTGCTTACGCACTTCATATTGTCTTCTAGAGTAGCCCGCTTGTTTTTCAATGTCGCGTTGTGGATGAACTCGCACACGTAGTATCCACGTAAATTATTCCTTCCTCCTGCCACAAGGACTTTACGAGAAATAGAGGTCAATCAAACTGATAATGAAGCATTATATAAATGGCATTGATGAAAGTATAGCTATAGAATCAACGGAGATGCGCATGAGAGTACTTACTTTGGTATGTATATCGCAGCTCCTTGGCAGTCCGGAGCTTGTGCGGTGAACTGTTTCCAAACCCTGCAAGACAAAGAAAATATTTGTTATTACTTGAGATATCAGGAAATGAACAAAAAGTTGCCGATATGGTGCGATAATGATCGATTGAACTTACTTGCTTAGCATTTCAGTCATGTCCGCATAGGTGCTGGGATCTTTCCGTCGAGTCTAAGGCGGTTACTAGTCCACGCTCAAGCTTAATCTCGAGAAGAATATAGTGGAACCTGCACGCATGCATAACTCATCAATTACATTAACCTCGCTCGAGTAATAAGGAAAACCGAATATGCACACGACAGTAACACTCACGGGCCGTGGTAAGGAAAGAGTATGGTATCTTTGTTTTGATTTTTGATCAATGATTGTAGCAAGTTGTCCTCGGCCTCTTTGGCGCGCCTTTCAACCAAAAAACATCTATGATATTTGTGTTAATTGACCCAATATCATAGATTTCATTTTTTTTGCACTCGACGATCTTCAATCTGCATAATATATTGAGGATAATTAATTATAAATACATGCAATGAAAGAGCCGAGCTATATATACAGACTAATGACAGAAATAGTACTTACAGGCAGTAGCAAAAGACCATTAATTTATCGAGGGCCTTTTGATTGAAGAACTCGAAGAACTCCTCAAATGGAATAGACAACAGATCATTTGAAACGAGGTCGTGCTCCTCTTTAATTTTCAGATACAAAGTGTTCGTCCCCTCAGACTCTCTGCAGGTTTTCAAGTACCAACTCCTCAAATGGAGAGACTTTTCATCTTTGACGAGAGGCTTCTCGTACTCGTATCTGAATAAGTCCACCTCCATGAAATCAGGAAGTGCATCGTCAGGCAGGTAATCTCCAAGATTGCCATAACCGCCACCGCCCCGGAGGATTAGACACATTGAGCGGGGGCACGATTGTTGTGCTTGTTCGCCGAGCTGGGCAATTTTTTTCCCTTTGCTCGTTGTTCTTTTGACCTTTATCACCGACAGAGTTCCCGACCGCTTGGCTTGGAGATATGTCTGCTCAAGAATGCGCTCATAGTTGGTTCTCGGCGGAGACTTTGGTGGTTTCCTCGGGGCATCGAGAGTGTGCTTTGCTTTCACGGATCTACCTTCTCCTCCGGAGGTGGATGTATCTTTGCTTTCACCCCTTCAAAGAACTCCTTCATGTGGGTCTGCATGATCGATCGGTTTCCTCCTTGGTCCTCTCGACAGTAACTTCTCTACAGGCTTTAGAGGTGGACCGATCTGTATGCCTCTCTCTTCTTGTGCTGCTAGACGCCGGAGCAGACGGAGCGGCTGCGGCGTCTGTCTTCTTTCGTGCTTGCTTACGAGGCGGAGGAGAAGGACTACGACGCGTCGGAGCAGCCGGGGCGGCGGCGGGTCTCTTCCGCCCTTGCTGGCGAGGCGGAGAAGGAGGAGGCGGAGTGCCGACACGCGCCGGAGAAGGAGGCGGAGTGCCGCCACGCGCCGGAGAAGGAGGCGGAGTGCCGCCACGCGTGCCCTGATCGTCACTCGCCGGAGGAGGAGGCGGTGGAGGAGGCGGAGTGCCCTGACTCGCCGCAGAGCAGGAGGAGGCGGAGGCGCCCGATTTGAAGGTCGATGAGCTCCTTCCGCCATAGGCATGGGGTCTTGAGCAGAACCCAGCCTAGTCTCCCCTTCACCGGTAGGGTGCTCAAGCCGAGGTCCTCAAATCCTCCGTTATTTCATCAACCATCACCTTAGCAAATCCTTTTGGAATCGGTGGCGGTGATAAGTTGTGCCGGGTCCACTAGGATAAACTTGGCCAACAGCCGCCTTGACCTTCAAATTCATGCATCGCGCCATAATGTGGCAATTTTGAGACTCCGTGATACCATCCACGGATAGCTGGCAGAGCCGTCAAGACATGCTCCGCTGAAGCAGCTCGGTGGAAGCAATGCTGATTCTCCGCCGAGATGGCGGGGTAGCCGGGAAGCTTCGCATGTCGTTTGTTGCGATCTGCTGCTTCGTTCCTCTTCTCGATCCTCTAGCCCCATTACCCTTCCAAGCAGCGCCTGCATTTGGTCTGCTCCAGTTTCTTCCTCCTCTCGTGGGTTTTGTAACCCCTGCGTCCGAAAACCAACCTTCCACGGAAGGGAGCTGGCGTGCCTCGTGTCCGCCCAGGTGCTCGGGATTCCCAAGGGCCATTGTGAGCTCGTCCTTCTCCTGTTTGGAAGGAACGTCCCTCGCGCGCTGCATCGATATAGTGTCGAAGTTTCTTGGTGGTGTTTCCAGTTGCTCGTCCGTCCATTGACACGCCACATTATAGGTCCAAGGTTCCGCCAGCCCGAAGAACCAAGTCCGCAATGGTCCAGCCACCGCATTGTCTCTCGGTTCGATCCCTTTTTCAAGCAGATCATGCTCAGCCTTGGACCACTTAGGCGGGCTTTGAGGTAGCCACGACCCGTGCGATGGTGAAGCTTCTTCTTCGCAGCATTTTTCTTGTTTGTCTCCGACATCTTCTTACTCTTTTTCGATGTCTTGTGGGCCACAAATGCGGGCGATGATCTTTGATCTTCTCATATTTGCCGATGAATTCGGTGTCTCTTTTTCTTGACAAACTGGTTCAGCTCTTTCCTCCACCTCCTCATTAGGCCAGCCATCTTCTTAAGAGCACAAGACTTGATTAATTGCTCTATAACTGGCTTCTCCGGATCCTCCTCTGGCGGTAGGGTGAAATTTGCCTTCACTCATTCCAAAGATCTTCTTTACGCATATCATTGACATAAGACACCTCAGCGTCTTCATCCTTAGCAGGCTTATACCATTGCTGGATGCTGATCGGGATCCTGTCCCTAACAAGAACCCCGCACTGAGCAGAAAATGCCTTGTTTGTTCGGATGGGTTTAATCGGTTCGCCGTCGGGCGCGATTTCTATGATCTCAAATTTTCATCCGAGCTCAACTTTTTCTTTGGGCCTCGTCTCCTTACCGAAGTTGTGCTCGATCCGGAGGGCTAGAAATTATAAGGAAGAAAGACGACAGTACTTAAGATGTGTACATATACCAAAACAATGGATGCATCAATTAACTTGTCAGCACGGGCTTAACTAATATATATATACCTGACCGGACTCGGTTCGGTGACTCGGCTCGGCACGGTCTCCTTCGTCTTGTACCTCCATTGTGTCACCGGAGCCATCATGAACATAGTCCTCCTCTTGTACCGGCATTAATGGGTCGAAGCCATCATAATCATAGCCCTCTTCTTCATCCATCTGACCAACAGTGTCGATGAGAAATGACGCAACATCATCACTTCCATTTGCGATTATTTCCCCCAACATCGCTTCTGTTTCTTCGTCTCGGGAGTGCTCCATAGTTTTTGCAAATATTGACAACATGTCAATTATTATTCAAACATGGTACATAGTGGCAAACGAGAACTAGCTAGCTAATCACAATAAGGAATCATGTTAGTGGCCTCAAGCTGCTTCTCTAGGGTTTGGGGTCGCCTCGACACAAAGCTTCAAGGGTTTGGGGTGGCCTCGGCGATAACGCTCTTTTAACTTGATAAATTTGGGTGACCTCGAGAGAGTTAATTTGTCGGGTAGGAGCGCCGGCGGGAGAATGCGTGGGAGACCTGCAACATCGTTTTCTCTCTAGGGTTTGGGTGTCCTCGAGAGTTTTGGTTGAGCGAGAGGGCCGAGGGGGTGCTGCAGTTGTATCTAGAGGGGTTATATCGACAACCACGCGACATACATATACATGGGAAAATAATGTTATCGGGAGGGGTATCGGTACCACCCCTCGTGTTGAAGTTTCTTCTTTCTCCTTTCCTTTCTTTCTTCTTCTCCTCTTCTTTTCTTCTTCTCCCTCGAGAAAGGAAAATAATTGAGGAAAAGGAAGAAAGAGGAAGAAGGAAGAAGGAAGAAGAAGAAGAAGTAAAAAGAAAAAAAAGAGGAGAAGAAGAAAGGAATAGAGGAGAAGAAGAAAAATAGAATTTCTCCTTTCTCCTCTATCCCTTTCTTCTTCTCCTCTTCTTTTCTTCTTTTTCCTCTTCTTATTTATTTCTCCTCTTCTTCCTCTCCTCTTTTCTCCTTTCTTCCTCTTCTTATTTTCCTTTTCCTCTCATTCTTTTAGTATTGCTTGTTTTAAAAAAATGTTCAAATAGAAAATTTTGAAAAAACAAAGGTTTTGCCTAATGCATTGTTCATATGAATATACAAACATTTGCATATTCTACAATAATTAATATCAACAAAAAAAATCTATGAACAAAAAAAACCGAACTTTTCTAAAAATCTATCTTTTGCATATATGAAAACATTAATACACATATGAACAATAAATACATATATCAACAAAAACATAATCTGAACAATTTTAAACATTACATACACATAGCTACATACATACACATATACATTATGTATATATATATATATAAACAAAAAATAAACTAATAAAAATGAAAAAAACAGAGTCATATATATATATATATATATATATATATATATATATATATATATAGCCACATATATACATACACATATAGATATATATACATTGAACAAAAAATAAAACTAATAATAATGAAAAAAAAAAAAGAGCCGGTCTGTGCTGTGGCTCACAGCGACGCTGTGGGGCGGCGGCGGGCGGTGGGCGTGGGGCGCGCGGCGACGGGGGGCGAGGCGAGTGGCGGGCGGCGGCGGCAAGGCGGAGCTTAAGCGGCGACGACGGCGAAGCGGGGCTCGAGGAGGGCGACGACGACGGGCGCGGCGGCGGCGGCGGCGGCGGCGGCGGGCGGCGTTAGAAGCAGCTGGCGGCGTCGATGTGTTCGGCGTCGTCGGGGGCAGCTGGTGGCGATGAACTGCAAAACTGCGAAGTGCTACTTATATACAAGGAGATTGGTCGGTTGGTGGCACCAACGGGACTAATCCCCTTTAGTCCCGGTTGGAGCCACCAAACGGGACCAAAGGTCTCTTTTTCGGCAGCCCAAAGGGCAGGAAGCTGCGGCCTTTGGTCCCGGTTGGTGGCTCCAACCGGGACTAAAGCCCCCCCTTTAGTCCCGGTTGGTGCCACCAACCGGGACCAAAGGCCCCTGCGCTGCCCGCATCGGGGCCAAATTTTAGTCCCACCTCGCTAGTTGAGAGGGGAGCGCAGTGGTTTATAAGCCCCACTGCCGCTCCCCTCTTGAACTCCTTCCAACTTCAGGCTTATGGGCCTACTTGCTACTGCTTTGCCTGTTGGGCCTTCTGGGCTTTCTGCGGGCCTGAATCCTGGCCCAAATTAGGGATACAAGTCGTATTCAGGCCGTGTGGGCCCAGTAGGTGGCACTTTTTTTTCTTGCTTTATTTATTTTATTTTGTTTCTACTTACAACAAAATACTTATTGTTGTTTTTTTGTTTTGTTTTCTGCATTATTTATTTTCTTTTGTTTTTTGCTTTATTTTTTAATTCTTTTTGCTTCTACTTTTAGGAAAATTATAAACTTTTCGTTAGTACCATTACTTTTCAAATTTGAAAACACTTTTTTTTGTTTTCTTTCTTGCTTTATTTATTTTATTTTGTTTCTACTTACAACAAAATACTTATTGTTGTTTTTTTGTTTTGTTTTCTGCATTATTTATTTTCTTTTGTTTTTTGCTTTATTTTTTAATTCTTTTTGCTTTTAGTTTTAGGAAAATTATAAACTTTCTGTTAGTGCCATTACTTTTCAAATTTGAAAACACTTTTTTTGTTTTCTTTCTTGCTTTATTTATTTTATTTTGTTTCTACTTACAAAAAATACTTATTGTTGTTTTTTGTTTTGTTTTCTGCATTATTTATTTTCTTTTGTTTTTTGCGTTATTTTTTAATTCTTTTTGCTTTTAGTTTTAGGAAAATTATAAACTTTCTGTTAGTGCCATTACTTTTCAAATTTGAAAACACTTTTTTTTTGTTTTCTTTCTTGCTTTATTTATTTTATTTTGTTTCTACTTACAACAAAATACTTATTGTTGCTATTTTTAATTGTTAGGAGGGCCGAACAATAAGACATTAAAGCATTTCAAATGAACTCTGAAAAAGTTGAAAGTTGGCATGGTATCATAAATTGACCCACACATAGCATGTGCATGTACAAAACGAACAATGGTATCATACTCGTCAGTTACAAAGTTGGCATGGTATATATCATCATAATAGTTGCAGGAGAAAGTCTTCACTTTTTCTTCGCTTTGTGTCATTTGCTTACTGCGCCGTAACCATGGATAATCTTCATTGTTTATCAGGATGCTGGGGTCAGCTTTGACTTTAAAGGGAGGAATTTCATGAAACTTTTCATAATCTTCAGACATGTCTGTCTTGTCCTCCACTCCCACGATGTCCCTTTTTCCTGAAAGAACTATGTGGCGCTTTGGCTCATCGTATGATGTATTTGCTTCCTTATCTTTTCTCTTTCTCGGTCTACTGGACATGTCCTTCACATAGATAACCTGTGCCACATCATTGGCTAGGACGAACGGTTCGTCAGTGTACCCAAGATTTTTCAGATCCTTGTTGTCATTCCGTCATGTGGGTCTACTGCACCCGCCTCGACAGATTGACCCATTTGCACTTAAACAAAGGGACCTTAAAATCATGTCCGTAGTCAAGTTCCCATATGTCCACTATGTAACCATAATATGTGTCCTTTCCCTCTCGGTTGTTGCATCAAAGCGGACACCGCTGTTTTGGTTGGTGCTCTTTTGATCTTGGTCAATCGTGTAAAATGTATTCCCATTTATCTTGTATCCTTTCCAAATCAATACAGTCAAAGATGGTCTCCTGGATAACAAGTACAGCTCCTCACAAACAGTGCTGTCACCTCTGATACGTGCTTCCAACCAACTGCTGAAAGTCCTGATGTGTTCACATGTAATCCGATCGTCGCTGACCGCTCGGGTGTTTGAAGCGCAGATGTTCTTGTGTTCATCGACATACGGGTCACCAAGGTAGAGTTACAGAGAACTGTGTAGTGGGCTTGAGACCAAGAATATCCGTACTCGCATATTATTGAGTCCTTTCCAAGCGTGTTTTTCGGTCAGTCTCCCCTCATACCGCGATTTAGGGAGACCTATCTTCTTAAGGCCAGGAATGAAGTCAACACAAAACCCGATGACATCCTCTCGCTTGATGGCCCATGGAGATGCTTCCTTCGGCCTAAGCGTTACGGACATATTTCTTTATGACTCCATGAACCTCTCAAAGGGGTGCATATTGTGTAGAAATACGGGCCCGTAATGACAATCTCGTCAAGTAGATGAACTAGAACGCAAGCGCCATGATATTGAAGAAGGATGGTGGGAACACTAGCTCGAAACCGACAAGACATTGCACCACATCACTCCATAGCCTTGGTATGGTTTCGGATCGATCACCTTCGAGATATTGCATTGAGGAATGCACATAGCTTCACAATGGCTAATCGGACGTTTTCGGTAGAAGCCCCTCAATGCAACCGAAGCGCTTGCGTCATAATCACATGGCGATCATGAGACTTTAGGTTCGAAACTTTTTCTCGCCATATTTATTATTCCTTTTATATTCGACGAGAAGCCGTCCGACCTTCATACTAAGCAGGCATTCAAAGAAGATTTCTTTCTCTTCTTTGGTAAGAGCATAGCTGGCAGGACCTTCATATCGCTTTGGAGGCATGCCGTCTTTTTCGTGCAAACGTTGCAGGTCCTCTCGTGCCTCATTTGTATCTTTTGTCTTCCCATACACGCCCAAGAAGCCTAGCAGGTTCACGCAAAGGTTCTTCGTCACGTGCATCACGCCGATCAAGAGCGGAACTCTAGGTCTTTCCAAAGAGGGTAGGTCCCAAAATATAGATTTCTTCTTCCACATGGGTGCGTGTCCCTCAGCGTCACTCGGAACAGCTAGTCCGCTGGGACCCTTTCCAAAGATTACGTGTAAATCATTGACCATAGCAAGTACGTGATCACCGGTACGCATGGCGGGCTTCTTCCGGTGATCTGCCTCGCCTTTGAAATGCTTGCCTTTCTTTCGACATTGATGGTTGGTCGGAAGAAATCGGCGATGGCCTGTGTACACATTCTTCCCGCAGCTTGCCGGTATATACTATCGGTGTCAAGTAAACAGTGCGTGCATGCGTGGTATCCCTTGTTTATCCGTCTCCGAAGGTTCCGAGAGCGGGCCAATCGTTGATGGTCACGAACAGCAACGCCTTTAGGTTAAATTCCTCCTGCTTGTGCTCATCCCACGACGTACACCGCTTCCATTCCACAGCTGTAAAAGTTCTTCAACTAATGGCCTTAGGTACACATCAATGTCATTGCCGGGTTGCTTAGGGCCTTGGATGAGAACTTGCATCATAATGAACTTCCGCTTCATGCACATCCAAGGAGGAAGGTTATACATACATAGAGTCACGGGCCAGTGCTGTGATTGCTGCTCGCTCCCGAAAGGATTAATGCCATCCGCGCTTAAAGCAAACCATACGTTCCTTGGCTCACTTGCAAACTCATCCCGAAGATTTCTCTCGATTTTTCTCCATGCGACCCGTCACCGGTGCTCTCAACTTCCGCCTTTCTTACGGTCCTCACTGTGCCATCGCATCAACTTGGCATGCTCTCCGTTTCAACAGACGTTTCAACCGTGGTATTATAGGAGCATACCACATCACCTTCAGAGGAACCCTCTTCCGGGGCTCGCCGTCAACATCACCAGGTCATCTCGCTCGATCTTATACCGTAATGCACCGCATACCGGGCATGCATTCAGATCCTTGTACGCACCGCGTAGAGGATGCAGATCATTAGGGCATGCATGTATCTTCCGCACCTCCAATCCTAGAGGGCATACGACCTTCTTTGCTGCGTATGTCCGTCAGCAATTCGTTATCCTTGGAAGCTTCTTCTTCAATATTTTAAGTAGCTTCTCAAATCCTTTATCAGCACAAGATTCTCGCCTTCCACCGCAGCAATTCCGAAGACGGCATCGAGCTTTGTGTTGCCATCTTCGCAATTGGGGTACAACCCTTTTTGTGGTCCTCTAGCTTGTGATCGAACTTCAGCTTCTCCTTTTGACTTTCGTGATTGCGTCCTTGCATCGACAATGACCCGGCGGAGATCATCATCATCGGGCACATCGTCTGGTTCCTCTTGATCTTCAGCAGCTTCTCCGTTGCAAAGATCATCGTGCACATCGTCGGTTCCTCTTGATCTTCCGAGCATCACCGTATTCAGGGGCACATAGTTGTCATCGTACTCTTCTTCTTCGCCGTCTTCCATCATAACCCCTATTTCTCCGTGCCTCATCCAAACATTATAGTGTGGCATGAAACCCTTGTAAAGGGTGGGCGTGGAGGATTTTCGGTCGAGTAAGACTCAGATTCCACATATAGGGCATGGACAACACATAAAACCATTCTGCTTGTTTGCCTCAGCCACTTCGAGAAAATTATTCACGCCCTTAATGTACTCGGAGGTGTGTCTTGAACCGTACATCCATTGCCGGTTCATCTGTGTGCATTATATATAATTAAGTGTGTCAGAAATCATTAGAGAACATCATGAATAGATAATTAATTAAGTGACCAAATTAATAGAAGTTCACCATCACATTAAAACCAAAGTAAATACATAGTTCTCATCTAACAACATAAAGGTCTGCAGAGCATCTAAATTAATTAAACCATACACTGAAACTATGTAAAACATTTCAATGCGAAAACAAATGTGATCATAATCGCAACCAATGTAACAACTGATCCAACGGCATAATGATACCAAGCCTCGGTATGAATGGCATATTTTCTAATCTTTCTAATCTTCAAGCGCATTGCATCCATCTTGATCTTGTGATCATCGACGACATCCGCAACATGCAACTCCAATATCATCTTCTCCTCCTCAATTTTTCTAATTTTTTCCTTCAACAAATTGTTTTCTTCTTCAACTAAATTTAACCTCTCGACAATAGGGTCGGTTGGAATTTCTGGTTCAACAACCTCCTAGATGAATAATATCTATGTCATGTTGGTCGGCATAATTGTCATAAACAATAAATGAACCAATAGTTATGAAAAGATAATATATACCACATCCGAATCATAGACAGGACGAGGGCCGACGGGGGCGGATACCAAAACCATCGCACTATATAAGATGCAATAATAAAAGTAAGAAAATTATACAAGTATATATCTATCTAAACATACAAATAAGAATATTTTTCCTTTCGGAAAGAAGATAAGAACAAGAGGCTCACCACGGTGGTGCCGGCGATGAGATCGGTGCGGGTGATCGACGACGTTGAAGACGGGGACGGGGCGTGACGAACCGCTAAACCTAGACAAATATGGAGGAAAATGGAGCTTGGCGGTCGAGCTTGGAGAGGAGAAACCTTAAGTAGTGTGGCTCGGGCATTCCATCGAACACCTTGTGTGCATATGAGGTGAGCTAGAGCACCACCAAGCCCTCTCCCCCTTGGCCAGAAAAAATAGAGCAGTGTGGTCTGCTCTTGCGCGAGGGGGTATATATAGGCACCACCATTGGTCCCGGTTGGTCGAGTGAACCGGGACTAAAGGTTGGCCTTTGGTCCTGGTTGGTTGCCCGAACCAGGACCAATGGTGGTGGGCCAGGAGCGAGGCCCATTGGTCCCGGTTCATCACATCAACCGGGACCAAAAGGTCCAGACGAACCGGGACCAATGGCCCACGTGGGTCGGCCGCCCGGGGCTCATGAACCGGGTCCGATGCCCCCATTGGTCCCGGTTCTGGATTGAACCGGGACTAATGGGCTGGACCGGCCTGGACCATTGCCCCCTTTTCTACTAGTGCTAATCAACTGCCTGCACGCCACTTCTCGCATTTACTTCTCCATCGGGAACCGATTTGCCTCGGCTTCTTCACCTCCCCTTCGTCTTCATTTGCATCCAAACCCCACTGCGTTCACATTGTTTTAACCTCTTTAAATAATCATCTACTACTTCAGTTAGACTAGCCATCTAATCCTAATTCTCCAAACCATAGCCCTCCGTTCCAGTGGTTCCAAATGGCGAAAGAGATCGAGATGCAGGCTTTTAGCGTCCAACATGTCCTCGTCGAAGGCTCGATGTGCATAGTTGCCACCGCAACCGTCAACCCAAGGGTTGTTCGGCAGTGGATCAACAATGTATCCAACTCCCTCGAAAAGGTAGAGATGAGGGTCATCGGTCTCGACGCAGAGTACACAGAGCGTGCCCCTGGGAAGATCCAACACGCCGCCGTCCTTCAGTTGTGCCTCGAAGATGATGTTTTGGTGTACCACATCATACACTCGTCCTCCATACCAGGCGAGCTTCACGATTTCTTGTCTCGGGAGGACGTATACTTCTGTGGGGCAGCCATCGAAGGGGACAAACAGAGGCTGGAGCCGTACAACCTTGATTTGAAAAGCATCGCTGACCTACAAACCAGAATCAAAATTCCTGTAGAAGATTGAGCTAAACAGACACTATCCCTATTCGACGTAGCAAATTTTGTGCTCGGTACAAATCTTCAGAAGGGTGATGAGACGGTGGCATTAAGGTCGTCTGGATGGGAGAATTATCCCTTGACGTACAATCTGATAAAATATGCTGCCCTCGATGCCCGTGTGAGTTTCGAGATAGTTGCAAGGTCCAAAGAGCTTGTTGCGAAGCCGTCTCCCACAGAGAATGAGAACAACAAGAAGAATAAAACGCCGCACCAGCAGGAGGGCATTATGGATGGATGAACTATTTCCTCTCTTGTAAAAAAAATTATTCCCTCTCGGTGTATATTGATATAGATGGACTATTTCGATGGTGTGCATGTCTTTGGAACAGAGTAGTAGCATGGGTCCGCTTGACTATAAGGAACTATTTATCCACATATATAGCTTTCTCTGCTACTCCTTCCAGTGATCGGTATGCAGTGCATGTGTCCGTAGACATGACAGCTTGTCCATGGAAGTTCAACTACGGCGACCATCACGTTTCATCTCGCGACTCCCACGACGCCTCTCCAACCCACGGCACCACACCCCCGACGCGGCGCCTCACCCTCTCACCAAGACTTTGCTCCTCTGCCTTTGTGTGCATGACATGTGGGCCACCTAAAATGCGGCGAGCATCAAGTTTCTACCACAGCCACCCACGATTCCCATGACGCCGCTCGAACCCATGAAACCACACATCCCTCGACCTGCGGCTCACCCCTCTTGGCCCCACTGCCCCTCTGCCTTCGGGAGCATTACATGTGGACCAGTCACCTATCGGGTCGACATGTTATTGACTCAAAGGTAGGTGTAGTAAGGCGCTGAAGCTCAGTCCCGACGGCCCTGAGAGGGAAATGTAACTCCTGCGCCAGGGCTTGTGGTGCTCCCACAGCACGAACTCGTGCCAAACTCGAGATTTGTTTCTTTACTATACATGCACCAAATGATTTAATGGACATTGTAATCTCAACATGTGATAGGGAGCTCTAAATTTGAATTTGAAACTTATAAAACAAAAAGATTCAAAACAAATAAACTAGGAGAGAGGGAGTATATCGTAGGATGTGTCCCATACAAAATAAGTCCCCTGGTTTGTCACCGCAAAGATGCGGTTAGAAGGAGCACATTGTCTTCCTACTCATACGGCAACAAATCGGCCGCAGACAGCATGGTCCGCCTTTGACCGCCAAGTGTAAGGTTCGTGCTATCTTTTATTCAATCTCACCGTGGTTCCATCGTACCAATTCATGCGGTGGCCTGTTGCATGGCTGATCCCAATGTTGGACAAAGGTTCTACGGGAACGGTGTCACCGTTGTAAATGTTGTGCAAATTGATGTTGGTACCCTCCCGTACATATGCCAGCCAATCTCCACTCGCACCGAGCCTAGCCTGTGAAACAGTGGGCAGGGGGAGAATTAGGAAATGGACACGGAAGTAGTCTATAGAATGCATTTACTACGTGATCAAACTAATCTTACCTGCTCACCGGAGGAAATCCGAGTCCCCCTCAACGTCGGCATCTCAAGGGGCGTCAACTTGCAACTACGGTCACGCCGCGCTGGAGAGACCCCCAAGGAAACATCCTCGTGCGTTTCACGGAACATCAAGATGCATTTGTATGAGTAGTTTATCTTGTGAGAGAAAAGAATGAACGAGGGAAGGCCTCTAGAGATAGAGATGGACACTACTACTACCAATGTGCTGGCCCGTGCGTTGCAATGGATCCAAACTAGTAGAATAATACTTGTTCACGTGATTGAAATATAAACACTCTAGTTTTGATATACATGTGTCAGCAGACACGACAGCTTGTCCATGGAAGTTGAACCATGGCGACCATCACGTTTCTTGTTTCTACCACTGCCACACCCACACGCGATTCCCACGACGCCGCTCCAACCCACGGCACGATGTCCCCCAACGTGGGCATGGATCCTCTGACGTGGCTATCACTGCCTTGCCCTGCCATTCCTTCGCTGACAGGTGGGACCCACGCTTATGGGTCCCACATGTCAGTGACAGAGTGGTAGGATTGTTCGTGCCCCTCATCCCTCTCGGCCCCATCGCTCCTCTTCCTTTGTGTGCATGACATGCGGGCCAGCTGAACTGCGGCGACCATCAACTTTCTACCACAGACACACCCGATTGGACGCAGTTTGCCTGCTCCGCTGCTGTGCTCCGATCTGTCTCCCGCACCATCGAATTTTCATCCAGCGGCTGTGACACATTTTGTCCCGGGCATCAATCCTCAGCTGGAGTACTTATGTACTACATGTAGTACTCGCCGGTGTGGCCATCTACGCCTCGTAACTCCCCGACGCCCAGCTGTGTTTACCCTCGCCACGGCCACGCCACCACTAGCCGGTTCATCTCGAACGAGTGAGTCGTGAACCACGCCACCACCATGAGAATGACATGTGGGCCAGCCGCATTTAAGGTCGCATGTCATTGACTCCGGGCACTAAGCCACTGAAGTTCGGTCCTGTGGGCCCCGAGAGGGAAATGTAACTCCTGCGGTAGGCCTTGTGGTGCTCCCGCAGTACGAGCTCGTGCCAAAACTGGAATTTGTTTCTTACTACTACCAACTAGTACTAGTAAGGTACACGTGCATTGCACGCATGAGATTCTGGTGGTTTGTGCATTATGCTTCTACATGTGGAGTTTTCTGGATTCTAACATGTGGCAAAATCTGGTGGAATGTAAGTTTAGGCAAGTTCGATTAACTTAGGTGAGTGTTTGGTTAAAGCCACACCTTAGGCAAGCCACACTAAGGCCCCACATGACATACACACAAAAAATGTGGCAAGATTCCCTTAGGCTTGCCAACTTGTGGCTCTCATTTTGAAGAACTTAATAACTTTGCCTGAGCTTAGTTGTGGCAAAGTTAGTCATGAATTAAGTTCAACCATGGAGTCTTCTAGATTATACATGTGGCAGAATCTGGTGGATGATATCCAACGGCCAGTAGTGCTCGGATTTGCCATCTTTGTACCATCGGATTGGCTTCATCCAACGACCAACTTTCAAAGTTTTTCACACACTATATAGGGGGTATAGATATAGATGTGCCGGTACGTTGCAATGGATCCAAAGCATATCTATTTTGTGGAGTGCACTCTAAACACATTATCTATTTATTTTTCTCTAACCTTCCGTAGCCATGCAACCAAGCCACATAAGCTTCATGGGTGCCCTCCACATCATATTATTCATACTACGTTGATTGAAAAAAAGATAAATCACCCAAAACAAGATCTTCCCGTTTTTTGTTCCTACGATGTTGTGCCGTGCACGTATCTACTAGTTGTATAGTGGTAGTACTAGTAATTTAGTATTAGGATTACAAACTTGGTAGTACTAGTAGGAGTAGTACTTGTACGGAATGCTCCTACTCTATCAACGAGCCCCGTCTGACACAAAATTTCTTGGCTTTCGTGCTACAGCTAGATCTTCCCCTTGTTTCTGTTTTCCAACCCGGCGGCGGGCGGGGTGTCGTTTTGCTCAACGGCGGTCCCACATGAAAGTGAAAATGCTAGGCACAGGGGCGGAGCTACGTGAGGGCCAACACGTGCCCTGGCCCGCCCAACTTAGCAGGATTTTCGTAGTTGTACATCCAGTTTTGAGGCATGGAACGCCAACGCAAGTGTAATTTCTATAGCCTGGCTAGACTGGCACGCCCAACGTTTTGCTTCAAGCTCCGCCACTGCTAGGCGATACGCCTTCCCTAAGCTATGTGTCATGCCGGACGGGCCGTGTTGTACTCCCGATTCCCGGGCGTGTGGGGGTGCGACGCTAACGCGCAGCCTTTTCCTTTACTAGCAATGTGCCCGTGCGTTGCACGGATCCAAAGTAGTAGAATAGTAGTATTTGTTCACAAACTTGAAAGAAATCACTATTGTTTTGATATACTCCTAATATATTACTCCCTCCGTACCTAAATATTTGTCTTTTTTGAGATTTCAAATGGACTATCTCATACGGATTATATAGACATATTCTAGTGTTTCTAGCAAGATGCCCGCGCGTTGCATGAAGTTGATGGAAAAGGTAAGCACACCTTATAAATTCACGGATGGAGTACTAGTTACAGTGATGCATATAATTAAGAAAAGGGATTGCACATGTCGGTATTGACTGGAACGAGAATGCAACAACACAATAAGAATTAAGGCCACGATGATGCGATCGCAGTGGTGGTTACAGAAGGCAAGAAGAAAGATGGATCCACGAACATACGACCTCCTCCTCCTCAACTTAGTGCGCCGGGCCACCGACCGGCGGCTAAGGAGCGGCGGCTTTTGTGGCGAGGTCGAGGGGCTTCTCAACAAAGGCATACAAGGCTTCCAGCCGGTTGAGGAAGGCCAACGTTGTAGTGTCCTCACTGGCCTTGTAGATACCTATGTTCATGATTTGCTCGTACGCGTGGATGTGTAGGTCGATGAATTCTTGCAGGGCGAGGCGCCTCGCGGCGAGCGCGACCTCTAGGTGGACATTCTTCGTGGCATCGACGGGCAGTCGCAGGGCCACCGGTGCTTGAAAGAGGTTCCGGCCATGGAGGCCAATTAGGGTGGCAGGCAATGAGGAGCCCGGGCACGCGGGCTGGAGGAGTACGGCGATGTCGTCTGTGAGCTTCTTGAGGACGGTGAACTTGTTGCTGGTGGCAACGATCATTTGGTCCAATTGAGAGTCGTAGTTGGCGTCGACGGCGGCCATCCACCAGCCGGTCTCCAACACAGACTGGAGACGATCCTCGGCGCCATGCCGCAGGCCGGCGTCGTGGACCATCTGGCGCAGCCGCTGGCTGCTTAGGCGCATCGCCGCCATGGGTCTGGAGCAAGCTCTTTTGCGCTTAGTGTAGGTGCTTAGGCAAATGCTTAGGTGCGTACAATGTGGTAGATGCACTGGAATGGAGGTGCGCCTTTATATGAGGGCAATGAGGGAAAACTGTGTTGCATTCACTGAAGGAAATATGCCCTAGAGGCAATAATAATGTTATTATTTATTTCCTTATTTCATGATAAATGTTTATTATTCATCCTAGAATTGTATTAACTGGAAACATAATACATGTGTGAATACATAGACAAACATAGTGTCACTAGTATGCCTCTACTTGACTAGCTCGTTAATCAAAGATGGCAGACATGAGTTGTCATTTGATTAATGGGATCACATCATTAGAAGAATGATGTGATTGACTTGACCCAGTCCGTTAGCTTAGCACTTGATCGTTTAGTATGTTGCTATTGCTTTCTTCATGACTTATACATGTTCCTGTAACTATGAGATTATGCAACTCCGTTTACGGAGGAACACTTTGTGTGCTACCAAACGTCACAACGAATCGGGTGATTATAAAGGAGCTCTACAGGTGTCTTGAAGGTACATGTTGGGTTGGCGATTTCGAGATTAGGTTTTGTCACTCCGATTGTCGGAGAGGTATCTCTGGGCCCTCTCGGTAATGCACATCACTATAAGCCTTGCAAGAAATGTAGCTAATGAGTTAGTTACGGAATGATGCATTACGTAACGAGTAAAGAGACTTGCCGGTAACGAGATTGAACTAGGTATTGGATACCGACGATCGAATCTCGGGCAAGTAACATACCGATGACAAAGGAACAACGATGTTGTTATGCGGTCTCGACCGATAAAGATCTTCGTAGAATATGTGGGAGCCAATATGAGCATCCAGGTTCCGCTATTGGTTATTGACCGGAAACGTGTTTCGGTCATGTCTACATTGTTCTCGAACCCATAGGGTCTGCACGCTTAAGGTTTCGATGACAGTTATATTATGAGTTTACATGTTTTGATGTACCAAAGAAGTTCGGAGTCCCGGATGAAATCGGGGACATGACGAGGAGTCTTGAAATGGCCGAGACATAAAGATTCATATATTGGATGATATGGTTAGGCCAAGGGGTCAAGCCCATGAGGCTTTAGGTCGGTGCAAAAGGAGTTTTGCGGAGGCCAGGGGGCCAAACGCCGGAGACCCTGGCGTCTGGCCCTGGGCCAGACGCCGAGGCCCATGGCGTCTCGGCCAGACGCCAAGGATTGTGGCGTTTGGTCCTGGAGTCCGAGTGGGACTCTTGCCTTTTGGGCAAAATCGACTTTGAGGAGGCTTTTGCTCCAAGTTTCGACCCCGGGGCTCAACATATAAATAGAGGGGCAGGGCTAGCACTAAGGACACAACAATTGATCCCTTGGATCTCTTAGCCGTGTGCGGTGCCCCCCTCCACCATAGACCACCTCGATAATATCATAGCGGTGCTTAGGCGAAGCCCTGCGACGGTAGAACATCAAGATCGTCACCACGCCGTCGTGCTGACGGAACTCTCCCTCGACACTCTGCTGGATCGGAGTTCGAGGGACGTCATCGGGCTGAACATGTGCTAGAACTCGGAGGTGCCGTAGTTTCGGTGCTTGATCGGTCGGGCCGTGAAGACATACGACAACATTAACCGCGTTGTGCTAATGCTTCCGCTTACGGTCTACAAGGGTATGTAGACAACACTCTCCCCTCTCATTGCTATACGTCACCATGATCTTGCGTGTGCGTAGGAAATTTTTTGAAATTACTATGTTCCCCAATAGTGGCATCCGAGCCTAGGTTTTATGCGTTGATGTTATATGCACGAGTAGAACACAAGTGAGTTGTGGGCGATACAAGTCATACTGCTTACCAGCATGTCATACTTTGGTTGATGGTATTGTTGGATGAAGCGGCCGGACCGACATTACGCCAGACGCTTACGCGAGACTAGTTGTACCGCCGTGCTTTGCACACAGGTGACTAGCGGTGTTTGGTTTCTCCAACTTTAGTTGAACCGAGTGTGGCTACGCCCGGTCCTTGAGAAGGTTAAAACAGCACTAACTTGACGAACTATCGTTGTGGTTTTGATGCGTAGGTAAGAACGGTTCTTGCTCAGCCCGTAGCAGCCACATAAAATTTGCAACAACAAAGTAGAGGACGTCTAACTTGTTTTTGCAGGGCATGTTGTGATATGATATGGTCAAGACATGATGCTATATTTTATTGTATGAGATGATCATGTTTTGTAACCGAGTTATCGGCAACTGGCAGGAGCCATATGGTTGTCGATTTATTGTATGAAATGCAAACGCCCTGTAATTGCTTTACTTTATCACTAAGCGGTAGCGATAGTCGTAGAAGCAATAATGGCGAAACAACAACGATGCTACAATGGAGATCAAAGTGTCGCACCGGTGATGATGGTGATCACGACGGTGCTTCAGAGATGGAGATCACAAGCACAAGATGATGATGGCCATATCATATCACTTATATTGATTGCATGTGATGTTTATCCTTTATGCATCTTATCTTGCTTCGATTGACGGTAGCATTTTAAGATGATCTCTCACTAAAAATTATCAAGAAGTGTTCTCCCTGAGTATGCACCGTTGTGAAAGTTCTTTGTGCTGAGACACCACGTGATGATCGGGTGTGATAGGCTCTACGCTCAAATACAACGGTGCAAAACAGTTGCACACGCGAATACTCAAAGTTAAACTTGACGAGCCTAGCATATAACAGATATGGCCTCGTAACACGGAGACCGAAGGTCGAGCGTGAATCATATAGTAGATATGATCAACATATTGATGTTCACCGTTGAAACTACTCCATCCCACGTGACGATCGGACATGGTGTAGTTGATATGGATCACGTAATCACTTAGAGGATTAGAGGGATGTCTATCTAAGTGGGAGTTCTTAAGTAATATGATTAATTGAACTTAAATTTATCATGAACTTAGTCCTGGTAGTATTTTGCAATTATGTTGTAGATCAATAACTTGCGTTGTTGCTTTCATATGTTTATTTTGATATGTTCCTAGAGAAAATTGTGTTGAAAGATGTTAGTAGCAATGATGCGGATTGGATCCGTGATCTGAGGTTTATCCTCATTGCTGCACAGAAGAATTATGTCCTTAATGCACCGCTAGGTGACGGACCTATTGCAGGAGCAGATGCAGACATTATGAACGTTTGGCTAGCTCAATATGATGACTACTTAATAGTTTAGTGCACCATGCTTTACAGCTTAGAATCGGGACTTCAAAGATGTTTGGGACTTCATGGACCATATGAGATGTTCCAGGAATTGAAGTTAACATTTCAAGCAAATACCCGAGTTGCGAGATATGAAGTCTCCAACAAGTTCTATAGCTAAAAGATGGAGGAGAATCGCTCAACTAGTGAGCATGTGCTCAGATTGTCTGGGTACTTCAATCGCTTGAATCAAGTGGGAGTTAATCTTCCAGATAAGATAGTGATTGACAGAATTCTCTAGTCACCATCACTAAGTTACTAGAACTTCGTGATGAACTATAGTATGCAAGGGATGACAAAAACGATTCCTGAGCTCTTCGTGATGTAGAAATTGACGAAGGTAGAAATCAAGAAAGAGCATCAACTGTTGATGATTGACAAGACCGCTAGTTTCAAGAGAAGGGCAAAGGGAAAGAAAGTGAACTTCAAGTGGAAAGACAAGCAAGTTGTCACTCCTGCGAAGAAGCCCAAAGCTGGACCATAGCCTGAAACTAAGTGCTTACACTGCAAAGGAAATGGTCACTAGAAGCGGAAATGCCCTGAATATTTGGTGGATAAGAAGGATTACAAAGTGAACAAGGGTATATTTGATATACAGGTTATTGATGTGTGCCTTACTAGTGTTTATAGTAGCCCCTGAGTATTTGATACTTGTTCGGTTGCTAAGATTAGTAACTCGAAACAGGAGTTACAGAATAAACAGAGACTAGTTGAAGGGGAAGTGACGATGAGTGTTGGAAATAGTTCCAAGATTGATATGATCATCATCGCACACTCCCTATACTTTCGGGATTAGTGTTAAACCTAAATAAATGTTATTTGGCGTTTGCGTTTAGCATGAACATGATTTGTTCGTGTTTATTGCGATACGGTTATTCATTTAAAGTTAGAGAATAATTGTTATTCTGTTTACATGAATAAGACCTTCGATGGTCATACACCCAATGAACATAGTTTGTTGGATCTCGATCATAGTGATACACATATTGATAATATTGATGCCAAAAGATGCAAAGTTAATAATGATAGGTCAACTTATTTGTGGCACTGCCGTTTGGGTCATATCGGTGTAAAGTGCATGAAGAAACTCCATAAAGATGGATTTTTGGAATCACTTGGTTATGAATCATTTGATGCTTGCGAACCGTGCCTTTTGGGCAAGATGACTAAAACTCCGTTCTCCGGAACAACGGAACAAGCTACTGACTTATTGGAAATAATACATACCGATGTATGCGATCCAATGAGTGTTGATGCTCGTGGCAAGTATCATTATTTTCTGACCTTCACAAGATGATTTGAGCAGATATGGGTATATCTACTTGATGAAACATAAGTCTGAAATAGTTGAAAGGTTCAAAGAATTTCAGAGTGAAGTGGAGAATCATCGTAACAAGAAAATAAAAGTTTCTGTGGTTTGATCGTGGAGACAAATATTTGAGTTACGAGTTTGGTCTTCAATTAAAACAACGTGGAATAGTTTCACAGCTCACGCCACCTGGAACACCACAACGTTATGGTGTGTCCGAACGTCGTAACCGCACTTTATTGGATATGGTGCGATTTATGATGTCTCTTATTGATTTACCATTATCGTTTTGGGGTTATGCATTAGAGACAGCTGCATTCACGTTAAAAGAGCACCATCTAAATCCGTTGAGACGATACCATATGAACTGTGGTTTAGCAAGAAACCCAAGTTGTCGTTTTTTAAAGTTTGGGGCTGCGATGCTTATGTGAAAAAGTTTCATCCTGATAAGCTCAGACCCAAATCGGAGAAGTGTGTCTTCATAGAATACCCAAAGGAAATTGTTGGGTACACCTTCTATCACAGATCCGAAGGCAAGATATTCGTTGCTAAAAATGGATCCTTTCTAGAGAAGGACTTTCTCTCAAAAGAAGTGAGTGGGAGGAAAGTAGAACTTGATGAGGTAACTGTACCTTCTCCCGAATTGGAAAATAGTTCATCACTGAAATCAGTTCCGTGATTCCTACACCAATTAGTGAGGAAGCTAATGATGATGACCATGAAACTTCAGATCAAGTTACTACAAAACCTCGTAGGTATTCCAAATACAGTCCGCACCAGAGTGGTACGGTAATCCTGTTCTGGAAGTCATGTTACTAGACCATGATGAACCTACAAACTATGAGGAAGCGATGATGAGCCCAGATTCTGCGAAATGGCTTGAGCCCATGAAATCTGAGATGGGATCCATGTATGAGAACAAAGTGTGGACTTTGGTGGAGTTGCCCGATGATCGGCAAGCCATATTGTATAAATGGATCTTCAAGAGGAAGACAGATGCTGATAGTAGTGTTACTATCTACAAAGCTAGATTTGTTGAAAAAAAGTTTTTGACAAAGTTCAAGATGATGACTACGATGAGTTTTTTCTCACTCGTATCGATGCTTAAAGTCTGTCCGAATCATGTTAGCAATTGCCACATTTTATGAAATTTGGCAAATGGATGTCAAAACTACATTCCTTAATGGATTTATTAAAGAAGAGTTGTATATGATACAACCAGAAGGTTATGTCAATCCTGAAGGTGCTAACAAAATGTGCAAGCTCCAGCGATCCATCCATGGACTGGTGCAAGCATCTCAGAGTTGGAATATACGCTTTGATAAGTTGATCAAAGCATATAGTTTTATACAGACTTGCGGTGAAGCCTGTATTTACAATAAAGTCAGTGGGAGCACTACCACCTTTCTGATGAATATATGTGAGTAACATATTGTTGATCAGAAATGATGTAGAATTTTTCTGGAAAGCATAAAGGAGTATTTGAAAGGAGTTCTTTAAAAGTAAGAGATCAGTAAAGCTACTTACATATTGAACATCAAGATCTATTGAGATAGATCAAGACGCTTGATAAGTTTGTTCAATAAGTACATATCTTGTCAAGATTTTGAAGTAGTTCAAAATGGAACAGTCAAAGAAAAAGTTCTTGCCTGTGTTGCAAAGGTGTGAAATTGAGTAAGACTCAAATCCCGACCACGGCAGAAAATAGAAAAGAGAATGAAAGTCATTCCCTATGCCTCATTCATAGGTTCTATAAAGTATGCTATGCTATGTACCAGACCTATTGTATACCTTGCTCTGTATTTGGCAAGGGAGTACAATAGTGATCTAGGAGTAGATCACTGGACATTGGTCATGAATATCCTTAGTGAGGATTAAGGAAATATTTCTAGATTATGGAGGTGATAAAAGAGCCCGTCTTAAAGAGTTACATAGGTGCAAGCTTTTTACACCGATCCAGACGACTCTAAATCTCAATCTGGATACATATTGAAAGTGGGAGCAATTAGCTAGAGTAGCTCCGTGCAGAGCATTGTAGACATAGAATATTTGCAAAATACATACGGCTCTGAATGTCAAAGACCCGTTGTCTAAGCTTCTCTCACGAGCAAAACATGATCACACCTTAGTACTCTTTGGGTGGTAATCACATAACGATGTTAACTAGATTATTGACTCTAGTAAACCCTTTGGGTGTTGGTCACATGATGATGTGGACTATGGGTGTTAATCATATATAGATATGAATATTGGTGTTAAATCACATGGCGATGTGAACTAGATTATTAACTCTAGTGCAAGTGGGAGACTGAAGGAAATATGCCCTAGAGGCAATAATAATGTTATTATTTATTTCCTTATTTCATGATAAATGTTTATTATTCATGCTAGAATTGTATTAACCGGAAACATAATACATGTGTGAATACATAGACAAACATAGTGTCACTAGTATGCCTCTACTTGACTAGCTCGTTAATCAAAGATGGTTAAGTTTCCTAACCATAGACATGAGTTGTCATTTGATTAACGGGATCACATCATTATCAGAATGATGTGATTGACTTGACCCATTCCGTTAGCTTAGCACTTGATCGTTTAGTATGTTGCTATTGCTTTCTTCATGACTTATACATATTCCTGTTACTATGAGATTATGCAACTCCCGTTTACTGGAGGAACACTTTGTGTGCTACCAAACTGTTGGAAATATGCCCTAGAGGCAATAATAAAAGTATTATTATATTTCCTTGTTCATGATAATTGTCTTTTATTCATGCTATAACTGTATTATCCGGAAATCGTAATACACATGTGAATACATAGACCACAATATGTCCCTAGTGAGCCTCTAGTTGACTAGCTCGTTGATCAATAGATAGTCATGGTTTCCTGGCTATGGACATTGGATGTCGTTGATAATGGGATCACATCATTAGGAGAATGATGTGCTGGACAAGACCCAGTCCTAAGCATAGCACAAGATCGTGTAGTTCGTTTGCTAGAGCTGTTCAATGTCAAGTATCTCTTCCTTAGACCATGAGATTGTGTAACTCCCGGATACCGTAGGAGTGCTTTGGTTGTATCAAACATCACAACGTAACTGGGTGATTATAAAGGTGCACTACAGGAATCTCCGAAAGTGTCTTTTGGGTTGACATGGATCGAGACTGGGATTTGTCACTCCGTATGACGAGAGGTATCTCTAGGCCCACTCAGTAATGCATCATCATAATGAGCTCAAAGTGACCAAGTGGTTGGTCACGGGATCATGCATTACGGTACGAGTAAAGTGACTTGCCGGTAACGAGACTGAACAAGGTATTGGGATATCGACGATCGAGTCTCGGGCAAGTAACGTACCGATTGACAAAGGGAATTGTATACGGGGTTTGATCGAATCCTTGACATCGTGGTTCAACCGATGAAATCATCGTGGAACATGTGGGAGCCAACATGGGTATCCAGATCCCGCTGTTGGTTATTGATCGGAGAGTGGTCTCGGTCATGTCTGCATGTCTCCCGAACCCGTAGGGTCTACACACTTAAGGTTCGGTGACGCTAGGGTTATTAGGAAGACTTGTATGTGATTACCGAATGTTGTTCAGAGTCCTAGATGAGATCCCGGACGTCACGAGGAGTTCCGGAATGGTCCGGAGGTGAAGTTTTATATATGGGAAGTTGTCGTGCGGACACCGGAAAGTTTCGGGGGCTTGTCGGTATTGTACCGGGGCCACCGGGAGGGGCCACCCCTCCCGGAGGGCCACATGGGCCGCAAAGGGGAGGGAGCCAGCCCCTGGAGGGCTGGGCGCACCCCCCACCTTGGGCCCATGCACCTAGGGTTGGGGGGGAAACCCTAAGTTGGGCGCCCCCTTGCTTGGGGGGCAAGTTCCCCCTCCCTTGCCGCCGCCCCCCTCTAGATCCCATCTAGAGGGGTCGGCCCCCCTTGCCCCTTCCCCTATAAATAGAGGGGTGAGGGGAGGGCTGCTGTACACATCCAAAGGCGCAGCCCCTCCCCTCCCCAACACCTCTCCTCCTCCGTTACGTGCTTGGCGAAGCCCTGTCGGAGTACTGCTGCACCAACATCACCACGCCGTCGTGCTGCCGTTGGAGCAATATTTCTCAACCTCTCCTTCCTCCTTGCTGGATCAAGACGGAGGAGACGTCATCCGTCCCATACGTGTGTTGAACGCGGAGGTGCTGTCCATTCAGCACTTGGTCATCGGTGATCCGAATCACGGCGAGTACGACTCCATCATCACCCTTCCCTTGAACGCTTCCGCACCCGATCTACAAGTGGTATGTAGATGCAAACTCACTCCCTTGACTCGTTGCTTAGATGAACTCATAGATGGATCTTGGTGAAACCGTAGGAAATATTTTAATTTTCTGCAACGTTCCCCAACAGCGGTATCAGAGCTAGGTCTATGCGTAGTTCTCTAATGCACGAGTAGAACACAATTTTGTTGTGGGCGTGGATCTTGTCAACTTGCTTGCCACTACTAGTCTTTTCTTGCTTCAGCGGTATTGTGGGATGAAGCGGCCCGGACCAACCTTACACGTACGCTTACGTGAGACCGGTTCCACCGACAGACATGCACTAGTTGCATAAGGTGGCTGGCGGGTGTCTGTCTCTCCCACTTTAGTTGGAGCGGATTCGATGAAAAGGGTCCTTATGAAGGGTAAATAGAAGTTGACAAAATCACGTTGTGGTTATTCGTAGGTAAGAAAACGTTCTTGCTAGAACCCAATTGCAGCCATGTAAAAGATGCAACAACAATTAGAGGACGTCTAACTTGTTTTTGCAGCGATTGTTCATGTGATGTGATATGGCCAGAAGTTGTGATGAATGATGATTGATATATTGCGATGTATGAGATCATGTTCTTGTAATAGGATTCACGACTTGCATGTCGATGAGTATGACAACCGGCAGGAGCCATAGGAGTTGTCTTTATTTTTTGTATGACCTGCGTGTCATTGAAGAACGCCATGTAAATTACTTTACTTTATTGCTAAACGCGTTAGCCATAGAAGTAGAAGTAGTCGTTGGCGTGACAACTTCATGAAGACACGATGATGGAGATCATGATGATGGAGATCATGGTGTCATGCCGGTGACAAGATGGTCATGGAGCCCCGAAGATGGAGATCAATGGAACTATATGATATTGGCCATATCATGTCACTACTATATAATTGCATGTGATGTTTATTATGTTTATGCCTCTTGTTTACTTAGAACAACGGTAGTAAATAAGATGATCCCTTACAACAATTTCAAGAAGTGTTCTCCCCTAACTGTGCACCGTTGCTGCAGTTCGTCGTTTCGAAGCACCACGTGATGATCGGGTGTGATAGATCCTTACGTTTACATGCAACGGGTGTAAGACAGTTTTACACATGCAAAACACTTAGGGTTAACTTGACGAGCCTAGCATGTACAGACATGGCCTCGGAACATGGAGACCGAAAGGTCGAACACGAGTCGTATGGAAGATACGATCAACATGAAGATGTTCACCGACGATGACTAGTCTGTCTCACGTGATGATCAGACATGGCCTAGTCGACTCGGATCGTGTAACACTTAGATGACTAGAGGGATGTCAAATCTGAGTGGGAGTTCATTGAATAATTTGATTAGATGAACTTAATTATCATGAACTTAGTCTAAAACCTTTGCAAATATGTCTTGTAGATCAAATGGCCAACGCTCATGTCAACATGAACTTCAACGCGTTCCTAGAGAAAACCAAGCTGAAAGATGATGGCAGCAACTATACGGATCGGGTCCGAACCCGAGGATCATCCTCATAGCTGCCAGAAACAATATGTCCTAGAAGGACCGCTAGGTGACGCCTCCGTCCTGCAGAACCAAGACGTTATGAACGCTTGGCAGTCTCGTCCGATGATTACTCCCTCGCTCGATGCGGCATGCTTCACGATTTAGAACCGGGCTCCAAAAGCGTTTTGAGCATCACGTAGCATATGAGATGTTCAAGAGCTGAAACTAGTTTTCCAAGCTCTTACCCGGTCGAGAGATATGATGTCTCCGACAAGTTCTATAGTTGTAAGATGGAGGAAAACAGTTACGTCGGTGAGCACATACTCAAAATGTGCAGGTTGCACAACCGCCGACTCGGTGAACATTAACATCCCCGATGAGGCGGTCATTGACAGAATCCTCGATCGCTCCCACCAAGCTACAAGAGCTTTGTGATGAACTACAACATGCGAGGATGGTGAAAACCATTCTGAAGTGTTCTCGATCTGAAGTCGCAGAGGCTGAAATCAAGAAAGAACATCAAGTGTTGATGGTCAATAAGACCACTAAGTTCAAGAAGGGCAAGGGCAAGAAGAACTTCAAGAAGGACGGCAAGGATAAAGCGCCCGTAAGCCGCCATCGGGAAGAAGTCAAAGAATGGACCCAAGCCTAAGACTGAGTGCTTTTATTGCAAGGGAAGGGTCATTGAAGCTTAAACTGCCCCAAATACTTAGCGGATAAGAAGGCCGCAACACCAAAGGTATATTTGATATACATGTAATTGATGTGTACCTTACCAGTACTCGTAGTAACTCCTCGGTATTTGATACCGGTGCCGTTGCTCATATTTGTAACTCACGGCAGGAGCTGCGGAATAAACGGAGACTGGCGAAGGACGAGGTGACGATGCGCGTCGGGAATGGTTCCAGAGTCGATGTGATCGTCGTCGGCATGCTGCCTCTACATTTACCTATGGGATTAGTTTGGAACCTTAATAATTGTTATTTAGTGCCAAGTTTGAGCATGAACATTGTATCAGGATCTCATTTAATACGAGATGGCTACTCATTTAAATACGAGAATAATGGTTGTTCTATTTATATGAGAGATATGTTTTATGGTCATGCTCCGATGGTCAATGGTTTATTCTTAATGAATCTCGAGCGTATATTACACATATTAATAGTGTAAATGCCAAAAGATGTAAAGTTTATAACGATAGTCCCACATACTTGTGGCACTGCCGCCTTGGTCACATTGGTGTCAAGCGCATGAAGAAGCTCCATGCTGATGGACTTTTAGAGTCTCTCGATTATGAATCGTTTGACACATGCAAACCATGCCTCATGGGCAAAATGACCAAGACTCCATTCTCCGGAACAATGGAGCGAGCAACCAACTTGTTGGAAATCATACATACCGATGTGTGAGGTCCAATGAGCGTTGAGGCTCGCGGAGGATATCGTTATGTTCTCACTCTCACTGATTACTTGAGTAGATATGGGTATGTCTACTTAATGAAACACAAGTCTGAGACCTTTGAAAAGTTCAAGGAATTTCAGAATGAGGTAGAGAATCAACGTGACCGAAAGATAAAGTTTCTACGATCAGATCGTGGAGGAGAATATTTAAGTCACGAATTTGGTACACACTTAAGGAAATGTGGAATCGTTTCACAACTCACGCCACCGAATACCTCAACAGAACGGTGTGTCCGAACGTCAGAATCGCACTCTATTGGATATGGTGTGGTCTATGATGTCTCTTACCGATTTACCGCTATCATTTTGGGGATACGCCTAGAGACAGCTACATTCACTTTAAATAGGGCACCGCCTAAATCCGCTGAGACGACTTCGTATGAATTATGGTTTGGGAAGAAACCTAAGCTGTCGTTTCTAAAAGTTTGGGGATGCGATGCTTATGTCAAGAAACTTCAACCTGAAAAGCTCGAACCCAAGTCGGAAAAATGCGTCTTCATAGGATACCCTAAGGAAACCATTGGGTATACTTTCTACTTAAGATCCGAGGGCAAGATCTTTGTTGCCAAGAATGGATCCTTTCTGGAAAAGGAGTTTCTCTCGAAAGAATTAAGTGGGAGGAAAGTAGAGCTTGACGAAGTACTACCTCTTGAACAGGAAAGTAGTGCATCTCAGGAAAATGTTCCTGTGATGCCTACACCAACTGAAGAGGAAAATAATGATGATGATCAAGGTACTTCGGAGCAAGTTGCTACTGAACTTCATAGGTCCACAAGGACACGTTCCGCACCAGAGTGGTACGGCAACCCTGTCCTGGAAATCATGTTGTTAGACAACGGTGAACCTTTGAACTATGAAGAAGCGATGGCGGGCCCAGATTCCAACAAATGGCTTGAAGCCATGAAATCCGAGATAGAATCCTTGTATGAAAACAAAGTATGGACTTTGACAGACTTGCCCAATGATCGGCGAGCGATAGAAAACAAATGGATTTTTAAGAAGAAGACGGACACGGATGGTAATGTTACCCTTTATAAAGCTCGACTTGTCGCTAAGGGTTATCGACAAGTTTAAGGGATTGACTACGACGAGACTTTCTCTCCCGTAGCGAAGCTGAAGTCCGTCTGAATCATGTTAGCAATTGCCACATACTATGATTATGAGATATGGCAGATGGACGTCAAAACGACATTCCTTAACGGACATCTTAAGGAAGAGCTGTATATGATACAGCCGGGAGGTTTTGTCGATCCTAAGAACGCTAACAAAGTATGCAAGCTCCAGGGATCCATTTATGGACTGGTGCAAGCATCTCGGAGTTGGAACATTCGCTTTGATGAGATGATCAAAGCGTTTAGTTTATGAGACTTATGGAGAAGCTGCGTTTACAAGAAAGTGAGTGGGAGCTCAGAGCATTTCTCATATTATATGTAGATGACATACTCTTGATGGGAAATGATATAGAACTTCTGGACAGCATTAAGGCCTACTTGAATAAGTGTTTTTCAATGAAGGACCTTGGAGAAGCTGCTTATATATTAGGCATCAAGATCTATAGAGATAGATCGAGACGCCTCATAGGTCTTTCACAAAGCACATACCTTGATAAGATTTTGAAGAAGTTCAAATGGATCAGTCCAAGAAGGGGTTCTTGCCTATGTTACAAGGTGTGAGATTGAGCTCGGCTCAGTCCCCGACCACGGCAAAAGATAAAGAAGAGATGAGTGTCATCCCTATGCTTCAGCCATAGGATCTATTATGTATGCCATGCTGTGTACTGACTGATGTAAACCTTGTCGTAAGTTTGGTAGCAAGGTACCAAAGTAATCCCGCAAGGAACACCGGACAGCGGTCAAGAATATCTGAAGCACCGAAAAGGACAAAGGACATGTTTTCGCTTATGGAGGTGACGAAGAGCTCGTCAGAAGGGTTACGCCGACGCTAGCTTCGACACGATCCGATGACTCTAAGTCACAAACCGGATATGTGTATATGTTGAATGGTGGAGCAATGGCTGGTGCGGCTGCAAGCGAGCATCGTGGCGGGATCTACATGTGAAGCGGAGTACATGGCAGCCTTGGAGGCAGCGATGAAGCAATTTGGGTGAAGGAGTTCATCACCGACCTAGGAGTCATACCCAATGCGTCGGGGCCGATCAAACTCTTCTCAGGACAACACTGGAGCTCTTGCCCTTGCCAAGGAGCCCAGGTTTCACAAGAAGACCAGCACATCAAGCGCCGCTCAACTCCATCCGTGAAATGTTCAAGATGGAGACATAGATATTTGCAAAGTACATACGGATCTGAATGTCGCAGATCCGCTGACTAAACTCTCTCATGAAAGCAAAACATGATCAACACCGTAACTCTATGGGTGTTCGATTCATCACAATGTAACTAGATTATTGACTCTAGTGCAAGTGGGAGACTGTTGGAAATATGCCCTAGAGGCAATAATAAAAGTATTATTATATTTCCTTGTTCATGATAATTGTCTTTTATTCATGCTATAACTGTATTATCCGGAAATCATAATACACGTGTGAATACATAGACCACAATATGTCCCTAGTGAGCCTCTAGTTGACTAGCTCGTTGATCAACACATAGTCATGGTTTCCTGGCTATGGACATTGGATGTCGTTGATAACAGGATCACATCATTAGGAGAATGATGTGATGGACAAGACCCAATCCTAAGCATAGCACAAGATCGTGTAGTTCGTTTGCTAGAGCTTTTCAATGTCAAGTATCTCTTCCTTAGACCATGAGATCGTGTAACTCCCGGATACCGTAGGAGTGCTTTGGGTGTATCAAACGTCACAACGTAACTGGGTGATTATAAAGGTGCACTACAGGTATCTCCGAAAGTGTCTTTTGGGTTGACACGGATCGAGACTGGGATTTGCCACTCCGTATGACGGAGAGGTATCTCTGGGCCCACTCGGTAATGCATCATCATAATGAGCTCAAAGTGGCCAAGTGGTTGGTCACGGGATCATGCATTACGGGACGAGTAAAGTGACTTGCCGGTAACGAGACTGAACAAGGTATTGGGATACCGACGATCGAGTCTCGGGCAAGTAACATACCGATTAACAAAGGTATTGTATACGGGGTTTGATCGAATCCTTGACATCGTGGTTCAACCGATGAAATCATCGTGGAACATGTGGGAGCCAACATGGGTATCCAGATCCCGCTGTTGGTTATTGATCGGAGAGTGGTCTCGGTCATGTCTGCATGTCTCCCGAACCCGTAGGGTCTACACACTTAAGGTTCGGTGACGCTAGGGTTATTAGGAAGACTTGTATGTGATTACCGAATGTTGTTCAGAGTCCTGGATGAGATCCCGGATGTCACGAGGAGTTCCGGAATGGTCCGGAGGTGAAGTTTTATATATGGGAAGTTGTCGTGCGGACACCGGAAAGTTTCGGGGGCTTGTCGGTATTGTACCGGGGCCACCGGAGAGGTTCCGGGGGTCCACCGGGAGGGGCCACCCCTCCCGGAGGGCCACATGGGCCGCAAAGGGGAGGGAGCCAGCCCCTGGATGGCTGGGCGCACCCCCCACCTTGGGCTCATGCGCCTAGGGTTGGGGGGGGGAACCCTAAGGGGGGCGCCCCCCTTGCTTGGGGTGCAAGTCCCCCCTCCTTGGCCGCCCCCCCACTAGATCCCATCTAGAGGGGTCGGCCCCCCTTGCCCCTTCCCCTATAAATAGAGGGGTGAGGGGAGGGCTGCTGTACACATCCAAAGGCGTAGCCCCTGCCCTCCCCAACACCTCTCCTCCTCCGTTACGTGCTTGGCGAAGCCTCAGCCGGAATCTCGCTGCACCAACATCACCACGCCGTCGTGCTGCCGTTGGAGCAATCTTCCTCAACCTCTCCTTCCTCCTTGCTGGATCAAGACGGAGGAGACGTCGTCCGTCCCGTACGTGTGTTGAACACGGAGGTGCTGTCCGTTCAGCACTTGGTCATCGGTGATCCGAATCACGGCGAGTACGACTCCATCATCACCCTTCCCTTGAACGCTTCCGCACCCGATCTACAAGTGGTATGTAGATGCAAACTCACTCCCTTGACTCATTGCTTAGATGAACTCATAGATGGATCTTGGTGAAACCGTAGGAAAAATTTTAATTTTCTGCAACGTTCCCCAACACAAGTCACAACGTAACTGGGTGATTATAAAGGAGCTCTACAGGTGTCTCCGAAGGTACATGTTCGGTTGGCGTATTTCGAGATTAGGTTTTGTCACTCCGATTGTCGGAGAGGTATCTCTGGGCCCTCTCGGTAATGCACATCACTATAAGCCTTGCAAGCAATGTAGCTAATGAGTTAGTTACGGAATGATGCATTACATAACGAGTAAAGAGACTTGCCGGGAACGAGATTGAACTAGGTATTGGATACCGATGATCGAATCTCGGGCAAGTAACATACCGATGACAAAGGGAACAACGTATGTTGTTATGCGGTCTGACCGATAAAGATCTTCGTAGAATATGTGGGAGCCAATATGAGCATCCAGGTTCCCCTATTGGTTATTGACCGCAAACGTGTTTCGGTCATGTCTAAATTGTTCTCGAACCCGTAGGGTCCGCACGCTTAAGGTTTCGATGACAGTTATATTATGAGTTTACATGTTTTGATGTACCGAAGGAGTTCGGAGTCCCGGATGAAATCAGTGACATGACGAGGACTCTCGAAATGGTCGAGATGTAAAGATTCATATATTGGATGATATGGTTAGGCCAAGGGGTCAAGCCCATGAGGCTTTAGGTTGGTGCAAAAGGAGTTTTGCGGAGGCCAGGGGGCCAAACGCCGGAGACCCTGGCGTCTGGCCCTGGGCCAGACGCCGAGGCCCATGTCGTCTGGGCCAGACGCCAAGGATTTTGGCGTTTGGTCCTGGAGTCCGAGTGGGACTCTTGCCTTTCGGGAAAAACCGACTTTGAAGAGGCTTTTTCTCCAAGTTTCGACCCTGGGGCTCAACATATAAATAGAAGGGCAGGGCTAGCACCAAAGACACAACAATTGATCCCTTGGATCTCTTAGCCGTGTGCGGTGCCCCCCTCCACCATAGTCCACCTCAATAATATCGTAGCGGTGCTTAGGCGAAGCCCTGCGACGGTACAACATCAAGATCGTCACCACGCCGTCGTGCTGACGGAACTCTCCCTCGACACTTGGCTGATCAGAGTTCGAGGGACGTCACCGGGCTGAACGTGTGCTAGAACTCGGAGGTGCCGTAGTTTCGGTGCTTGATCGGTCGGGCCGTGAAGACATACGACTACATCAACCGCGTTGTGCTAATGCTTCCGCTTACGGTCTACAAGGGTATGTAGACAACACTCTCCCCTCTCGTTGCTATACGTCTCACCATGATCTTGCGTGTGCGTAGGAAATTTTTGGAAATTACTACATTCCACAACATTCACATCGTGCAGCCTCTTTTCCCGGACCTCCTCCCATTACTTCCCTCATGCATTAATTGAAGGAGGATGCATTGGCCGTTCAACATATCAGGAACCGCTACTCCCTCCCTCGTCTGCATTAACACCGTATCGGGAACTGCACCACCCGCTATCAAATCGAATACTCCCTCCGTCTAGGTGAGTATTAAGTCATCTTACGAAAACCAAATACTAGTAAACACATAGGCGTGGTGCATTAACTCTCACGTTGTTTCTTATTTTTTGACATAAATAGAGGAATCAACCAAGAAGAGATGTGGAGCTTGTATGCTTTTACTGACTTGAGACTATCAAACATGACATGTAGTGGTCAGTTTGTTGCACAAGAACAAATACAACCCACGTCAGCACACACACATCTTATAGCATCACATCCAATGGCTATAAAAGATGAATGAGACCAAATTATATCTAATCTAGATGAGTTCTAGCAAAACTGTATTAATAATACTTAGTACTCATGCGCCATGTATCATATGTTAGGCTGGTTGTAATGGGGAGTATCATGTACTAGTATCATGCATATGATACTAGTGTATGATACTACATCCGTAATGCATGGTATCATATGTTGGTACTCCCTCCTTTCCGGTTTATAGGGCTCAATTCAAAAATCTCACCAACCTAGGTAGATGGTGAGTGGTGGAATACATTTTGTAGTTTGCAAAAACACCCAATTAATGCTCTTGTTTTCCTCAAAAATTATGTTTACCAATGTAGTAATTGCAATACATGCATGCATAAAGTACATGCATTGGTCAATTTTCTCTTAATACTAGCATGCAATGATTTAATGCACCTTGGAATCTGAACATGTGATAAGGAACAACCAAATTGAGCCTAATAAAATGGAAAAACTAAAATTTTGAGATAAGCCCTATAAACCGGAAAGGAGGGAGTATCATACATGACTACATTTATTACCATGCATGACACAAAGTAGCACATCATTTAATATGATACGGTATCATGATATGATACTCAAGCTCCTCTTTCCTCATTTAACTCAATGACACCTCATCAAAATTGCTTAGTTGGCATGCATGATACTACCTATGATACTCCCATTACGACCAGCCTTAGTATCATGTAGACTTTATTTATTGCCATGTATGACACATAGTTCATGAGCGCTCTCTATATGTACCACCTTTTTTTAATTTCAAGTTTTTCTCTATGGCGCAATCCATCGATACTACTACTGTACAAAAGTGGAGTATATACATTTTTAAAAAGGCTAGAGGGCGGGGCAGTCTAGCTCGGTCGGTTTCACGAGAGGCGAGGGCCTTTGTGATTTGACGGCTCATTAATGCTGTCAAATCAAATAGTACTGCGCCACCCGCTGCACGCCCGGCGCCTCCATTAAACCCCTCCATTAAGCCCACATGCAAACTGAGAATCCTACTCCGGCCACACGTCCGTTCATGAGCGGGCCAGAATTAAACGCAACACCGGCCGAGCTCTTCCCGTCTGCCCTCAGTTTAAACGAGGCTAGACGCCGGCCAAGCTCCTACCGTCCGCCCTCTATTTACATGAGGCCAGATAGACAACGGGCAAGAATCGCACCCCTCCGCCGCTCCCCCATCTCCTCCTTCACCATTTTCTCCACCCTTCCGATGGCTTCTGATGAGCCGTTCTTCGACATATTACCCGGCTGGGTGGCCCGCCGAGCCCTCCGGATATGGGCGAGGCCGCTCGGTGCTTCACCAACCTTGCTTGGCCCGACGGAGCCAGTTGCCGCCCCAAGCAGGCGCGTGGTTCAGCAACTCGCCACTCCAGTTCAGCTCGATGAGGAGTGGCGAGTTGCTCCATGCCGGCACGGCGGCAAGCACGCCGGTACGGGCGCCGTCGCTGCCGCGTCGTACCACGCCACTAGTGTCTGCGATGGCCGCGCCTCCCGTGTCTGTGGGCGCGCGTCCCGTGCCTGCGGCAGCACCATGCGGGCAGAGACAGAAGCCGGGTGCGTGGAGAGCGACGAGTCGGTGGCCAGCTTCTCCGTGTCTACCGCCATCATCAAGGAGAAGTAGAACACGGGAGGCCGCCGCCACTTGGGACCCATGAAGGCCACCGCCGAGGCGATGACTGCGGATTCAGGTGGTTTCTTTGCTGCTTTGTCTCTTCCGAGGACCTTCGTCGACCCCGCAAGTGTCTGACGGACATGAGGAAGACAAAGGGATCCGCGGGCGGCCATTTAGAACTAAAATAAGTCTAGATATATCCATTTCTAGGACATGTATTTCCGGACGGAGGGAGTATTAATTACACAAGAGAGCCGGATTGGCACCTCTTAGTTCATGTAAATATAATGAAATCCATCATGTTTATATGAAGATCCGGCTTTTTTATACAAAATCCTTCATGCTTATATGAAATCAGTCCGTGTTTGCACGAATTTCATCTGGTTGGTTAGAGTTGTAAAAATGTATGCCCCTGGTGTTTGATGTCGTCCTCCACGGAAGGAAGCGGGAGGAAATTTGCCAGCTGCCGTCGGAGATGCTCTTTACGCTGGAAATAATAGAGTGACATCCAATCCATTTGAGTTAATTGCCTGTATGATTGTCCCTCTATAAAAAGTTAATTGCCTGTACAGTGTACACGTGACTTGCAGGGTGGCTACAGCTTCGTACAGAAAGTTAACAAGTCCATCCTTAATATTCTAAGTACTCTGTGGGTTCCACTGTCAGTACAATAGTGAAAGAAGTATATATTAAATAAGTAGGGTAATATATAATATACAAATCTAAAGTTAAAAGATAGAATTGAACTCATGTCATCGCGTTATAGCATCCGCGCTAACCAGCCCAAAGACATTTTTGTTGTAGACCATGCTGGAGATATATCTCCATGTCTACTCTTATATATACTCCATTCATTCCTAAATATTTGTCTTTTTCAGATTTCAAATGGACTACCACATACGGATGTGTATGTAGACATATTTTAGAGTGTAGATTCACTCATTTTGCTACGTATGTCTTTTCAGGAAAGGGTCAGATTTGTCCTTGATTTATTTACGAGGTATCCAGATGGCACTGCACCGCCAAGAAAAGAGGGTAACATCAAAATTATGGAGTACTTTTTTGAGTATGTTGGTAAGGTCCGGTCATAGTCACTTGTTGAAATCTCTAAAAGACAAATTTCTCTCGTTCGAATACTTGTCATCAAAATGGATAAAAGGAAATGTATCTAGACGTATTTTAGTTTTAGATACATCTATTTTTATCCATTTTGATGACAAGTATTTTCGGACGGAGGGGGTAGAAAACAGAGTTGGTGATGATGGTGTGTGTGCCATCCTACAATATAGGCCGTCGGATTTATATCTAACGGATAGGAAAGAAACTATGGCAATTTTGCAAAAATATACCCACACATCTCTCCATGTTCGCAAATAAGGCCTTCCCTTGTTCAACCTTTTCTCTCACAAGATAAACTACTCATACAAATGCATCTTGATGTTCCGTGCAACGCACGGGCAGCTAGCTAATTTCTTTTAAAATAGTTGCTGCGATAATTGGGTTGAAGTGATATATTTTACGTCTGCCCCGAATTATTTCAGATTCACTAGTAGTAACAAAGAAAAGGTTGCCTTGTTAATTAACAGAAAACAGGGTGAAAACTATCACATGAGGCCGGTAAAAACAAGGCACACTGGGTTCAGCGTCATCGTCACTACAGTTGTGCGCGCGCGAGAAGTCTACATATCGAGGGGGCTACCGAGCGAGGCACCGAGACACAATGTTTGAGAGAGAAACCAATTGACAGATTATGATCAGATCCAGTTGTCACCCTTCTGCTGTCATTGTTGGGGGGGGAGGGAGAGAAAGACGTATATGCACAGAGGCACAACTAGCGCGCACGCGTGTGTGTGTGTTTTTGAAAGAGGAATAGATAGATTATTATCAAAATCGATGTGCCACCCTACTCCTTCGGTGCCGGTTAGTGTGTGTGTGTATGTTTGAGAGAGAATCCAGTCGATATATTAGTATCAAGATCGAGGTGTCACCCTACTCCTTCGGTGCGGGGTAGTGTGTGTATGTATGAGAGAGAAGCCAGTCAATAGATTAGTATCAAGATCGAGGTGTCACCCTACTCCTTCGGTGTTGGGAAATGTGGGTGTGTGTGTGGGTGGGGGGCAGTGACACTCACATATCTCTACTCTTATAAAAAAACAGAGTTGGTGATGATGGTGTTCCTGCCATCCTACAATATAGGCCATCCGATTTATATCCGACAGGCAGGAAGGAAAATATGGCAATTTTGCTAAAAGATACCCACATCCCTCTCCGCATTTGCAAATAAGGCATTCCCTCGTTCATCCTTTTCTCCCACAAGATAAACTTCTCATACAAATGCATCTTGATGTTCCGTGCAACGCATGGGCATCTTGCTAGTAGGGAGAAGGAGTTTGTGTGACACATATCTAGCTATATTAAGGGATAGGTAGATAGCATATGTGTGAGAGACATTATTATACTTTGAGACATTAGTGGGTGTGGGTGGGCGGAATTGAAGGGGTGGGCGTGTTAGACATAGAGAGCATGTGTGTTTCTGTGTGAGAGACTTGTAGGACGGAGTAGAAAGACGAATTTAACCCTGACGGAGGGAGAGAAATACACGAAGTGCGCGTGTGCGATTCTGATGCCCACAGGGAACTGAGATATGTATGCATGTGAGAGAGATTGCACAATTCATTCACGTATCACTATCTAGCAATCGTGGACGTGCATCGCTTGAACATAAGTAAATATCTACTTCATATCGTGGCCAAAGGTACAATATCGATTCAACGCTATAAAGATTGGACACTCACATATCAAATTTTTTTCTATTTAAATAAACCTTTTCAGTTGTGCAAGCCAAAGTTACAGTGATTGTCGTGGATTTGTCACGACAGATGTCCTTAGTGTCAGGACTTAGTCGCGAGGCCAACGCATCTATGTGGTAGCTTGAGAGGGGTTGAGTGGGACGAGAGACGCAGGGCGGATCAACACGCAAGACAAGGGTTTAGACAGCTTCGGGCCCCGGGAAACATCATCCGGTAATAGCCCTACATGCTGTTTGAGGCTAGGTCTCATTATCATCATGAGGGAGTCGCCGTAAACCGGCTCTGCTCTTTGTGTCTAGCCCTAATATTGTTTCTTCTTGCTTGTAGCTTGTAACTTCTAACTTGTCCCTCTTTGGGGAGCCCTGCCCCTCCTTATATATGTTGAAGGGGCGGTTTACATGTGGAGTCCTATTAGGATTAGGACTAGTCTATCTCTAATACAAACCGGATACAAGTCCTAGTATTAACTCCTTGTAAGGCAAATATTCCTTTCCTCTTAAACCGGCCCACAATGGTTGAACCGGCCTTCATGAACCGCCAGACAGGCCACCGGGTCTTGTTGCTCCTCTGGCCCGCCTGCCGGATTACCAACGAACTATAAATCGTCTGGTCTGTGCAGGTCACCGGTGAATCGCCAAGTCCGGCCGGTTTATCCTTCTGGCCGGTTTACACCGCGGGGCATATCCCCGACATTAGCCCCCAAGTTTAGCTTGGATTTATCCATGGTAAACTTATGCTGCAAATAAACACCAAAACCAATTTGACAGGTTGTGCTCCGGGTTAGGAATTCTTGCAGATCGGCACCTGGTCGTCTTTAAATCCTTGTCATTTCTTCCTCCTAGAAAATCCGGGTCAATAACCAGCTTCATACTCAAATTGCTGATGTTGGCTTCTTATAGAAAAAATATTGTGAAGAATAATCCACTTGAGTCGGCTTCCAAAGCGCCGGCTTAAGGAATATTGGTCTTGAAATACTCATCTGATATTCAACCGGTTTGAAGATGCAGAATTTGCCGGTTTATGATTACCACCTTTGTCGGGTTATAAAAACTGATACTTCCGAGTCATGATTGTTGCAGACACCGGTTCATGATTGTTGCCAACGCCGGTTCATGATTATTAATGACGCCGAGTTGCAGCCACAGGGTCATAATGATTGGTGACGCCGGGTCAACCTAGTCTGCTCAATCAGAGAATTTGAAAATATTTCTTCGATAATAATATAATACCTGTAGCCCCCAAGTCTTGAGCAGAACAAAGTGATGGCTTAAGACTTGCTTCAATATAAATACTGCCACTTAAGAAGGAATCCATGTTGTTCATCCCAGTCACTTAGTAAAAATTGAATACTCCATATCATGTAGCCCCCAAGTGCCGGGTTGTCCTGCTTGCAGCAACCTGGGACTTGTAATTGTCTTATACTCATAAAAACTTCAACCAGTGTAGCCCCCAAGGGCCGGGTCATTATGCAATAATGAGCAGGGACTTTGATATATACTTCAATGAAAATAACATCATATAATGTAACCCCCGTCATGGGGCTTGAATTCACGTCCAGAAGGTTAAGATCCTTGTGCTTTACCAACTGAGCAGTGGACCCTTCAATATAAGGAATAAAAAGCTTTGTACCTTGAATTGTTTAACAGGAGCAATTGGTAGCCCCCAAGGGCCGGCTCATTATAATGTGATGAGTCGGGTCTTCAATAAGATGAACAAAGAATGACTTTGCATTAGTCCCCAAGTGTCATGGTGCATGCTTGCAGCGACATGAGACTTGCATATTTGATGTAATCTCAACTTCAAGAGGTAATACCAGTGGGAGTCATAGAACTTGTGCTCGATGTTCAGTTTGGTGCTAAAACTTTAAAAATACGGATTTGTGGTCATCTAACTTGCGTTCTTGTGCAAATACGGTCACTTTGGTCATATTCAGACGTATCCCGCGCTTACGTGGCACCCCAACGTGGCTATGGCCCACTGTTAGTGACCGAAACAGCTCGCGTTTTTTCTTTGCAGAAGCACCATTGCTCTGTATTTAATCAATTTAATTGAGCATAATCCTCTGTGTGTCCCACTTGTCAGCATGAGGTGGTGTGAAAATGAAAATAAAAAGTACACGCACAGGATTTGAACTCCATACACCTCGGGTACATCCATGCACAAGCAAACCACTACACCAACTACATATTCGTTCCTATAAAGAGGTAAACCTGATTTTATATTAGACGCAGTTCTTCCTAGATTCCGCTTTTCCCAGTGTCCGCTAGTAAAAATTGGATACAGGAAAATCTCGCTTTTTTCACCGAAAAACAATTAAGAAAACTGTTTCAAAATGTATAATGTTTAATCCATACCGCATAAAACTTTGTCATGAGCGAGAATTTTTATTCCTTTTTTCCGAGAGGGTCGGAAAAATCCGGTTTCAAATATCTTGGCAATTCCAGTTTTATCTACCAAAATTTTGAAATGAATTTTGAATTCAAATCTTTTTATCATCTAAATATATTTAATTTAGCAAAAAAAAAGTGACGCCTGTTAAAGTGGTTAGCTCAACTCCTCTCTTATATAGAAGTTTGCATGTTCAATTCATTGTTACAGTTCGAGACCATTTTTATAAATGAGCATGAATAAAGAAAAATATATTTCACAATACAAGGAATAGAATCGCGGTCCCTGCCACAAAGCTAATTGTGCCATTATGATATTGTATGCACACAAAAGTTATTATATTTGACATAGTTTTTGTCATTTAAATTCAAAATTTTGGGCGATAACATTTTTTCCAGGGACCGCCAAATTTTCTGGGGACTGGCCGGTTGTCGAAAATTCGGTCAGAGAGAAAAAGAACCTGAATAGGAGTAGTGGTCGTGGACAATATATAAAATCCGCTTCGTCTTTATAGACACTGGTTGGTACTTAGTGTAGCGTTTAGCTCCAGTGTGTCCTGACGCTTGAGGTTGAGAGATCGGATCTGTTGGGCCACCCTTTTTCGCCACTCACTTGGCGCTGGTGCTTCATTTTGTGATTAAACGAATTTTAGTTGATCATGTTGAACGTCAATCGGAACTGATGGAATGATGTATGGCAGACTATTTTATTAACAGGTCCCGTGTTTGAACCCCATGTGTGCCATCTTTTTTCATTATATTTGAGGGCTTTGTGCGCAATTAAATAAATATTGAGGGAGTTCTCTGTAAAAAAATCCAGCATGCTATGGTCACCTGGTGCCTTGTGCATTCCCAATCACTGATAAGTGGGCCTCCACCAGGTTGGCACGCCATGCGGACAGGCCATGTGACTGGATACGAGAGGAAGCACCGTATATGCACGCGGGGACAAGTTATGTGACCACAAATCCGTATTTTTAAAGTTTTAGCACCAAACTGAACATTGAGCGCAAGTTTTATGACTTCCAGTGATATTACCTCCAACTTCAATAATGTAGCCCCCAAGTGCCGGGTTGTAAGCCTGCAGCAACTCGGGACTATTCCTTCAATTGCAGAATAAAAGCCAAATCCATTGATAACACAATATCCATTGCGCTAAAGCGACTTTGAAAACCTCAATCATAATATTGATAACCATGATAAAAATCCAGCCATGTTGGCTATTCAAGATAATATAATCCGGTATGAAAACCTCAATCATTCAATATCATCATGAAAATCCAGCCAAGTTTGGCTATTTTGAATAATATAACTCAATGATTTATAAGCGCATGATTCCAATGGCGCAATCCAAATATGTAGCGGCGACTTATAGTCCAAAGCCAGGCCGGGTTAACAAACACCGAATAATTTCTCATCATATACTGGCGACTTATCGTCTTAAAGCCAGGCCGGGTTAACAAACACCGAATAATTTCTCATCATATACTGGTGACTTATCGTCTTCAAGCCAGGCCGGTTTAATAAACACCGGATAATTTGTCATCATGCTTTATTCAACATGTTTCTGCATACAACAAGTTTAAAGTGTCCTGGCGGTTTACCGCCGGACGGGTCATAATGCCCAACATAGAACCCAGGTTTATAACCAAGGCTGCACTTAAGAATAATCAAATATGAAATATATCATACCTGTGACATTGAATAACATCATTGGTTTACCAACTTTTTGTAGTAAGAGTGATAACCCCAATCTTGAGTAATGATAACTCCTTTCATACTGTGCCGGTTGATGATAAACCATACCGGGTTGTGATAAACACCGGTTTAACCATATATAATACTGGCGACTCGTAGTCAAACCAGACCGGGCTGATAGTCTCCAGATTATAACTTGATTGTGTACTGACAACTTGTAGTTGAAAGCCGAGCTGGGTTGATAAACACCGGTTTACTCCATAATAGGATGGTAACAGTAAAATCAAACCGGCAGATAACCTCCGGATTAAGATTTAACCGTGTTTAGTCAATTGACATCGAACCGATTAAAACGTTGTCGGTTTAAAAACGCAACAAAAAATCGAATACCAATTATGAAAAATATGGCAACAAAGGCAACCACTTTTGCAAAAGAAAAGCTTTATCGAGCTGGTCGATGGCATTACCATGGTCGACGCAACCAAGCTCCCGGCGTAGCGATGGTGCCATCGGCCAGTCCCCAAAAGACTCGTGGCAATACGCCGCCAAGTGGCATGACATTGGTTGGGTTCACCAAGCCCCTAAATGATACTGGCCCTATAGGCCGACCAAGAGGTGTGACCGGTTCAGACTTGACCGTGTCCCCAAATGATCTGGTGGCTTTCGCCTATCAAGAGGTGTTGCATTGGTTCGGACACGACCAAGCCCCCAAGTGATATAAAAAGCAAATGTCAAGGGGTAAACCGGAGGCCGCTTTAAAAACAGAATCACTCCATGTAACCACGCATGATGTAAAAAAGAACAGAGACCCCACTTTATGAAGCAGAAGCCCCCATGTGATCAATATGTTAGGCCAATAAAGGCAGGATATCCATGTTTGAACTGCGCATCATGGCAGCAGGTCCTCTTTGGTATTTTTTAACTTTTTGCAAGAGATAAATTCTTCTTGAACCGGGATCTTGAACCGGATATTTGAGAGCTTCAAAGCTTCGTGGGAGACATTTTCCCCTTGAGCCGGATATTGAACCGGAATCCTTCTTTTTAAGCCGGAAATTTTTCTGATGGCCTTTCAACTCGAACTTGTGAGAAGTTAATTCCTTTTTGAACCGGAAATCCAACCGGATTTGAGAGCTTCAGAGCTTTATGGGAGACAAATGTCCCTTGGACTGGATTTTAAATCAGAATCCTTTCTGATAATTCGGAACTTCTTCATTGAGCCGGGATTTTGTAACTGTCATATACTTTCTAAGCCGGAAATTTTTTGACGGCCTTCAAATAACAGTAGCCTCCGGGACCGGGTTATCTTTTCCTCCATCGTCCTGGGGTTCCTAAATTTGCTGAAACTGGCAAGATTTTCTGAGTCATGTCATCATAGCCCCCGAGTCTCAAGGTGACTCGAGGAGTTGGCTTGAAACTCTCCATATTTGACCGTGATACAAACCGGCATAACTTTTATATCATTGGTGTTGATAGCACGATGTGAATCCACAGAAGGTTGAGGTGACTGCGGCGGGTTATAAATGATCTCGTATGAGCCGTGTCAGCAACTCGGCCAATGGTTCTTTCCAACTGGCGATTTGAAGTTAACCAAACTGTAGTGGCGGTGACTTCAGCGCCGCCCATTGAACCATCCAAAGGTAAACGGCGGGTTGATAATAAGTTGCCTCCAATTTGAAAGAAAGCCGGGCTACCCAAGCTGTGACTTTCTCATACTTCAATAAACAGCCCATGCAGATAGGTGCGGCCCGGTATGTTGATGTAGACCAGGCCACGAGAGGTGGACAAAAAAGATGACCTCGGCATCAAAGGTGGCTCAAACAGATGAACCGGCCGCGGTACTATAAACCGGCGCAGACGAATCAACCACGTCGTTTTGATGTAACGAACAATTGTCCTGCATCAACAATAGTGTAGACCAAGGCAAAGATAAACTGCTCTTTGACAAAAATAATATGTGCCCATGAAATATATTTAAAATAGATATCACCTGATGTGTCAGGCCAGGAATAATCCGCCATGAAGTTGATGATCAATAGGTTAAGTTGAAATCACTCACGGGTGAGTCGGCGCGAGGAGCGAACGGATGAATCAACCGCACTGTTTGTAAACCGCATGCGGACGGGCGAGTCGTCCTCCTTGTTGTAAGCCGGTGCGGACGCGTGAACCGCCGCGAAAAGCGGACGGGTGAGTCGTCCGTGGCATTGTAAGGCGGTGCGGACGGGTGAGTCGGCCGGCGTTGATGTAAACCGGACCGTGATACATGTGTCCGTGAATGGCATAAAAAATTGTCCTGCGTACAAATATTACAGGACAGAGTAATTTTTCTTTGTAGAAAATAATGTGTGCTGATAAAACAGACTAAAATGGATATCACCTGATATTTTTTGTCGGATGATCATGGATACTGGAGTGGATAATGCTGGACGTGCTCGGATCAAAAATAGCCAGACAGATGTACGTCTAATGTAGCCAAAGTTGCTTCTCTGGGCACAGCAATTAAAAATAGATCCAGTATCCAGTATCCTTTGGCATCTAGCGGCTGTGTGCCTCCATACAGCGCTCCACCTCAAGGCCAGGGCGGTTGGTTTTCAACGGCGAAGGCCACTGATCGGTCGCGGCAGCTCAACAGTAGTGGAGGCCGATGAGTCCCGCTGCAGAAGCAGGGCCAGGGCAACCCGGAAGTGTTCGCGCCGGCGGCTCAACGCGAGAGCCCGCAGTGGCGTGCGGTGCGAAGGCAAAAGCAGCATGGCGGCTCGTTCCGCAGCTGTCGAAACCCCCAACGATTCTGTTGCAGCAATTTGGCCAACGGTGGGTTAGAGGCGAGGCATGCGGCCGGCTTGAGGGGCTCTTCGAGGTGGCAGAGCCGTGCTCGAGGCAAAGCGGACGCAGGCGGCAAGCCGGCTTGTCTCGCGCGCGGACCGTAGATAGAACCTTGAAGGAAGTGGGTTGCTTCCATGGAGACTGGCTAGTTGGAACAGCACAGAGGCGGCTCGGTTTTGGACCGCAGTAGAAGAGGTGGCGGAGGCCACGGGCGGCTCGCGGTGGAGACAAGCGGCGGCAGCCTACCATTGCGGCGAGGACATGCAGTGAGGGCGGTTCAGGTCGGATGCGAGGCAGAAACAGCCGGCGGCTCGGGGCGATGTGAAGCAGTGACATGGGTGGCTGCCCTTTTGTTGTAGCGGTTTGTAGAAGATGGTGACCCACGAGCAGCGGCAGAGGCGGGCAGCCGGTTTGACGCTGCCTAGCGAATCAGAGACCGAGTCTGGCGGTTCACGGCGATTGTGGTCGACGCGTATGAGCACGTGGTGCAGGGAGACGGCCGGAGGATCAGACGCGACGCGGACGAGTCGCATGCCATCGGCGAAGCGGGTGGGGAAGGCCCTGGCGGCTCAGCAATGGTGACGGGCGCCGAAATGAGGTCGTGGGCGCAGGAGGAATTGGATTGTGGCGGCTCCGCTTCCGGGTCTTGGCCATTTTTTTTCTTTTTCAACAACCGATCGAGATTGACCGCGGAGTTCGATGGTTGGCCCGGTTGTACACGGGTAAACTTGGACTATCGCTGATTGCTTCGTCACGTCTGGCCTTCTCGGGACCTGACAGATCTGGCTGTAACTTTGGAACAATTTCAACGTTATGCACAGCGGATCAACTCCTTGTCGACCTCGGTCTTGGCATATAAACGGTTTCGTCGGATTGCTTCATTACGTCCGGCGGCGCGGACGATGGGACCCTAACTTCTTGATCTCAAATCTTGAACTAATCTTGTACATGCCAGCTCCAGGTTAATCACGATCTTTGATCACAAAACGATGAATTTGCAGGCTCCTGTTGCCGGCTCTCCCCGTGCGATCTTCCGCATCTTTGAGCAATTCTTTTTCTTCATCGGGTTTAATCACGAGCTCCTCATCCTAGGAGAGATCCCTCCAAGAACTCAACACCACCGTGCGCTAGCCCCACGGTGGGCGCCAACTGTCGTGGATTTGTCACGGCAGATGTCCTTAGTGTCAGGACTTAGTCGCGAGGCCAACGCATCTATGTGGTAGCTTGAGAGGGGTTGAGTGGGACGAGAGATGCAGGGCGGATCAACACGCAAGACAAGGGTTTAGACAGCTTCGGGCCCCGGGAAACATCATCCGGTAATAGCCCTACATGCTGTTTGAGGCTAGGTCTCATTATCATCATGAGGGAGTCGCCGTAAACCGGCTCTCCTCTTTGTGTCTAGCCCTAATATTGTTTCTTCTTGCTTGTAGCTTGTAACTTCTAGCTTGTCCCTCTTTGGGGAGCCCTGCCCCTCCTTATATATGTTGAAGGGGCGGTTTACATGTGGAGTCCTATTAGGATTAGGACTAGTCTATCTCTAATACAAACCGGATACAAGTCCTAGTATTAACTCCTTGTAAGGCAAATATTCCTTTCCTCTTAAACCGGCCCACAATGGTTGAACGGCCTTCATGAACCGCCAGACAGGCCACCGGTCTTGTTGCTCCTCCGCCCGCTCGCCGGATTACCAACGAACTATAAATCGTCAGTGCATGCAGGTCACCGGTGAATCGCCAAGTCCGGCCGGTTTATCCTTCTGGCCGGTTTACACCGCGGGGCATATCCCGACAGTGATGTTTCTTCAAACAACCAATGTAGCTATCATGCACATGCACCATTGTTACTCTTGCATTCAAATTCATTAGTCTTGGATGATTTAAGTTTCTATTTTGAAGTAACATATGTAATATTCATATATGAATTCAACGGGTACGCAATTTATGAAATGGAGGCTATGTAATCATATGAGGTAACACTTTAAAGTAGCTAACTACAATATCCATTTCTTTTTGTGCGCCTTTACACTAACACGTCAATGCATTATGTTTAAAGTAAATAACCAATGGCACTAAATTATCTATTTACATGAGAAATACATAGGCTGAGCGCTTGATCCCCTTTTTTGTGAACGCGCCACTACACCCGTACGATTGGCCGCGCTCATGTGAACGTCCAAGTTATCGGCGCATCATCCCGAGTTATTGTCTTTTTTTCTGGGGTGGACTTCACACCAATTAGTAACTGCTGACGCGTGCCCCATGTACACAGTCTAGCATGACCTTCCTGATAGCACGGTCCAAAATTAGTTGAAACTAGATACGAACGATCCCGCGGGCGGCAAAATCTCCCGGCTCCTTCTAAAATTTCCGCCACCTTAGTCTTTAGCATGCGAAATCCCCCTTTTGTCCTTGGTGCATGGAGACCAACAGTTACAATACCGCCCTCATCTACATGATAGGTCGGGGCTGCTTTGGTAACTTCCGGTTCCCCCCACTACATGGCACACCCATTTCCTCTCCCCCTCCCGCAAAAATGACTAACTCCACAGCACCAGAGCATCTTATATCACACCGTCCGTACTTCATCGCCCTTTCTCCCCTCCCCTCTCGAAACCCTAGACTTCTCATCCACCGGCGTACCATAGCCCATTCACTGCCAGCGGCGTCCACCTCGTCGGATCTGCTTCTACGGCCGCATCTACCCCTCCCACCTCCCCTAGAAACAAGTAGACTGCTCATCCACCACTGTACCACAGCCCATTCAGTGTCGGCCTTGCCCACGACGCCGGATCTGCTTTGCCGATACTCTCGTCAACCGTCGCGCATCTGCAGCGGCTCATTCGTACTCCCCACCGGAGACGCTTCGTCCACACCCCCCGGAGCCGCCCCACCGATGCCCCCGTCGACGGCCTCTGATCCTCTTCGCCAACACCTTCCTCAACCCTACCGGAGCCGCTTCGCCGACACCTTCCTCAACCCTACTGGAGCCGCTTCACCGACACCATCATCAACCCTACCAGAGTAGCTTTGCCTATACCATTCTCAACCCTATCGGGGCTGCTTTGCCAACTCACAAGTCCACGACCTCAGATCCGCTTCATCGCACCCTCATCCAACCTATCGGAGCAGCTTCTGACACCCCATCCACGGCCATAGATCCGCATCTTCGACACCACCCTTAACCCAACCACCGGAGCAGCTTCTGATGCCCCGTCCACGGCCGTAGATCTGCATCATCGACACCATCCTTAACCCAACCACCGAAGCAGCTTCTAACGCCCTGCCCACAGTCGCAGATCCACGTCATCGACACCATCCTTAACCCAACCACCGGAGCAGCTTCACCTACGCCCTCGTCCACGACGACAGATCCGCTTCGCCCACACCATAGTGCACCCTAATGGAGCCGCTCCACAAACACCCTACTCGACAGTTCTAGATCTCCTTACCGGACCCCGACAGCCAGCGCAGCGTCATCACCCTCGACGTTTCTAACCTGATTCCCACCGTCTGGAGAGATGCCAAGCGCCCGCCACGGCCAAGGTACTTGTCACATTTAAACCCGTCCAGCATCACCTGCCCGATGTACTTCAAATATACTAACGGTCATTTGTTACTGTTATGCAGCTGGCAAAAACTACAAGGACGATGTTTCTTCTGGATCTAACAGCTTGGCCAACCAAGATCCTGGACTGAGGCATTGCTATGATCTTTTAAGCGCGTCTCTCTCTCTTGTATTGTTCTGTGCCTGCCAGCGTGCTTTGCTAGGATTTTCGACCAGTAATCCCTTTGTGCAGACAATGATTTCTACTACTAGCTGCTAAATTAGATATGTAGATGTCATACATGATACTACCTCATACCTCCGTTCCTAAATATAAGTCTTTCTAGAGATTCCACTATAGGCTACATACGGAGCAAAATGAGTGAATCTACACTCGAAAATGCATCTATATACATCTATATGTGGTCCATACTGGAATCTCTACAAAGAAATATATTTAGGAACAGGGGCAGTACATTAGACAAAATCGTAGGTGGCATGTAGGAATTCCAGTGCACTACATTAGGCTCCCTTAGAGTGTCTGCTAGTCCAGCATACAGAGTCATGGCTAGTTTATGGTACGCACACAATCATTAATTGGTGGTTTAAATATGCGCAAGGGATATGCAATGTAGTATCATGTAGAGATGTCTGCAATTAGCCGTGTCAACTTGCAGATAGGGTTACACAATGAAAAAGTACAAGATGTATGTGGCAATTTCATGGAACATCGCAAAAAAAGGAGAGGCAGTGGTGAGCCTATACAGTGTGCTATGGTACGTCACTCCTCCATTGCAATCATCGTGACATGTTATTTGTATGCCAGTTCTATTAGCCAAGTTTCTTAGGGACAGTTATTACGAGTTATCCTAAGAAAATAAGCACCTGTGAATATAAGCTCCATGTAATACGCCAACCAGTTCTTTTCATTGTGTTTTCAGCTTATCTTTGGTATGATCAGTGGAAAGTCTAGATTGCATTATATAATTTTCATTTTGCTGCCCATATGGAAATTAATTTGACTTGCAAACATCACAAATTGAACCCAGTGTAGTAATTAATATGATAGGAAAACAGACCATCACTATTTGCTCAAAATGCAAATACAAAGATACCATCTACTTGGCACAATCTACTTTGGTCAATGTTTTCCATACAGATCCAATTGCCTAATTTAATCGAAGAACGCATGACCCACATTTAAATGAAGAACTATTATCATATAGCAGCACCACCTGAAAGCATCATATAGCAGCAGCAGCAGCTCATAGCAACTCATCATACAGCAGCAGCAGTCTGCAATTCATCACATACCAGCATCAGCTCATAGCAATTCATCATATAGCAGCAGGAGCAGCTCATAGCAATTCATCATATAGCAGCAGCAGGAGCAACTCATAGCAATTCATCATATAGCAGCAACAGGAGCAGCTTGTAGCAACTCATCATATAGCAGCAGCAGCAGCAGCTCATAGCAATTCATCATATAGCAGCAGCAGTAGCTCATAGCAACTCATCATACAGCAGCAGCAGCTCATAGCAATTCATCATATAGCAGCAGTAGGAGCATCTCATAGCAATACATCATATAGCAGCAGCAGAAGCAGCTCATAGCAATTCATCGTATAGTGGATTAGAATGAAAATTTGGCAAAAAACCAGAGGAGATCCTCACCTTGTTGGATGAGCTCATCCTTCAACAGCACCTCAAGGCCATGGTCTAGGAGGAGGGGAGGGGGAACAAGGTGCCTTCTGCCGCAGTGTGGCATCAGCCATAGTTGTGCAGCGCCCGCCGGAGTAGTGCGTTGGACGAATCACAGTGGAGCAGCTGCTGGAGACCATGAGACTGAGGGGCAACGCCAGAGGGAGGAGCAGCCAGGGAGATTTGCCCCTACCCGCCGGCCATGTAGCCTAGCTGGACATAGCATCGTCGAGGACCAGGCTAGATGGGACCAGTGGTGATGGCTCGTTGGAGGAACCCTAGTGCTGCAGGCAGGGGATCGAGGTAGAGGGAAAGGGGAGAGGAGATGCAAGCGGGCAAGGCAATGAATGCTTGCATTTTTTTTACTTGAGGGTCAGGTGTGACACGGGCTTCAGCAGTTGCATTTTGAGTTTAATATAGGCAGACAACAGAGTCATTTCACTATTCCCCTTCCCTTCAGTTTTTAGTGAGGTTCTACCCGAAACACCCCCCTCCAAAGCGAAATTAGTTAAGCCCAAACCCATAACTCAAAAATGACTTCTTTACATCTTTTATGGCTTATTTTGACAATATGCCCTGAAAAAGCGGAACCGAACTGGCCCTTAACCTGCAATTCAATTGTGTGTGGAATGATGAATCACTCCTGCCTGCTATCTATACATTTAGGCATCATCATACATGGCATAACCTAATACATGTGCATTCCATTGTAGAATCTGGAATATGCAATGTTTATGTTAGTTCATACGTTGCACATGATGTTTAAATGCCCTTAAATCTGGTCAGTCAAGTGATGGTCTTTAAGCCTCCTTCTTTGCTTCTTTTCTTGATATGTAAGATTTGCTCACACATCTGTTCAATTTCTTGTTTGCATCAGCCAGCCATACTAGGACTGTTTGATTTGATTACTTGCTGTTCTTGATCTAACACTCTAACAGAGCTTGTCAACGATTTAAACACTAAGGGCTGCTGTAGTGGGGTCTTGTCTAACTCATAGGTGACATAAAGGTTTGGTTGTACACTACAGTATGCTCTCCAAGAGTACCTGGAGATCCAGTTCGAAGGTATGCCTAGTTTTTACATAGTGTAGACATAGTAAATGCTCATTTCATTGTGTGCAAGTGCAAGAGATGCGGCATGTTTCATTATGTGGTGTTGTTTTGTTATAATCTCATCCTTTTGTGTTCACAGACTGGAAAGTATGCATATTTATCTTCCAAGGAGACGAGTAACTAGTTTGTGTCACCATGCAGAGGGGGTGCAATGAAGATAAGATTGAGGATTTCCAAGTACAAGATGTTAGGAAGGAGCCTTGCAAGAGAAGTAGGAGCTGCGCTGAGCCTCTTCAACCTGCTAAGGTAAGTCACTATATGCAACTCAACAGTTCAATTCCTTGTTTGTTTCAGGCATAGTTAGTTTTATCTTTTCAATTGCTTTATTTGTCCTCACTTAATGAGATGCCCAAATAATTATGCCTGATGTTCGGTACTTGTATCACTATTAGTTGACATAATTAAAGGCCTTACCATTTAATTACTCTGCCGAAGTGTTCCTGAAGCTTTGAAGTCTATTAACCAACTATTATTGCATGAGGCTCACAATCTAGTTATACTACGCTAATGATTGCATAGTTTTGCCTGCTGTAGTATGTTTGTATTCATACCTTCTGCTGTTCATTATGCTCCCTAAGACTTTAATTGAGGTACAGAATGGCCAACTGCTTGCTTACTTATACACAACGTGCTGTCTAAATTTGCAACTTGTCTGTGTTTTCGATTGGGCCCCAACATCATGCTCCTTTGGTGAGCTAAGAGAGATTTCTGTATGCAGGCTGCACAGACTATCTGTTTTATAATTTTTAAAATATCACCTGCTTATGCTTCATGATGTGTAACATTTTTTGTGTGAAAGTGACGTGTAACATTATTGTTAGTCCTGTTTTGCCATGTAGTACAAAATAGTGTCTTGTTCGCTTCACTGTTGTAACTATATTTTTGCCCTATTCATGTGTACTTATAGAAACATTAGAGGATGAAGTGACATCAACACAAAAATCTGCGAGCAGTGCGGCATGGCTGTTACCGAATGATTATGGATTGGAATTGGAATGTGCTGATGCTCTCGAGCATCAACTAGAGGTGGCAAGACAACGTGTACATGATTGTCAACGTATAATCAACAAGTTGAGACTGGACATGCAGGTATTAGATGTAGGAGTCAAAAAAATGAAACAAGACACCAAGGTAACCATGAAGGAATTGGAGATTTTGTAGACTAAAATTTGTGCTATCTGAATCCGGCCAATCCTATTTCCTGAAGAGATTATAGTTCGAGTTAAGTTGATGCGCGTCCATGATGTATGAGCTGTATTTGCCCAGTGTATGTAATTTGCTGTTTGTGTATACTTTATTATCACCTGTGCCGAACCATAATGCCCAGTGGGTATAATCGGCTGTAATTTCTTTATTGTATAGTGCAGGATTATTCTACCTTTCTATGCCTTGATCTCTTTGTTATATAGTGTATGCTTTTTAGAGGTGATAGTATTGAGTAGGATAATTCTTTGAATATGCTATATCGTTCAAACGGGGGCCAACTCGCCCGACCATGGCCCTTAATGGGCCATCGGATCCATGAGCCTTCTACATCTCGTAGGATCCATGGGCCTTCTATGTCTCATAGGATCCATGGGCCTTCTACGTCTCGCAGGATCCATGGGCCTTCTACATCTCGCAGGATCCATGGGCCTTCTATGTCTCGCAGGATCCATGGGCCTTCTACGTCACGTAGGATCCATGGGCCGCCGACTCATTTATGGGTCTTGTACGGGCCTTTAATTGGCTGTAGACGGGCCTATAATGGAAATCTTACGTTTTATGGGCTGACCATAACGGGCCATTAATAGGCCGTATTTGGTGATGCTATGAAAATGGCCCAACAGACTAACGGACCACAAACGGGCCGACTGTAACAACGGGCTGAATTTGGCCCCAAGCGAAAAATGAGCGTAACGGGCCGTAAGTAACCGAATGCTGCAAATGAGCCCAAGAATAAATGGGCCCTCAGAAGGCCGAAAGTTAACTTGGGCTGGAAACGGCCCAACGGAATAACGGCCCGCTAATGGGTATAAAGTGTTACACTGTTCATTACGGGCCACTTTCACCATGGGCCATTAATGGGTGTAAAGTAATACACTGTTCATTACGGGACAATTTCAGCACGGGCCGCTAATGGGCCAAGAGTTACAAAGGGCCTCATATGGGCCGAAAGACGTAATGGGCCATACATGGGCCAGATGTGAAAACGGGCTGGAATCATATTGGATGGCCCAGATGATGCTACTGGGCCTAATTCGCATAAGGCGTAACGGGCCTTGGGTTAGCGGGCTGTAAATGGGCTATATGCTAACAGGCCATTAATAGGCTTTCCATGGGCCGGCCCGCCAGCTTTTGACCAAGTCAAACGGGCCAGCCTTTTCACAGGAATGGGCCACTGTTGGGTCGTGCCATGTGTCGACGTATCATAGGCGCCTTCTGTACAGTGAGTAGATGACATCTGTCCTAATGATGAGCCGACACGTGTTTCCTCTAGCCAATGATGATTTTACACGTGGAAAATCCCCATTGGTCGGGGCTGCTAATGGGTTATCGGATCCAAAACCCGACCCGATAGCTTAACAACATTCCGTTACGGTGGATGCCACGTGTCCGTCACCCTTGATGAAAGCACTTATGTGACGTGCGATTTATCGTCATGGAAGTGGACACTTCCGTGATGATAATTTTGGTAATGTCATGGAACACTTCTATGATAGCACAGGTATGACTATCTTGATTCTGTCAAAAAATTGTCATGGATGTACATGCATGAAAAAAAATGCGACCTACTGTGACAAACACGTATCATCACGGAAGTGTATTTTTTTTGTAGTGCATAAAGTGGTGATGCCCAGTTTGTTCATGCTATGTGAGGGCAGCAAACCTAATCTTGGAGACCTTGTACTATGTGAGGGCAGTAAATCTAATCCTGGAGACCTTTTACTATGTGAGGGCAGCAAATCTAATCCTGGAGACCTTTTACTATGTGAGGGCAACAAATCTAATCCTGAGACCTTTTACTATGTGAGGGCTTCTAATCCTGGAGACCTTTTACGAGGGCAGAAAATCTAATCCTGGACATACTCTGTTGACTTGTCCACCAGCCGCCACTTTCTATCCTTTTTTCAACCAATAATTGATTTGTTCCTTATCTAGCTTGTGCTGCGTTTTCCCATTATTTCCCTCTTCAACCAAGAGACCGGTTGGGTATCCGGTCTCTACTACTTTCACCATACTATTTCCTCTTTGAATCAAGTCCTAGATTCATGCTACAACTCCCCCCCCCCCTTCTTCGTTGTTTGAACAAAGCCCTAGTTTCGAATGCATGAAGTAGCTTTACCTCTAATAATACTAACAATGTAGGTGGCTTTTGAAGAGCTGATGGGAGTAGAAAAATATGCACATGCAGACACCTGGGGAGCTGGGGCAGTAGAGCAAGGCCGCTTTCGAAGAACTTATACCTGAGGGTCGTCAGGATGTCGGCGGCGGCAGGTCGGATCTGTGGACAATACGGCAGGGAGGAAGAAGGGTTGGAGGACCTCCCGAGCCGGCGTTGTGTCGGAGAGATTGACACGGGCAGAGGATCGGGCCCCTCCGGCAGCTGTGGGTTTCCTCCCTCGGCGGCGATGACCGCGTGAACGATGCACCTTTTAGTCCTCTACACACACCGGCCGAAGGGATCCGGCCGGATCTGTGACCAGCGGTGAGCAGAGAGAAAATGTCACTACCGCTGTCTTGTTTATATCTGGAGAGGATGAGAGAATGAAGAGTGCAACCGTAGTAAAGCAAGCGCTCAGGCCCCTGCGTACATATATAGTGGAGTGATTATCTTTTTCTCTCCATAACAAGCGTTTCAATTTGTGTACGTGGCATTAAAGAAAAGAAACTCTCTATTTAAGGTGACTACTGTACGACTCCTACTTACTACTAGTATTACTAGTATTGTTCACTTGTGCTCCCCGCCCCTCCATTCATTGAACAACCCCACGGGTGAATAAACATACAGTAAGTACTATATTTATATAGAATGAACAAGCTCGAACTATTTTTGCGTAGTTAAAAGTTGAGGGCGGGGCTTTTCCCAGGCAGTACGCGCGGCAGTTTTTGGGTAGGCGGTTTGACAGAGAGGCGAGGAGGGTGAGCGAGTGGCGGATTCTCGAACATACTGCTGGAAAGGTCGGGCTGTGCAATTTGACGACGCATTACTGCTGGAAAGACTTGTGATGTGACCACTCACTATAGTCATGAATTACTGGCGCTCCGACCGGGGTGATGCCCCCCTTCCGTTCCGCGCTCTAATCTGGTGCATGACACGTCGACCCGGGTGTTGGCTCTCCCACATGTCGGAGTAGTAAGAAGGACCAAAGAATGATGCGGTATGTACTAGTAATACTACTACTCAGGTCGGAGGAGTGCGAACCACGGCAGCCCAGTGAACCAGCAGTGCGAACCACGACAACCCAGTGAACCAGCAGTGCGAACCACGGTAGCCCGGTGAACTAGTTGTAGAAAACAATGTGGTGATATGGCCATAAAAACAATGTGCTATGGTCCACACTGTAGCATGTACAGTAACACTCCTCTTTGTTTGGATCCCTGAGTTAGAGCTAGTTTGGGTTGAAATAGTCTCAAATTATCGAAACAAGAGGGGTTAGTTTGAGCTAGTTTGCTCTAACCCAGCTAAAAAACTAGCCCGGTGAAGAGGTTCTAATTGGGTTAGTTATCCTCGGACCCACTAAAAGAGAACTAAAAAGAATCTCCCCTGCCCGCACCAGATCGCCCCCCCTCTCGCACGACTCCTCTCTGTTCCCCATAGGGCCGCCCGCCCAAGCGCCGCTAGCCCTCTATCTCCTCCGGCCGCCCTCTCCTTCCTGCCTCTGCCGCCCTACTCCGGCCGCCCTCTCCCTCTGGCCTTCGAAGGTCACCCCACTCCCCCTTCACCGGTCGTTTTTCTCCCTCTGTCATGCGCGGTGGCGGTGCATCTACCAGGGAGGTCGCGAGAGGGGTGAGTTTGTTCGTTCCTTCTCTGTCTCACAGCCATATCATTGATCTTGCTCGCTCTAGCGCTAATTCTTATTTGGAAAAGTAGATTCTGATCAAACTTGGTATAGATTTGTGGTGCACGCATGGAATTGTTTGATGCTGCTTGAGGAGGTAATAAATCTTTCTAGAGGCCCAAAGATTCAGTTCACCTTTCTAGGTATTTCAGTTTCAGGCTTGCATTATTTCTAGAGGCCCAAAGATTCAATTCACCTTTCTAGGTATTTCAGTTTTAGGCTTGCATTATTTCTAGAGGCCCAAAGTTTCAGTTCACCTTTCTAGGTATTTTAGTTACAGGCTTGCATTATTTCTAGAGGCCCAAAGATTAAGTCCCAGTCGGCGGCAAGCGGCCTTTCTACCCATGCCGGTGTTGACCTCAACTCGCAAGGGCCGGCGTCGGAGGGGTTCCCGGGGCTTGGGCTCTATAGAGCCTTCCTCCAGAGCGACGATGGCGAGCTCCTCCCTCGGTGTGTGAGGGGCTCCGGGCTCCCTCCCTATCGTGAATGACTTCCGTGATGAGTTAGCTCATGCTTTGTTTCATGGAGTGTTTTTTTGTGAAGCTTGATTGACGACTTGTATGTTTAAGTGGGATATTTCATTTGTATCGACAAAGTAAAAATTATCATGTTTTACATGCTTGATTTGTAAAGATGGTTCATTTATGTCAATTGTGAGCGGGAGGAGGCCACAAAAGAGCCGGCCACACCAAATCCGGCAGGAAATAGGGTCCAAAGTAGTCAAATGATTGAGAAAGAGCATTTATTGTCAATCTAACCCTGCCATCCATACACCTCTTTGGTTTAGAGTCAGTTCAGGGTTAGAATCTAACTCTAACCTCTAACTGAGTTAGAGTTCTCCTTGTCTCGGTTCATCGCCATCATACTTTCCCCATTCCTGTGTTTTCAGTATCATGCGAATCAAAGAGGCCCTTTTTTGCGGGAAAAATCAAAGAGGCCCTTAGACTGGTTTAGGTCCGGTCATTTTTTATAAACGTGTTATGTCCAAAATTTAATGAACATGCTCCGGTTTCTACAAAAATAATCCGGTTTCATGTAGTAATTCATAAATTTATTTATTCTTCTGCGGGGGTTTTGCATGTAATTCGTGAGGTCTGAAATGTAAAGTACCCCGGCATATGCTCCGAGTCGTGCATGCACTACGACCCATATGTTCTATGTCCCACATGTCGGCGAATGGGAGCACGTGGAAATAGCCTAGGAGTACATATAGGAGGATAAATGCGTGAAAATGTGTACTGTGAAGCGTAGCTGCGGTTCGAAAAGGAGACCTAAAGTGATGACAGCTATAGGTCGCACGCACCCAACTAGTGGTACTAGACATACGACTAATTTTTCCTCAAAAAAGAGGCACGAGTGCTCAGTACTCCTATTCTATCAACACGAGTCCCATCTGACAACAGCGTCCGTGCTACAGCTAGCTCTCCTCCCTCGTTTCTCTCTTCTAATTCTAAACTCGGCCGACCTTTGGTGGGCGGGCGGGTTTGCTCAATCAAGGCCCCACCTCACAAAGGAAAACGTTTATTTGGAATAAAATGCCATATACTCACTCCGTTCCTAAATATAAGCCTTTTTAGATACTATTTCAAATGGAATACATCATACAGATGTATGTAGACAAAGTTTAGAGTGTAGATTCACTCATTTTGCTCCGTATGTAGTAGTCACTTGCTGGAATCTTTAGAAAGACTTATATTTGGGAACGGAGGGAGTACTATACTAATAAAACATTAAGACCACGAGGCGATGCAGTGCTGGCTACAGGAGGCAAGAAGAAGAGATGCATCCATCGACGACGTCTACCTCCTCGACTCAGGGCACCTGCCCACCGAGCGGCGCCTAAGTAGCAGCGGCTTTCGTGGCCAGGTCGACGTGCTTCTGAGCACTGGCGTCCAAAGATTCCAACCGCTGGAAGAAGGCCAACGTCTTTTTGTCCTTGCTTGCCTTGTAGTGGCCTATGTAGATGATTTCCTCGTATATGTGGATGTGCAGGTCGACGGTTTCTTGCATGGCGAGGCGCTGTGTGGCGAGCGTGGCCTCGAGGTGCACATTCTTCGTCGCGACCTCCGGCACATGCAGGGCCACCAGGGCTTGAAAGAGTTCTTCACCATCGAGGCCGATGAGGGTGACAGGCAATGAGGAGCTTGGGCGCGCGGGCTGGAGCAGTACGACAAGGTCATCCGCGCGCTTCTTGACGGTGGTGAACTTGCGGATGGAGTTGACCATCATGTCGTCCATGCGAGAGGCGAAGCTGGCGTCGGCAAGGGCTACGACGCCGGCGGTCGCCAGCACCATCTGGAAACACTGCGCGGTGCAGGGCCGCAGGCTGACGCCTTGGATAATTTGGCACAACCGACTACCGCACGCGTCCATCGCCTCCTTAGGTGCTTGTGGCTTCTGGTCACTTGGTCTTGGATTGGAGTGAGCAGTGTTGCGCAGAGACTTGGGAGTAGATGGATTGGAGTGGTGGGGCGCCTTTATATGAGAGTCCAAACTCTATTGCATTCACATCGTGCTGGCTCTATTCTGCTTCTCCAATTAATTCCCTCTGCATGTAATTGAGGATGCATCACTGACCGTTCAACGTCTCAGGAACCGCTACCCTCTCCCTCCTTGGCATTCAAGCACCTATGGACCCGTCGACGACGAGGTGCCTATGGTGACTTCGTAAATTTCAAGATGATAGTGCCATGCATGTGTGTGTTCATAGGGGCAAGTGTATGCGCGTGTATATGAGCGCTTGCGTCTGTACTGTGTCAAAAAAACGTAAATGCGTGTCAAAAAGAGACTAGTTAGTATACTCAATATTGTGCACCTCGGAGAGGAAAATGATAGAACTACGTATTTATTTACGGTGCAGATTCACTGATTTTGCTCCATATGTACTCCGTCTCGGTGTAGTCTAGTCACTTGTTGAAATCTCTAGAAGGGCAAATACTCCTTTCTGGTTTACATGGCTATACTAGCAAGTAGTTGTACGTACTAGTACAATAGTGGGCTCACATAGCAATTTTGTCTCATGCAAGAGCTCGGCTATATCGTGCTCAATGTTCATGAATCGCCACATTCGGTTTGCGCTTGGCTCTTCGCCTCTTCGAGAAGACGAACAATGATGTTACTACTACTGCTTCTACATTGTCGAATCCACTGCTGCATGTCCGTCCACCGCGAGCGGGAGGGATAGCTTGTTGTAGAAGTACTACTAAGCAAAAGCATGTCCTCGTTTGCGAGCAACCACGCGCATGGGCGAGGGAGAAGGCGTGTAGTAGTAAAATCAAGCTTCTCCTCGTTTTACGAGTTGATGTGACACATCATAGCACTGGCCCCACATGCTTGCCTCTAAACTTGGCTGAAAGACCCGCAGTGTAGAATATATTTGCTGCAACCTCTAACATTTACCACAAATTAAAATATATATTCCTGTCTTGACCAGATGAGCGTGCAAACTACAATCACCAGGGTGACAGGTAGGGCCAGAAGACAATTTTATTTTTTTAAAAAAACTTCAAGACGGCCACATAGCATGGAGCTGACCCCAACGATTTTAAGCTTACAAGCACGATACATGCTATCCTAGACTACTCTACACATGAAACTGCCACATGAGTGTCTGGGCTGCGCTTGGCTCTTCGCCTCTTCGGGAAGTCGAACAATGATGGAGTACTACTGCACTGGAGGAGTACTACAGTACACTTCTGGCCATCTGACACCGATTGAACTGCTGCATGTCCACCACGTGCAGGAGGGAGAGCGTGTAGTGAAAGCTTCTCCTAGTCTTGCCAGCCACCATGCTCATGGGCGAGGGAGGGAGGCTCTTGCCTTTGCGTGTATGACAGGTGGGTGGCCAACCTGTCATACAGCCAAAGGCAGGTACAGTTAAGTCCGCGAGGGAGAGGATAATCAAACTTCTCATTGATGTACGAGTTGACGCGACACATCAAAGCACTACACTCGATATATTTCAATAATTTGTGTTTACCAATGCATTATTTACAACACATGCATGCATGCCATGACTCTCCTTTTGATACTTGCATGTGTTGATTTATGCACCTTGAAGTAGTATAAAATATATGACGGTAAAGCTTTGTAATGCCTCGGCCCAAGCGAGAGATGGTTGTGCACGAGGAGGGCGAGATCATGCAGACCGAACAGGACCTGACGATGGAGCTCTCTAAGGTCTCGATGGACCTCACCGTGCTCCACTGCCCCTCGTGCCTCCGCCCCTTGACGCCTCCAGTGTATGAGGTTCGAATACACCTCGTCCGTTCGTCTAATTGAGCAAGGTGCAGGTTTCTTGATTGATGTGCTATTCGATTGATTCCTGCAGTGCAAGGAAGGGCACCTGGCCTGCGCGGACTGCCGCGTCGAGCGCCCTAGGAACCAGTGGCAGTGCCAAAAGTGCGAGCGCGGCGGTGGCTTCGATGTGCGAAACACGGCGGTGGACGCCGTCCTTTCGACCGTGAGGGTGGAGTGCCCGCATGAAGGTTGTGCACTTACCACAAGCTCGCTGATCACCAGAGTGTGTGTCCACTCGCGCCCTGCAAATGCCCCATCCCCGTCTGCGGCTATGAAGGCTCGCCGCCGGCGCTCTACCACCACATCAGCACCGCGCATCCCATGCCTATGCACAGGATCCAGTGGCAAGGTGCTCTGGCTGCAAGTGCCACTGTCGGAGCCACGGCTCTTGCTGTTCGCGGAGGAGGACGGCCGCGTTTTTCTTGGTCGGCGGCGTGCTCGACATTGGCGCACCTATCGTCGTGTCGGTTGTCTGCATCAGAGCGGGGGCGTCCCCACTGCCGCACTACATGGCGAAGCTGTGGACGAACGGCCCGCCGGGGGAGCCCAAAGGAACGACCGACGCCGTCAAGGTGGAAATGGAGGTGACAAGCAGCAAGGATCCTAGCAACGTCGACGTGCAGGAGCTGACCTTCTTGATAGTTCCGCCCAAGCTGCTGGCCGGGGCTAAGCTGGTGTCCCTCCACATTCAGATTGACAAGCTCGCATCCTAAATGTTTCTACAGTGCCTTCTGTTTATCTTAGTAGTATGCTAATATAGGGATTACCTCGGTCTACTTTAGCTTAAGAAATGGTGGGTTTTGGTGGCGATGCGGCAATTACTTGACATCGATCAAGAATTTCCAACAAAGTAACAGATATTTTGTGTGTGTTGGATATAAAGTTCCTTTGGGTAAGAAGTACTACTTGTCATCAAAATGGATAAAAGGAGATGTATGTAGATGTATTTTAGTCCTAGATACGTCCCTTTTATCCATTTTGATGACAAGCACTCCCTCCGTTCCACAACACATGCCTTCCATTTGTCAAAATATAGATGTATCTTGACATGTTTTAGTATATAGGTACATCCATGATAAAGCCAATTGGATGGTTGAGAACACTACAATTCGTAGCTACAGATGCGTGTGTGACTCCCAAATGCAGAGGCCGGGGGTCATCATCCTCCTTTTCGAGAAAAAATAGACGCGTGTGTGAGAGGACGAGTGCGTGCGTGCACCTCTTCTCTTCATGTATAACGTACTAAACTTAGAGTACAAGTTTTTGTGGGTAGCACGATGGTGCATGCGAGAAGTCCCGAGAGATAGGTTTAATGCGTCTGAAAAAAAGACTAGCCTATAGCTCGCCACGCGGCTGTTCCTGTCGAACACCCCATTAACCGTAAGATATGTATATGACGGTGCCAGTTATTACACGTACACAGCAGTAGAAAAAGAACTACTCCATTCGGGAATATTGCCGCACTTCAAAACTAGAACAGTCAATAAATTTTGAGCTTGCGTCTCTTCACATTCCAAATTACTCCATGCTATATTGAATTGCAAACCTGTTCACACCGATCATAACCTAAACGGTTTCCCACTTAGGAGCGTATTACTACCACGCTATATTGAATTGCAAACATGTTCACACTGATCACAACCTAAATGGTTTCCCACTTAGGAGCGTATTTGTACTCGGTCATAAATACTAGTATGCCAAGATGACTGCACATTCCTCCTCAACTCCTCATCCACAAAAACAAACAAGTCATTCAGCATCCTTCCTTGCGCTCGCCATGGCCAGCGTGAGTTCAGGTCGAGATTGCCACCGAGGAGAGGCGAGCATGGAAGTGGAAGCGAGAGATGTCCGCCCGCCGCGAAAGCAGTGACATGTCTGCCACATGAAGTAGCAGCACAGAGGTCCCGCCGCGCCGCTGAAGCAGCACGGAGGTCCCGCCATGCCGTCAATGCAGGAGACTGGTCCAGCCGCACCGCGGAAGCAGCAGAGATGTCCCGCCGCGCCGCGAATGCAGCAGAGATGTCCCGCCGCGCCGCGGTGGCCTGGGAAAATTTCTCGCGGGCAGCCGATGACTGTTACAGGCGCATGCATGCGATCGTCCATAGCCAGATGGATCAGATCTCCGGCTGGGCGAGGTTGCAGGACGACATGAAAGTCTCGTTTGAACAGGCTACCAGCGTCATCCAGCAACTAAGGGAGGGAAATGAGAGGCTCCGGGCCGAGCGCGACCCGCTGAGGGCGAAGACATCCAAAGTGTAGACCAGCAGGAGGAGACCAGTGCCTTGTTGAAGAGGACCGGCGTCATCGTCAAGAAACTTATGGACGAGAATGACATGTTCCGCAACGAGCGCCAAAGGCTGGTGGAGGAATCCGTGGATGTTCTCAAGCAGCGTCTTGAGGACATGAAAGAGCTCATCGCCGCTCGCCGTGGAGACTAGTTCCCGTGGCCTGTAGTAATGCATCAAGAAAGTAGAGATCAGCGAGCCAGATCCTTGTCTTCCTTCTTCTTTTACCCTTGTGTATTTTGGGCGTAGCCGCATGTGGCTTTTTAATTATCTTTCTAATTATGTAAGACAATTAATCGTCCTTATATATTCACCAGTCTTGCTATAAGTCGCAGTAGATGCTATCACTAGTAGAAAACCACCCATTAGACCCGGTTCGTAAGGGCCTTTAGTCCCGGTTCATGAACCGGGACTAATGGGTCGTTACTAATGTCTCCACCCATTAGTCCCGGTTCCTTGAACCAGGACCAATGTGCCTCCACGTGGCCCTGTGCACCGAGCCCAGCCAGGGGGCCTTTGGTCCCGGTTGGTGGCTCCAACCGGGACCAAAAGGCATCCACGCGTCTGCATTCCGATGGTGGGGTTTTGTTTTTTTTTGAAAGGAGGGGGTTGAGGGTTTTGGGGGTTAATTTAGGTGTTTCGTATATTGTGTTAGCTAGCTAATTAATAGAGAGAAGTGTCCTCTCTTATGTCCGTGCTTGGTCGACGCCACGTAGTATATATACATAAGTGATCGAGAGAACCATTCAGTACAGAAGTTCGTCATGCATACCGAGAGAAGTGATCGATCGACCTCTCCTTCTACGAGAGATTGGTCGAACAACAAGTTTTTACTGGCTACATACATGTACAATATGGATAAGATCTCTTAATTACAAACCCCTAGCATTTGAAATCAACTTCCACATGGTATTCTCCGGCTTTACTGATGACGTGTTCAAGAAAGAATCCCGTCAATTCCTCTTGAATTGCTTCCATGCGATCTGGTTCTAGGAGTTCATCCCGCATCTACCACGTCTAATTAATTTGAAGAAGGGGGTTAATTAATACATATATATGAATGAAACTCAACAGAAATGATGGTGTAATAAAATGAAATTGTGAATATTATTGCTTACGCACTTCACATTGTCTTCTAGAGTAGCCCCGCTTGTTCTTCAAAGTCGCGTTGTGGATGAACTCGCACACGTAGTATCCACAGAAATCATTCCCTTCCTCCTGCCACAAGCACTTTACGAGAAATAGAGGTCAATCAAACTGATAATGAAGCATTACAAATGGCATTGATGAAAGTATAGCTATAGAATCAACGGGAGATGCGCGCAACTAGCTAGCCAGTAGTACTTACTTTCGGGTATACATATCGCAGCTCCTTCAGCAGTCCCGGAGCTTGTGCAGTGAACTGTTTCCAAACCCTGCAAGACAAAGAAAATAATTATTATTACTTGAGATATCAGGAAATGAACAAAAAGTTGCCGATATGGTGCGATAATGATCGATTGAACTTACTTGCTGAGCATTTCAGTCATGTCCGCATAGGTGCTGGGATCTTTCCGTCTCGAGTCTAAGACGGTTACTAGTCCACGCTCAAGCTTAATCTCCAAGAAGAATATAGTGGTACTGCGCACGCATGCATAACTCATCAATTACATTAACCTCGCCGAGTAATAAGGGAAACCGAATATGCACACGATAAAGAACACTCACGGGCCGTTGTAAGGAAAGAGTATGGTATCTTTGTTTTGATTTTTGATCAACGATTGTAGCAAGTTCTCCTCGGCCTCTTCGACGTTCTTTTCAACCAGAAATACATCTATGATATTTGTGTTAATGAACCCAATATCATAAATTTCTTGTTTTTTGCACTCGACGATCTTCAATCTGCATAATATATTGAGGATAATTAATTATAAATACATGCAATGAAAGAGCCGAGCTATATATAGAGACTTAATGACAGAAATAGTACTTACATGCAGTAGCAAAAGACCATTAATTTATCGAGGGCCTTTTGATTGAAGAACTCGAAGAACTCCTCAAATGGAACACACAACAGATCATTTAAAACGAGGTCGTGCTCCTCTTTAATGTTCAGATACAAACTGTTCGTCCCCTCAGAGTCTCTGCAGGTTTTCATGTACCAACTATGGAATCTTCGCATCATTGTTGTCGAGATTTTTCATCTTTGACGAGAAGCTTCCGTACTCAGATCTGAATCGCCCACCTCCATGAAATCGGAAGTGCATCGTCGGCAGGTAATCTTCAAGATTGCCATAACCGCCACCGCCCCGGAGGATTAGACACATTGAGCGGGGGCACGATTGTTGTGCTTGTTCGCCGAGCTGGGCAATTTTTTCCCTTTGCTCGTTGTTCTTTTGACCTTTATCACCGACAGTAGTTCCCGACCGCTTGGCTTGGAGATATGTCTGCTCAAGAATGCGCCAGAGTTGGTTCTCGGCGGAGACTTTGGTGGTTTCCTCGGGGCATCGAGTGCGCTTTGCTTTCACCGGATCTACCTTCTCCTCCGAGGTGGATGTCTCTTTGCTTTCACCCCTTCAAAGAACTCCTTCACGTGGGCCTGCACGATCGTATTGTTTTCCTCCTTGGTCCTCTCATACGGTAACTTCTCTAGAGGCTTTAGAGGTGGATCGTATCTGTATTGCCTCTCTCTTCTTGTGCTGCTAGACGCCGGAGCAGACGGAGCGGCTGCGGCGTCTGTTTTCTTTCGTGCTTGCTTACGAGGCGGAGGAGAAGGACTACGGCGCGCCGGAGCAGCCGGGGCGGCGGCGGGTCTCTTCCGCCCTTGCTGGCAAGGCGGAGAAGGAGGAGGCGGAGTGCCGCCTCGCGCCGGAGAAGGAGGCGGAGTGTCGCCACGCGTGCCCTGATCGTCACTCGCCGGAGGAGGAGGCGGTGGAGGAGGCGGAGTGCCGCCACGTGTGCCCTGATCGTCACTCGCCGGAGGAGGAGGCGGTGGAGGAGGCGGAGTGCCCTGACTGGCCGGAGGAGGAGGAGGAGGCGGAGGCGTCCAGTCCAGAAGGTTGATGAGCTCCTTCCGCCATAGGCATGGAGTCTTTGAGCGAACCCAGCCTAGTCTCCCCTTCACCGGTAGGGTGCTCAAGCCGAGGTCCTCAAATCCTCCGTTATTTCATCCACCATCACCTTAGCAAATCCTTCCGAATCGGTGGCAGTGATAAGTTGTGCCGGGTCCACTAGGATAAACTTGGCCAACAACCGCCTTGACCTTCAAATTCATCCATCGCGCCATAATGTGGCAATTTTGAGACTCCGTGATACCATCCACGGGATAGCTGGCAGGAGCCGTCAAGACATGCTCCGGCTGAAGCAGCTCGGTGGAAGCCACGCTGCTTCTTCGCTGAGATGGCGGGGTAGCTTCGGGGGAAGCTTCGGCAGGTTGTTTGTTGCGATCTGCTGCTTCTCGTACCTCTTCTCGTTCCTCTAGCCCCATTACCCTTCCGTGCAGCGCCTGCATTTGGTCCTGCTCCAATTTCTTCCTCCTCTCGTGGGTTTTGTAACCCCCTATCTCCGGAAAACCAACCTTCCACTGAATGGAGCCTGGCGTGCCTCGTATCCATCCAGGGTGCTCGGGATTCCCAGGGGCCATTATGAGCTCGTCCTTCTCCCTGTTTGGAAGGAACGTCCCTCGCTGCGCTGCATTGATATAGTGTCGAAGGTTCTTGACTGGTGTTTGCAGTTGCTCGTCCGTCCACTGACACTTCCCTGTTATAGGGTCCAAGGTTCCGCCAGCCCCGAAGAACGAAGTCCGGCAACGGTCAGCCAGCGATTGTCTCTGGTTCGATCCCTTTTTCAAGCAGATCATGCTCAGCCTTGGACCACTTAGGCCGGGCTTTGAGGTAGCCACCTGACCCCGTGCGATGGTGAAGCTTCTTCTTTGCAGCATTTTTCTTGTTTGTCTCCGACATCTTCTTACTCTTTTCCGATGTCTTGTGGGCCACAAATGCGGGCCAGTGATCTTTGATCTCCTCATATTTGCCGATGAATTCTGGTGTCTTTTTTTTCTCGACAAACTGGTTCAGCTCTTTCCTCCACCTCCTCATTAGGCTTGCCATCTTGTTAAGAGCACAAGACTTGATTAATTTCTCTTTAACTGGCTTCTCCGGATCCTCCTCTGGCGGTAGGGTGAAATTTGCCTTCAGCTCAGTCCAAAGATCTTCTTTCTGCATATCATTGACATAAGACACCTCGTGGTCTTCATCCTTAGCAGGCTTATACCATTGTTGGAGGCTGATCGATCTTGTCCCTAACAAGAACCCCGTGACCGAGCGAAAATGCCTTCCTTGTCCGGATGGGTTCAATCGGTTCGCCGTCGGGCGCGATTTCTATGATCCCAAACTTTTCATCCGAGCTCAACTTTTCTTGGGCCTCGTCTCCTTACGAAGTTGTGCTCGATCCGGAGGGCTAGAAATTATAAGGAAGAAAGACGACAGTAATTAATATGTGTACCTATACCAAAACAATGGATGCATCAATTAACTAGTCAGCACGGGCTTAACTAATATATATATATACCTGCCCGGACTCGGTTCGGTGACCGGAGCAGTCAGCACGGCCTCCTTCTTGTACCTCCATTGTGTCACCGGAGGCATCATGAACATACTCCTCCTCTTGTACCGGCATTAATGGGTCGAAGCCATCATAAACATAGCCCTCTTCTTCATCCAGTCCTTCCAGCTGACCATCGGTGTCGATGAGAAATGACGCAACATCATCACTTCCATTTGCGATTATGTCCCCCAACATCGCTTCTGTTTCTTCGTCTTGGGAGTGCTCCATAGTTTCTGCAAATATTTACAACATGTCAATTATTATTCAAACATGGTACAGATGGATATATATATATATATATATATATTAGTGGCAAACGTAGAACTAGCTAGCTAATCACAGTAAGGAATCATGTTAGTGGCCTCGACGCTGCTTCTCTAGGGTTTGGGGTCGCCTCGACACAACGCTTTAAGGGTTTGGGGTGGCCTCGACAACAACACTCTTTTAACTTGACAAATTTGGGTGGCCTCGAGAGAGTTAATTTGTCGGGTAGGGGCGCGGCGGGAGGGGGTAGGAGACCAACATCATTTTCTCTCTAGGGTTTGGGTGTCCTCGAGAGTTATCGGGGAGGGGGTATCGGTACCACTCCCTAGCTCGTGTTGAAGTTTCTTCTTTCTCCTCTATTCCTTTCTTTCTTCTTCTCCTCTTCTTTTTCTTCTTCTCCCTCGAGAAAGGAAAATAATTAAGGAAAAGGAAGAAAAGAGAAAGAAGGAAGAAGGAAGAAGAAGAAGAAAAAAAGAAGAAAAAAAAGAGGAGAAGAGGAAAGGAATAGAGGAGAAAGAGGAAAAAAATAGAATTTCTTCTTTCTCCTCTATTCCTTTCTTCTTCTCCTCTTCTTTTTCTTCTTTTTTCCTCTTCTTATTTATTTCTCCTCTTCTTCCTCTCCTCTTTTTCTCCTTTCTTCCTCTTCTTATTTTCCTTTTCCTCTCATTCTTTTAGTATTGCTTGTTTTAAAAAATGTTCAAATAGAAAATTTGAAAAAAAACAAAGGTTTTGCCTAATGCATTGTTCATATGAATATACAAACATTTGCATATTCTACAATAATTAATATCACCAAAAAATCTATGAACAGAAAAAACCTAACTTTTCTAAAAATCTATCTTTTGCATATATGAAAACATTAATACACATATGAACAATAAATACATATATGAACAAAAACATGCTCGAACAATTTTGAACATTACATACACATAGCCACATACATACACATATACATTATATATATATATATGAACAAAAAACTAAACTAATAAAAATGAAAAAACAGAGCCGCATATATATATATAGCCACATACATACACATATATATATACATTGAACAAAAAAATTAAACTAATAAAATGAAAAAAAAAGAGAGCCAGGCGAGGCGGCTCACAGCGGTGGTGGTGGCGGGCGGGCGCGGCGACGGGCAGGGGCTCGGGGCGCGCTGGGGCGGGCGACGGCAATGAGGCAACTGGCGGCGACGATGGCGGTGCAGGCTCGGGAGGACGACGCGGGCTCGGGAGGCGGCGGCGACGACGACGGCGCGGCGACGGCAACGGCGACGGCGGGCGGCGGCGGCGCTGGGCAGCTGGTGGGTCGATGTGCTCGGCGTCGTCGGGGGGCAACTGGTGGCGATGAACTCTGCAAAACTGCGAAGTGCTACTTATATACAAGGAGCATTGGTCCCGGTTGGTGGCACCAACCGGGACTAATATCTTTTAGTCCCGGTTGGTGCTACCAACGGGACCAAAGGCCTTTTTCGGCAGCCCAAAGGGCGGAAAGCTATGTTTTAGTCGGTTGGTGGCACCAACCGACCAATGCCCCCTTTAGTCGGTTGGTGCCACCAACGGGACCAAAGGCCTCTGTCTGCGTGATCGGGCCAAAGTTTAGTCCCACCTCGCTAGTTGAGAGGGGCGCGTAGTTGTTTATAAGCCCCACTGCCGCACCCCTCTCGAGCTCCTCTCCATTGCAGGCTTACGGGCCTACTAGCTACTGCTTTGCCTGATGGGCCTTCTGGGCCTACTGCGGGCCTGAATCCTAGCCCAAAGTAGGGATTCAAGTCGTATTCAGGCCGGGTGGGCCCAGTAGGTGAATTTTTTTTTGTTTTTTTGTTTTCTTTACTTATTGTTGCTATTTTTATTTTTTTCCAGTTTTTTTGTTTTGTTTTCTGCAATATTTATTTTCTTTTGTTTTTTGCTTTATTTTTTAATTCTTTTTTGCTTTTAGTTTTAGGAAAATTATAAACTTTCTGTTAGTGCCATTACTTTTCAAATTTGAAAACATTTTTTTTTGTTTTCTTTCTTGCTTTATTTATTTTATTTTGTTTCTAGTTACAACAAAATAATTATTGTTGTTTTTTGTTTTGTTTTCTGCATTATTTATTTTCTTTTGTTTTTGCTTTATTTTTAATTCTTTTTCTTTTAGTTTTAGGAAAATTATAAACTTTCTGTTAGTGCCATTACTTTTCAAATTTGAAAACACTTTTTTGTTTTTTTGTTTTCTTTCTTGATTTATTTATTTTATTTTGTTTCTACTTACAACAAAATACTTATTGTTTTTTTTGTTTTGTTTTCTGCATTATTTATTTTCTTTTGTTTTTTGCTTTATTTTTTAATTCTTTTTGCTTTTAGTTTTAGGAAAATTATAGACTTTCTGTTAGTGTCATTACTTTTCAAATTTGAAAACACTTTTTTGTTTTTTGTTTTCTTTCTTGCTTTATTTATTTTATTTTGTTTCTACTTACAACAAAATACTTATTGTTGCTATTTTTAATTATTACGAGGGCGAACCATAATACATTAAAGCATTTCAAATGAACTCTGAAAAAGTTGAAAGTTGGCATGGTATCATAAATTGACCCACACATAGCATGTGCATGTACAAAACGGACAATGGTATCATACTAAATCCAGTTACAAAGTTGGCATGGTATCATCATAATAGTTATGGAGAAAGTCTTCACTTTTTCTTCGCTTGTGTCATTTGCTTATTGCGCCGTAACCATGGATAATCTTCATCGCTTATCGGGATGTGGGGTCAGCCTTGACTTTAAAGGAGGAATTTCATGAAACTTTTCATAATCTTGAGACATGTCTTTCTTGTCCTCCACTCCCATGATGTCCCTTTTCCCGAAAGAACTATGTGGCGCTTTGGCTCATCGTATGATGTATTCGCTTCCTTATCTTTTCTCTTTCTCGGTCCGTAGACATGTCCTTCACATAGATAACCTGTGCCACATCATTGGCTAGGACGAACGGTTCGTCAGTGTACCCAAGATTTTTCAGATCCACTGTTGTCATTCCGTACTATGGGTCTACATGTACCCCGCCTCCTGACAGATTGACCCATTTGCACTTAAACAAAGGGACCTTAAAATCATGTCCGTAGTCAAGTTCCCATATGTCCACTATGTAACCATAATATGTGTCCTTTCCCCTCTCGGTTGTTGCATCAAAGCGGACACCGCTGTTTTGGTTGGTGCTCTTTTGATCTTGGTTAATCGTGTAAAATGTATTCCCATTTATCTCGTATCCTTTCCAAATCTTAACAGTCGAAGATGGTCCCCTGGATAACAAGTACAGCTCATCACAAACAGTGTTGCCACCTCTGATACGTGCTTCCAACCAACTGCTGAAAGTCCTGATGTGTTCACATGTAATCCAGTCGTCGCACTGCTCCGGGTGTTTGGAGTGCAGACTGTTCTTGTGTTCATCCACATACGGGGTTACCGAGGTAGAGTTCTGTAGAACAGTGTAGTGTGCTTGAGACCAAGAATATCCGTCCCTACATATTATTGAGTCCCTTCCAAGCGTGCCTTTTCCAGTCAGTCTCCCCTCATACCGCGATTTAGGGAGACCCATCTTCTTAAGGCCAGGAAAGAAGTCAACACAAAACCCGATGACATCCTCTGTTTGATGGCCCATGGAGATGCTTCCCATCGCCTAGCGATTACTGGACATATTTCTTTAGGACTCCCATGAACCTCTCAAAGGGGTACATATTGTGTAGAAATACGGGGCCCAGAATGACAATCACGTCAACTAGATGAACTAGGACGTGCGTCATGATATTGAAGAAGGATGGTGGGAACACCAGCTCAAAACTGACAAGACGTTGCACCACATCACTCCTTAGCCTTGGTATGATTTCTGGATCGATCACCTTCTGAGAGATTGCATTGAGGAATGCACATAGCTTCACAATGGCTAATTGGACGTTTTCGGTAGAAGCCCCTCAATGCAACCGAAGCGCTTGCGTCATAATCACGTGGCGATCATGAGACTTTAGGTTTCAAACTTTTTCTGCCATATTTATTATTCCTTTTATATTCAACGAGAAGCCAGTCGGGACCTTCATACTAAGCACGCATTCAAAGAAGATTTCCTTCTCTTCTTTGGTAAGAGCATAGCTGGCAGGACCTTCATACTGCTTTGGAGGCATGCCGTCTTTTTCGTGCAAACGTTGCAGGTCCTCCCGTGCCTCAGCTGTATCTTTTGTCTTCCCATACACGCCCAAGAAGCCTAGCAGGTTCACGCAAAGGTTCTTCGTCACGTGCATCACGTTGATCGAAGAGTGGACCTCTAGGTCTTTCCAGTAGGATAGGTCCCAAAATATAGATTTCTTCTTCCACATGGGTGCGTGTCCCCCAGCGTCACTCGGAACAGCTAGTCCACCGGGACCCTTTCCAAAGATTGCGTGTAAATCATTGACCATAGCAAGTACGTGATCACCGGTACGCATTGCGGGCTTCTTCCGGTGATCTGCCTCGCCTTTGAAATGCTTGCCTTTCTTTCGACATTGATGGTTGGTCGGAACAAATCGACGATGGCCCAGGTACACATTCTTCCTGTAGCTTGCCAGGTATATACTATCGGTGTCAAGTAAACAATGCGTGCATGCATGGTATCCCTTGTTTGTCTGTCCTGAAAGGTTACTGAGAGCGGGCCAATCGTTGATGGTCACGAACAACAACGCCTTTAGGTTAAATTCCTGCTGTTTGTGCTCATCCCACGTACGTACACTGTTTCCATTCCACAGCTGTAAAAGTTCTTCAACTAATGGCCTTAGGTAAACATCAATGTCATTGCCGGGTTGCTTAGGGCCTTGGATGAGAACGGCATCATAATGAACTTCCGCTTCATGCACATCCAAGGAGGAAGGTTATACATACATAGAGTCACAGCCGGTGCTGTGATTGCTGCTCTGCTCCCGAAAGGATTAATGCCATCCGCGCTTAAAGCAAACCATACGTTCCTTGGCTCACTTGCAAACTCATCCCAATACTTTCTCTCGATTTTTCTCCACTGCGACCCGTCGTGGGTGCTCTCAACTTCCGTCTTTCTTACGGTCCTCACTGTGCCATCACATCAACTTGGCATGCTCTCCGTTTCGAGCAGACGTTTCAACCGTGGTATTATAGGAGCGTACCACATCACCTTCAGAGGAACCCTCTTCTGGGGGCTCGCCGTCAACATCACCAGGTCATCTCGTCGATCTTATACCGTAATGCACCGCATACCGGGCATGTGTTCAGATCCTTGTACGCACCATGTAGAGGATGCAGATCATTAGGGCATGCATGTATCTTTTGCACCTCCAATCCTAGAGGGCATACGACCTTCTTTGCTGCGTATGTACTGTCGGGCAATTCGTTATCCTTTGGAAGCTTCTTCTTCAATATTTTAAGTAGCTTCTCAAATCCTTTATCAGGCACAGCATTCTCTGCCTTCCATTGCAGCAATTCCAGTATGGTACCGAGCTTTGTGTTGCCATCTTCGCAATTGGGGTACAACCCTTTTTTGTGGTCCTCTAGCTTGCGATCGAACTTCAGCTTCTCCTTTTGACTTTCGCATTGTGTCCTTGCATCGACAATGACCCGGCGGAGATCATCATCATCGGGCACATCGTCTGGTTCCTCTTGATCTTCAGCAGCTTCTCCCGTTGCAGCATCATCGTGCACATCGTCTGGTTCCTCTTGATCTTCAGGAGCATCACCGTATTCAGGGGGCACATAGTTGTCATCGTACTCTTCTTCTTCGTCGTCTTCCATCATAACCCCTATTTCTCCGTGCCTCGTCCAAACATTATAGTGTGGCATGAAACCCTTGTAAAGCAGGTGGGTTTGGAGGATTTTCCGGTCAGAGTAAGACTTCGTATTCCCACATATAGGGCATGGACAACACATAAAACCATTCTGCTTGTTTGCCTCAGCCACTTCGAGAAAATCATGCACGCCCTTAATGTACTCGGAGGTGTGTCTTGAACCGTACATCCATTGTCGGTTCATCTGCGTGCATTATATAATGAAGTGACCAAATTAATAGAAAGTTCATCATCACATTAAAACCAAAGTACATACATAGTTCTCCTCTAACAACATAAAGCCCTGCAGAGCATCTAAATTAATTAAACCATACACTGAAACTATGTAAAACATTTCAATGCGAAAACAAATGCGATCATAATCGCAACCAATGTAACAACTGATCCAACGGCATAATGATACCAAGCCTCGGTATGAATGGCATATTTTCTAATCTTTCTAATCTTCAAGCGCATTGCATCCATCTTGATCTTGTGATCATCGACGACATCCGCAACATGCAACTCCAATATCATCTTCTCCTCCTCAATTTTTCTAATTTTTTCCTTCAAGAAATTGTTTTCTTCTTGAACTAAATTTAACCTCTCGACAATAGGGTCATTTGGAATTTCCGGTTCAACAACCTCCTAGATAAATAAAATCTATGTCACGTTGGTCGGCATAATTGTCATAAACAATAAATGAACCAATAGTTATGAAAAGATAATATATACCACATCCGAATCATAGATAGGACGAGGGCCGACGGGGGTGGATACCAAAACCATCGCACTATATAAGATGCAATAATAAAAGTAAGAAAACAATACAAGTATCTATCTAAACATACAAGTAAGAATATTTTTCCTTTTAGAAAGAAGATAAGAACAAGAGGCTCACCACGGTGGTGCCGGCGATGAGATCGGCGCGGGTGATCGACGACGGTGAAGACGGGGACGGGGCGTGACGGACCGCTAAACCTAGACAAATATTGAGGAAAATGGAGCCTGGCAGTCAAGCTTGGAGGGGAGAAAGCTTAAGTAGTGTGGCTCGGGCATTCCATCAAACACCTCATGTGCATAGGAGGTGAGCTAGAGCACCACAAAGCTCTCCCCTCGCCGGCCATGAAAAACAGAGCACTGGGAGTGCTCTGCTCGCGAGCGGAGGGTATATATAGGCACCACCATTGGTCCCGGTTGGTCGCACGAACCGGGACTAAAGGTTGGCCTTTGGTCCTGGTTCGTGCCACCAACCGGGACCAAAGGTGGTGGGCCAGGAGCGAGGCCCATTGGTCCCGGTTCGTCCTTCCAACCGGGACCAAAAGGTCCAGACGAACCGGGACCAATGGCCCACGTGGCCCGGCCGGCCCCCGGGGCTCAAGAACCGGGTCCAATGCCCCCATTGGTCCCGGTTCTGGATTGAACCGGGACTAATGGGCTGGACCGGCCTGGACCATTGCCCCCTTTTCTACTAGTGTATATAGGTCCGTCGGATCTTACATCAAGATCCATGCTTTTAGATTTTCTTTTCTCTCTCTTAAATCTCAGTCGAGTGAGGCATAGCCACGCCATTAAACAAAGGCTTGGGTGCCATTAATGGAGACCTTGGGAGAGAGGTGGACGGCAGATGGAGGTCAAAGGGCTCTCCTCCCGATAAGCATGCGCAGGGGTCTGATCGCACGCCTCTCGTACTCAAATAGCTACCCAGCATGGCACCTCCTAGCTAATAACAAATGGGGACGCGTGGCAGCACGTAAATGGTAGTAAATAGAATGCCCACTGTTTCAATAATACTTGTGTTTCCGATTGTAATGTGACAACACTTGTTCCAAAATGACTTTGTTGATTGTTAATATCTGCGCCTTCACAAATCGGACTGCAAAGTTACCACATCATGTTGGTGACATGTCATGGCACCAAGCGAAATTTCATTATTTTCATGCGTGTTTTGGATTTACAGGAATTAAAAAACTAAGTTTCTCAATGTTTCCAGCCCAGCCACGACGCCCAGATGTTTGAATTTCATTCTCATTTCTTGCATGGAACCTAGAAATTTACCCGAGGACACACATGTGATTTTTCAACCAACTTTGGTGCACTGGAACATGTGCTTGTATTTCAAATTTGAATTATGCACACAAAGGTGACACGTTCCCTCCCAGAACCACGAGCCTTCTTGAGAGAAGCTCCGATTTGCAAGAAGTTTATACCAAAATTTGTTCCTATTTGGCCAAATTTTTTTACCATGGCATGGTACTACAATGACATGACACCATTCCAAGTTTCTTTATTTTAAAACCAAGTTTCTCAATGTTCTCGACCGAGCCATCATGCCTAGATGTTTGAATTTTATTCTCATTTTTTGCATGGGACCTACAAATTCACCCGAGGACACAAATGTAATTTTTCAACCAACTTTGGTGCACGGGAGCATGTGCTTGTAGTTCAAATTTGAATTATGCATATTAAATGACCAAAAACTCAATTAATGTGTAAGGCCAAACGAAGCCGGAATAATTCCAAAATTTAACAGGGCACTCATGCAGTTCTATGTTGCCTTTGTAAATAAACTCAAGGGGGACAGCGTATATCGTTTCGCACTCAAAGGTGGCACATTCCCTCTCAGAACCACGAGCCTTCTTGAGAGAAGCTTCGATTTGCAAGAAGCTTATACCAAAATCTGTTCCTATTCGGCCAATTTTTTTACCACGGCATGGTAGTACCATGACATGACACCAATGCCAAGTTTCATGATTGTCAGACGTGTTTTGGATTTACAAGAATTTTAAAACCAAGTTTCTCAATGTTCTCGGCCGAGCCACGATGCCCAGATATTTGAATTTTATTCTCACTTCTTGCATGGGACCTAGAAATTCACCCGAGGACACAAATGTGATGTTTCAACCAACTTTGGTGCACGAGAGCATGTGCTTGTAGTTCAAATTTGACTTCTGCACATTAAATGACCAGAAACTCAATTAATGTATAAAAGACGACAAATGAACCCGGAATAATTCCAAAATTTAACAGGGCACTCATGTAGTTCTATGTTGCCTTTGTTAAGAAACTCAAGGGGGGCAGCGTATATCGTTTCACACTCAAAGGTGGCACGTTCCCCCTTAGAATCACGAGCTTCCAAATTGGCCCAATTTATTTACCACAACATGTTAGTGCCATGACATGACACCATGCCAAGTTTCATGATTTCCAGGCGAGTTTTGGATTTACATGAATCTAAGTTTCTCGATGTTCTCGGCCGAGTCACGACGCCCAGATGTTTGAATTTCATTCTCATTTCTTCCATGTGACCTAGAAATTCAACCAAGGACAGACATGTGATTTTTCAACCAACTTTGGTGCACCGGAGCATGTGCATGCAGTTCATATTTAGATTATACACATTAAAAGTCCAGAAACTCAATTAATGTATAAAAAGGCCAAACGAACCCAAAATAATTCCAAATTTAGTAGGGCACTCATATAGTTCTATGTTGCCTCTGTAAAGAAAATCAGGGGGAGGCAGCGTATATCGTTTCGCAGACAAAGGTGACACGATCCCTCTCGGAACCACGAGGCTTGTTGAGAGAATCTCCGGTTTTGCAAGAAGCTTATACCAAAACTTGTTCCAATTCAGCCAAAAATTATACATATGAAAACAGGGTTTAGATTATCCCGAACATCTCGCTACCTAGACCAATAATGTACTATGATTTGAATTCAACATAAAATGAATACAAATATTTGAATTGGAGAGCATATGGTACATGTAGTTCATAGTGAAATATGATTAGTGCTATATGCATGTTTTCTGTTATCAAGATAATATTTAAATTATTATATAACTTGAGAACAATCATATTCAAATAAGGAAAATTGATTCAAATTTAGTCCATATGGTAGACGACAATATATATGTTCACATACTAGAGTAAAATGTTCATATATGATGGAAGTTCAAAATGTACGACTACATCAATTATAAACCGCAAGGTCACCTAACGATATATTCGAATTCAACATAACGTGGATTCAAAAATTGAAATTCGAGATCCTGGCATTTGTAATCATATAAAAAGGGACATTACTCTTTCTTTTGGTGGGAATTGATTTGTTTTTTGTTGTTGTTGTTGAGGGAAGTGCAAATCGATTTGGTACTGCGCAGGGTAATCTTGTTCTCCTGTTTTTTTTACATTTTTCTTGTAATTTTTTCAATGGCATCTATAGCAATATAGTAAAAGGGTACATGACTCTCTTGTGTCTTTTATGAATTGTTTTTTTACACCTTAAGTTTGTTCTGTCGAACAAGGAATCCGCACCTTGTTATCTCAAATTTTTCAAGCTCGAGTATATTTTGTCTCACCTGCTTTGAAACTCCCGCCTCTTCAACCCGCGCCGTGCCTTGTTATCCCAAAATTTCGACGCGCGCGAGAACTCCCTCCTCATCCAAAATCGGCCCCGCAGCCCAGACACGCGAAATCCCCCTTCTAGCGCTCAGCCGGAAATGAAGCTCCACGTCGCGGTGTCAAAACCGGTGGGGGTACGCTTGTAACCTACCCTACATTTCGGACAAGCACGTCCCTAAGATTGGCTCCCCCCTCCCCCTTCGCTCCCCCATTCGTACACTGAGGCCGCCAAAACCCGCGAAACCCCACGCTCCTTCTCAGCCTCCCGACTGCCGCCCAGCCGGAGACTCTTCCCCGACTACGTCGTCCACCTCAACAGCTCGCCGTCCCTCATCCACCGCACCGGATGAGGATCCGTTGTCGATCTCGTCGTCCCGCCGGATCAGCCGCCCCGTCCTCCACCTCCAAGGAGCTGCCTCGACGTTCGCCTCGTCTATCGCGCCACCTCAATACCCACAGCGACGTCTTGACTTGCCCCACCGGAACCGCAGCACCCTCACCAATTCCTCCGATGAAGCCGAGGCCAACTCCGCGCCACCAAGGAGGTTCTGCACTCACCGCTGCATTTTATCTTTTATTCGATCTCACGGGCTACCGGTGCTCGATACCGAGCAGACATGGTAGGTCCCCATCGATGGCGCCGTCGCCGGCCACATCATGCACGGCGTCTCTCCCCCATGTCATTGCTTCCTCAGCAGCGACTTCAACAACGGCACTAGCTGCAGCTGCTCCGGCTCTCGCTCGCGCTGCGGCTCTGTTCTTGCTGTCGGTCGCGCTACTGCACTGCTCTTGCTTTCGTTCGTGCTGCTTCTCTGCTCTTACTCTCGCTTGCGCTGCTGCTGCACGACCTCCGGCAGCTACAGGAACTGCTGCTTTAGCACTCGCTTGCGGTGCTACTGCATGACTTGCTCTCTGCTAGTGCATTCCCTGCTAAAGTGTCTGCTGATTTAGATCACTTCTTCTCTGCTACTAGTGCTCGAACGCCCTAAACATCTATTGCAATGCTCTACTACTAGTTCAATCAGTTTTGACAGTAAAATTCAGTTTCGACTGTAAAGCTCATTTTCTTCAGTTAAGTTCAGAGTGAACAGTACTTACAGCATCTGTCGGAGCGGCCGTGGTGCGGCTGATGTGTTTTACATATAGCACTTTTTGGTGATGTATTTTACATCATCTATTGCAGATGATATTAGGGTCCCACTTCTGATTAACGTTGTCTGTCTTGTCCTGCTTTAGCCTCGTCGCCGTACACCTCACTGGAGCTGCTCCAACGACGGAACCGTCCATCACAGCGGAGCAGTACCCTCGGCGCCGTTTCCAGAGGCCTCGGATCTTCTTCCCCGCCTCCGGCAGTCACACCGGCATCATCACCATCCTCCACGTCCAACCCAATGATGCTGAGGTCCACAAGGCTATACCTAAGAGGTAGTACACTCGTCGCATCACTTTGTTACTCTGCATTCATGTCGATCCCTCAGGGAACCTTTGCTATGGAACTACTATTCGTGCAAATCTGTTAGAAGGAGTGGAGCAAAGCAAAACTGGAGGATTTTTTCCTTTGGTGTCTCTTTCGAAGAAAAAACATAGGAATTTTATTCACTTGGACATCCTTTTCAAATTAATATGCATGAAGAATAGAACTAATTGCATTACTGGCATAATAAGATTCTTATTTTTTTCATTTTCACGTGTGTCGGGGATATACCCCGCGGTATGATTCGGCCGGAGTTATAAACCAGCTGGTACTTGATAAACCGGCAGGTGTTAAGTCAGGTGATAAACCGGCTGACACTTAAGACAGGTGTTAAGTCAGGTGATAAACCGGCTGACAGTTAAGGCAGGTGTTAAGTCAGATGATAACCCGTCAGACAATCATAAACCAGCAGACAATCATAAACTGGCAGACCATCATAAACCGGCACCAGTCATAACCCGGCAGACAGTGATAACTCGGTTGCCAGGGGTTATGAGGCCCAAGACGTTATGAAGCCCAAGACGTTAAGAAGCCCATGAAGAGAAGTCAGAATAGTTTAAGTCTTAATCCGAGTTGGACTCTACATGTAACCCGCCCCTTCAACATATATAAGGAGGGGCAGGGCACCCCAAGAGGGGAGAGGTAATCTTAAGGGTTAGACACAACTGGGAGATCCAGAGATAACTGGGAGATCTGGTTTACGGCGACTCTCTTGTGATGATAATGAGACCTAGCCACAAACAGCATGTAGGGTTATTACCGGATGATGTTTCCCGGGGCCCGAAGCTGTCTAAATCTTTGTCTTGTGTTGTGTTCTCTCGATTTGGCTCAACCCCTCTCAAGCTACCACATAGATGTATTGGCCTTACGACTAAGTCCTCATACTAGGACATCTGCCGTGACAATTCCACGACAGTTGGCGCTCACCGCAGGGCTCGCGCACGGTGGTGTTGAGTTCTTCAAGGATCTCTCCCAGGGATCGAGAAAGCTTGCGATTGGCTTGATGAAGGAAAACCGTCGGTGATCAACCCCTGCTATTACAAACCGGCGATGAGGAAAATCCAGAAGCGCACCAGATCCAATCTGTTTATAGTCTGCTCGCATATATATAAAAGAAAACCAGAAGAAGACCGCTATATCCAGCCAAAAAAGAACAGATGATCAGATCGGATGCTACAAGTGAATTTATTGCAATGGCCTACCAGCGATGAGGAAAAACAATTCAAGACAACAGTGCTATACTGCGGCAGTGCCGGACAGGGTATATTGAAATATTTGCAGAGTACCAGTATGGCCAATTATTATCCAGGTTCAGCCAAGAGATTGCCTTGGAGTACGACTTGCTTACGCAAAGATGCGACTGCCTTATCCATCATTAAAAAAGAAAAAAGATACAACCAGCGATGTGAAACTCCTACAGTGGCCTGTGCCTTGGCCTGTTTCCAAGTCGCCGCTGCCGGCAGTGTTCGAGACAGCACCGGGTCGCCATCAGCGTTGTAAGAGCATTACTAGTAGAACCCTCAAACCCTCAAATCTAAAAAGCACTTTTAAGGGTTGAGTTGTGCCACTTTTTGGCACTTTTAAGGGTTGAAAAACAGTGGCAAATACTAGAACCCTCAAACCCAACCCGTAAACTGCTTTAAGGATTGGATTTGAGAGTTCTAGTCTTTGCCTCGACCCCAACCTTTAAATCTATCATATGGCATCTCACAGGCAATCGGTCGAACAGCCTGAGTGCACGCAGTCTGATCGATTTGCTCAGGATTCAGGAACATGACCAGTAGCCAGCAACGAAACGACCAAATCGTGGTCATCGACAATAATCTACTCAGCTAACGCTGGACGATGAACCGCATACATACTGGACACACGCGATTTCTACCCACACAATCAATCAATGGCGACGCGCGTCGGAGGAGCACGTCGGAGGGGCGCATTGCGAGAGGCAGAGAGGCACGCGCGCTTGCTCGCGACGCATGCGATGCAGCGCAGCGGGCGGTATGCTTCGAGGCGGGTCGGGAGAGACGCGTGGTGCTTGCTCGCATCGCGCTTACGGACGCCAAGAAGCGTGCGAAGCGCCACGGAGGAGCGGCGGTTCCTCCCGGCGCATGGGAGGAGCGCGTGGCGGGGTGCTCTCGTCGCGGTCGGCGCTGGCGAGAGGATGCTTGCCGCATCATGCCTCTGGAGCAGCAGCAGCGGAGCGGTACGGAAGAGCGCCTCATCCTCTCGGCGGCGCGCACTCGCGGGAAGAGCGGCGCGATGTGGGAGGCCGCCTGGAGCCGCGAACGGGCGACGGTAGGCTGGGCGGGCGGCGGCGGGACGGGCGCTGGGCGGGCGCTGGGCGGGCGGGCGGAGCGGCTGGGCGGGGCCGGGCGGGACGGTCGGCTGGGCGGGCGCTGGGCGGGCGGGCGGAGCGGGCGGCGGGGCGGGCGGGCGCGGTTGACATGGCGGGGCTTCCATTGCCGGCGGGGCAGGAAGCAGCGGGAGGCGGCGGTGGGCTGGCGAGCGGTTGGCTCCCGCACTAGCGAGGATGCACGCGACGAGGAGGAGTGCGGGTTGGGGGGAGATTTTCCCCTCAACCCCTACTTCTATAGATTGCAAAGTCGTTTACGGGTTGGACCTCTAAATTTTTTTACGGGTTTGAGGGTTTAGAGGTTCTAGTCTACGGAGTTTTTTCGGCAAAAACTGTAAAAAAGCGATTATTTTTAGGGATTTGAGGGTTTGAGGGCTCTACTAGTAATGCTCTAAACCGCCACGGTCTTGCTCCCTCAAGTATCAACCGCGCCGCACCTAGCTCACACCCGTTCAACAGTACCTGCGGCCCTAACCGTTTCCTACGCCACTGCACCGATCGCCAGTTCTGCCGGCCGCGCATCAATTGACCCGCCGGGCGCCTCGAGGCTCCACGTCTAAGACTACCCACAATGAGAATAAGACTAGCCACAGTGGGAGTAACTTCAGCAGTAACATCGAGTCCAACTCAGCAAATTTGCTTATGTGTCAATGAGTTACTGAGGAGAAAGATAGTTACAGTAACTTAGCTAGTTACTGTAACATCACATGTCCCAATGCAATATGAGTCTATAACCTAATAAATGAAGCTTTACATGTTACCGCACTTATGTTACTACCCACTATGAAGGTAGTAACATAGTCTAGGGATATGTGTATGTTACTAGTGTATGTTACTATGCATTGTGGCTAGTCTAAGAGCATGCTTGGATACGTTTTAGTCCCATGACTAAAAGTAGTGGGACTAAAACTTGCTAGCCTCACCCATGCTTGGATCCAAATACTAAAGAGACTAAAATCTAGTTATTGAGCATTTATTATCCTCCAAACCCTCCAATCCAGAACTCGCATGTGTTAAAGGAGAGGAATTAAATGAGGAGAGAGAGGGCTAATACATATTTTAGTAGGTTTCCTATGACTAAAAAAATTTAGCCTCAAGACTAGTCCTAGCCTCTCTTTAGTCAGGGGTGCTTGGAACTTTAGCCTCTAAAAGAGACTATTTTTAGTCAGACTAAAAATAGTCCCTTGGATCCAAGCACCCTCTAACATAGGTGGTAACATCACACTTATCTAGGTAAAATGGATGATGTAGCATGTAATTAATGAAGAAAGATGAGTCTACAACCTAATAAATGAAGTGATGCATGACACAACACATATGTTACTACCCACTATGGAGGTAGTAACATAGACTAGTAACATATGCATGTTACTACTCTAAGTTACTCCCCATTGTGACTAGTCTAATCGCTGCTACGACGAACTGCCTCCGTCTCAGCTTTTTGACTTGCGCGCCTTCGCCTCCGCTACCTCGTCGTGCTCCTTTTGCACTACGCTGATCCACCAGCTCGATCTCCGCGGCCCTCTGAGCCGCCGACGCACTATCTTTGCTGGCGAGTCGCCCTCGCACGTTCTCTGATCCGGGCTGATCGCTGCTACTGTGAACCGCTCCGCCAAGTCGCCGGTCCAGCTGCTGCATTAGAGCCGCCTCGCCTTCAAGTTAAACCGGCTGCTTCTGCCTCGCCGGTCGCCTCGACTTGCCTCCGCCGGGCTATGCCGCTATGTTATCTCGGCCTTGAGCCACTTCAGCCGCACGCCTCCACGAATCGTCGTCGCTGGCTCACCTCTGCTCGAGCTGCTGCTGGGTTGCCACGGACTTGCCCTGCAGCCTGTGAGTCGGTTCGCGACCACTAAATCACCTCCAAGCCACCATGATTCTGCCTTAACTCGCCGGGCTGCTCACCTCGCTGGACAGCGAGCCGCCGTTGCTCTTTACCTTTGTGTGGAGTCGCCATCGAAGCGCTGCTACATCCATGGCCTCCCCTCGCCAACACGTCTCCGTCTGCTGCAAGCTGCCGCTCGACCTACTGTGAGTCGCCGCTCCAGCTGTGCGACCCGCCGCTAGCAAGCTGCGTCTGCCACGGGGTCGCTTCGGGTCGCTACCTCCACTGGTTTCACCAGAAGCCGCCCTGAATCGCCAATAAACCGCCACTAACGCGGCCCGCCCCTGCTGACATGGATATCAACCGGTCTCGCTCTGAGTCGCCTCCGAAGTTGCTGTTCACTTTGCTGGTTTCCTCCCGCCGCCATTAATGCGCCACCTCAATCCCCCTCCGCGCCGGGCTTCACTCCGGGTCATCTCCGCCTATACCGTTGTTGAGCCCCCTCTTCTACGATGGGTCAACACCGAGCCCCGCCCGGCCTCATCTCGAGCCGCCATCCTGCCGCGCGACTCCGCCTCTGAACCAGCAGTCATTGAACCGCCCGTTACCTCTGCTGGCTGTCTAAGTCAACAGGCCGTTCCTGAGCCGCCAACACTGGTGCGTGGAGCCGTGGATGCGCCTGAGCTACCGGAGAGCCGCCCTGCAACTTCCAAATCGCCAAGATCCTAAATCGTCGGTTTACCAATGAGTCACGCGCTACTGTCCAGGTCTCGCTTCCGTTGTAACCCGTCGCTGCCCGTCGTCGGGTTGCCTCCGCTACCATGGCTCTGTCTTCAAGCCGCCGTCACTATAAGTTTCCAAAACTACAAGGCAAAAGTTGCGGAGTGCTCGGTGCCGCGTCATACCCGCGCCTGCTCTGGTCGGCTTACACTTTGAGCGCCCGCCGGTTCGTACCCGTGCCCAGGCCTCGCGCTCGCCTAAGCTTCAAGCCGCCTTCCGGATTATCTCTGCTGCTCAACTCCGCTGTACGGTCTCAGGCCATTAGCTCGAGACTTGTCACTACGGTTTTTTGTTACATCCACAGCCTCGTCACCTTTGAGCGGACGCTGCGCTGCCCCGTGAAGCGTTGCCTCTTACAAATGCGCCACTGAACCAACCCGGATCAACTCACTTCCACCGTGGCCATGGCCCGCTTCACTCCACCTCGGGCTGGCTTTGCTGAGCCGCCGTTTCGGCGCCGGCCTGCTCGCCCGCTGGCCACGCTCGAGCCGCTGTTCCTCTACTGTCACCGGCCCTGTGAAGCCGCCGGCCGTTTTCACTGACGCACCACTAAATCACCCAGCGGCTTCACCTCTGGCTCTGAAGCTGTGCCAAACCGCCGCACCCCTGAGTCAGCCGAGGACTGCTTCCACGCACCTGCGAGCTGATGTCGGGCGCCGACCTGCTATGGCTCTTGTTGCTAAACCACCATGCTGTCTTGTGCTTCTCCTGCTGCTCCCGTATCGCGGCGCGGCCTAAGCGCCCCCGTCCCTGCCAGGCTGCCACAAGGCCGCCCTGCCTCGTTCCGCCATTGCTTTGAAATCACCTGGAGCTGCCCTTGTCGGGCCATGCCTGGCCTCTGTACTGAGCTCCACAAGCTGCCAATCGCGCCGTGGGCCATCCCGTGGCTGATCCTATGTTGCTAGCTACCTTGAACGTGTGGAAACGGCTTATGGAGAACGCGAGCCAGGTGGTGTTAGTATTTGTACAAATTTCCACAGCTCCAAAAGAATGCTGCTTAGCTCAAAGGCAGACTACAAACGCTACTGTTAGAAATCATCGTCAACCTTGGGGCTGAATATCAGGTGCTATTTACCTTATTTATTGTTAAGTATATCTTAGTTCATCCAAGAAAAACTACTTTGCCCTGCTATATTTTATATGCAGGAGAATATTCATTACAATGTGCCATTATACCGTGGAGCTGGACGTGCCCCAACATCATTTGACACCAGTGATTGTCGTTACTTAACGGAGTCCCGCACCGGCTTACAATGCCATGGCCCTCTCTCGCGACCGCACCGGTTTACAAAGCCATAGACGACTCGCCCGTCCGCGCCGGTTTACAACAAGGAGGACAACTTGCTCGTCCGCGCGGCTTACAATGCCGCGGACGACTCACACATCCACTCCATCTTGAGCCACCTTGGTCGGCACATTTTGAGGATTATCCATCGCTGGGACAAATCAGGTGAATCCTGTCCAGTCAATTTTTATTTAAACAACAAGTACTCGGGCTTGTGATATTTTTTGATGCAGGACAATTGCTCACTACAAAAGATGACTATCATGTCATGGAGTTTATTTAATGACTCATACCAGGAGCATACAATGAGTGTTGCGAAGATCATCAACTCGCCGCCTTGCCTACACCGGACGGCGCAATGCAAAAACTTATATGGTCACTTAGGGGCTTCCTGCTCACGGAGCATAGCTATGACTACCCTTTTGATCCGGCTATCAAGCCAATATTATCATAAGAGCATAGCTCTGGTTACTTCGGTAATCCAGCTATGAAGCCAATATAAGCATAAGGGGCCAAAGAGAGTCTGCTGCATAGCACAACTCAAACATGGGTATCCCTTGAGAACAACTCACAATATCACTTGGGGGCTATGTTCGAACCATAGTCACACCTCTTGATAGGCATAAGGGCACCAGGGAAATCACTTGGGGGCTTGGTCGTATCCGAACCATAGCTACACCTCTTGATAGGCTTAAGGCCACCAAGGAAATCACTTTGGGGCTATGGGTTCGAACCATAGTTACACCTCTTGATAGGCATAAGGGCACCAGGGAAATCACTTGGGGGCTTGGTCGTATTCGAACCATAGCTACACCTCTTGATCGGCGCAATGCCACAATTATGACTACTTGGGGGCTCTAGTCATATCCGAACCATAGTTTAAACCCTCTTGATCATACACATACATCATCATATATTGCGTCATACATTGCATCATCATTACATCATCATAGCATGTATCATATGGGCATGGATATACCGATTTATATGGCAGGAATCGGTTTTCAAACCAGATTATATTATTCAAATCTTTAATCACCAACACGGCTGGATTTTTATTATGGTTATCAATAACCAATATTATGATTGAGGTTTTCAAAGTCGCTTCAGCGCAATGGATATAATTTATTCTACAATGGAAGGAATAGTCCCGAGTCGCTGCAGGCTTACGACCCGGCACTTGGGGGCTACATTATTCAAGTTGGGATTACATCAAATACACAAGTCTCATATCGCTGCAAGCATGCACTATGACACCTGGGGGCTAATGCAAAGTCATTGTTTGCTCTCCTTATTGAAGACCCGACTCATCACATCATAATGAGCCGACCCTTGGGGGCTACCAATTGCTCCTGTCAACAATTCAAGGTACAAAGCTATTAATCCATTATATTGAAGGGTCCACTGCTCAGTTGGTAAAGCACAAGGCTCTTAACCTTGTGGACGTGGGTTCAAGCCCCATGATGGGGGTTACATCATATGATGTTATTTTCATTGAAGTATATATCAAGTCCTAGCTCAATATTATCTTACTGAGCCGGCCCTTGGGGGCTACACTAGTTGAAGTTTTTATGAGCATCAGGCAATTTCAAGCCCCAGGTTGCTGCAAGCATGACAACCCAGCACTTGGGGGCTACATATGTGGAATACTCAATTTATAACTCATGACTGAGATGAACAAATAGGATGTTTTCAAGGTTGTGACATTTATATTGAAGCAAGTCTTAAGTTGTTGCTACGCTACCTTCTTAAGACTTGGGGGCTACAAGTGATAGGCATATAAGAGGTATATTTTCAAGCTTGATGTTAACTACAATTATAATCCGATGCCATCAATATTTATAAACCGGCAATTTTGGCTATGATAAACCGGCAAGTACTACATCCTTAAGCCGACTGAAGATCAGATGAGGATTTCAAGGACCAATATTTTTATTAAGCATTGGGAGCTGAGTCAAATGAATTATGCTTCACAATATTTCTCTGTGACAAACCAATGTCAGCAAATTGATTATGAAGCTGGCTTATTAACCCGGATTTTCTAGAAGAAGGAAATGACAAGGACTTAAGGATGATCAGGATCAGTTTAACATGGATAAATCCAAATTAAACTGGGGGCTAATGTCGGGGATATACCCCGCGGTATGACCCAGCCAGAGTTATAACCCGGCTGGTACTTGATAAACCAGCAGGTGTTAAGTCAGGTGATAAACCGGCTGACAGTTAAGACAGGTGTTAAGTCAGGTGATAAATCGGCTGGCAGTTAAGGCAGGTGTTAAATCAGATGATAACCCGGCAGACAATCATAAACTGGCAGACAATCATAAACTGTCAGACCATCATAAACCGGCACCAGTCATAACCTGGCAGACAGTGATAACTCGGCTGCCAGGGGTTATGAAGCCCAAGATGTTATGAAGCCCAAGACGTTAAGAAGCCCATGAAGAGAAGTCAGAATAGTTTAAGTCTTAATTCGAGTTGGACTCTACATGTAACCCGCCCCTTCAACATATATAAGGAGGGGCAGGGCACCCCAAGAGAGGAGAGGTAATATTAAGGGTTAGACATAACTGGGAGATCCAGAGATAACTGGGAGATCCGATTTACGGCGACTCTCTCGTGATGATAATGAGTAGCCACAAACAGCATGTAGGGTTGTTACCGGATGATGTTTTCCAGGGCCCGAAGTTGTCTAAATATTTGTCTTGTGTTGCGTTTTCTCGATTCTGCTCAACCCCTCTCAAGCTACCACATAGATGTGTTGGCCTCACAACTAAGTCCTCACACTAGGTCATCTGCCGTAATAATTCCTGGACAACATGGTTTGACTTTAATTGGACCATGTTTCTTTATTCCTGTGTTCTTCCAATTCATGTGAACCAAACACCCAGGTTGACTGAAATCCTATGTTTCCAGATGCTCTGTTTTGCATGTGCATTCCTATCCTATTCCTGTGTTTTTCCTGTCCCTGCGTTTATAGAATCCTCCAATTTTAAGGATCCCTTACAGATTTACTTCATTTTCAGATAGGCGTCAAAGAAAACTCTATGTGTTATGTCCTGGTCCTGCCGTGCCGTCATCCACCCCACCTGAGGTGCACCATCGACAGAAGCGTTCACCTCAGCAGAGATCCCCCCTGCAGACTTTCTTTCGCCGCCTCAGATCATCTTCCCCGTTGCCGGAAGCCACGCCAATGCATTACCATCATCGACTGAGCAGATGAACTTGAGGACTACACAGTTCCGGAAGAGAGGTCACAGTCTTTCGTGTTTGCTTACGTTATACATCAATTATTATTACCTGCTACTTTATCGTTCAAACTTGAGTTTTGAAATGCCCATGGGTCTCATATCGAGCCGACAACGAATAGTATCTGACTACTATCTGGTTCATCTGGGGTCTTCTATGTGGTTCATGTTGGGTGGGCAACAAACAATAGATGATCCATTGTCTATCTTTTTAAACTAAAGCTATAATCTACCTGCTATCATTAGTTTTGGATCCATCCACTCGTTTGCTACCATCAGTCTTGATTTTTGCATGCACCCCTTAGGCGTTACAAAATCTAACAATTTTTTTATTATGCATGTCAGATATTGTACACAATCGTACTGAACATGTAGAGAAAAAGAGAAGACCGTTGCGTGGGAATATAATGTCATGCATACGCCGCTCCATGCTCGGCGAAGTGGGCCCCCTCCTGCACTTCTAGATTGTATTCCACAGGAAGATAACTTTTCAGATGGGGATTCAGAAGGAGCCGACCACGCCTGTTTACCACCTGAGGTGTTTGCTCTAACCTGGCATGCTGATGTTGGTCATATCATGCATATGGCGCCTTGCATTGCTTACATTATACATCTTATATGTCATCAGCTTAGTTTAGATTTGCTTTGGGTGTATGCCACCTGTTTGGTTTCTATACAATACTCCCACCATTCCTAAATATTTGTCTTTTTAGAGATTTCAACAAGTGACTACATACGGAACAAAATGAGTGAATCTACACTCTAAAATATGTCTATATACATCCGTATGTGGTAGTCCATTTGAAATCTCTAAAAAGACAAATATTAAGGAACGGAGGGAGTATATGGGAATTATGCAATGCCATCTTCTTTAGCCAGGCATCATATACGTGAATCATGCAGTGCCATCCTGTTTAGCCAGTCATCGTATATGTGAATTGTATCAGCCATATTTTTCTCCATAATGTATTCCATTTGTCAACAATGTTTATACATTCATCTACTTTGAGTCGGTCATGGGAAAATCTGGAGTGAAAACAAGGTCTTCTGAGCAGTTAGTGCTACCTGTCGATGCAGATTTCTTGCGGGTTACAGATAGCTCCTCAGAGGAGGATTCAGAGACAGATGACCAGTCATATCCCCCCCAGAGGTGCATGCTCTAACTTGGCTGGGTTATATTGCTCATATCATGCATATGGTGTCTTGCATTGCCATGCCATCTGCTTAGATTAGACATGCTTTGTGTGAATGCCTCCTGTTTGCTTTCTATATTAGATATGTGAATTATGCAATGCCATGTTTTTTAGCCAGTTATCATATATGTGAATTATGCACCGCCATGGAGCCAGGCATCATATATGTGAATTATCTCATGCCATCTTTTTTTTCATTGCGTATTCCATTTGTCGACAATCTGTGTATATTGAACTACTCTTCATGTGTATCAGCCATTTGAGCCGGTTATGGAAAAATCTGGAGTCAAAACAAGGTCTTCCGAGCAAGCAATGGTACCTGTTGAAGCATATATCTCGATGGTTACAGGGAACTCCTTAGAGGAGGATTCAGAGACAGATGACCAGTCCTATATCCCACCTGAGGTGTATGCTCTAAGTTGCAATGTTTATATTTCTCATATGATGCATATGGTGTCTTGCATTGCTTAGTTTAGACATCATATGCACAATATTGAATTCCATCTGCTTAGTTTAGAGATCATTCATGTGAGTGCCAGCTGCTTAGTATATGAATCAATTATGTCAATTATATCATGCCATCCTGTATACTTAGACAACATGTATGTGAATTATTTCATCCCAACCTATTTTAGAAAGACATCATATAGTTTTGTCATGTCATCCTGTCTAGGTACTCATCATATGTTGAATTATGCCATTATATCATGTTAAGTTATCCATCATATATTTGAAACTATGTCATGCTATACTATTTAGGTAGGGATCATATATGTGAAATTGTGTCATGCTGTCTTGTTTGGTTAGACAACATATATGTGAATTACCACAACTGTCTATCATACAATGTATGTACGTTCAATTTCTTTTCTTATCAGCCATTTGAATTGGAGGGGGTGATGGCAGTATGTAAGGGAGCAAAAACTCGTTCTTCACAAAAGACAGTGCTACCCGTCGATGCAGCTAGAACCATGGTTGTACTGGCGCACAAACTAGCCCCACCACACATAATTGAGACTCTTCCAGATTGCACACTTACATCGTTGGGCAGAGAACCAGCTACAACCCATCTAACCGCAACCCCAGCGGATAGTAACCCACTTCTAGTTGACAAAGCACCATGTCCACCACAGAGTACCCCCACACGAGCAGTTTGTAAAGCTACTGCAGTGCCCAAAGCACTAAGACCACCACAGCTAACCCAAACTCCACGTTTAAAGCAGAAGAGCAACTGTTCTCAGGTCAGATTCCATAGCTATGGTCCATACTCCTTTGCTGTTGCATCATTGTATTTACTCATACCAACTACTTTCGAATTTGAAGGATACAATTGAAACTCCAATGGCGCAACAGGTATGTTTTAAACCTATTTCTTTAACTGGATTGTTGTTCTAACTTCTTGCTCTATGTTGATTTCAGTTTAAGTTGTATAAACAGTTATGTTCTCATGTGATGCACATTACAAGTGCTGCCAAAGCTGTGTAGTTTCTCACACTTATATTCTGTCTATGTTGTTGTGTCTTAAAAATATATGAGTTGAACTATGTCTCTATCTTGATTAGGCAACATAAACTAGAATGATATGGACAATACAGTGACCATAGTACATTGATATATGTTTGTTTCATGCTGTTATCCTGTCCACCTTAGTACTGAATCGGTTTACCACAATGAGTTTCCTATACTACAAGCTAAACATGTGATGTGTCTGCTTGTTTCTCTTGTAGTATGCAAACAGAATATTAGAGAAGAGCACCCCGCTATGCAATGGTAGAGAAAGTAATGCATATAAGTTTCAAGATAGTGAGACAACCCTGTTGGTCTCCAAGAAAGGTGATAAAAACGATCTTGTAGACAATGAGAAAATCCCCCACAGTCCTGCGTTGATGTAGTGTTTGAGTTAGTGCCAGTACCGCTGGCAGAAGCTCTTCGAACTCGCTTCCTGAATCACTTCGGCTTCTTCAGTCTCAGCTACAAGCTGAAAGGCATCAGTCAGCTGTGCTGCGGCAAGAATCCAAAGGACAGAGGAAGTCCCTGCAGAATTCAGATGCGTACTTTCTTGTGCAACAGCAAGCGCTGGAGGATTTAAGCGCCAAACAAGAGAAAGTTAATAAGCTTGCTAAGCATCTTGCCAGCATTATGGGTACCCAGGATATTGTTTCTTGAGCTCTTCTGAAGTGGTTTCAGTTCTGGACTTGTTTTGCTGCGGCGTTTATATGCTGCTTTGTTCCCTATATTTGCACTGGTGGCGAACTTTGATGCCCAGTGGATATAATATGTGTAATAGCCGTGATAGCCTAGCATAAGTTGCTTGCTTATTTATTTCCTTGTTGTCTTGTTTATTTATTTGCTTGTAGTCAGCGTAGTTCTTTTTCCGCGGTTTGCTAGTGGCTGCAATAACCTATTTTTTAAAACTAGGCCACAATAACCATGGGCTAATATTTACTGTAGTGACACTAGGCCTCCTACGGGCCGTAGAAACAGTGGGCCTTCTACGGACCATAGAAAAGTGGGCCTTCTACGGGCCGTAGAAACAATGGGCCTTCTATGGGCCGTAGAAACAATGGGCCTTCTACGGGCCGTATCATCAATGGGCCTTATACGGGCCGTATGATCGATTGGCCAAACATGGGCCAATAACAGACCACATTATGGTCGTAAACGCGCTAGAGTTGGAATCATCCGTTCATGGGCCGACCATAATGGGCCATCGTTAATAGGCCGTATTTGATGACACTATGAAAACGGCCCAACGAATTAACGGACCACAAACGGGCCGACTGTAACCACGGGCTGAATTTGGCCCACAAGCAAAAAATGACAGTAATGGGCCGTAAGTAAACGAATGCTGGAAATGAGCCTAAGAATTAATGGGCTCTGAGAAGACCAAAAGATAACATGGGCTGGAACCGGCCGTTAATGGGTATAAAATGATACGTTGTACTACTACGCATGCTCCTAGGGGGGAGGTTGGTAGGAGTTAACCATCGCGCGCCCCCGACCTTCACGCAAAGAAAACAATCAAAATACAATGCGTGCCAATTTGGTTACATAGTTAGGAGACCATACGTGCATGCTTCAGGAATCACAAACCTTAACACCAATATCCTTACTAAACACAACCATCTACTAGAACCTCCCACATATTATCATCTCTATCTCGCAAAACTATTGCAAGGAATCAAACATATCATATTCAGTGATCCGCAAGTTTTATGTAGGATTTTATGACTAACCATGTGAATGACCAATTCCTGTCATATCTCTAAATAGATACAAGTGAAGCAAGAGAGTTTAATTCTTTCTACAAAAGATATGCTCACGCTCTAACAAATATAAGTGAAGCAAAAGAGCATTCTACAACTGGCGGTTTTCTATGTAAAGAGAAACAAGCAATCCAAACTTCAAAAGATATAAGTGAAGCACATGAAGCATTCTATAAAGCCAAACTCAAAAGATATAAGTGAAGTGCAATGAGCATTCTATAAATCAACCAAGGACTATCTCATACCAGCATGGTGCATAAAAGAAAAGTGAAAACTAAATGCAAAAGACGCTCCAAGATTTGCACATATCACATGAATGAAACGAATCCGAAAACATACCGATACTTGTTGAAGAAAGATGGGATGCCTTCCGGGGCATCTCCAAGCTTGGACGCTTGAGTCTCCTTGAATATTCACTTGGGTGCCTTGGGCATCCCCAAGCTTGAAGTCTTGCCTCTCCTCCTTTTCCTCATATCGAGACCTCCTCGATCTTCGAACACTTCATCCACACAAAACTTCAACAGAAAACTCGGTAAGATCCGTTAGTATAATAAAGCAAATTACTACTCTAAGTACTGTTGCAAACCAATTCATATTTTTTTTGCATTGTATCTACTGTAATATAACTTTTTCGTGGCTTAATCCACTGATCGAAATTGATAGTATCATCAAAACAAGCAAACTATGCATCAAAAACAGAATCTGTCTTAAACAGGACAGTCTGTAGTAATCTGAACATTCACCATACTTATGGTACCTCAACAATTCTGCCAAAATTAGAAAAAATAAAAAAATTATATAGAAAGACAGTGCAAAAAGTTTCAGAACCGTTTGACGTTCCAGTAAAAAATGTAAAATCGCGCACTACAGCCAAAGTTTCTGTCCTGCACCGCACAAACCAACAAGCATTGTAAACATCCTAAAGGCAAACCTTGGCATATTATTTTTATTATACAAGGAATTGTACAAGGGGATAATTATTTTTTTTTGAAAAGTTTCTGTAATCAAGATTCACAAAGTTTCCGTGAGCATGAACAAAGTTCAAGCCTAGCTCCCACTTTAACAATGCTCGTCTTTCTCACTTTTCGCTTTCCTTTTTGAAAAGTTTTGGGTTCCCATCTTTATTTTTCTTGTTTTAAACTTTATAAAAGCACTCAACAGAAATAAATCACTCTCTAAAACTTCTGGGTTGTCTCCCTGGCAGCACTTTCTTTAAAGCCAGTAAGCTAGGCATATAGTGCTCAAGTAATGGATCCACCCGGATCCCAAGGTATATCAAAGCCAATTTTAATTAACAATGATTTATAATTTAGTAGTGAGCACAAAGTAACATATATCATGCAACAACGAGGTCTAACTCTCTTCCTATGCATCGGCATGTCATAAAAGAACAATTCATGCACACATAGTAAAGGCCAATGCATAGTATAAGCAGTTTCTTGCAATTTTGTCATATTGGAAATAGAGAGAGGTGGAGATATAGTTCCTATCTCATAATAATTGCAAGTAGGAGCAGCAAGCACATGCATATTGTATCTATCAAAATCATCATGTGTAGTAGTAAAACGTAACCCATCAATATAATCCTTAATAAGGGCAAACTTCTCCGAAATAGTGTAGTCGGCAGAATTCAAAAAGATAATAGGACTATCATGCGTGGGTGTGATACGTCTCCAACGTATCTATAATTTTTTATTGTTCCATGCTATTATATTGCCCGTTTTGGATGTTTATGGGCTTTACTTTACACTTTTATATCATTTTTGGGACTAACCTACTAACCGGAGGCCCAACCCGAATTGCTGTGTTTTTTTGCCTATTTCAGTGTTTCAAAGAAAAGGAATATCAAACGGAGTCCAAACGGAATGAAACCTTCGGAAGCAATCTTTTTGTAACAAACGTGATCCAGGGGACTTGGAGTGGACGTCAAGCAACAGAGGAGGCGGCTACGAGGGTGCCCAGCGCGCCCCCTACAGGTGGGCGCGCCCCCCACCCTCGTGGGGCCCTCGAGCGTCCACTGACCTACTTCTTCCTCCTATATATACCCATGTACCCTGAAACCATCGAGGAGCACCACGAAAAACTATTTCCACTGTCGTAACCTTCTGTATCCGCGAGATCCCATCTTGGAGCCTTTGCCGGCGCTCCGCCGGAGGGGGAATCAACCACGGAGGGCCTCTACATCATCTCCAAGGCCCTTCCGATGAGTTGTGAGTAGTTTACCACAGACCTTCGGGTCCATAGTAATTAGCTAGATGGTTTATTCTCTCTCTTTGATTCTCAATACAAAGTTCTCCTCGATCTTCTTGGAGATCAATTCGATGTAACTCTTTTTGCGGTGTGTTTGTCGAGATCCGATGAATTGTGGGTTTATGATCAAGTTTATCTATGAGAAATATTTGAATCTCCTCTGAATTCTTTTATGTGTGATTAAGTTATCTTTGCAAGTCTCTTTGAATAATCAGTTTGGTTTGGCCTACTAGATTGATCTTTCTTGCAATGGGAGAAGTGCTTAGCTTTGGGTTCAATCTTGCGGTGTCCTTTCCCAGTGACCGCAGGGGCAGCAAGGCACGTATTATATTGTTGCCATCGAGGATAAAAAGATGGGGTTTATATCATATTGCATGAGTTTATCCCTCTACATCATGTCATCTTTCTTAATGCGTTACTCTCTTCTTTATGAACTTAATACTCTAGATGCAAGCTGGATAGCGGTCGATGTGTGGAGTAATAGTAGTAGATGCAGGCAGGAGTCGGTCTACTTGTCACAGACGTGATGCCTATATGCATGATCATGCCTAGATAATCTCATAATTATTCGCTTTTCTATCAATTGCTCGACAGTAATTTGTTCACCCCCACCGTATACTTATGCTATCTTGAGAGAAGCCACTAGTGAAACCTATGGCCCCCGGGTCTATCTTTTATCATATAAGTTTACAATCTACTTTTATTTGCATCTTTACTTTTCCAATCTATATCATAAAATACCAAAAATATTTATCTTATCATATTATCTCTATGAGATCTCACTTTCGCAAGTGGCCGTGAAGGGATTGACAACCCCTTTATTGCGTTGGTTGCGAGGTTCTTGTTTGTTTGCGTAGGTGCGTGGGACTTCTGAAGAGCCTCCTACTGGATTGATACCTTGTTGTCAAAAACTGAGGGAAATACTTACGCTACTCTGCTGCATCACCCTTTCCTCTTCAAGGAAAACCAACGCAAGCTCAAGACGTAGCAAGAAGGATTTCTGGCACCGTTGCCGGGGAGGTGTTCGCTCAAGTCAAGACATACCAAGTACCCATCACAAACTCATCTCCCTCGCATTACATTATTTTCCATTTGCCTCTCGTTTTCCTCTCCCCCACTTCACCCTTGCCGTTTTATTCGCCCTCCTTCCGTTCGATCTTGTGTTACCATGTGCCTTCTATTTGCTTGCATCTTTGCTTGCTAAAAATCTATTGATATGGATCCACTTAAAGTGTTCTACTTGGATCATCTTTGATCCTTATGTGCTCGTGATGAAACCCCAACTAGCCTAGTTGAAGGGAAATCTTTAGATGAGCATGCTCATTTTGTGCGTCACCGTTTGTCTGAAAAGGGGAGACTCTTATGGGATCAAATAAACAGATTGTTGTGTTATGCTTGGAATCTTTGTGAAATTCATGATTTTACTTGTTGCTCTAAGAACCTAAAAAACACCTTCCCTACCTATGTGAGTTTAATGAAAATGAAATCTTATCTTCTTATGCAAAAGGTGTTTATAGCTACTATGATATCGAACAAATTGAAGAATTTGTTGCTTTTAAGGGTGCTTATGAAGTTGCTTCTTTGATTGAAAATATGATATTACTCTCTACGAATCTGAAAATTTTGACATACTTAAATATTGCTATGAAAAATATGCTTATAACGTATATGTCAAATAATTTATTGAGAGAATGACTGTTGCTTTGGAAGAAAATAATGATATGCATGAATCTATAGATAATGATTCCGATGATTTGATTGAAATATCCCTTGATGAACATGATGCTTGCTATTCTTGTGGCCATGATGCCAATATTTATGAAGATGAATTTGCTATAGTTCCTTATGTTAAACATGAGATCGTTGCTATTGCACCCATACTTGGCAGTTCCTTCAATGAAAAGCATGCTTGCAATTATGTTACTATAAATTCTCTTGATGTCAATTGTGCTAATAATATGCAAAACCCTAAACTTGGGGATGCTAGTTTTGCTATGTCTAATACTTGTTGCAATGATCATGATTGTGGTGATTCTTCTTTTGATCTTGAAAATTTATTTAACCCCCATGATGAATATGAGATTGATAATAGTGTTTGCAATATTATTGAAAGTGGGTTTGGAAGAGTGTCAACTTTAGATCCCACATATTTGGAGAATGTTCAATCTTATGGTATTTTTGATAAAAGTAGGTTTGGAGAGGTCATGACTTTAGTTAATGTTAATCCCACTATTTTGGAAGAGTGTCAACTTTGTATGCATGTGGATCATGTTGAAAATACTTTATGTGATAGCTATTTTGTTGAATTTTATTATGATCCCACATGTAATTATTATGACAGAGGAAAATATGGTTGTAGAAATTTTCATGTTTCAAAATTACCTCTCGTCATTTTGAGATTGCTATCATCTCGTTGTTCTTCCTTGCATATGCTAGTTTTTCCTTGCCTTGATAATTTGTTTGCTTACAAGATGCCTATGCATAGGAAGTATGTTAGACTTAAGTGTGTTCATCACATGTTTTATGATGCTCTATTTATGCTTCAATTCTTGTCTTTCATATGAACATCATTGAAATCTCAATGACTAGCTAAAAGGGCTTTAAACAATAGCGCTAGTTGGGAGGAAACCCAATTTTATTTTTGTGTTTTTGCTTTTTTCTTATGTTTAGTAATAAATATTTCATCTAACTTCTGTTTAGATGTGTTTTCATGTTTTAATTAGTGTCTGTGCCAAGTAGAACCTATAGGATAACCTATGGTGATAGTTAATTTGATTCTGCTGAAAAACAGAAACTTTGCGCGCATGAAAATACTTTTAGTAATTCACAGAAATGTGATTTTGCGTTGATTCTTTTTATGTAGATCAATAGACAAATTTCACAGGACTTCCTATTTTGGTAGGATTTTTAGAGTACCAGAAGTATTCTAGAGTTACAGATTGCTACAGACTATTCTGTTTTTGACAGATTCTGCTTTTCGTGTGTTGTTTGCTTATTTTAATGCATCTATGGCTAGTATTAAGTGGTATGAACCATAGAGAAGTTGGAATACAGTAGGTTTAACACCAATATAAATAAATAATGAGTTCATTATAGTACCTTATGTGGTGGTTTTTCTTTCTTGCACGAACGGAGCTTATGAGATTTCCTGTTGAGTTTTGTGTTGTGAAGTTTTCAAGTTTTGGGTAAAGATTTGATGGACTATGGAATAAGGAGTGGCAAGAGCCTAAGCTTGGGGGTGCCCATGGCACCCCAAGATATTCAAGTATAACCAAAAGCCTAAGCTTGGGAATGCCCCGGAAGGCATCTCCTCTTTCGTCTTCGTCTATCAGTAACTTTACTTGGAGCTATATTTTTATTCGCCACATGATATGTGTTTTGCTTGGAGCGTCTTGTATGATATTAGTCTTTGCTTTTTAGTTTACCACAATCATCCTTGCAGTACACACCTTTTGGGAGAAATCCACTTGATTGGAATTTATTAGAATACTCTATGTGCTTCACATATATCTTTCGAGCTAGATAGTTTTGCTCTAGTGCTTCACTTATATCTTTTAGAGCACGACGGTGGCTTGATTTTGTAGAAATTGTTGATCTCTCATGCTTCACTTATATTATTTTGAGAGTCTTTTAGAACAGCATGGTATTTGCTATGGTTATAAAATTGGTCCTAGAATGATGGGCATCCAAGTTGGGCATAATAAAAACTATCATAGGAAGTGAATTGGATGCTATGATCAGTTTGATACTTGATAATTGTTTTGAGATATGGAGGTAGTGATATTAGAGTCATGCTAGTTGGGTGATTATGAATTTAAAGAATGCTTGTGTTGAAGTTGGCAAGTCCCGTAGCATGCACGTATGGTAAAAGTTGTGTATCAAATTTGAAACATGAGGTGTTCTTAGATTGTCATCCTTATAAGTGGCGGTCGGGGACGAGCGATGGTCTTTTCCTACCAATCTATCCCCTTAGGAGCATGTGCGTAGTGCTTGGTTTTTGATGACTTGTAGATTTTTGCAATAAGTATATCTGTTCTTTATGACTAATGTTGTGTCCATGGATTATACGCACTCTCACCCTTCCATCATTGCTAGCCTCTTCGGTCCCGTGCATTGCCCTTTCTCACCTTGAGAGTTGGTGAAAACTTCGCCGGTGCATCCAAACCCCGTGATACGATACGCTCTATCACACATAAACCTCCTTATATCTTCCCCAAAACAGCCACCATACCTACCTATTATGGCATTTCCATAGCCATTCCGAGATATATTGCCATGCAACTTTCCACCATTTCGTTCATCATCATGACACGCATCATCGTTGTCATATTGCCTTGCATGATCATGTAGTTGACATCGTATTTGTGGCAAAGCCACCATGCATAATTTTTCATACATGTCACTCTTGATTCATTGCCCATCCATTACATCACGGAGGCATTCATATAGAGTCATATCTTGTTCTAGTTTTTGAGTTGTAATTCATGAGTTGTAAATAAATAGAAGTGTGATGATCATCATTATTAGAGCATTATCCCCAAATAAAAAATAAAGGCCAAAAAAGGCCAAAGAAAAAAAGAAAAAAAAGAAGAAAGGCCAAAGAAAAAAAGAAAGGACCAAAAAAGAAAAAAGAAAATAAAATAAAAAGGGTGGCAATGTTACTATCCTTTTCCACACTTGTGCTTCGAAGTAGCACCATGTTCTTCATATAGAGAGTCTCATATCTTGTCACTTTCATATACTAGTGGGAATTTTTCATTATAGAACTTGGCTTGTATATTCCTACGATGGGCTTCCGCAAAATGCCCTAGGTCTTCATGAGCAAGCAAGTTGGATGCACACCCACTAATTTCTTTTGTTGAGCTTTCATACATTTATAGCTCTAGTGCATCCGTTGCATCGCAATCCCTACTCCTCATGTTGACATCAATTGATGGGCATCTCCATAGCCCGTTGATTATCCTCGTCAATGTGAGACTTTCTCCTTTTCTGTCTTCTCCACAAAACCTCCATCATCATATCCTATTCCACCCATAGTGCTATATCCATGGCTCACGCTCATGTATTGCGTGAAAATTCAAAAAAAAAGTTTGAGATTACTTAAGTACAAAACAATTGCTTGGCTTGTCATCAGGGGTGTGCAAGATGAGAGCATTTTTGTGTGACGAAAATGAAGCATAGCCTAACTATATGATTTTGTAGGGATGAACTTTATTTAGCCATGTTATTTTGAGAAGACATGATTGCTTTGATTAGTATGCTTGAAGTATTACTATTTCTTATGTCAATATGAACTTTTATTTTGAATCATTTGGATATGAACATTCATGCCACAATAAAGAAAATTACATTGAGAATTATGCTAGGTAGCATTCCACATCAAAACTTTTGTTTTTATCATTTACCTACTCGAGGACGAGCAGGAATTAAGCTTGGGGATGCTTCATACGTATCCGACGTATTTATAATTTTTTATTGTTCCTTGCTATTATATTACCCATTTTGGATGTTTATGGGCTTTACTTTACACTTTTATATCATTTTTGGGACTAACCTAATAACCGGAGGCCCCGCCCGAATTGATGTTTTTTTGCCTATTTCAGTGTTTCAAAGAAAAGGATTATCAAACAGAGTCCAAACGGAATGAAACCTTCGGGAGCGATCTTTTTGGAACAAACGTGATCCAGGGGACTTGGAGTGGACGTCAAGCAACAGAGGAGGCGGCCACGAGGGTGCCCGGCGTGCCCCCTACAGGTGGGCACGCCCCCACCCTCGTGGGCCCCTTGAGCGTCCACCGACCTACTTCTTCCCCCTATATATACCCACGTACCCTGAAACCATCGAGGAGCACCACGAAAAACTATTTCCACCGCCGTAACCTTCTGCATCCGTGAGATCCCATCTTGGAGCCTTCGTCGGCGCTCCGCCGGAGGGGGAATCGACCACGGAGGGCCTCTACATCATCTCCAAGGCCCTTCCGATGAGTTGTGAGTAGTTTACCACAGACCTTCGGGTCCATAGTTATTAGCTAGATGGCTTCTTATCTCTCTTTGAATCTCAATACAAAGTTCTCCTCGACCTTCTTGGAGATCTATTCGATGTAACTCTTTTTGTGGTGTGTTTGTCGAGATCCGAGGAATTGTGGGTTTATGATCAAGTTTATCTATGAGAAATATTTTAATCTCCTCTGAATTCTTTTATGTGTGATTAAGTTATCTTTGCAAGTCTCTTCAAATTATCAGTTTGGTTTGGCCTACTAGATTGTTCTTTCTTGCAATGGGAGAAGTGCTCAGCTTTGGGTTCAATCTTGCGGTGTCCTTTCCCGGTGATGTTAGGGCAGCAAGGCACGTATTGTATTGTTGCCATCGAGGATAAAAAGATGGGGTTTATATCATATTGCATGAGTTTATCCCTCTACATCATGTCATCTTTCTTAATGCGTTACTCTGTTCTTTATGAACTTAATACTCCAGATGCATGCTGGATAGCGGTCGACGTGTGGAGTAATAGTAGTAGATGCAGGCAGGAGTCGGTCTACTTGTGACGGACGTGATGCCTATATACATGATCATGCCTAGATAATCTCATAATTATTCGCTTTTCTATCAATTGCTCGACAGTAATTTGTTCACCCATCGTAATACTTATGCTATCTTGAGAGAAGCCACTAGTGAAACCTATGGCCCTGGGGTCTATCTTTTATCATATAAGTTTACAATCTACTTTTATTTGCATCTTTACTTTTCCAATCTATATCATAAAAGGCAACATATCCTATGCATCCGTGGACTTTGTGTATCCATGCATCCAGGCTATCCTCAGCCCTCCGATCCAAATCGTACATGCAACATCAAAACCGTGAGTAATATGCACTTAGACGCCCGCCTCAGCAGCTAAGTTGTTGTGTCTTTGCAATAACCCCCCTCCAAGCAATTCTGCCTCTACATAGATTGAATAGATCAATCAATCAATTTCCTTAAACATATCGACGGGCACAGGCGTCGGCTACCATTGGAGTAAACAACATGGCGGCCGACCACACAACACAGCGCCGACGGGCGCTGGCTACCGGTGGAGCAAACAACGTGGCAGCCGTCGATGGCAACGGTGACCAATAACTCCACCATAAGGACTCTGACAGGCAAGGAATTTACTCTCGCCTGTTCAAAGCCCTTTACAAGAGGGAACAGACAATGGAATTCACATAGGTTTCTGGTACACACATGATCGCTTCTAGATGAGATAGACTACGGAAGTGTGGCAATGCTTAGAGGAAAAGTATAAAATCAACCAACTGATTTCTTCTTGGCTGCTCCGAGGGCACGACCAGTCAAGGCGACGACGCTGCAGGCCGACACTTCGCCGGCAGCGCTGCTCGGAGGACACGGCGAAGCTGCATTGAAGCGCCAGCCGCGCAGCTCCGAGGGCGTGACGATTCGAAGCGGCGACGACGTTGCATTGAAGCGTCGACTATGCCGTGGCCGGCGCTTCGCCGGTAGTGCTGCGAGAAGGGCGCTCCTGCGGGGCGCGCCAAGTCAAGGCGGCGTTGCTGCATTGAAGCGTCGACCATGTCGTGGACGAAGCTTCGCCGACAGTGCTGTGAGGAGGGCTCTGCTATAGGCGTGACGAGTCGAGGCGGCGATGTTGCATTGAAGTATCTACCATGTCGTGGCCGGCGCCTCAATGGCAGTGCTGCCAGGAGGGCACTGTCATGGCGAGTCGCAGAGGCGACGCTCCAATAAAGCTTTGACCATGTTGTGGCTAGCATGGCTCTGACATTGCGTGCGGGGAGGCGGGCGCTCGTTGTGTTGTGCGGCAGTGACGCTACCTTGTTGCAGCGGCATGAGAAACGAAGCAGGACGTCGTTGTGCATTTACCAAATCCAATGACTATTCATATAGATCTTAATGTCAATCGTAATGAATACACGTATCAGAACTGATTAGCTAGCACGTGAAATTCAATGTACGCCATGGTTCCTTTTAGTTTAGAGCAGTTGCGGGGGTCGCCGACTCGCCGTCGCGGGGTGCTAAATTGTGTGGTTGGCTGGTGGCCAACACCCACCGGGGCGCCGCCGTGTTGTATGGCCATGACATTTGGCAGTTGCCATAGGAAATTAGGAATTGATCTGTTTTAGATGAAGGGGCCACAACGATCGGAGGGGGTCTATTGCAAAGATAAATGACCTGAGCTGCCTAGGCGGGCGTATAAGTGCATATTACTCACGGTTTTGATGTTGCATGTACGATTTGGATAGGAGGGCTGAGGATGGCCCGGATACATGGATACACAAAGTCCACGGATGCATAGGATATGTTGCCATCATAAAAATACCAAAAATATTTATCTTATCATCTTATCTCTATGAGATCTCACTTTCGCAAGTGGCCGTGAAGGGTTGACAACCCCTTTATTGCATTGGTTGCGAGGTTCTTGTTTGTTTGTGTAGGTGCGTGTGACTTCTGAGGAGCCTCCTACTGGATTGATACCTTGGTTCTCAAAAAGTGAGGGAAATACTTATGCTACTTTGCTGCATCACCCTTCCTCTTCAAGGAAAACCAACGCAAGCTCAAGACGTAGCAGGGTGCAATAACAACAATTTCATACTTAACATAAGGAACTATAGCAAGTTCATCTCCATAAGCATAATTCATATTGGCATCATGGCCACAAGCATAGCAAGCATCATCAAAAAGGGTTATTTCAAAAGAATTAACGGGATCATAACAATCATCATAGCAATCATCCTTCGGTAAGCACAAAGGGAAATTAAACAATGTATGAGTTGAAGAGTTACTCTCATTAGAAGGTGGGCACGGGTAGCTAATTCGCTCTTCCTCCTTTTGTTCTTCGCTCTCCTCATCATCTTTTTCATCCAATGAACTCACAGTTTCATCAATTTCTTCTTCCATACACTCCTGCAAAATATTAGTCTCTTCTTGGACAGCGGAGACTCTCTCAATAAATTCATCAATATCAGAATTGAATTCATAATTCTCATAACAATATTTTAAGTATAGCAAAATTTTCAGGTCTGTAAACAGCATCATCAAGATTTTCACACTCTTTAAACAGGGATTCAATTATAAGCACCCATAAAAGCAACGAATTCGTCTATTTGTTCCACATCATAGTAATCATATATACCATTAGCATAAGAAGCCAAGGTTTCATTATCATTAAATTTGCATGAAAAGGGAAGGTGTGGAGCCTTCATCCTAGAGCAACAAGTATAATCATATCTCAAGCATAGTTGTCGAGCATACCAATGCAACATATAAATTTGATCCCATAATAGTTTCCCTTTTTGAGTCAAGCAATAATCCCTAAAGTATTCACGTTGATCCAACGTGTCTCCCATAACATAGTTGAATGGGGTTTTCTTAGGATTATCAAAGTAGTACACATAATTAGCATCGAGGGTTTTAGTAGGTTCCCCATCTCCATGAGTAGCAAGTACACCTAATTTTTTTGGTATTTCGTGTTCCATATTCATAACTAAAGATAGAGAACAACTTAGAGCAGCAAATAAAAATTACTTAGTGATAAAGCAAACAAGCACACACGAGAATATTCACCCCACGCTATGACTCCCCGGCAACGGCGCCAGAAAAAGATCTTGATAACCCACAAGTATAGGGGATCAATTGTAGCCTCTTCGATAAGTAAGAGTGTCGAATCCAACAAGGAGCTAAAGGTAGAACAAATATTCCCTCAAGTTCTATCGACCACCGATACAACTCTACGCACGCTTGACATTCGCTTTACCTAGAACAAGTATGAAACTTGAAGTACTTTGTAGGTGTTGTTGGATAGGTTTTCAAGATAATAAAGAGCACGTAAATATAAACTAGGGGCTGTTTAGATAAAGAAGCAATAAAGTTAATATAGCGAGTGTGGAAAGGCGGTGGTAGGAATTGCGGAATTGTCCCTAAGCAATTAACTACTTTACTAGACCGATAGCAAGCTTTATGTGGGAAAGGCATAAGCTAACATACTTTCTCTTCTTGGATCATATGCACTTATGATTGGAACTCTAGCAAGCATCCGCAACTACTAAAGATCATTAAGGTAAAACCCAACAATAGCATTAAGGTATCAAGTCCTCTTTATTCCCAAATGCCATGACCCACTTATCCATGTTTGTGTTTCAGTCACTCACACAACGCAGATAATAAGCAAACCATGAACATATTGCAAACCCTACAGCGGGGATCCCTCACGCTTGCGCGACACGGAGAGCACTATAGGACAGCAACATAACCACAAGCAAATTAAACCAATCATAGCAATTCACCAATTACCGATAGGACAACGAAAATCTACTCAGACACCATAGGATGGCAACACATCATTGGATAATAATATGATGCATAAAGCACCATGTTCAAGTAGAGGGTACAACGGGTTGGGGGAGAGTGGACCGCTGTAGATAGATGGGGGAAGGTGATGGAGATGTTGGTGAAGATGATGGCGGTGTTGGTGTAGATCGCGGTGATGATGATGGCCCCCGGTAGCGTTCCAGCGCCACCGGAAGCGAGGGGGAGAGAGCCCTCCTTCTTCTTCTTCTTCTTCTTCTTCCTTGACCTTCTACCTAGATGGGAGAAGGGTTTCCCCTCTGGTCCATGGTCTCCATGGCGTGGGAGGGGCAAGAGCCCCTCGAGATTGGATCTGTCTCTCTGTCTCTCTCTGTTTCTGCGTTCCCAGATTCTGCCCTTTCACCATTTCTTATATATCCAGAGAACCGTAACTCCGATTGGATTGAAACCTTTGCCACGATTTTTTTTCCGGAAATTAGCTTTCTTGCGGCAAAAGAAGAGCATCAACCGCCTTACGGGGTGACCACGAGGGTTAGCGCGCCCACCCCCCTAGGGCGCGCCCCCCTGCCTCGTGGCCCCCTCGGGCACCGTCTCGCGTTGATTTTTCTTTCCAAAAATCATAAATATTCCAAAAATATTCTCCATCCGTTTTTATCCCGTTTGGACTCCGTTTGATATGGGGTTTCTACGAAACATAAAACATGCAACAAACAGGAACTGGCACTGGGCACTGGATCAATATGTTTGTCCCAAAAATAGTATAAAAAGTTGCCAAAAGTATATGAAAGTTGAATAATATTGGCATGGAACAATCAAAAATTGTAGATGCGACGGAGACGTATCAATCATCTTCATGCAACTAATGAATGACATTATGTTTCATGTTGTTTCTCAAATTTAATATTGTATTTGTTTTTTCTATTATGTACAATTTTTATTTCCTTGTAGAACCATGGCCGAAGAAGTAACTACAAGGAGGAGGAATTACTGCACATGGGATGATGAGATGGATGATGCATTGCTTGAAGTCTTAGTTGAGCATCACAACAAGGGGGACCATGCCCAAAATGGATGGAAACCACATGTGTACAAGCATGCCATAAGCAATGTGAAGGACAAGTGCAATAAGGATATCACAAAGGATAACATAAGTGGAAGGATGAGGACTTTGGATCATCAGTATGAGGTCGTTAGCAAGATCCTTTCTCAAAGTGGTTTCGGCTGGGATTGGACCAATAATAGGCTATCAATGGATAGTGATGATGTTTGGGCTAAATATATGGAGGTAACCATGCATGCATCATGAGTACACATTCTGTATATAGTTTGCATATGTAGAATAACAAGGCAGTAGCTTTACTAGTTTGTGTACATTGTGTAGGCTAACAAGGCATGCAAGGAGATAAAGTCTTACAAGACCAAAGTAATCAAGAACTGGGAGCCCGTATGTATCGTATATTCAAAAGATCATGCTAATGGCGAGGGTGCGAAGACAGGTGCTGAGATTGCTGCAGAGCCATTAGAAGAACCGGCTGAAGTCTCTCTAGAAGTAGCGCCAAAGAGGCAGCGAACAGGTGATGCTATTATTTGCATGCTTGGGATATGAAGAAGGGCTTAGTTGATGCTTTCAAGACAACTGAGCCCATTCCACTACCAAAGGTTACCACACCCGCTGAAATACTTGATGCACTTAGGTCGATACCTGATTTAGCTGAGCAAGATATGCTTCGATGTTACGGGAAGTTGGTGCTCAATGATCACCTATTTCAAGCTCTGAAGGAGCTGCCTATTACCATGAGGAAGACATGGCTGCTTATGTTGCCTTGAAGATCGATGCTTTTATGTGCTGTTGAACTTCGAACCATCTATTTTATGTCATGTTGAACTTGGACTTTGTATGTATTACCTTGTTGAACTTGGAACTATGTATGTACTGCCACACACTGTTTATGTCAAGCATTTGAACCTATCTTTTAAATTGTTGTCATTTATGTCATGTACGAGACCATATTTGAGAGTACATGCTATTTGTTATTGTTTCGAATTTTGTGTTATGTTATCGTAAAAATATATTGTTGTCATTGTATGATCATTTGCTTTTCCTGATGCATTTCTAGAATATTTAATTATTTCATTGCTATACATTCATTCATAGTCAGATTTCATTTTTGAGTGATGTGGAACAAGGTATAACCTGGTAATGTAGCTATGCAATTCCAAAGTTTGTCATCCAAACAAGATTCTGTACTGAAATCTCAGAGGCATTTCAAGGGCCAATTCGCTGGACAACCAAACATGTGAATTTGTATTCGTCCCATTTCAGTTTCTTCACTGATTTGGAATTCAAACCAATTCAATACGGAGCTCTCCAATGAAAACATCCAAACGAAGCGTTACAGGTTTTGCTTTACAAGAATGAATGAGTTCCTTCGCGCACGCAGGCGCTATAAGAAGTTGATCACAGCTGGAAAGCGAAGTAAGAAGGACGGGGTAAAAACAGGGGCGGCCACGTAGCTGACGAAGTACAGCGATCTTCTGGCGCCCAGTATCCATCCTCCATGCGTAGCGCGTCCATCTCGACCGTTGGATCTTCTTGAATGTCGCTGAACTGGTGCGCTACAGTAACTGAATATTAGAACAGCTGCAGAATACAGAGCTAGGAGCTGACAGAGGGGATGGGAGGCGAATCTTGTGCGGTCAATGGCGGAGGCGGGTGGGGTCAATGGGATTAAGGAGCTGATTAAATGCAAACACATATAGGCATAGCCACCCACGTGCGTGTCAGTTCACAGCTGTGCTTGTCAGTTCTTCTCTAAAGCCAGGAGAGGGAGTTTCAGCCCAGAGTATCACCTAGACAATATGTATATTTTTGTGTATTACTCTCAGATGTAGTTTGAAAAAGCATGTCATGGCTGTCAATTTAATGTGGTCCTGATCTGCTGGTGCTTTTTTTGTCCTTGACATGAACACAGAAATTACTAAAGTGTGGGGCTGACATAAATAACTACTGCAGTAAATGACATCGTCAGGCTAGAAAGAAAGAAGCGTTATCTGGTCCGAACTAACTGAAATCCAGGAAATTGCTGTAAAAATTTCTACAAATTAAAGTAGCAATACTAGGCAAATTCTGCATGTTCATTTTGCTGACCTTCAAAGCCGAGTCAAAATGTGACTTGCATGGACGAGAACTAGATCAAATCTGCATCTGTTTGACCAATGGTGGTGTGCCCTACAATCTTACTGATCCAAATGACTGAACACTCGAATCTTGCTACTACATGTTTTCACACAAATGTTTCCAGGCCTTGGGTAGCAGCATAGTTACACTATTTCATATCAGGCCAATGATGCCGCCCCTCATCAAGAACTGCAAGCACAAACAAGACAGTTAAGGCCTTGAGAGCATAGCATTGTCGTGGGGAGATGCAAAACATATTCCCTTCTCTGCAAAAATGTCTACTTATAACTGTTCGCACAGGAACACGTCACCGTGTACCCTCGACGCCGGGGGTGGTGCACCGCAGCTCACGTCGAAGGAGACCCGCCGGAAGCGCGGTACGCAAGACAATCCGGCGGGCGCTTTTGAAGACCCGAAACCCCACACGCCCGGGAGGGACCCCGTCAGGGCGCGCGGCGGCTACGGGCTGCCCTAGGTCGACCTGATCGCCTCTAGGGCCTCGAGGTTCGCCGCCCTTGAATGAAGAAGAACGAACGAAGAACGAGGAAGAAGAAGAACTAGGGTTAAGGAGAAAGGATAAAAGATAAAAAGTAGTAGATTGATTGTTCGATTGTGTGTTGTTCAATCGGCCGTCACCCCTTAGGTATATAAAAGGCGGCTGGACTTCCCGTGCAAGGAAAAGGCTTGGATTCACGTCCAAAACCCTAGCCAAATTCGGATTGGTTTTGCCCGAACTTTCCAAAACTGTTCGGTTTAAACTGGCTGCACCTTGCGGGTCTTTTTTGTGGTGGTAAACGATCTCGGATGGAAACGAGCCCAAAAGCAATCTTGACCGTTTCGACGAGACGAACAATTTTTATGTTGCACGTTTTTTGATCAGAAGTCATCTTGAGGGTCAAATCGGTCGCGCAAAACAGGCTATCCCTCGCGCTACCCATCAGACAGGGTGTCTGGTGGGGCGCGCCATTTTTTGCCTCCTGACAGGGCTGTATTCCGATGGCTCTAACTTTTGCATACGAACTCGGATTGGAACGATTTTTATATTAAAATCGATCGTTTCGACGAGACGAAGAACTTTCCTGTTGTAACTTTTTCCATCAGAGGCCATCTTGGTTAGGTTTCATGCCATTTTCTAATCTGGTGTCAACACGAGTATCTCCGAAATTGTCATATCTTTTGCACTTGAGCTCCTTTTTGGTCCATCTTCATATTTATTTCGATCATCTTGACGAGGGCCATCAAATGGTGACATAAACTCATAATTTTAACCTTATTCCATTATAGACTCAAGTCACTCTTTGCGATCATGCCATTTTTGAGCGTCAACACATGCCCCCCTGTTTTTCGGCAAAGGTAGTATGCCGAAAAATAACTCGTATTATGTTGGTTCTAAGGACGATGTCAACACTCCATCGGCCACTTTGCATGTGCTTGGGCGATAAATATATATCGGCCATTATTTCTTTGAATCCTTGATGCAAAATTGGGTGAAACCTTCTCAACTTTCTTAACAATCCGATGATAAAGCTCCACAGATATGTATCTCAAGGTCATCCTCTGAATCATATAGTTCACCCTTTTGTTAGGACTTTGTAGATAATCAATAATAAATTTTCTCCAATCCTCACTTTTACCTGCATAAAAACAATATTAGTGACCAAGCGGTGGACTTGGTTCGGCCTTACCTATGTTGATGAGACTAAGCATCGGCTATTGATAGAAATGCAACACACCATGATTAATGTAGTAGCCGGATGCTTGCTGTGCCAACTCTTTCGAATTGTCATGTCTAGAAATATGAACAATTTTATAGCAACCCAAGGTAAATTTTGCATCTAGACATGCCTCAAGATAAACTAAAAGTGATTCGTCAAAACATTGATAACCCTTGGATATTTGTTGCACTACTCATAACGAATCACTGGAAGCCTCAATATGTTTAGCACATATGACAAAAGTTCCAAACTGAATAACATTGCAGATTTGGCTTTGATTATTGTTCAATAAATATTTTAAGAGGCATGAGGCTTCACATAATAGAACCATATGGAGATATATAAACAACACCAACACCATGGCCATTGTTATGAATTCAACTATCAAAACATAATCTCCATAGTACTTGTCTCGCTCTCCATTCGAACTAAGGACGATGTAAGAATATTACACCGGCCATGATCAGATAGTTTCTTAGGACGATAGTTAATTATCGGCAATTATCATGAGGTCCATGTAGAATTCATCCATTAAAGCATGTATAGCCGAAATAAACAAATACAATAGCAATAAAATATTTTGGCACCTTTGTCTTAGCAACAAAAATTTAACTAACCAAATGTATAGTGATTTGGTAATACTCTGTCATGATATGGAAAATTATGTTGCATCCATGGATCAAAATAAGTCCATGGAGGGTACCTGATCATACCTGTGGATGAATTCCATGGCAAAGCCATCAATGGCATTGTTGAAGAAAATGGATGATGCGCTAACCGAAGATTTTGATGTTGTGATGTGCACCTTCGGCTTAATTGTTTGTGGCTTTTATAATTTTCCTTCTTCACTTTTATTGTACTTGTCGCAACAGAAGCATGCACATCATTTTTGCCTTGATTGATCTTCTTGGGAAACCATGCCATGTTCCTCTTTCTCAGCTCTTGTGCACTAAGATTTTGTAATTCTTTCTTTTGCCAATACAATAAGCCGAGTGGGCATCTCGGCTGTGATTCTATTTTGACCAATGGCAATTCTTTCTTGGCCTTGTGCACTCTCAACTTCTTTTCTTCAGATTTGGCACTTTGACTCTTAATAATTGGTTGCTTCATCTCATTGCCTTTAGTAGCCAATGTCAACACTTTCATTGGCTCTTTTTCATTTGAGATCAAATCTGAAGTAGCAATCTTACGACCATCTCTTTTAACGCGGTAAACTTGTTTGACCACCTCTTTCTTCTTCCTTGAGCTCTGGACCGATTCCTTATGATTGAAACGGTCTTTAACATGTGATTGTTCAGATGTTGATCTTCTTGGAGCTGCATAATATTGGTGAGATGGTCTAAAATAAGATGGAGAATGTGCCCTTGTATCATACCTGTCCCATGATGAATATGTATCTATATGAGCATAGGGAAGCATCCACGGCATTGGCATTGGCGGCCCAAAATAAGGATATGAATATGTTGCATTAAAATTCGCACTTTGCCAATACCGATCTTCATATTTGCGCCTTGGGGGTGATCTTGGTTTCTTTGCATGATTTGGTCGATAAGCATTCTTCTCTTCACTCTTCTTTTGATATTTATCCAATAATTTAGCGAAGGTGATTTTTGATCTCTTACACTTGCGCTTATTTCGGCCTTTGTTTTCTTTTGGTTTGCTTCCATCGATCATTGAATTTGCTTGCTGCCCCCCAGTCCTGGGCGTCTCCATTGTAGCTTCGATGGAATTTTTGCCCTCAAGGTTATGTTCATTATGCTCTTCAACAAATTCTTTACTTGAAAGCTCGATCCCATCACCTGCTGTTTTTACCTTCTCTTTAAATGGATCGGCTTGAAGCAGCCGATGCAAAAACTTTCTGCCATCGGGACCAATCGGAATAGACTGGTCATTTCTTGGTGTCTCAACAAATTTCAATCGTCCTTTATCAATGGCCGATTTAACTATTTGACGAAACATATTGCAATCCTCAAAATTATGTTTGAACGAATGATGCAACCTACAATAGATTCGTCCTTGAATTGATGGCTTGACATGGTGATCAAGAATTTTAATGTAATTATTTTTCAACAACAAATCAAAGATTTGATCACACATGTTTGAATCAAAGGTATACCTTTTGTTTTCTAGCCGATCTTGTTGTGAGAACGGCTTTGGAGTTAAGCAAACGAATGGTTCAGATTCGGCATCTTCCCATTCGGCTATGAATTCTTTTTCACATTCTTTTTCCGATGTCCTTAAATAAGAAACTATACTAGCATCGGTTTTCCCAAAAGATTTTAACCTTGGCTTTGAATTTCTGAAATCAAAGTAGTTAGAACATACATGTCTCAATTGAGACCATGCGTAAGCCAAGTATGAAGCAAACAAAGCTACCCAATTAGATATGAACTTTAAATAAAGCAATGGGAAAAGCTTTGGTTGCAGTAATAAGTCACTATCGGTCTCTTTGAATGGTACAATATATTGACCGATATGCTTAGTAACAATTTTATTGCTAACAAGTATATTGCCCTTCTTCATTGGTCTTTGAAAATTACTTATTGGAATTTTTCTAATAGATGCATCAACAATAAAGTTGTGACCAAATCTGAAAATAGGTAAATTACTTGCTAGACATACCTCTTCAAATATGTTGGGAGAGCATGATGATTGCATATGATGAATAATATTGTGCTTTGCTTCTGAATGACTTCCCAACACCATGTCACAATTTTCTTCTTGATTTCGTGCATCATAAATTTGAAGATCTTTGTCAACCGAACTTTGTTCGGCTACTTGTTCTTGTCCTTGAAGCTCATCAATTTCTATGGCACGAAACTCATAGGGCAGGAAGTAGGTTCCCTTAATTTCAGAAAAATCAAGCACCGTTGTTTTCCTATGCTTGCCATGCCCTTTCTCAATAATGCTTGCCTCGTTGGATTTGATGCATTCAGAATATATACTACTTGATTCGGCTTTTTCAACCGAAGCACTTTCATGTTCCGAATCATCCTTCTTTTCATTGATACTACCAATTGGCAATGCTTCTTTTATCTGAGCCAATTCTTTTTCTATTTGTTTCTGACGGCGAGCGGCAAAATTAGCTTTAAGCTTTTTCTCAATTTCAGCCCACTCCAGATATGATTGCCCCCAATGCTTTTAGATTCTTTCGCAATGACACATGGGTGTTGCGAAATTTTGCAATTGTGTAGGGGGTGTATAATATGATGTAGTACTAGGTGAAGGCATATGCATTGTTGTAAGACCATACTTTTGCTCGCCAATTTTATCAATTGGCAAAGATTCATCTTCTTGCAAAACTCTAGCTTTTGTTGCGGCATAATCAGGAAATAGCCCCTTTTCATGTTGTTCAAGGCAAAGAGCACTAATTCTCTTATTTTGGGCTAAACTCTTCAATGCAGCCACCACTACCTCATCTTCTACAATGTTGGGCACAACCGCTCCTGTAAAATTTACATTCAGTCGGCTATAACCAGGAAGGTGTGAAGCCGAATTATGAGCATCTACAGTTGTGTATGGTGCCGAAGAATTAGTAACATGAGGTGTAGCATATGACGGTTGAGAATAACTGGCCAAATAGCTAGTAGTAGCATGGCCAATTCTCTCATTCATCGGCATGGTTGGATTCTCATATTGCAAATTAGTTGCCGATGAATAAAAAGGTGAAACACTTTCTTGTATGCTATTGGAAATTTTAACATGAGGTGTTTCAAATTGATTAACCAAACTCATCTTGTTGTTCATCGGCATATAGATTTGTGGGGTTGCCGATGCATGGGAGTTGGGATACATATGTTGCATGTTGCTAAAATTATATGAAGTAGAATCATGGAGATTTTGTTGCATCGGCCCTTGCACATAATTAGATGCATGATTGATAAATCTAGGGCTAGCCGATACATTATGCTCATTAGATGATCTAGCAACAACATATGCATTATTTGCATCTACATATGTGAATTGGGTATTCATATTACCTTTGTAGATTGCAAACCCTAGATGACGATCTCTTCGTAGCAAGAACGGGCCGGAGACCGTTCAAAGCTTCGTCCCCAGCGGAGTCGCCAAAAAGTGTGTTCGCACACGAACACGTCACCGTGTACCCTCGACGCCGGGGGTGGTGCACCGCAGCTCACGTCGAAGGAGACCCGCCGGAAGCGCGGTACGCAAGACAATCCGGCGGGCGCTTTTGAAGACCCGAAACCCCACACGCCCGGGAGGGACCCCGTCAGGGCGCGCGGCGGCTATGGGCTGCCCTAGGTCGACCTGATCGCCCCTAGGGCCTCGAGGTTCGCCGCCCTTGAATGAAGAAGAACGAACGAAGAACGAGGAAGAAGAAGAACTAGGGTTAAGGAGAAAGGATAAAAGATAAAAAGTAGTAGATTGATTGTTCGATTGTGTGTTGTTCAATCGGCCGTCACCCTTAGGTATATAAAAGGCGGCTGGACTTCCGTGCAAGGAAAAGGCTTGGATTCACGTCCAAAACCCTAGCCAAATTCGGATTGGTTTTGCCCGAACTTTCCAAAACTGTTCGGTTTAAACTGGCTGCACCTTGCGGGTCTTTTTGTGGTGGTAAACGATCTCGGATGGAAACGAGCCCAAAAGCAATCTTGACCGTTTCGACGAGACGAACAATTTTTATGTTGCACGTTTTTTGATCAGAAGTCATCTTGAGGGTCAAATCGGTCGCGCAAAACAGGCTATCCCTCGCGCTACCCATCAGACAGGGTGTCTGGTGGGGCGCGCCATTTTTTGCCTCCTGACAGGGCTGTATTCCGATGGCTCTAACTTTTGCATACGAACTCGGATTGGAACGATTTTTATATCAAAATCGATCGTTTCGACGAGACGAAGAACTTTCCTGTTGTAACTTTTTCCATCAGAGGCCATCTTGGTTAGGTTTCATGCCATTTTCTAATCTGGTGTCAACACGAGTATCTCCGAAATTGTCATATCTTTTGCACTTGAGCTCCTTTTTGGTCCATCTTCATATTTATTTCGATCATCTTGACGAGGGCCATCAAATGGTGACATAAACTCATAATTTTAACCTCATTCCATTATAGACTCAAGTCACTCTTTGCGATCATGCCATTTTTGAGCGTCAACAATAACTGTACTACTTTCTCACACCCTTCTCTGCAAAACATATTCCCCAGGTTTTTCTCACACAATCAGTGCAGATTATGTGGGGAGATGCATTTGGTATTTCCCCTGTTTTCTACTGCCTGCATATTAGTAGAAGTTAGAATGGACAACATTCCAGCTGCGCGTGACTAATGCTAAATAAGACTAATAGCTGAATATGTTTTTGTTTGAAAGCATTTCCGTAATGTCTGGTTGATTACTTCTGACGATGACTGGACCACAGGCAGCCATACTGAAGCTGTAATGACTCCTCGTCAGTCATTCAGCTATAATAATTCAGAAGGTCCTATCACATGGTAATTCACCTATAACGATCCAGCCCCGTCGGGAACGGAACGATCCAGCCCGCGACCCAGCCAAGTTCCCCGTCGTGGGCCGTCGCGAATCCACCTTACCGGGCCCAATATTACTTTCTTCTATGAACCGAAGAACAAAAACACGGGAGCTCCTATTCGGCGCGTTCGGCGCCGGGGAAGCAAACCGGCGCCTACTGGCAGCGCCAAGTGGGCCGGCCCACAGACGGAGCGAGCAGTAAACGGTGGCGTGAAAAAAGAAAGCGAAAATGTGGTAGTACCACGACTCGAACTCTCGCAGCTAGGCAGGGGGATTTTTCAGCTAACCACTACATCATCAGATGACTAATGATTCAAAGCAAACGCGAAATCTAAAAGAACCAGAAGAGCCGCGCCATTTATTGCACAAAATAATACAGTTAACTCTATAACTTGTATTTTTGAATTTCTTTAATATTGTACGTTTTACTTTATAGCTTGAACAAAAGTTCATTGAATTTGAAAATAAGTTCATCAAATTTGAAAAAAGTTCGTAGTTTCAAAAAAAGTTCATCGAATTTGGAAAAAGTTCATGGATTTTGAAAAGAGTTCATCCCATTTATGAAAAAAAGTTATCACATTTGAAAAAAGGAACACAAATTTAAAAAAAAAAGTTCATCAGATTTGAGAAAAGTTCATCGATTTTAGAAAAAGTTCATCGATTTTGAAAAGAGTTCATCAGATTTGAAAAAAAGTTCATCAATTTTTGAAAACAGTTCATCAAATTTTGAAAAAAGTTCATCAGATTTGAAAAAAGTTCATCAAATTTTGAAAAAAAGTTCATCGATTTTGAAAACAGTTCATCAGATTCAATAAAGTTCATCGAATTTGATAAAAAGTTCACAAATCTGAAAAAAGTTCATCGAACTTGGAAAAAGAAAAAGGAAAAAACAGAAAAAGGAAAACAGAAAAAGGAAAAAAGGAAAAATGTAAAAAAAATAAAAGTTCATTCTAAACAAATAAGGTGTGTTGGCGTGTTGGTTGCACTTGCGGTACTACGTGCGCGAGGTCCCTAGTTCGAATCACAGCTAAAACAGGTCTTTTTGCTGATTTGGCAAGCGGGTGCATATGCGCCAAATAGGAAATCCCCAAAAACACTCCAGTCTCGATGGGACCTCCTATTTGGGACTGCAGGCGCCAGGGAACCATGGAGCGCGCTTCCCGCTCCCCCGCGCACCCGAGTGGACCTGCCCATGTGCGGGGGGTGAAAGCGGGAAGCACCTTGATCAAATAAAGGGTTGGCATTGTAAAAAAAAGCCTAGGTTTCCCTTTTTTTTTCCTTTTTTCTATTTTAACCTTTTAAAAAAAAGTAATTCGGGATTTCAGAAAAGTTACAAATCGTGAAATGTTCGTGAATTAAAAAATTGTTCATGATTTGAAAAAATGTTAGGAAATGATTAATGCTCAGGATTCAAAAAATGTTCACCGAATTCAAAAACATTTCTTGAATCAAAAAATGTTCATACTTTCAAAAGAATGAAAATAATTTGAGTTTTATAGAACATCTTTTTATTTTGATAAAAAATTACAAGCATAATAACGAGTAACTATTTTTGTATTTGATGAACAAATTTTGAATTTGATGAACATTTTTTGAACTTAATGAACAAAATTAATATTTAATTTCTTTGACGAATGGTTGAACAAAATTTGAATTTAATGAACATTTTGTGACAATCAGTGAACAAATTTGGAATTTGGTGAACCTTTTTTCATTTGATGAACATATTTTGAATCTTGATGAATATTTTTAAAATCTGATGAAATAAATTAGAATTAGATGAACATTTTTTATATTAATGAATATTTTTAAAATCTGATGAAATAAATTAGAATTAGATGAACATTTTTTATATTAATGAACATTTTTAAAATCTGATGAAATAAATTAGAATTAGATGAACATTTTTATATTAATGAATATTTTTGAATTGGACGAACACAAAATGTTCATGAATTCGAAAAGAAAATTCACAAAAATTTTAAAAACTAAAAAATTACGCAATTATGAATTTTTTCATCAATTTGATAAATACTCACAAATTTGTAAAAAAATATGAAGGTATTTAAAAGATGTTCACAATTTTAAAAAATGTCATCTATCTGAAAAATGGTAATGAACTCAAAAAATGTTCACGGATTTGAAAGATGTGTGCAAACTGAAAACGAAAAATAAAAATAAAAAAAATAAGAAAATAAGTTTTTTTTTTGAAAAAGAGCAAAAGAAGAAGAAAGAAAAATAAAACATAAAGGAAAAAGGAAAAACCGAAAAGAAAAAAAAAACCTGTTCAGGGAAGTTATCTTTGTTGTATGTATACATAAAGTGGACAATCTGCTGTTGTTGGCACATCTCTCTTGCTGATCAACAATTTTCAGAGGAAAATAATGTACATCTATGTTAACTACAATATCATCTATTTGTGAGGTTGTACGTAATGTATCTTATGGTAACTACATGTGTACATTCTGTCATAGTGTCAAAAACCGTCTTATAGGGAGTAGTTAGTAATCTCTGAACTGTAACTGATTTAGCATCATCCAGCATCTAATCTGAATTTGATACCCCCATTTTACTGTCAAGAGGTTGTCAGCTCGGTTATGGTGAAGCACGCCGGAGGGTTCCTGTCGCTGTCGGGCTAGCTGAACGTGGACGCCTTCCTGAACCAAACCGCTTGTAGTATGCTCAGTGGCCAAGCCAGCCACAAAAAGCATTGAGGTCATTGCTAGTTTTCCGATTTTTTTTCTCAACGACGCAAGTAATTGTACAGTGTTTTAGGCTGTTTTTCTGAAAAGATATGGGGTCAACACATAAAAACGCCACTGAATATGCTAATGGTTGGGTACCAAGCATCTTTTATGATAGAAGCTTGGCGCGTGTTTTGTCAACTGTTGAAGAAGAGAGAGGATTGTCTTGAATAGTCGACTGCAAGTTTTGTAAATCTACCTTTAGTAGGATTGTCTTGGATAATCAACTGTTGAAGAAGATATTTGTCAAATCATTTTTGCTGTACATAAGTGCCACCAAGAATCAACCTAGACCTGCGGACGTGCATAAGCAAGATACTTGACATGAACGCTCCCAGCCACTAGTACACATGAAACTGAAAAGAATGAAGCCAGAAATTGAGCAGGTCCCATCCTCCCAGGAGCAAGGCCGGCCTTGTCTAAGTCCCACTATATTCCTATATGTCGTTGTCTCTAGCTCCCTCGACCAGTTCTTCTATTCTACTGCAACTTCGATCCAGTTTAATAACTTGATCAACGAAAGCAATTCATAGGACAAATGGCACCCTCACGCTTAGATCGATTGGTGATGTGTACATTTTCTCTTTTCTTATTTTTGGTACCCTCAACTCGATTCTTCAATAGTTTCTTCTTCACTTTAAAGCTCGACTAGCATGACAACTTGAGATCATCAAGATTGATGACTTTGGAAATGAGAGGCCAAATACTCCCACAGTTGACGGCATGATTGGCCACTCAAAGTCAAAAGACATCCAGTTCTGCAGCTGCCACAGACCAGCTCAGCTCGCCGGTCCCAAAACTGATCTCCACTCCAGATGGTATTATTTGCCTCTTTTTGCGTTGCTGCCCTGCAGGCGATCTCACTGTCACGACAAAAAAAACATACATCAATTGAGTAGTTGCCAGGCCCAGGACTATGTTATACAGCCAGCTTGATAGTTTCGGGGACGGCAGTTGAGCGCAGACTGTTGAACATTTCCAGCCCACAAATCTTTAGGAGCATAGCCACACTGCTACAACTGATCTTTGTTCCTCTCAGTTCTATCATTTCCTCTGAGACAAGTCCTATTACACACTCATTTATCCGGTTTAGCTTCAGCAAATGGCAGCTACGGTTACCTTTGTGACTCTCCTCCACCTGCTCCTCCCCCTGCTCCTCCCCCTGCTGCATGTTGTCACCGCCATCACGTTGAACATCACCAACCAATGTTCCTACACCGTGTGGCCGGCCGTTGTGCCGGTGGGCGGCCGCATGCCGCTGGACCCAGGGAAGACATGGACCCTCAATGTGCCCGGTTCTTCCACCACCACAACAGTTTGGGCACGAACAGGCTGCTCATTTGATAGCAGAGGCAACGGGTCGTACCAGACAGGCGACTGCGACGGCATGCTCGCTTGCAAGAGGCATGGTCAGCCGCCCACCACGACTGCTAATTTCGATCTCCTCCAGCTTTACGCCAACACTTTCTTCTATATTTCCCTCTTCTACGGCTTCAATGGAGATCCTGCCAGTGCCAGTCAAGTGGAAAAGAGGATCAGGGTGCAGCAAGGGGCCGCGCTGTGCTGCCAACATCACATCACAGTGTCCGATCGAGCTCAAGGTGCCCGGAGGCTGCAACAGCGCATGTGAAGTGTTCACGAATCAGTCCTATTTGTACTGCTGCTATGGGGATGGATGTTTACCCGATAAATACTCGGCCTATTTTGTGCAGATGTGCCCGGAGGCAATAAGTTTCTCTGAATACGCTCCCTCGAAAGCTGCATTCCGTTGTCCGGAAGATGGCAACTACATGGTAGTGTTCTGCCCACCAATCGATTTAGCCTCTTCGCCGGCTCCAAGTCCTGATTCAACTGCTATTGGGCCATCAAGCACAGGACCCTCATCCAGAAAAGTAGATATAGTTGTTCCGATTGCAATTGCAGCTTCCATAGTCAGTTTCATTTTCATTGTCGCATTCATCCTTTTCGTCATACATCAAAGGACACGACGACGCCATGAGATGGAGGAAGAGGAGGCAGAGTTTGGTAAGCTACAAGGAACACCAATGAGGTTCACGTTTCAACAGTTAGAAGTAGCGACCGAGCAATTCAAAGGCAAGCTTGGGGAAGGAGGATTTGGGTCTGTTTTCAAGGGACAGCTAGGTGAGGAAAGGGTTGCGGTAAAATGTTTGGATCGAGCTGGTCAGGGAAACAGATAATTTTTGGCAGAGGTTCAAACAATAGGCAGCATTCATCATATCAATCTAGTGAGGCTGTTTGGTTTCTGTGCTGAGAAATCCCACAGGCTCTTGGTATACGGGTATATGCCCAAAGGATCCTTGGATAGGTGGATCTATTGTGGACCTGACAATGATGCTCCTCCTCTAGATTGGAGCACACGATGCAAGATAATCACTAACATAGCTAAGGGTCTCTCTTATCTTCATGAGGAATGCGTGAAGAGAATTGCTCATTTGGATGTCAAGCCACAAAACATCCTCATAGATGACCACTTCAATGCCAAAATTTCTGATTTTGGCCTATGTAAGCTCATTGATAGGGATATGAGCCAAGTGGTTACTAGAATGAGAGGGACACCTGGATACTTAGCTCCTGAATGGTCGACATCACAAATCACAGAGAAGGCTGACGTTTATAGCTTTGGCATTGTGGTCATGGGAATCATCAGTGGAAGAAAGAACCTCGACACTTCCCGGTCTGAAGAGAGCATCCATCTTATTACTCTACTGGAAGAAAAGGTGAAGAACGGTTACTTGGTAGACTTGATTGACAAGAGCAGTAACGACATGCAAGCACATGAGCAAGACATAATTCAGATGATGAAGCTCGCCATGTGGTGTTTGCAGATTGACTTCCAAAGAAGGCCTAAAATGTCAGAGGTAGTCAAAGTCTTGGAAGGTAGCATGGATGCTGAGAGCAATATAGATCATAACTTTGTTGCAACAAATGAAGCAAATTTCTATATTGCTGGAAATGTGAAATCCTCTGCTCCACCTGTAGCCTCAGATCTATCAGGTCCCAGGTGAAATGAGATAATCCCAACAAAGACAGCCAGCCCGATCATGAGCAGAAATGTTCTGAAAGGGGGAAAAAAAAGCATATCTGTTGTATCTTTCCAAATTAGTACAATATGAATCCCTTATCTTGAGTTAATTTTACCTTCAAAATGTTTTGATATTGCAAACCTTCTTGTTCTACAGCAGAACAACTCGTTGTATTCCATACTGATGTTCAGATTCTCTTTGTAATGCATCTGCTTCTACTTATTCTAGTTGAAATCTACAGCATGTTCCAAAATGCTCCTAGGCTCCTAGCTCAAATAAGGCAGAGAAATGGACAGAGAGAATTCATATACATTTTAGGAGTAGGGAATAACCAACACGGATCAATTAGAAACTACAAGTGCTTTTAAGTTCTCCCAATTTGCAAGTCTATTTCTCTGAATCTTGTGACAGCTCTGAAATTCTTAAGTCTGACCCTGTTAGTTGGCTGGTTTTGTTCAGTAAACCTTGAGCCACTGATGTTCTCCTTCTGATTACAAACGACACACATTTGGGCGCGTGTTCAAGGAACATTTTTATTACACTGTACTGTTGTGCTTATGAAAGTGTAATGCACATGACAGTTAAGATTCAGCTCAATTAGACTTTAAGCTGTATGACAGAGACACAAGTCACACAACACAGCTAGCGTGCATAGTACACGAGAAGCCAGACATGAATTACTTTCCTGCTCACACAATGACCAACCATGCCTTCTACTGCTGTGACCATGTAATGCCCCCTATTACCAGCACTAGTAGAAAACAGGGCTTTCGTTCGGGCCAGGTTAGCCCATTAGTCCCAGTTTAGTGACGAACCGGGACCCATAGGCCCATTGGTCCCGGTTCGTGAGGCCAGGGGGCCTGCCGGGCCTCGTGGGGCCATTGGTCCCGGTTCGTCTGGCACCTTTGGTCCCATGTGCCAGAACGCTCAAGGGCAGCAAGCTCTTCGGCCATCGCAAGCTGCCATTCAGGCTGAGTCATGGCAGTCCGATAGGAGGTGGGCTCAGCAATAACAGAGAGACCGTACCGATCAGGAGAATAACGATCAGGTGGAGGGCAAGGCCGAGCACGAAGGTTATGAACCGGGGTAGGCGTGAACGGAGGGGCACCAGAGGTGGAAGGCGCGTCAGGCACGTCAAGGGAAGCATCCTCAGTATGAGGGCGACGAGTATAGTGGAGAGGAAATGGTGAGAGAGGGCGACGGACTGGAGATGATGGTGTAGAGGTGGAGGAGGAGGATGGAGAAGATGGTGTCGGTGGTGAATGAGAATGAGTGAGAGGTGTAGGAGGAAGAGGTGAAACATAAGGCACATAGCAGGGTGTATCGGGAAGGAGAAGAAAAGAAATATCGTCCACAGAGAAGCTCGAGGAAGATGGACGTGGGTAGTAAGAGTGAGACTCATCAAAGGTCACATCACGCGAGATGCGCAAGCGACGGCCAACAGGGTCCCAACAGCGATAGCCCATGTGCCCATCACTGTAACCAAGGAAAACACACTCAACCGACTGAGCAGTCAGTTTGGTGCGCTCACGCGGGGCAAGAAGGACGTAGCACACACATCCAAACATACGAAGAACTGAGTAGTCAGGAGAGCGACCAGAGAGACAATCCATAGGAATACCACCCTGCAAAGCAGCCAATGGCTGAATATTGATGAGATAGGTAGATGCAGAAACAACCTCAGCCCAAAAATGGGGTGGAAGAGAGGCGGCAATCATCAGACCACGAGCCGTCTCAAGCAGATGACGATGCTTGCGTTCGGCAACGCCATTCTGGGCATGAGCACCAGGACAAGAGAACTGGGGAAGGGTACCCTGTTCTGCGAGAAAGCCATGCAACAGCTGGGAGATATACTCTCCAGCGGAGTCAGCACGAAAAGTACGAATAGGCGTGAAAAACTGAGTGTGAACCATGGCAGCAAATCGTTTGTATATAGAGAGAACCTCGCTACGAGATTTCATGAAGTAGAGCCAAGTGTAGCGAGAGAAATCATCAATAAACAAAACATAGTAGCGATGACCACCTTTCGAATCAAAGGGGGCTGGACCCCATACATCAGAATGAATTGAGTCAAAAGGATGCTGAGATACCGACTGACTGGTAGGATAAGGTAACTGGGTCTGTTTGCCAAGTCTACAACCATTACAGGGTAAAGAAACATCTCCAGATACAGACCCTAATAGGCCCTGACACACTAAGGAAGACAAGCGAGAGCCACAGATGTGACCTGGGCGATGATGCCACTGCTGGAAGCACGCAGACGAGGAGGCAGCAAGGGCATGAGGGCTGACTGAAGTGGTGCAGCGGAAGGAGCACAAAGCCAGTCAACTTCCCAAAGCCCCTCGAACTCACGGCGCCGGGGGCCAGCACCAACCAAAGCCTTGGTGCGACGGTCCTGAATGGAGCAAGAATCGATATCAAGAATGACCCGACAACCAGAATTAGTGAGTTGGGCAGCGGAAAAAAGATTCATGGTGAGGCGAGGAACATGTGAAACACTGGGAACAGAAAAGGATGGAGTCGAAAGAATACCACGACTAGCAACAGGAAGAGATGTGCCATCAGCAGTAAGAACATTAATAGGAGAATCAAGAGGGCGAAGAGAAGACAACGCTGAAAAATCAGAGGACATATGAAAGGAAGCTCTAGAGTCCAGAACCCACAAAGATGTACCTGACGATGTAGATGCCGGTCACTACAGGAATCAGACAGTTTGCCGTCAGGCAAGTACAGACGGCAAAGGATGAAATACAGACGGCAAAGACTTTGCCGTCACCTGGCTGACGGCAAAGTGTGACGGCAAAGGCAAAGTCGGCAAAGAGTACTTTGCCGTCAGCTTCTTATCGGGCAGACGGCAAAGTCTTTGCCGTCAGCCAACCACAAATTTGCCGTCTGCGGCGGAAATACCAGACGGCAAAGCACGCGGTCTTTGCCGTCAGTCAAACATGTACTTTGCCGTCATCAGGACAGAACAGTAGAAGGTAAAGATTGTATTCTATTTTTTAGTCTCATGATTAAAAAAACTAAAGCACCAGCGCTAGCAAACCCATCACAGCCGTAGTTTTGCACAACTGACCCACTTTTCACACATAAATTCGTGGCACAATGTACAAAAATTAGAAACAAAAAATGGAGCCCGTGAAACATCAAGGCAACTACACAAATAGGCAGTGAGCATCAAATTTTTGCAGGTACACGCACCTAGCAATTAATAACAATTACTAACAGCCACAAATTAAGTGCGGTGATCGGGGCAATTGCATTCTTGGAGGGAGATGGAAAAGAATGCGGCGCCGTGGGACGGGGACGGCGGCGTGCAGCTGCTCGGGGCGGCGATGGCCGGGGCAAAGGGGGAAGGGTCGGCGGGCGGCGCCGGGAGCAGGGCCCGCCACGTGAAGCCTGTGTGAAGGGGAGGGCAGGGGCGGCGGTGCCATGGCGGCCGCGTCTTGCTGCTCGGGCTTGGGAGGGCAGGGCCAGCAGCGCCATGGCGGCCCGCCTGCGGATGCTCGGGGCGGCGAGGGAGGGCCGGGGCCGGCGGTTCCATGGCGGGCCTCCTGCCACTGCTCGGGGCGGCGAGGGAGTCCGGCCGCTCGGGGGCGAAGGACGAGCGGCAGGCGGCCTCAGCCAGCAGCTGGCTGCTGCTGGGGCACCGGACGGGCGGGGCAAGCCAACGGCGACAAGAGCTTCGGGTCGCCGGACGGGCAAGCGGTGACCAGGGGCGTGGCGTCTCGATGGCGCCGGACGGGCAAAGGGTGAGCGCGTGGCAGCTCGGGTCGTTGGACGGGCGGGCGGGCGCGGGCGGCGGCGGTCTGTTGCTTTCGGGGAGGAGGAGGAGGGAGCAGAGAGAGGAGGAGCTGCCCGGCGTGCTCTGCTTTCGGGAGAAGGAGAGAGATGAGGGAGTTTGGGGGAGAAGGATAGGAGACAGGCGCGTGGGGGTGGGGGCCGGTCGTGGGGGCGCGTGCGTTGAGTGCTCGTGGGTGGGTGGGGCCGTGCGTGTGTCTGACGGTTGTGGTGGGTGGGATGTGCGTTTTAGATCTTGCCACGTCAGCGATCCGCGTGATCGATCCGCGTGGTGTGTTTTCTCTTTGCCGTCTGTCAAATAAAATACAGACGGCAAATGGCTCACTTCCGTCTGCCAAAACAGTGCCGTCTGTATAAATTTTGGCAGACGGCAAAGTGAGCTCTTTGACGTCTGTATTTTTTTTGCAGACGGCAAAGTCTATTTTGCCGTCAGTAAATTTTTAGTAGACGGCAAAGTGACCTATTTACCGTCTGTATTTTTTTGGGCAGACGGCAAAGTCTATTTTGCCGTCAGTACTTCTTTGCCGTCTGCACCTAACGGCAAAATTGGTCTTTGCCGTCAGGCCCGACCAAAAACTGACGGCAAAGACGGCCACAGACGGCAAATTAGCTGATTCCTGTAGTGGGTGGTGATGAAGTGGTGGAAGCAGTCACAGCAACAGCAGAACCTGTCGGTGAAGAACCAGAGGAAGCCAGAAGGCGTTTCAGCCGAACAATGTCCTAGTCAGTGAGTGACGGAGTCGAGGAAGATCCAGGAGTCCCACTGGGAGAGGAGCACCTCTGGTCCCGCTTCTTCTCACGGCAATCAGACTCTGGGTGACTTGGTCGAGAGCAGTAGCCACAGAAGGTGTCATGGCGCGATCGGCCCTTCTTAGCATAAGGAGGGCGACCCCCGGAAGGTGTAGGTAGGAGCGGTGGAGTAGTGAGCCGAGCAGACGACACTGGAGCTCGGGCGGCCAACACTGAAGGAACCACAAGTAACCCAGCAGAGTGAAGGCGGGTCTCCTCAGCACGAAGCTCAGCAAGCACTTCCGAGATAGAAACACGACCACGAGCAAGCAAGTGAGCACGTCGGGGCTCAAACTCAGAGAGGAGATGAGATAAGAACTCATGAACCCTCTGAAACTCCAAGTCAGACCGTGTAGTCTGACAACAACGGCAAGTGCCACAAACAACGGTCCGCAGTGAGTCAAGCTGACGCCAGATGGCAGAGCATTGTGAATAGAACTCATCAACAGACGAGTCGCCCTGCTGAAGAGCATGCTCCTGACGCACGACAGAAAGGTATAGAGCATCACCAGAGGGCTGATAGCGCTGACAAAGATAGGACCACATTGTTGCAACAGTGCCGAGACCCATGAACTCCGAAGCAAACTGAGGGAGAACACTCACAGTGAGAAGAGCAGCAGCTCGAGCATCATCATTGCACCACTGAGTGTAAGTAGACAGATCATCCCGGTAGGCAGAAAGAGCATCAGAATAGGCGGATACCTGCTGATCATAAGCATCAACTGCAACATCATCAAGAGCCTTGGCTGCATCCCGATCAGCCTGAGAAGCATCAGCAGCAAGCACCAGCGGTACTGGCGGAACAGGAGCCACTGGAGCAACATGGCATGGTGGACAGGGGACCTCGCCAGAGAGAACACCCCATAGCAGAAGTCCGCGCATGTGGATACGCATGAAACCCACAAACTCAGCATAATTGGTGCCATCAAAGATCACCGAGCACCGAGGAACAGCCACATAGCCAGACGAAGACATGCTGATTTGCTTCTCTACCTTTCTCTGATTATTTTTTTTGGAGTCAACAGGTATAGGAGACCTAATCCAGATCGAGAGAGAACGAGCGCTCGCTCACGCCCTCGCGCGGGCAACCGAGGCGAGCAAAGCAGGCGGCTTGGGGGCCCACGCGTGAAGCAAAGAAGCAACGGAGCAGGCCCGATGAGACAGCGGCCGAGCGAGGACCAGCCCCGAGCGAAACCAACGCCAAGCGGAGCAGGGCCAGCGGCGGCAGCCCGGCGGCAGGAGGCGGCGGCAGCAGGGCCAAGCCGGGCAGCGGAGCAGGCCGGGACGGCCGAAACCGCGGCGAGGAGGTCCGGGGCGGCCGGATCCGCGGAGAGGAGAGCCGGGACGGCCGGATCCGCAATGAGGAGGTCCGAGGCGGCCAGAGCCGCGGAGAGGAGAGCCGGGACGGCTGGATCCGTGGAGAGGAAGCCGGGACAGCCGGATCCGCTGCAAGGAGAGCCGGACCTGGCAGTGGGCGAATCGGGGGAGGAGCTAGCACGGAGTTGTAGCGTGCGGGAGAGAGGGGAACCTAACATCTGATACCATGTTGGATGAATAGCAACTGAGCTTTACTGAGGGCCAAAGGCCATTACATATACATGTGAGGTAAAGTGCATGAAGCCCCTTATACAATGGGGATATACCGAAAAGAGACTATACACATCTAACACAAACCTGTATTGACAATACATGTTCTACTCAGTGTTCATCTTTCACTGTTCAATATCATTGTTCAGTTTCAGTGTTAAATTTCAGTGTTTACTCAGATGCAGAGCAAGTACTGGGCGAGGAGATGAACCTAGGCGAGCAAAATTGAGAACTCCGGCCGGAGCAGCTCCTGTCCAGCGGCGAGGACTTCAGCGGCAGCAGCACCTGTGCGTGGGGAGGACCAGCCCCTGGGCGCGTGCAGGCGGCAGCTCGCCACCACCAGCGGCTGGCAGCAGAGCACCAGCTCGCCTCCACCAACGGCGGCAGCAGAGCACCACCTGGGCACGCGCGGGCCAGGAGGGGCCCCTGGGCGTGGGAGAGGAGGAGCGCCTGGGCAGGGGTGGAGGGCGGGGAGCGGAGGCGAAGGTGGAAGGCGGGGGCGGAGGCGGAGGTGGAGGTGGAAGACGCCGAGGAAGAAGACGGGCTGATTCAAAGTTTGAACTGGGGGCATAAAGGTCCATTTGCCCATTTTCACCTGGTCGGAACATATTCCCCAGCGACTTACATTTCGGAACGGAGGGAGTACTTATTTATCAGAGGCAGTATTCATGCATGTTGATAAAGGAGAAGCAGTGACAGAAAGCAAACAGTAATATCAGCAGCAGCTGAACCAAAATATCAGAGACAGAGTACTCTGCATTTCTGAGACAATGATTACTTTTTATCTCCAATAGAAGCAAACCATAATATTACATTATATCAACCGCTATGTTCGTGCTACCAAAGTTTCCACAGCAAGTGCAGAATATAGCTTCAGCTTTCACAGCTTTGGCAAGCTTTAAAAATTACTCAAAGTCTATATAAATGATGCAAAGTTTGATTGCAACAAAGATGATTTTTCATCCCACCCAGCAGTGGCGGTGCTAGGATCGAAACCTTGTGTTGTCAAGCTTTATACAAATGAAACATTTTGTAGGTAAATTAAACAAGAACACAAAAAGACCATACTTCATTTGATACATATTTGTTGTACCAGCTTTTTTTATCATATATATTTCATCTTACACATGTCTTTTGATATAAAGATCTCAAACATTTTTATGGTAACAACGCTTTGACAAATGTATCCATGTACCATTACCAAACGTAAGACCTAACAAATGACAAAACAAGGTTTTGCTAAAAGAAACAATATCTGAATTTTGTGTGAGAATATAAAATTTCAAGAGAAAGAAGACAGAAACTTACAAACAGAAAAGGAAGGGCCTCGACCTATACACTCGCCGATTAGCTGAAGGTGCAGTACTACAGAGATCGGAGACTGCTAGAGCAGCGGAGGAGGTCGTGCTCATTGTGGTGATTCCAGGCAACGGCGACCTCGGCGGTTGGTGAGCAGCATGGGTATCCATGCATGATGTGCTTCACTGCTCCTCCCCACGGTGTAGTGCATGATTGGCCATTAGAGATTATACACAGGAAGGTGAAAAGGGAGAGAGGTCGAAGGAATATCACGGGATTTCAGGAGACGGTCACGAAGTTGTTTTGGAGGACGATTAGGAAAGTTAATAATGACGTCGGGAGCTTCCTTTTTCTATATGGGCCAGCCAAATCTCACGAAAAACTGATACCAACTGGGCATGTTTTAGTTAGAGGACCTCTTTTAGTTAATTTCCAGAACCTGTTTATTTGGAAGTGGGGTACGATGTCACGGACTCACGGTAGTGTTTGAGTACCAAATTCCTGTGTAGTCGCTTGACAACATAGTCATAGTGTGGCTTCACCACTGCCACCCAGAGTTTAGCTTTTGAAGCAGCAGCCTAATTGGAGGAGCCACAGCCATAGGAACAGACTGACGGAACGGTCCTAATGGGGTGCAAGCCCAACTGAAGAAGAAACATGGCATCGATTAAATAGTTATGTGCTTCAACGGTACATGTCCATGTTAGTTTTTCTTCAGCATCCTGTAATATATTAGTACTTTTAGTAGAGCTGATAAGCAGCACTTGTTCCTGAGTAAGGTTTCCTAAAACCTGGACTACTAACATAATGCTTCAAACCTATTCATTCTGAAATAGCTAAACTAATGGGAATTCAGGCATGGTGACAAGCACATGTAGTTCAACAACTAAATTATCCAGATATCATTTACGATCTAAAAAGGAGTCATTTTAATATGATGTACGTGTTCCGGTCTTGCAGTCCAATACATGGCGAAGAGAAAAATTCAGTTGTACCTGATGTTTGTAATGATGAACTAATAACAAAATGGAGTATTGACATTTTTAATGCTTCTCCGTACTGACACTCTTGTGGGAAGTTAAGCAGAAGCTGGTTTCTATTGCTTTAAGCTTATGCATCTTTTTTTAATTGAGCTTTTAGATAATGAAACAGCTAAATGAAGAGAAAACTATAGGCATGTCCAGATTCGCGCGTGCCCGCGCGCACACACACATGTAATTTCAACACCAACGTTATATTCAACATCTGGATACCATTTATGAACTGAAAAAAGGAGTCAGTTAACTTTGCATCACCGCCATTTTAATTGTTGTCTATGTTAGTCTCATGTGTAAATCCCTATACCTAAATGGGCAGTAGTTTGTGAGTGCATAATATCCAGGCTGGCAGCCAGATATTTTCTATATATAAAAAATTCAAACAGTCAATTTCACAAGCTATATGGAGAAGATCTTCTTACCTTTTGAACCATTTCAGCACATTTGCACATAAACGAGTTAATCATCCTATGAGTCATGCAACATTTTAGCTCCATTAGATCCACACTTAATGGTTGTGCCTATAAAGCATAAGAAGTCAGACAATTAACAACAGTTCTGAGGAGAAGACAAATGGGCAATGAGTCAATTACACATATATCATATATCAGTTGAGTTGAGAAAAATAAATCACTCCTCATAGATGTTTTGTAACTAACCTTTTATAGATAAGATAAGAGAAGGCAATATAACTGGAACAAAATAATACTCCCTCCGCCCCATAATGTAAGACGTTTTTTGATACTAGTATCGTGTCAAAACATGTCTTGCATTATGGGACGGAGGGAGTAATTTTTTATAGATACTAGCAATAGTAAACAAAATCATATAGGAGTATGTTGTAAAATGCAAAGAATAAACAACATATATAGCTACCTCATAATGAAATATTTATGAGGTAGAATGGCCCGGACAGCTTGGATTCAACAGCCCACCTTACAAATTCGCTGTGTCCAGCGGGCTCCACCAATCGACCATACACAGGCCCCTCCAAAAAAATCGACCATACACAGATACACTCCGGTGATGTCTCAAAAAAATAAAAGATACACTCCGGTGGGACTCTGGCGGAATCGGCGGCGATCCAGGTCGTCCCAATGGCGATCAACCGTGTCCAGACCGCGCAGCTGCACGCCTGCACTGCCGTTGTCTGCTCCAGCCAGCCCATCCAGAGAGCGCCCGCAAGCTTTCTGTGCATCCAGCAAGGCTGCTCGTAGAAGACCAACAAGTGCTGCTAACCAAAGCTTGACCAGTAAGTTTTTCGTCACCAGTTGATGGCCCGTCCCCTGGATTGCTAGCCCATTTGTAGCGCACCAAAAATAAACTTAATTTCTTGTCTCTTAGGATCTACTAGTATTTATTTATCAGAGACAGTAGTCATGCATGTCGATAAAGGAGAAGCAGTAACAGAAAGCAAACAGTAATATCAGCAGCAGCTGAACCAAAATATCAGAGACAGAGTACTCAGCATTTCTGAGACAATGAGTACTTTCTAACTCCAATAGAAGCAAACCATAATATTACATTATATCAACCGCTATGTTCGTGCTACCAATGTTTCTACAGAAAGTGCAGAATATAACTTCAGTTTTGGCAAGCTATTACTCACCTAGCTAATACATACTGTAGTGGTATATGCCTTCCAGGAAGATGATTGCATTTTAGCAATTAAGCTTGGAGTCCTCCATCCGCATAGATGTTCACATGACTTGGGAGCATAGTAGGTTAATTCATACTCGGTATCATTACAACCGCGGCTGCAACTTTCCATGAGCTACATGCACCGCCTCATACATTACATCACATATCATCCTCCTCAGTGATTGCAGTCAGCTCCGATGATAGATGGTAAGAATCATCTACATGGGTGTGCCCTTCGTCACAGAAGAATGGCCTAGATGGCATTTGCAGGCCATCCGCGGCACCTTCCAGCATCTCTATTGCCTCGCTCATTGTCGGACGATCAAGAGACCTCATCTGGATGCACCATAAACCAACAATGCATAGCTTCCTCTCCAACTCGTGCATCTCAGCTACTGCAGAAGATATCTCACTCTCATCCAATTGTTGCTCAGTTAGCCGGCTATACACCCATGAGGGGTAGTATGCCTGACTTGAGTTAACGGCATTGGGATCAGCATTCCTGCGGCCGCCAGCCATCTCGAGCAGCAGCATCCCGAAACTGTACACATCCGACTTACTCGATACGACACCAAAACTTCGAGATATCATCTCAGGAGCTATGTACCCAACAGTTCCCCTCAAGGCGTTAGATGGCACAAAACTGCTGTCCCTCGGATACAGTTTGGCAAGACCGAAATCAGCTACTTTTGGTACAAAATTGCTATCAAGAAGGATGTTGTGCGGCTTGATGTCAAAGTGCAGAATCTGCATGTCACACCCCTGATGCAGGTAGTTGATCCCTCGGGCAATGCCCATAGCAATCTCGACGAGCTTGTCCCAGGAGAAACTTTTCTCGGCTGAGAAGATGTACTTGTCAAGCGAACCTCGAGGCATGTACTCATAGACCAGTGCCCTCCTCATTTCCTCTGAGCAGAACCCAACCAGACGCACCACATTGACGTGGTGGATCCTGCCGAGGGTGGAGACCTCGCTGATAAAATCTTCTCCATTGCAATTGGCTTTACCATCTAACATCTTGATGGCCACATGAACATTGCCGGGGAGTAGCAAGCCCTTGAATACCGATCCATAACCACCTTGGCCCAATTTATCTCTGAAATGGCCTGTCACTGCAACTATGTCCGTGTAGGCGTACCTTGTCGGGCCAACCATTTTTTGCATCCGGAGGAACTTCTCGACTGCATCAATTGTGATCCTTGTTTTCCAATACTTGTGGGCAAGGTAGAACAATACAACGAGCGGCACCAACACGAACCTGCATAGTACTGCATATAAACAAGTTTGAATATATGGGATTGCTCTGATGAGGTTATACAGTAGTATTTGTTACTGGCAGAAGAAAAGAAAGAAAAAGTAAAAAAAAAAGGGATTGTAACGTACCAGCAATCCACTTCAGAATCCACATAGCAAGTATTGGGGGTAACTTATGATAAAGTGAGTCATCAGAAGTAACCATGTCTCTGACATAGAGAACTACGCTGTTATATGGTCTCTTCACACCAAATATGCATGCCCAGAAACGGAAGTCGATATAAAGGATGTCCACGATCCTATTCTTGATGCTGTTGCCTGTACTGAACAATGGCTCTCCATTTGGGTCGCTGCATGCATGGCACAGAAAAAAGGTATCAAAGAAGTTCAGGTTGATTCATACATGGGTGAATCAAATAGAATGGAACAAGATCCAAAACTCACTGAATTGACCAGTCGATGCAGCGGTTGATGTAGTGAATATAATTCAATGGAGTTTCCGTCTGAGGGAATTGAACAGAGAATCCACCCCTCATGTACTCAACAAAATTTGCATAATAGCGGAAATCATGGTCGATCTCCCGACCACCAAAAAGAAACACAGCCAGGTAACCACAAGAAGGCTCTAAGATTTCCACATACACATTGTCTGTCACAAGATAAACGAAGGAGTAGTTGGTGCTCAGGCAGGCGACTGGCATAAAGCCAGAAAAACAACTTTTCGTGGTCACAGCCCGCGAACAGTTCACGAAGCTAGCCCTGATAACTCTATCACTAGGGACCAATTCCCGGCTCTTGTGTGGCCCTTGGACTCCGCTGAAATAAGGAAACTGATCAGAGCGAGGAAGAGGGCAGCTGCTGTTCATGTCTAAGCTGGCATCCACGACCCAGAAGGACGAACTGGTGTAGTTGATCTCGGTGACAAAGTATGCCCCTGTGTTGATCTGAATTTTGGCCTTGCCGCCGGTGCAGACCAGCTCATATGATTGAACACCGCACCTATGTGGATCGCCTTGCCGGCGGAAAGGATGCGACACGTTTCGGAGATGTCCACAGGAGAAAGGTTGACATGGATGCCGACCCTGGACATCTCCAATGAGCACTGCAAGCACAAACACAACAAAGATGGTTAAGGCTCGCCTGGTGGTAGAGAGATGAAGCGCCATGGCAGGACGTCGGTTGGTTCGCTTCGCACACTGCAATATAGATGCTGCTGGAGCTAATAGCTGGTTGTTAATGCCACAAGCACAAGCACAAGGGAAGCAGCGGTGGTGCTTCCTAGTTGAACCAGTCAAAGTAGAGAGAGATCGATGCTACGAGCTGTCCCCATTCACTTGTTGCTCGTCTTCATCCGTCGGCCACATTAATGTAGGGAGATGAAACCATGGCAGGTCGGCTGGTTCACACACAGCAGCAAGGGAGAAGCTGCCAGACTTTGGAGCTGGTTGGTAATGATAATGGTTGCCACCCTGACATTGGTTGACTTGGTCAAACACAAGAAGAAACCCAGGGAACCGAAGCGGTGGTGCTTGCGAGCCAAACCCAGTCAAAGTAGAGCAGGAGACCAAGGGAATACTTTGAAACATGTGCATCAGCTAAGGACAGGAGACAAATATTATTCTTCAAAACGCTCAACAGCTAGTGGACCAATTGTTTTTATTATTCCTGAAGACTTCTGACTTCCTCATTTCCACAGTGGACTCCAGCAAGCACATACTGATTTCAGACCACGGCAGGAAGTTGCATCCACACCTCTCTTATCAGGCACTTGCAATAAGCACCGGTTGTTTACTATAAATGTACACAGGCTTGCAAAGTTCATGCTACATCTCTCTTATCAGCCACAGATAGAGAGATGAGCTCCAGCTAGCTCAGCCACCGGTTGGAATTACTTGTCACTAGCTCTTATCAGCCAGTGATCTTCTTCCTCTACTTCGATTTCTTACCTGCAAATTCATTGCTTAGCTTCGTCTTTGTGTCATTAACCCATCTCTGCAGCGTGGTTTGACAAAGATGAGTAGTATATTTCTCATCGCCGCGGTCCTCGTGGTCTCTGTTCTTGGCCACAGTACAGGCATGCCCATAGCTTCAACAGGCTGGGATGATCAGGATTTCTTCAGATACTGCCCGCCGTCACGGTGCAGCAAAGATGGTCCTGAGGTCCGGTTCCCGCTCCAGCTTGAAACCAGCAGCTCATCTTCACCATGTGGTGCGACATGCGCGAAGCTGGCTTGCTCCGGCCAAGACGTCATCCTACTCCACCCACTCCTTGGCCCGTGCAAAGTGACCGCTATAGATTACAGCCGTGCTACCCTCATCATCATCCCACTCGTACACTCCTTGTCTCCATGCCCTCTTCAGAAACTCATTTCCACAAATCTACCAGATGATGCCTACCTTCGTTGTCCATTATACCAGGCCACACCTGGAAAAATAGTACAATGTTCAAGAGAGTTCACACCAAGTAGCACTATTCAAGTTGACGATGACTACATTATTAAAAAGGCTGCCGATTATATTGTTGGCCCAATCTCTTGCTTTAGCAACCAAAGCCAGTTTGTCTATTTGGTGATTGCTCGTCTATACATGTACGCGCTTCCACTGGACTGCAAGGCCATCTCAAATGTTCTGATACCGATGGGGCTCACAGACACATATGGCTCGACGTTCAAGCAAATGTCAGAAAGAATAATTAGTTTTGCTGAAATAACTGTTAGTTGGGATGGCATTCCTAGCAATTGCAGAAAATGTGAGCGTGATGGGCAGAGTTGTGCATTCAGCTCGCAAAGGAACCAAACATTCTGCATACACAACAGGCCTCACGGTATAGTTTTTTTCTTCCGTTTGTTTATCTTCCTTTGTCTTTCAAACTAAGTGGCTAAGACTACATGATTGCGACAATCTCCGTATATTTTATACGATAGGTCATACTGGGTTAACTGGATTGCAATAATTTAGACTAGACTCAACTAAAGCACATGCTAGTTGATAGCAATTTTTAAGGCTATGTATTGCCTTTTATTGTCAAGAAGCAAACTTCCCTTTTATTTACTAAACCATCAGTCTGGTCTAATTCTCTTGTCTGACATTTGCAGGTTCACGTGTCAAAGTCATTGCAGGTACTATTACAATCCATACTTCCCATTTCATTCACACGAAAACGAGAAAGAAAAGAAACTAAGTCATTCACCACTCATAGATTCTTTTTGTTGAATATGCTCAGTCTAATTTCTCTTATCACCATCACAATCAGTTATTCAGCAAGTGATGGATTTCTCTCCTAATGCCATATGCTGACTTTGTATATTATGTTTATGTAGCTACTTCGTCAGCAGCCACATTTGTTGTTCTTTTGTTGACGGTGGCCACTGCACTCTACCACTCGCTGAAGACAAGATATAACAAAGAGATACACTTGAAGGTCGAAATGTTTCTCAAGACATATGGTACATCAAAACCCACAAGGTACACTTTCTCTGAAGTTAAGAAGATAACAAGACGGTTCAAGGATAAAGTAGGACATGGTGGATTTGGAAGTGTGTACAGAGGCGAACTACCAAATGGACTTCCTGTGGCAGTCAAGATGCTAGAGAACTCTACAGGAGAGGGGCAAGAATTTATCAATGAAATTGCAACCATCGGACTGATCCACCATGCAAACATTGTCCGCCTCCTGGGATTTTTCTCCGAAGGAACAAGGCGGGCTGTTATTTATGAGTACATGCCTAATGAGTCACTGGAGAAACACATATTCTCACATGACTCGAATATTTCTCAACAACTCCTAGTGCCTGAAAAAATGCTAGAGATTGCTTTAGGTGTCGCCAGGGGGATGGAGTACTTACATCAAGGATGCAACCAGCGCATTCTCCACTTTGGCATCAAGCCACACAACATCTTGCTGGACTACAACTTCAATCCAAAGATTTCAGACTTTGGCCTTGCAAAGATGTGTGCGAGAGACCAAAGCATTATTACCTTAACTGCAGCAAGAGGCACAATGGGCTACATTGCGCCAGAGCTATATTCTCCAAATTTTGGGGGAATATCCTACAAGTCAGATGTGTACAGTTTCGGCATGCTGGTGCTTGAAATGGTGAGTGGAAGGAGGAATTCAGACCCAAGTGTTGAGAGCCAGCATGAGGTATATCTCCCAGAGTGGATCTACGAGAAAGTCGCCACTAAAGAATTGGGGCTTACTTTGGAAACGACACAAGAAGAGAAAGAAAACATAAGAAAGCTGACTATTGTGGCACTCTGGTGTATCCAGTGGAACCCGAAGAATCGGCCGTCGATGACGAAGGTGGTAAACATGTTAACGGGGAGGTTGAAGAATCTGCAGATTCCCCCTAAGCCCTTTGTCTCGTCTGAAAATCATCACGTGCCATAAAACATGAAGATGTATGACCATGCATGTCGTACCACAAATTTGAGGGGCATACTTAATTAGCGTGTTGCATTGCAATGCCTTGCACCAGTATGTATAATGCTTGATTACCTATCTCAACTAGATAGGATCCGCCTTTCCTGTAGCTTATAAGACATCTTCATGTAATGCTACTATGTTATATGGAATCATATGCCACTGGACTTGATTCGCAATGTTATTGTTGAATAATGAGAACCTGTAAGATTGCCTTATTCTGTCATTGATGTTCTTTCCCCCCTGTCTCCCATAATTTTCAATTGGTGAAGTCAAAATAGCAATTCTCACGATTTGGTTGAGCTCACAAGCCAAGGTACTAGAATGTCCCCATTCCTATATTAAAACAAAAAGGAGAGCAAAGGGGATTGATCCTGCCATGTTTTTTTTTCACAGAATAACAAATTTACAATGTGAATGGATGGGTAGGCATGGATTAGGGGTACAGGTTTCTACTCAAGAGCGAAATCATGTTTTAGTAGTACTATTAATTAGACATTGGATTTCTTTGGACTTATAGTGCAAATGGTTAAGAGAGGAGATCTGTGGGGATTACCTTATCCTGTCATCTCAGCCATGTATCCCGATTTCTGCCATTATTTTCGAGTGCTTGGTCTGCTAGTCACTCTCAGAATCACAAGAGAACCCTGCAACTGCAAGCAGGCAACAAATCAATAAATTCCCAGGCTCACTAGGTAGGAACACACTAGTACGTACTCCCTCCGTTCGGAATTACTTGTCTTGGAAATGGATGTATCTAGATGTATTTTAGTTCTAGATACATCCATATCCGAGACAAGTAATTCCGAACGGAGGGAGTAGTAGAGTAGAAGGCAAAGGAAAGCAGAGGGGTTACCATGGCAGATCCGCAGGAGCGCCTGCTCTGAGCAGAGGAGTGATGGGGTTCAGATGGTTTAGCCGGAGCCGAATTTGATCAGCAGCTGCGCGAGTGCGACGGCGCCGGCTGAAATGTCTGACGGCGGCGTGGAGGCACACCGGGGGAATCGCTCGCCGAACTAGGGTAAACGGCGGCTAGCTTCCGCAGGAGGTCCTGGCCCGAGCAGAGGATGGGCGTTCCGGTAGGAACTTTCTTAGTCGGCGGCGAACTCGAGTGGCAAGTGCAACGCCGGCGTCCAAGCTCGCGCTCGCCGGCCGCCGGCCGGGGAAGCGGCGGGGGAGGATATAAACGGGCCCGCATAGCAGCATTTTTTTTTTGAGTGCTAGCCCGCATAGCAGCAAAACAAAGAACGGTAATTTGGGCCTGGTCTCACTGCGCCGGACCGACGGATATTCTCGGGCTGGGCCGCGGTTGAATTCGACACGCACTGCTCTCCTCACTTGAGAAACTGGGAGACACTAAAAAAAAACCTCAAAAAAAACTTTGTCTCAAAAAAAAAAAAACTTGAGAAACTGGGTACTCCCTCCGTCCGAAAAAGCTTGTCCCGGACGGAGGGAGTACGTGCCAAACACCTTAGAAATATTTTAATAATTTTTTTGAGGGGTAAGAATTATCAAGCGTATAAGGTTGGTTATACTCAAGGCATATCTTCTTCATCAACAATTATCGATTTGTCTCTATTGAATCTATGTTTTTATTTATCCACATGTTATGCGTTGTTCTTGGAGCGTCCTTTGCTTTTGTTTGCAGATCATCACATGTGAACATCATGATTGAGAGAGAGAGAGAGAGAGAGAGAGTTTATACATAGCTACCTATTTCCAGAATTGCTCTTTGCACTTATATCTTTGAACAAGATCCCTTTGAAATTACAAGTCTTCTATCGATCTTTCATTTACTTTCATTTGCATCTTCATTTGGTTACTGTTTGCCTCTTATGTCTTCTCAATAAAAACTTCAAAAAGAATACATTCGTTTTTCCTTTGCTTTCTTGTCTTTAGAAAATCTCTACCTAATAATAAAGAGGCTACGGTTTCTGGTCGTCCGTCGTGGCAGTTTTGCAAAAGAGCCCCCGCGTTTTAGAGCAATTAACCCGCGGTCCTACTTAAAGTGTGGTACAGATGGATAACGTTTCGTTTTTTGCAAAAAAAAACTGCCACCACCTCCACCACTTATCCATTGCCTGCCTCCATACCGCCGGGCACGCCCGCCTCTTACCGCTGGGCGCCGACGCTGCAAGCCAAGGAAGGAATGGGGAAAAGCGTCGCAGCGGTGTTGTAGAGCGCGGTGGACCGAGGCGTCGCGACGGAGGACGATAAGGCGGCCGGTGTGCTCTGTTGTGGTGAGGCGTCGCGGCGCCCCGGCGGCAAGTGAGGGCGGTGTTGGATTCTGTGGAGCTTGCTGCAGCGGGGCGGCGTCAGGCCGTAGTGGCTGAACTGGATTGCGCGCGCTACCGCAACGGCGAACTGGAGAGAGGCTCCGGCAGAGGACACGGCTATGACAGAGCAGACCAGGGCGAGGCGGCTGCTGGGCCGTGCCTGGACGAGGCGCTGGCTTCCTCGCAGTCAACGCGAGCCGTGAGCAGAGGAAGCATGAGGATGAAGCGGCGGGCCAAATCGGACTGTAAACTTTGGAAGCGTTCCTACTCCCAGAGGGAGCCGCGTGATGTATATTTATTGTAGACGAGAAGCCCTCGTCGTGGCGTGCAAGTTAGGCCTCGATCGATCCATGATCTGATCGGGATACAAGAGACGAGTTTGACAGAGATACAGGAGGAGGTTGAGATTACATGGAGAATTGTATGAGTCCAGAACCAATACGTCTAACACCTCCCTTAATCTCAACTATCCTACATTAAGATTTCTCTTGAATTCTTCAAATGGTCTGACCGCAAGGCTTTAGTGAAACCATCCGCCACTTGATCTTTGGAAGGAATGAACCGTATGTCCAGCTTCTTCTCTGCAACTCTTTCTCTCACAAAATGAAAATCAATTTCAATGTGTTTGGTTCTACCATGAAAAACTGGATTAGCAGAAAGATAGGTTGCCCCCAAATTGTCACACCATAAACAAGATGTACGATGTAGCTTGATTCCTAGCTCATGAATAAGTGATTCCAACCAAATAATTTCAGCAGTGGCATTTGCTAAAGATTTGTACTCAGCTTCGGTGCTTGATCTTGACACCGTGGCCTGTTTTCTGGCACTCCAGGAAATAAGATTAGAGCCAAAAAATACTGCAAAACCTCCAGTTGATTTTCTGTCATCACTACATCCTGCCCAATCAGCATTAGAAAAAGCACTGACAAGAGTAGAACTAGAACGTCTGAACTGGAGACCCAAACTTGCAGTATGCTTTATGTATCTTATAATTCTTTTAACAGCTGTCCAGTGTGCAGTAGTAGGTGCATGCAAATACTGACAAACCTTGTTAACTGCAAAGGATATATCTGGCCGTGTCAATGTCAAGTATTGTAAGGCTCCCACTGCACTCCTATATTTTGTGCTTTCTTCTTCCTTAAGTTGTTCACCCTCAAATGCTGAAAGTTTTTCTAAAGAAGACAATGGTGTAGGTGAAGGCTTACAGTCCTTCATCCCCATACGAGTTAAAAGTTCAGTAGCATATTTTTCCTGATTCAATACTATGCCATCTTGAACTTTCTTAACCTCAATGCCTAGGAAGAAGTGTAGATCTCCAAGATCTTTGAGAGCAAATTCTGAACTTAGATCATGCAGAAGAGCATTAGTGGCACTTTGTGAAGAACTTGCAACTATAATATCATCAACATATATTAACAGGAATATAATTGTGTTTGCCTTGTTGTAAATGAAGAGTGATGTATCAGCCTTGGATGCAGCAAAACCAAGACGCCTCAACTGAGAACTCAACCTTGAGTACCATGCTCTCGGTGCTTGTTTCAAGCCATAAAGAGCCTTATCAAGCTTGCACACATAGTGGGGTGTTTTTTATTCTCATACCCAGGTGGTTGTCTCATGTAGACCTCCTCTTCCAGAACACCATGCAAAAACGCATTCTGAACATCTAGCTGTCTCAAGCTCCACCCCCTGGACACAGCAATAGCTAGTACAAGCCTAATAGTTGCAGCTTTAACGACAGGACTAAAAGTATCTTCATAATCTAGACCATAACGTTGCTTAAAACCTTTTGCAACTAGGCGTGCTTTATACATCAATCGAGCCATCTGCCTTTTTTATTCTAAAAACCCATTTACAGTCAATGATATTTTTACCTCTTTGTTCAGGTACAAGACGCCAGGTTTTGTTTCTCATAAGTGCAGAGTACTCTTCATCCATTGCACTTTTCCACTTCAGATCTCCAAGTGCATCTTCCAACCTTGTTGGTTCCCCTGCAATACACAACATGCCATATGGTATAGTTCCATCGGTTCGAATTTTTGGATTTCTTATACCTTTTTGTAAACGAGTTGTAACACGTGGGATCACTGGTTGAACAGGACGTGTCATTTGTTGTGCAGAGGGCAATGCAGACTCAGCCACAGAAGATCCAGAAGAAACATCAGATGCACTTTCCGCAGCAGATCCAGAGTTGCACGTTGTAGCCGGCGGTGTGGCCCTTGCTCCTGAGTCAGCTGGCGCAGAAAATCCAGAACCCGTCGCTATCGGTACCTCTGACGGCTCGCGCGTGGGATGCAGGCGTCCCGAGCCAGACGTAGCGCGCGGGCATGCATGCATGCGTGTGGGCGCTGCCCCGCCGCTGTACGGGCGACGTGGCACCCGCCCGCTGGCTGGGTTGACTCCTGCCAGGCGCGTGATCCCGAGCGGATCCTCGCGCGCGATCCCAGGAATCCGGGCGCACAGGCGTTTCAGGTGACGCGGGATCCGCCTCGTCTTCAGCGCCTATTTCGTCTCCTTCCGGTGCATGAAATATAGCACCGTTTTCAACAGAATTTTGATCATTTTCTTCACTGTTTTCTTCTGTGTCTTCTTCATGAACCTGCACAGGTGTGGACACAGTACAAGGACTAGTAGAATCATCATTTTGGTTAGTACAATTGTCGCCCCCATGATCAAAATCGCGAAGATTAAACGGAAGAAGAAGAATTTCCTTTTTAAGGAGTGCTCCGGCATTAGGATGAAGAGACGCAAAGGGAAAAACCGACTCGTCAAAAACGACATCACGGGATATATAGACCCTACCAGTGGAGATATCTAGACATTTGACCCTTTGTGAATTGGACTATATCTGAGAAAAGCACATTGCTTTGAACGAAAGGCAAGTTTGTGTGCATTGTAGGGTCTAAGGTTTGGCCAGCATGCGCAACCAAATACACGAAGTGATTTATAATCAGGAGTAATGCCAAAGAGTCGTGTGATAGGGGTTTCAAACTTGATGACTTTGCTAGGAAGCAGGTTTATGAGGTATGTGGCGGTCAAGAATGCTTCATCCCAAAACTTTAGTGGCATGGACGCATTTGCTAGTAGGGCTAGCCCTACCTCAACAACGTGGCGATGTTTCCTTTCTGCAGAACCATTCTGTTGATGAGCATGAGGACATGAAACATGGTGTGAGATACCAAGTTGCTGAAAGAAAGAATTGAGTTTCTTGTATTCACCACCCCAGTCAGTTTGCATGGCGATGATCTTAGTGTTTAGTTTCCGTTCAACAAGGTTTTGAAAATTCTTGAAAACTTGAAACACCTCAGATCGTTTTTTAAGGAGATAGATCCAAGTAAATTTACTATAATCATCGATGAAGCTTACATAATATGAATGTCTACCGACTGAAATAGGAGCTGGCCCCCAAACATCTGAGAATACAAGTTGTAAGGGTCCAGTAGAGATACTGGTAGAAATAGGATATGGTAGCTGATGACTTTTAGCTTGCTGACATGGATCACAAACCGACTCAATACTAGACTCATGAGTATGAGGAAGCTTATTTCTACTAAGAACAAGTTTAACAATAACTGACGAGGGGTGACCTAATCTACTATGCCATTTTGAAGAAGATGCCTTGATGACGACAAAAGCTTGTTTATTCAGCGATGATGACGATGATATGAGTGGGTAAAGACCTCCCACGCACTTGCCCCTAAGAAGGATTCTCCTCGTGTCCAAGTCCTTAACCAAAAAGAAGTAAGGATAAAATTCAATGAGAACACGATTATCACGAGTAAACCTATGAACTGAGACAAGATTTTTCGAAGTTTCAGGAACATGAAGGATTTGATTTAGATGCAAATTTTTAATGGGGGTTTTAACAATTGAATGACCAATATGAGTGATTTCCATACCAGAACCGCTTGCGGTGTGGATTTGATCCGGCCCGTGATACTTGTCTCTGATTGTCAACTTGTCCAGCTCACCGGTAATGTGATTTGTAGCTCCAGTGTCCGCGTACCAGTTGGTGACGATGCCATAGCCGTTGGTGACAGCATTAGCCTCTTTTTCCTCATAGTCATCTTCCTCATAGCGATCCCAACAAGCACGGGCACCTCCTGCATGGAACTTGTAACAGATCTGGCATTCGGGATAGTCCCGAGGAGGTTGTTGACGCTGCTGCTGCTGCTGTTGACGGGCGACCTCTGTAGCTTCTGCCACCATTGCCGATAGGAGGAGAAGGGGGACGCCTTCCGCGGCCACGCCCTCTGTGGCCACGCCCGCGTCCTCGATTCCTGTTCTGGCCGCGCCCCCTGTACACCGTGTTTGCAGAAGAATTGAAGCTCCGATCTGTACCATCCCCGAGCATCTCCACTCGTTGATCGAAGGCAGAAATCTGGGCGAAGAGCTCATCCACGGTGATGGAAGTTTTGACAGCACCAATGGCCGCCACAACCGGATCATAATCTCGGTCTAGACCTGCAAGTACATAATCTACCATCTCGGGATCAGAAACCGGACGTCCTGCTGCTGCAAGTTCGTCCCCAAGGTTCTTCATCTTGGCGATGTAGGTGCTGCTGGACATGGCGCCCTTCTTCGTGGTAGTGATGGCGATCCGCAGGTTCGTGATTCTGGACTGGGACTGCGATGCAAAAATTGTGGTGATTGCAGTCCATAGATCGAAGGTGTTTTCCTTACCAATAACTTGAGCAAGGATCTCCTTGGAGAGTGAATTCAGCAGGTAACTTAGGACCTGCTGATCCTTCGACAGCCACGGCGCGTACAAAGGATTTGGTACTGCAACCGTGGTCTTGTCCGACTGCTGCTGCTCCACCATGGTTGGGGGCGCCGCGTCGGTTCCATCAAGAAGCCCCGTGACCTGCGCGCCTCGCAGGCCGGGCATCACCTGAGCTTTCCACAAGAGGTAATTCCCCTTTGACAACTTCTCGGATGGAGGAGGACCGAGGTTGAGGACGACCGTGGTCGAGGTGGAAGACATGGCGATGGAAAGAAGTTTTCTGGAAGCTAGATAGGGAAGAGGATGGCTCTGTATACCATGTAAACTTTGGAAGCGTTCCTACTCCCAGAGGGAGCCGCGTGATGTATATTTATTGTAGACGAGAAGCCCTCGTCGTGGCGTACAAGTTAGGCCTCGATCGATCCATGATCTGATCGGGATACAAGAGACAGAGTTTGACAGAGATACAGGAGGAGGTTGAGATTACATGGAGAATTGTATGAGTCCAGAACCAATACGTCTAACACGGACGACATCAGAGGATGAGCTCGAGGATGAAGCGGGTCAGGTAATGGAGGCTTCTGGGTGGTCTGAATCGGGGTTCTCGAATAGAGGGAGGCGGTCGAGGCCAGTGCCGGAGATGCTCCTGCTGACGCGGGCATGCTGGGTCGCAGCGGCGGGCGTCGGTGCGCAGGTTCCGGCGACTTGCCGAGAGCGTGACGACAGAGTTCTGGGCTCCATGGTGGCAGCTCCATTGTTGTTGTTTGAGTTCTCCTGTTCAAAAGAGGAGAGAGGGTGAGGAGAGAGATGAGATTGGTGGTATAATTGGATGGGAGAAGTGCGGGGAAGAGCTGGCTCACGGGCGGGGTCCTGCTGCTATTGTTGCAGATCGCCGGCGGGGAGAGGGGCGCCTCGGAGGCTGCCTGCTTCCTCGACAAGGGCGCGAGGAGGCGCTCGGGCGCGGTTGGATCTGTGTGGAGAAGGGGACTGCATTATGCCGCTGTTTTTGAGGGGGGGAAGAAAAGTGTTGTGCCGCTGTTTGCACGTCTCTGGATGGATGATGGAGAGTTGATCTAATCCAACACATCGTAAATGCCTAGCCGCCTTGCGCGAGATACACACGCGTCCACTAGGAGGTCCCACGCACCGCCACCACATCTCTCCTGGTCCAGTTGTTTATTTCCACTTATCCCCATCCACATGCGACCTCTCTCCTCCATACGCCTGTACGCACACCAAGTGACACGCAAGGTTTTGCTCTCAAAAAAGTGACACACAAGGTTTTTTTTAACAGGTGAACGGATCCTAAGGACCCAGAAGCTGCAGTAGATAAGAGAACTACAGCCGAACCCCACTAGTAGAAAAAGAGGCTTTCCGTCCAGCCCCATAAGTCGCGAAGCTGTAGGAACCGCGACTAATGGGACCTTTAGTCGCGGTTCTGGAGGTGAACCGCGACCAAAGGCCTGGGCCCAGGGCGCTCGGTGGCAAGCTGGTGCACGTGAGGGCCTTTAGTCGCGGTTGGCCAGGACAACCGCGACTAAAGGTCATCAGGCTGGCCCGAAGGCCTTTAGATCGTGGTTGGCCAGGCCAACCGGGATTAAAGGTTAGACCTTTAGTCCGGTTGGTCAGCTAACCGCGACTAAAGGCCCGAACCTTTAGTCATGGTTGGTTAGACCTTTAGTCCCGGTTGGTCCGCCAACCGCGACTAAAGGGATTTTCAAACTCTACCCCGGGATCGCCTTTTCAGTTTTAGAAAAAACAAAAGAAAATTATGGAAATGTCAAAAAAATAAAATAAAATAAGTTTTCCATGTGATATGTGGTCTAGTTGTTGGGAAAATTAACAAATATGAATTTCGACTTTATTTGCAAAATCTCTCTGGAAATTCTTAAAATTGGCATAACTTTTGCATACGAACTCGGATGAAAAAGTTTTTTATATGAAAAATGATCTACTCGAAAAGTTACATCCGAATTTAACCGGGGGAACCCCGTTAAACATTTTTAGACTAGACTCAACTAAAGCACATGCTAGTTGATAGCAATTTTTAAGGCTATGTATTGCCTTTTATTGTCAAGAAGCAAACTTCCCTTTTATTTACTAAACCATCAGTCTGGTCTAATTCTCTTGTCTGACATTTGCAGGTTCACGTGTCAAAGTCATTGCAGGTACTATTACAATCCATACTTCCCATTTCATTCACACGAAAACGAGAAAGAAAAGAAACTAAGTCATTCACCACTCATAGATTCTTTTTGTTGAATATGCTCGATCTAATTTCTCTTATCACCATCACAATCAGTTATTCAGCAAGTGATGGATTCTCTCCTAATGCCATATGCTGACTTTGTATATTATGTTTATGTAGCTACTTCGTCAGCAGCCACATTTGTTGTTCTTTTGTTGACGGTGGCCACTGCACTCTACCACTCGCTGAAGACAAGATATAACAAAGAGATACACTTGAAGGTCGAAATGTTTCTCAAGACATATGGTACATCAAAACCCACAAGGTACACTTTCTCTGAAGTTAAGAAGATAACAAGACGGTTCAAGGATAAAGTAGGACATGGTGGATTTGGAAGTGTGTACAGAGGCGAACTACCAAATGGACTTCCTGTGGCAGTCAAGATGCTAGAGAACTCTACAGGAGAGGGGCAAGAATTTATCAATGAAATTGCAACCATCGGACTGATCCACCATGCAAACATTGTCCGCCTCCTGGGATTTTTCTCCGAAGGAACAAGGCGGGCTGTTATTTATGAGTACATGCCTAATGAGTCACTGGAGAAACACATATTCTCACATGACTCGAATATTTCTCAACAACTCCTAGTGCCTGAAAAAATGCTAGAGATTGCTTTAGGTGTCGCCAGGGGGATGGAGTACTTACATCAAGGATGCAACCAGCGATTCTCCACTTTGGCATCAAGCCACACAACATCTTGCTGGACTACAACTTCAATCCAAAGATTTCAGACTTTGGCCTTGCAAAGATGTGCGAGAGACCAAAGCATTATTACCTTAACTGCAGCAAGAGGCACAATGGGCTACATTGCGCCAGAGCTATATTCTCCAAATTTTGGGGGAATATCCTACAAGTCAGATGTGTACAGTTTCGGCATGCTGGTGCTTGAAATGGTGAGTGGAAGGAGGAATTCAGACCCAAGTGTTGAGAGCCAGCATGAGGTATATCTCCCAGAGTGGATCTACGAGAAAGTCGCCACTAAAGAATTGGGGCTTACTTTGGAAACGACACAAGAAGAGAAAGAAAACATAAGAAAGCTGACTATTGTGGCACTCTGGTGTATCCAGTGGAACCCGAAGAATCGGCCGTCGATGACGAAGGTGGTAAACATGTTAACGGGGAGGTTGAAGAATCTGCAGATTCCCCCTAAGCCCTTTGTCTCGTCTGAAAATCATCACGTGCCATAAAACATGAAGATGTATGACCATGCATGTCGTACCACAAATTTGAGGGGCATACTTAATTAGCGTGTTGCATTGCAATGCCTTGCACCAGTATGTATAATGCTTGATTACCTATCTCAACTAGATAGGATCCGCCTTTCCTGTAGCTTATAAGACATCTTCATGTAATGCTACTATGTTATATGGAATCATATGCCACTGGACTTGATTCGCAATGTTATTGTTGAATAATGAGAACCTGTAAGATTGCCTTATTCTGTCATTGATGTTCTTTCCCCCCTGTCTCCCATAATTTTCAATTGGTGAAGTCAAAATAGCAATTCTCACGATTTGGTTGAGCTCACAAGCCAAGGTACTAGAATGTCCCCATTCCTATATTAAAACAAAAAGGAGAGCAAAGGGATTGATCCTGCCATGTTTTTTTTCACAGAATAACAAATTTACAATGTGAATGGATGGGTAGGCATGGATTAGGGGTACAGGTTTCTACTCAAGAGCGAAATCATGTTTTAGTAGTACTATTAATTAGACATTGGATTTCTTTGGACTTATAGTGCAAATGGTTAAGAGAGGAGATCTGTGGGGATTACCTTATCCTGTCATCTCAGCCATGTATCCCGATTTCTGCCATTATTTTCGAGTGCTTGGTCTGCTAGTCACTCTCAGAATCACAAGAGAACCCTGCAACTGCAAGCAGGCAACAAATCAATAAATTCCCAGGCTCACTAGGTAGGAACACACTAGTACGTACTCCCTCCGTTCGGAATTACTTGTCTTGGAAATGGATGTATCTAGATGTATTTTAGTTCTAGATACATCCATATCCGAGACAAGTAATTCAACGGAGGGAGTAGTAGAGTAGAAGGCAAAGGAAAGCAGAGGGGTTACCATGGCAGATCCGCAGGAGCGCTGCTCTCGAGCAGAGGAGTGATGGGGTTCAGATGGTTTAGCCGGAGCCGAATTTGATCAGCAGCTGCGCGAGTGCGACGGCGCCGGCTGAAATGTCTGACGGCGGCGTGGAGGCACACCGGGGGAATCGCTCGCCGAACTAGGGTAAACGGCGGCTAGCTTCCGCAGGAGGTCCTGGCCCGAGCAGAGGATGGGCGTTCCGGTAGGAACTTTCTTAGTCGGCGGCGAACTCGAGTGGCAAGTGCAACGCCGGCGTCCAAGCTCGCGCTCGCCGGCCGCCGGCCGGGGAAGCGGCGGGGGAGGATATAAACGGGCCCGCATAGCAGCATTTTTTTTTTGAGTGCTAGCCCGCATAGCAGCAAAACAAAGAACGGTAATTTGGGCCTGGTCTCACTGAGCGCCGGACCGCACGGATATTCTCGGGCTGGGCCGCGGTTGAATTCGACACGCACTGCTCTCCTCACTTGAGAAACTGGGAGACACTAAAAAAAAACCTCAAAAAAAACTTTGTCTCAAAAAAAAAAAAACTTGAGAAACTGGGTACTCCCTCCGTCCGAAAAAGCTTGTCCCGGACGGAGGGAGTACGTGCCAAACACCTTAGAAATATTTTAATAATTTTTTTGAGGGGTAAGAATTATCAAGCGTATAAGGTTGGTTATACTCAAGGCATATCTTCTTCATCAACAATTATCGATTTGTCTCTATTGAATCTATGTTTTTATTTATCCACATGTTATGCGTTGTTCTTGGAGCGTCCTTTGCTTTTGTTTGCAGATCATCACATGTGAACATCATGATTGAGAGAGAGAGAGAGAGAGAGAGAGTTTATACATAGCTACCTATTTCCAGAATTGCTCTTTGCACTTATATCTTTGAACAAGATCCCTTTGAAATTACAAGTCTTCTATCGATCTTTCATTTACTTTCATTTGCATCTTCATTTGGTTACTGTTTGCCTCTTATGTCTTCTCAATAAAAACTTCAAAAAGAATACATTCGTTTTTCCTTTGCTTTCTTGTCTTTAGAAAATCTCTACCTAATAATAAAGAGGCTACGGTTTCTGGTCGTCCGTCGTGGCAGTTTTGCAAAAGAGCCCCCGCGTTTTAGAGCAATTAACCCGCGGTCCTACTTAAAGTGTGGTACAGATGGATAACGTTTCGTTTTTTGCAAAAAAAAACTGCCACCACCTCCACCACTTATCCATTGCCTGCCTCCATACCGCCGGGCACGCCCCGCCTCTTGCCGCTGGCGTCGACGCTGCAGAAGCCAAGGAAGGGAATGGGGAAAGGCGTCGCAGCGGGTGTTGTAGAGCGCGGTGGACCGAGGCGTCGCGACGGAGGACGATAAGGCGGCCGGTGTGCTCTGTTGTGGTGAGGCGTCGCGGCGCCCCGGCGGCAAGTGAGGGCGGTGTTGGATTCTGTGGAGCTTGCTGCAGCGGGGCGGCGTCAGGCCGTAGTGGCTGAACTGGATTGCGCGCGCTACCGCAACGGCGAACTGGAGAGAGGCTCCGGCAGAGGACACGGCTATGACAGAGCAGACCAGGGCGAGGCGGCTGCTGGGCCGTGCCTGGACGAGGCGCTGGCTTCCTCGCAGTCAACGCGAGCCGTGAGCAGAGGAAGCATGAGGATGAAGCGGCGGGCCAAATCGGACTGTAAACTTTGGAAGCGTTCCTACTCCCAGAGGGAGCCGCGTGATGTATATTTATTGTAGACGAGAAGCCCTCGTCGTGGCGTACAAGTTAGGCCTCGATCGATCCATGATCTGATCGGGATACAAGAGACAGAGTTTGACAGAGATACAGGAGGAGGTTGAGATTACATGGAGAATTGTATGAGTCCAGAACCAATACGTCTAACACCCTCCCTTAATCTCAACTATCCTACATTAAGATTTCTCTTGAATTCTTCAAATGGTCTGACCGGCAAGGCTTTAGTGAAACCATCCGCCACTTGATCTTTGGAAGGAATGAACCGTATGTCCAGCTTCTTCTCTGCAACTCTTTCTCTCACAAAATGAAAATCAATTTCAATGTGTTTGGTTCTACCATGAAAAACTGGATTAGCAGAAAGATAGGTTGCCCCCAAATTGTCACACCATAAACAAGATGTACGATGTAGCTTGATTCCTAGCTCATGAATAAGTGATTCCAACCAAATAATTTCAGCAGTGGCATTTGCTAAAGATTTGTACTCAGCTTCGGTGCTTGATCTTGACACCGTGGCCTGTTTTCTGGCACTCCAGGAAATAAGATTAGAGCCAAAAAATACTGCAAAACCTCCAGTTGATTTTATGTCATCACTACATCCTGCCCAATCAGCATTAGAAAAAGCACTGACAAGAGTAGAACTAGAACGTCTGAACTGGAGACCCAAACTTGCAGTATGCTTTATGTATCTTATAATTCTTTTAACAGCTGTCCAGTGTGCAGTAGTAGGTGCATGCAAATACTGACAAACCTTGTTAACTGCAATGGATATATCTGGCCGTGTCAATGTCAAGTATTGTAAGGCTCCCACTGCACTCCTATATTTTGTGCTTTCTTCTTCCTTAAGTTGTTCACCCTCAAATGCTGAAAGTTTTTCTGAAGAAGACAATGGTGTAGGTGAAGGCTTACAGTCCTTCATCCCCATACGAGTTAAAAGTTCAGTAGCATATTTTTCCTGATTCAATACTATGCCATCTTGAACTTTCTTAACCTCAATGCCTAGGAAGAAGTGTAGATCTCCAAGATCTTTGAGAGCAAATTCTGAACTTAGATCATGCAGAAGAGCATTAGTGGCACTTTGTGAAGAACTTGCAACTATAATATCATCAACATATATTAACAGGAATATAATTGTGTTTGCCTTGTTGTAAATGAAGAGTGATGTATCAGCCTTGGATGCAGCAAAACCAAGACGCCTCAACTGAGAACTCAACCTTGAGTACCATGCTCTCGGTGCTTGTTTCAAGCCATAAAGAGCCTTATCAAGCTTGCACACATAGTGGGGTGTTTTTTATTCTCATACCCAGGTGGTTGTCTCATGTAGACCTCCTCTTCCAGAACACCATGCAAAAACGCATTCTGAACATCTAGCTGTCTCAAGCTCCACCCCCTGGACACAGCAATAGCTAGTACAAGCCTAATAGTTGCAGCTTTAACGACAGGACTAAAAGTATCTTCATAATCTAGACCATAACGTTGCTTAAAACCTTTTGCAACTAGACGTGCTTTATACCTGTCAATCGAGCCATCTGCCTTTTTTTTATTCTAAAAACCCATTTACAGTCAATGATATTTTTACCTCTTTGTTCAGGTACAAGACGCCAGGTTTTGTTTCTCATAAGTGCAGAGTACTCTTCATCCATTGCACTTTTCCACTTCAGATCTCCAAGTGCATCTTCCAACCTTGTTGGTTCCCCTGCAATACACAACATGCCATACGGTATAGTTCCATCGGTTCGAATTTTTGGATTTCTTATACCTTTTTGTAAACGAGTTGTAACACGTGGGATCACTGGTTGAACAGGACGTGTCATTTGTTGTGCAGAGGGCAATGCAGACTCAGCCACAGAAGATCCAGAAGAAACATCAGATGCACTTTCCGCAGCAGATCCAGAGTTGCACGTTGTAGCCGGCGGTGTGGCCCTTGCTCCTGAGTCAGCTGGCGCAGAAAATCCAGAACCCGTCGCTATCGGTACCTCTGACGGCTCGCGCGTGGGATGCAGGCGTCCCGAGCCAGACGTAGCGCGCGGGCATGCATGCATGCGTGTGGGCCGCGGCCCCGCCGCTGTACCGGGCGACGTGGCACCCGCCCGCTGGCTGGGTTGACTCCTGCCAGGCGCGTGATCCCGCGCGGATCCTCGCGCGCGATCCCAGGAATCCGGGCGCACAGGCGTTTCAGGTGACGCGGGATCCGCCTCGTCTTCAGCGCCTATTTCGTCTCCTTCCGGTGCATGAAATATAGCACCGTTTTCAACAGAATTTTGATCATTTTCTTCACTGTTTTCTTCTGTGTCTTCTTCATGAACCTGCACAGGTGTGGACACAGTACAAGGACTAGTAGAATCATCATTTTGGTTAGTACAATTGTCGCCCCCATGATCAAAATCGCGAAGATTAAACGGAAGAAGAAGAATTTCCTTTTTAAGGAGTGCTCCGGCATTAGGATGAAGAGACGCAAAGGGAAAAACCGACTCGTCAAAAACGACATCACGGGATATATAGACCCTACCAGTGGAGATATCTAGACATTTGACCCCTTTGTGAATTGGACTATATCTGAGAAAAGCACATTGCTTTGAACGAAAGGCAAGTTTGTGTGCATTGTAGGGTCTAAGGTTTGGCCAGCATGCGCAACCAAATACACGAAGTGATTTATAATCAGGAGTAATGCCAAAGAGTCGTGTGATAGGGGTTTCAAACTTGATGACTTTGCTAGGAAGCAGGTTTATGAGGTATGTGGCGGTCAAGAATGCTTCATCCCAAAACTTTAGTGGCATGGACGCATTTGCTAGTAGGGCTAGCCCTACCTCAACAACGTGGCGATGTTTCCTTTCTGCAGAACCATTCTGTTGATGAGCATGAGGACATGAAACATGGTGTGAGATACCAAGTTGCTGAAAGAAAGAATTGAGTTTCTTGTAACACCTCAGATCGTTTTTTAAGGAGATAGATCCAAGTAAATTTACTATAATCATCGATGAAGCTTACATAATATGAATGTCTACCGACTGAAATAGGAGCTGGCCCCCAAACATCTGAGAATACAAGTTGTAAGGGTCCAGTAGAGATACTGGTAGAAATAGGATATGGTAGCTGATGACTTTTAGCTTGCTGACATGGATCACAAACCGACTCAATACTAGACTCATGAGTATGAGGAAGCTTATTTCTACTAAGAACAAGTTTAACAATAAGCATTTAGGGTGACCTAATCTACTATGCCATTTTGAAGAAGATGCCTTGATGACGACAAAAGCTTGTTTATTCAGCGATGATGACGATGATATGAGTGGGTAAAGACCTCCCACGACTTGCCCCTAAGAAGGATTCTCCTCGTGTCCAAGTCCTTAACCAAAAAGAAGTAAGGATAAAATTCAATGAGAACACGATTATCACGAGTAAACCTATGAACTGAGACAAGATTTTTCAAGTTTCAGGAACATGAAGGATTTGATTTAGATGCAAATTTTAATGGGGTTTTAACAATTGAATGACCAATATGAGTGATTTCCATACCGAACCGCTTATGTGTGGATTTGATCCGCCCGTGATACTTGTCTCGATTGTCAACTTGTCCAGCTCACCGGTAATGTGATTTGTAGCTCCAAAGTGTCCGCGTACCAGTTGGTGACGATGCCATAGCCGTTGGTGACAGCATTAGCCTCTTTTTCCTCATAGTCATCTTCCTCATAGCGATCCCAACAAGCACGGGCACCTCCTGCATGGAACTTGTAACAGATCCGCATTCGGGATAGTCCCGAGGAGGTTGTTGACGCTGCTGCTGCTGCTGCTGTTACGGCGACCTCGTAGCTTCGCCACCATTGCCGATAGGAGGAGAAGGGGACGCCTTCATGCCACGCCCTCGTGGCCACGCCGCGCCCTCGATTCCTGTTTCGCCGCCCCCATACACCGTGTTTGCGTAAGAATTGAAGTTCGATCTGTACCATCCCGAGCATCTCCACTCGTTGATCGAAGGCGAAATCTGGGCGAAGAGCTCATCCACGGTGATGGAAGTTTTGACAGCACCAATGGCCGCCACAACCGGATCATAATCTCGGTCTAGACCTGCAAGTACATAATCTACCATCTCGATCGAAACCGGACGTCCCGCTGCTGCAAGTTCGTCCCCAAGGTTCTTCATCTTGGCGATGTAGGTGCTGCTGGACATGGCGCCTTCTTCGTGGTAGTGATGGCGATCCGCAGGTTCGTGATTCTCGACTGGGACTGCGATGCAAAAATTGTGGTGATTGCAGTCCATAGATCGAAGGTGTTTTCCTTACCAATAACTTGAGCAAGGATCTCCTTGAGAGTGAATTCAGCAGTAACTTAGGACCTGCTGATCTTCGACAGCCCACGGCGCGCATAAAGGATTTGGTATCGCAACCGTGGTCTTGTCCGACCGCTGCTGCTCCACCATGGTTGGGGGCGCGCGTCGGTTCCATCAAGAAGCCCGTGACCTGCGCGCCCGCAGGCCGGGCATCACCGAGCTTTCCACAAGAGGTAATTCCCCTTTGACAACTTCTCGGATGGAGGAGGACCGAGGTTGAGGACGACCGTGGTCGAGGTGGAAGACATGGCGATGGAAAGAAGTTTTCTGGAAGCTAGATAGGGAAGAGGATGGCTCTGTATACCATGTAAACTTTGGAAGCGTTCCTACTCCCAGAGGGAGCCGCGTGATGTATATTTATTGTAGACGAGAAGCCCTCGTCGTGGCGTACAAGTTAGGCCTCGATCGATCCATGATCTGATCGGGATACAAGAGACAGAGTTTGACAGAGATACAGGAGGAGGTTGAGATTACATGGAGAATTGTATGAGTCCAGAACCAATACGTCTAACACGGACGACATCAGAGGATGAGCTCGAGGATGAAGCGGGTCAGGTAATGGAGGCTTCTGGGTGGTCTGAATCGGGTTCTCGAATAGAGGGAGGCGGTCGAGGCTGTGCGGAGATGCTCCTCGCCGACGCTGGCATGCTGGGTCGCAGGCGGGCGTCGGTGCGCAGTTCCGCGACTTGCCGAGAGCGTGATTTACGAGTTCGGGCTCCATGGTGGCAGCTCCATTGTTGTTGTTTGAGTTCTCCTGCTCAAAAGAGGAGAGAGGGTGAGGAGAGAGATGAGATTGGTGGTATAATTGGATGGGAGAAGTGCGGGGAAGAGCTGGCTCACGGGCGGGGTCCTGCTGCTATTGTTGCAGATCGCCGGCGGGGAGAGGGGCGCCTCGGAGGCTGCCTGCTTCCTCGACAAGGGCGCGAGGAGGCGTTCGGGCGCGGTTGGATCTGTGTGGAGAAGGGGACTGCATTATGCCGCTGTTTTTGAGGGGGGGAAGAAAAGTGTTGTGCCGCTGTTTGCACGTCTCTGGATGGATGATGGAGAGTTGATCTAATCCAACACATCGTAAATGCCTAGCCGCCTTGCGCGAGATACACACGCGTCCACTAGGAGGTCCCACGCACCGCCACCACATCTCTCCTGGTCCAGTTGTTTATTTCCACTTATCCCCATCCACATGCGACCTCTCTCCTCCATACCAGACGCACACCAAGTGACACGCAAGGTTTTGCTCTCAAAAAGTGACACACAAGGTTTTTTAACGGTGAACGGATCCTAAGGACCCGAAGCTGCAGAGATAAGAGAACTACAGCGAACCCCACTAGTAGAAAAAGAGGCTTTCCGTCCAGCCCCATAAGTCATGAAGCTGTAGGAACCGCGACTAATGGGACCTTTAGTCATGATTCGAGGTGAACCGCGACCAAAGGCTGGGCCAGGCGCTCGGTGGCAAGCTGGTGCACGTGAGGGCCTTTAGTCGCATGTTGGTTAGACAACCGCGACTAAAGGTCCTCAGCTGGCCCAAGGCCTTTAGATCATGGTTGTTGTGCCAACGGGATTAAAGGTTAGACCTTTAGTCCCGGTTGAGTCAGCCAACCGCGACTAAAGGCCCGAACCTTTAGTCGCATGTTGGTTAGACCTTTAGTCCCGGTTGGTCCGCCAACCGCGACTAAAGGATTTTCAAACTCTACCCCCGGATCGCCTTTTCAGTTTTAGAAAAACAAAAGAAAATTATGGAAATGTCAAAAAATAAAATAAAATAAGTTTTCCATGTGATATGTGGTCTAGTTGTTGGGAAAATTAACAAATATGAATTTCGACTTTATTTGCAAAATCTCTCGAAATTCTTAAAATTGGCATAACTTTTGCATACGAACTCGGATGAAAAAGTTTTTATATGAAAAATGATCTACTCGAAAAGTTACATCCGAATTTAACGGGGAACCCGTTAAACATTTTAGAATCCCCAAAACCTAACAGAAAAAAAGATACGGGCTTTTAAGTTCGAGAGGCAAAAAATTCAAAAATTTCAAATTGTGGTCAAACTGTGGTCAAACAATGGTCAAACTAATTATTCTAGAATATTAGTGTTACTAAATAATTATTTCAGTTTTTTAAATTTTGGTCAAATCTGGTCAAACTGTGGTCAAAAATGGTCAAACTAATTATTCCGTAAATATTAGTGTTACTAAATAATTATTGTTTTTAAAACAATAGTTTCAAACTCAAACAGTGAAATGTGTCACTTCATGCTCAAGCTAAATACCGAGGGTTAATAGAATTGACATCCTACTATTGTCGGAAAACAACAAGTGCGACTTGGAAACGAGGAGAATAGAACCCGGAAGTTAAGCGTGCTCAGCCGGGGAGTGGGAGGATGGGTGACCGTTCGGGAAGTTAGATGATTTGGAATTATGAGGGTGATTAGAGATTAGAGGATAAATTGAGCAGTGATGAGGGGTGGTGAGGGTGGTGATTAGAGATTAGAGGTTAAAATAATTCAGAAATTTGAAAATAAAAAAATGAAAAATTCGCAAAAAAATTAGTAAAAAATTTAAACTCTGGAGGAGGCTTTAGTCCCAGTTAGCCACGAGAACCGGACTAAAGCCTTTAGTCATGTTCGAAGAGGCCGCGACTAAAGGGGGTCTTTAGTCGCGCTTATCTGTCGTCGCGGTTGTTGAAGTCAGCGACTAAAGGCCTTTGCCAACCGCGACTAAAGGCCTTTTTTCTACCAGTGCCCCTATTTCATCTGTAAACGTCTCAAACGCCTGCCAGGTTCGATTAGTGTTTTGTCAAAAAAGTGATCCAGCCGAACCCTTTATTTTGTTCCTTATTGTCTGGACTGACCAGCGTGTCTCAAACCGGGACCAAATTTGTGGGCAATATAAGAGTGACCAAATCACGGGGCACCTTGCTCCACATCATAGCCATGGCAGACTGTCCCACCTATGGCCACCCACTCCTTGTTTCTCTACCGCGGCAACGGCACAGATAGAGGAGATGGTGCCTCACGGCGGCGACGGCGTTGGCAGAGGTGGCGGCTAGAGCTCGCGCCCGCTGGGGATGGAGCTCATGCGCGTCGGGGCTACTGTGCCGCATCGGGGACAAAGCGGAGCCCGTGCGCACCGCGGCCGAGCTGGATTTTAAACCTCGTGCTGTTTGTATAATTAACCCACGATCCATCTTTCTTTCGTACCAACACCGGCTGGGATTGTAACATTAAAGCCAAATTGAAGACGAAAGAAATCGGCAATAACAATGCATGTGCGCCTCGGCAGAATCTTGCATGAGAAAACAACAGATTTTTCATCTTATGCTGAGAAAGAGAGACGCTCAGCAAGACCTATTGGGGTCTTACTCATGATTATTGGATTAGGGCCGTGCAATATTTTCTTCTATCGTTGCAACGCATGGGCTCTTTTGCTAGTGAAACAAAAATATGTTCTTACTTTTTCATTGGTTCTTATTTTGGTTTCCTATGACTTTTTCTACAACCCCCGATAAGTGCCACATATGCGGCATGAACACATGGCAACTCCGAACATTTTTTGTGGCAAGTTTAATGACCCGAGGATGGGAACTTTAGTTGTCAAGCATGTCAACTTTTTTTCAGGAAAGTTTCAGTGTGTGTTTTTTTGCATTTGTATTTCTGGATGGCAACTTTACTTGTAAAAATGTCAGGCTCGGAGTGCTTCATGTCACACGTGTGGCGCTTATCATTTGGGAAAAGAATTTGCTTATTGTTGTTTTTGTTTTCTTCTCCTTTGGTTTTATGCTTTTCATTTGCTTCGTTTTGTTTCTTTGTGTTTCTTTACATAAAGTAAAACAATAAAAAAAATTGCCCTTCTTTGTTTTGTGTTGGATCAATGGAACAATTATCTATGTCTTCTGAGAGCATTATCATATTTGATCTACTACTCCTTGATCTTCACTTGTATCTTTTAGAGTAGCTTCTTAATTAATTTCCCTTGTGCGTCACCTATATCCTTAGAGTAAACTCTTGAATGAATTGAATATCATGCACTTCAAATTATATATGTGTTGAGGAGTAAACATGCATCCCTCCTTAATTTATCAAAGTATACGTAAACTACGATAGCCTAGATCTTTAATCAAATTGGAAGTTATAAAATAATGGTAAAGAACATTTGTTGCAAAAATAAGATGAACCAATCGTGTTGTGGTAGTGAGTATCTCCTAGTGAAGCACAGATGATTTGTCTTAGTACACATGTTTACACATTTTTTATAAATTCCAGTGAAGTGTTGGTGGTATTTGGATTTGTAGGTTATTCTCATGTTTTATGTTTTGTTAACGTTGTTACTATCAAGGAATGCATGAATGTGGTTTCTATGCTCACATTGCAGCCTTTTGCTAGACTTTTCCTGTACTAAGCATGAAATTCTACTTGTGCATAAGAAATCCTTTAACTAAAGTTTATGTCGTAAAGAGTCCATTATACCTACCTATCATGCTGAGTCATTCAAAGTAAATTTTCATCATCGCACCAATTATTCTTTTTTGTTGTCTAAGATTTTGAAGGAGGAAAATCTGTAGTTTTTTGTTCCCCTAATAACGGCTGCAATGAAAATAAAATAAAATTTTACTAAAAGAAAAAATGAGTTTAAATTTTAGAGACTTAGAATTGAAAAAAAAATTCACGAACTTTTGATGGTGTGGAAAACCATAATAACAATACAAATGGACGTCATCATAAAGAGGAATGAGAAATAAAGTTTGAATTCACTAATGCTCTGTTTGGATGTTGATATTCAAGGCCTTGAATTCAATTGGCCCTAATATGAAATCTCCATGACTTTGATATTGACATTGCACCTGAATTGTGGTGTTTGGAAGTTCACAAAATTGACATCTGGAATTTGCATGAGAGGCTCAATTGCGAAGCTCGTTTGGATGGCCAGACTGTACATTGGAATTGGTCATTTGCCATAGGATGAACATTGTACTTCGATGTAATTTTGGGCAGTCTATACATTGCACCCGAAGCAAAATTTGTATCAACATCACACACAAACCACATCAAAGTACTTTGGATATGTCCTGCTTGGGATCCAAGCTCAAATCCACTACCTGCAAAAGATTAAAATATATCAGAATATCAACACATAAGTGTGGGGTTTTTTAGGGGATTAGAGGATTAGGGTTTCTACCTAGGGATAGGGAGGGGGCAGGTGACGGTGGCCATGGGCTATAGGAAGTAGCAACCATGGCGGAAGAGGCTGTCGAGCCATCTGCCATGGGGGGGGGGCATGCGTGTAGTGGTGGGTCAGGCCAACGGCGGCAGTAGGTCGGGCACGCGGGGAGGGAGGACGGGCTCGCAAGGAGGGAGACAGGCATGCGGGGAAAGAGGTAGGCACGCAGGAGAGGAGTGGATCCGCTGAAGAGATGGGAGAAGTGGACGGTTGAGAGGGGCCGACCAGCACCGTCGGGAGCTCCTGCGTCGCGCCTCCTTTCGTCTCCTAGACCGCATGTTTGGCGTGTTTCTTTTCGCTTGAGAGCGAGCGAAGCGGTAAGTCGAGCGAGCAATCCCGAATATCTCACGAAGTCGAGCTCTTGTGCTCTGAATTCGGAATAGCGAGGTGGGTTGCGAGAGTAGGCTAGCGAATATCGTGGGCCAATTCAGTGAGTCAATTATGTGACCATCCGAACAATGGCATTCGGGCTGCCCCAATGCCAATATCAATTTTAAGGCCCCAATATCAACATCCAAACTGGGTGTAAGGTTTGAGCACCAAAACTCAAATGTTGTACTGAATCTTTTGGGAATCACTAAGATCATGATGCATGTCGAGTATAATTTTCGGAGATGTGACATTGGGATGACTCTATGGATAATATATTAGAACGCTAACGATACGATTATGAGGTGATTGTTTAGTCTAACTTTGTGGGCTGCCTGAAATGACATTGGGGCTGCCCTATGGATCATGATTAGAAAGAGAGGTGCGCCTAACCATACCTACATTATCTCATCCTACTTTGATCCAACAAAAAAAGGAACTTGGGGTGATTCTTTGCCGCACTTTTGGAGGGTACACCAGTTGTTTTAGTTATGTTGGTGATGTTGAGATTCAGCACCAGAGAAAGTATGAACCCTCGGCCTTGTTCCAAGCATTGACACACCATTTTATTACTCACTTTTACTACTGTTTGCCTTGTTGCCTAATTTATTTTGAAAATACAGGAAAAAAATTTATCATTCAAACCATCAATCTATCACCCAAATTTTCAATCTCCTAGTCGAAGTAGTGCACGTATACAATTAGTAATTGTATTGAGGTGTGTTGGGGACACAAGAGACCACTTGCATCTCATTGTTGGGCTGTTTCAGAGGGGTCACTTTTTTAAATAGAAAGTTGTACTCCCTCCGTCCGGAAATACTTGTCATCAAAATGAACAAAAGAAGATGTATCTAGATGTATTTTAGTTCTAGATACATCCCTTTTTATCCATTTTGATGACAAGTATTTTCGGACGGAGGGAGTATTAATTAAGTAGAGAAAACATTGTTCGTACAATTGCGCAAGGCCACGCTCAACACGCAGGTTGGCACTGTACCTTGGATAACCCCACCACGCAACTCTCTACGCCCAAACTAAGCAAGGCTTTGAGAGGGGTCACTTTCAACCAACACCTCACCCTGATTGACAAATCTTTGGCCTCTACTTGAGAGAAAATTGGTGCTGGCCTACAATCCTCTGCGCTGGAGGTCCAATAGTCTACAAGAATAGAAGTGCATAATAGATATCATGGATCCAACAACTGGACACACATAATGAACCAAGCCACCCCTACTAGATGGCCCATATCGTTTCTTGCTATTACAGGTTGTTTCCTCGATGCATAAGCTCGAAGCAATGAGGAACTTGAGCAGAAATAGACTAGGCCAGAACCAACGTTCGTGAATGTCGATGATGCATTGTATAATGATGATGGCGGTGAAGCTACAACGGTGATAGTCCGATATGACAAAGGACATTTTTGGCAGTGCAATGTAAGTACATTCAGCACGCTTCTAATATTACAACGATGAGACATGGGCTATGCGGGATGTATTGGTTCTTGCAAATACTTTAGGATTCCACATGGAGGTCGATGTATCAGTTTTTGCACGAGGCAGACACAATGGCGAGATGTGGCTATAATAATCTTTGTTGAATGTTTGAGTACGACAACAACAATTGGGAAGGTCCAATTTAAACATCGTCTTCGTGCTGCTAATAACACTGCACATGATCTACTCCTTCTGTAAACTAATATAAGAGCGTTTAGATCACTACTTTAGTATTCTAAACGCTTTTATATTAGTTTACGGAGGGAGTAGCTATTTTTTTTGTAATAAGTTTTCTGAGACTTGGGTTGACGAACCTTTCGGTTGTGTCGTCAGTGGACTTGTGAATGATGTAATTTTGCTACGAGTTAATAAATCTAGTCATGACGGTCTTTCGTAAAAACACCTTTATTTGAGCATAATAGTACTAAATCTTCATCCTTCAGGGTGCTTCTGCACTCTACACACCCGATTTTTTGTTTTTTGAGGTTAACTACACCTGAGTTGAGTTTTGGAGATGTCTTTTTTTTTTTTAGTTTGCTTTCCTTTCAAGAAAACTGAGTCTGGCTTCGACATTCTTTTTGTGGGTTGCATACTGGGGAGGGCTGTCAGGCACCCATGCGTGAATGGGGCAGGGCCTGCTCATCTTTGTCGAGTGTCTGTGAAAAAAACTCGGTATATCTGTCCTTGCTGAATGTAAGTTTATAGAGTGATATTTTTCCGATGTATTTTGCCTGCTATCGAGCTTTTGGACGGTCAACTACCTCTGAGTTTGTGAACTCAGGTCGCTAGGATTCTTATGGTGAAAAATGTACTTGAGTTTCTTATGGTAAAAATATCCCACTCGGATTTAAGTTATATACTTGACATGAATACTCACATTTCTTGTATTTATTTTAGCATGCGATGTTCTTTTTAATGGGAGATGACATTTTTAGTGACTACAAGACACTTTGTGGTGACTATGTTATGTTAATCTCAAAATTTGTCAACTCGATGTCTCGGAAGTGTTCATAGGTTAGAGAGCGCCTGTGTGCGTTCATCAGGATGAATGTACATGGATAGTGTGTGTGGGTTTGAGGCGTATTTTCTTTCTTTTGCATGAACATTTTTGAGCTGGAATACATTAAAATCAGAGAACCGGCCGAAATAAAAACAGAGTTGAAGAGCTACCCAAAAAATCTCGGTGCGATAGTCCGTGGGCTGCACGAGCCAGGGGCCTGCTCGTACCCTTCCACCTCCGACGCTCAAAAAAATAAAAAGGAAACCTTTCTCCTCCAACTATTGCCGGCGGTGGCCCCATCTGCGGCGAAGTCGCCGGTGAAGTGGGCCGTCTGGCCGCAGGGCATTGCCATCGCCATTCCTCGTGCCCATTACCACATCTTTCTACGGCGCCCCATCAGCAGCCCCGCCGGCCCTAATTGCTGGCCTCCAGAGAGGAGAACCGCGTTGCCGTCTGCGGTTTGATCCCCTTCAATCCTCGTCGGTGGAGGTAATTAGCCAACTCCCTTAGGCCTTGTTTGATAGGAAGGGATTATAGAGGTTTTGGGAGGGGGGGATTTAAGGGGATTTGGTGAATCCCCCTCTTCCACCCAATCCCCTCAAAACCCCTTGAATCCTCAAAATCCTTCCTTTCACAATCCTCTTTGTTTAAAATGTCTATTTGGTAGGAAGGGTTTGTCATGTTGACATAGCATGGTGTAGAACATTTAAAAATTCAATCTTTACAATGTAACTAACTCCCCTTATGTCCTTGCTGCAGAATTGATAAAAATGACTTGGAGCAGCAACACCACCTCTTTATCATAACAACATAATTTGAAAGCAATTACATAATTTATCAAAACAGCATGTCTTTGAAACCCAAATCCCAGCATTCATAATTTATCATAAACAACATAATCTTTCACATCAAACAGTTCATCACAGCCACAATATCATTTTGCAACGAAGATAATGCATACAAATGTATCCATCTTTTGGTGTCATGGTCATCTAGCATTGACAACCTGAGAGAAATTTATTCATCCAGAGTGCCTGAGAGAAATGTATCCATCTTTTGTTGCTTCTTTTGGTGCATGAGAACCTGATGAAACAAAAGATATGAACATTAGAGTGCCTTTAGAAAAAACCATTACAACAAATAGCTGAACAAAATGGATACTATGGCAGGAATTGTAAATCTTTTTTCAGGAACAACCTTTTGTCAGGACAAAGGATATTTATGTACCGACGATTGGATCCCAAGATGGAGGCAACCCGTCCACCCCAACAAGAACCCAGGCTGTTGGCTGTCAAAATAAGAACATATCGACATCGGACAACAGTAAACAGAAATGAAAGCTATTAGTAAGCACTTTAATTGGCAGTGCCATGTCATATTTGGTCATGGCACTCACCACGTGTAACATCATAGTAATGTCATAGACCTCCAGCTGAATCTGCTATACAACATTGACTTGTACTCCACGGGCTAATTGACTCCGAAACTAACAGCTATTCTGGTCTGAACCTATCATCACTGTGACTAGGTGAAATGACATGGGCCAGTACTAACTTGTGGGATTATGCCAGAGGGAGAACATACTATCAAGATCTAAAGTGTGCAAGTGTAGATTTAGTTTAAAACTTAATTGAACAAAAAGTTGTAGAAGCTATCTAGCTGGTCATTTTCCAGACTGAATCAACACACATGCATGATATGTAAGAGTGATCCAACTATTGTCGATAACATATATATCATAAATGGAACATGGGGTAAGTATTGTCGATAACATAGTCCTTAAAACAAAATGTTCAATCTTCGAATGTCAACACTCCCTCCACACCACATCAAAACCAACGCGCCATCCACCTAGAAAATCAGGCCTCCGTCACCTAGTCAACCAAGCCAACCTGAAACAGCGGCAAACCATACATGATTCAGAGTCACTTGTTGCAAGAAAACAAGCAAGCATCAGTCCAGTCCATACCATAATGTAAGACATTTTTTGACACTAGTGTAATGTCAAAAAACATCTTACATTATGGGACGGAGGGAGTAGTCCACATTAAGTAACGGACAGGCTTCAGAATTCCAATTTCAAGAACCGATAAAGACCAAAATTTGGTAATGGTATATATATCAAGCATACATAGTACTTATGTAAACACAAAATCACAGGAGAGGATTTAATTTTCTAAGCATATGACTATATTATACACAAGGGAGCAAATAAGAAAGCATACGTAGAACATTCATAACACTACCAGCAAGGATTTTAATCAAGTACCAAGTATTAATTAATAAAAATATGCCCGATCATCAAGTCCAATTATCCACTTGCAGCAAACCCTGTATGTACCAAGTTGCCAACTAATGCTCACATTATTAAGTCAGATTAAGCGAGTCAGTATTCAATACACTTCCCCAGCAAAAATGCAGAGCATATATATACTGACTGATATACATGACCATTTCCACTAGAATTAGAAACGGTTGTGCTCTCCTTGACAAGGAGCAAAGTAAGAAATGGTTGTGATAGATAGTAACATCTTATACATACTGTATAGTACAAGCAATTCCCTGCAAGATCTTAACAAGTGTTTATCTGCAAAAGCTCTTGAGAGGATAGTGGAAACAATTTAACTCTTTATCTGTTCGTTAGCTATACACTAAGAGTAAACAGATTTACTTGTTTTCCCCGCAAAAAGAACTGATTTACTTGTTTACATGGTAGCTTACTGGCCAACATTGGCAGGTTCAGAAACAGTAATTTGGTCATTACCATCAGACTGGCCTAATCAATGTAACATTCTGACATCAACTCTAAAACAAGCGCGAGTGGTCACCAAACACGCGCATCTCTCAAGCCTTGCGTTACGCCATAAACAACGGTATTATCTACATAGTAAGAGAATTAAGGCCATAGATATCTCAGCATTCGCATTCACCCCGATGTCTCTAGCAATATCAAATTGCAGCTCTGTTTTTCTCAGAAGAAATTACAGCCTTGTTGTCCTCACATTCTCACAGCCAACCCCCCTGCTCCTGGAGGCTCCGTTGTGAGAAATCAAAGGAGCTTGCAAGCACAAGAAACTGCGAACGACTTCACAACTAACATCCACTCGTGATGTTCACCAAATCCTACACTACGACGAGCAAAAGGGGACGGGAGGGGGCGTTGCGGTTGGGCATACCGGGGAAAGGGCCAGATCTCCGGCCGGCGTGGAGGATGCTGGGGCCGCGTGGCGGAGGCTGGTAACGGGAGAGGGCGGCGCAGAGGTACGTACCGGCGGTGCCGCGGCGGCGACGCGTCGAGGGGCCAGCGGCCGGCGGCGCGAGGAGGAGGCTGCGGCGCGAGGAGAAGGTCGCGGTCTTCGGCGTGGCTCCAGTTCCACGAGGGCCTCCTCGTGCTTTCTGACCCGCGTGGATCTGAGCGAATCGAAGGGGGGTCGGGTGGATTGGGCCAGCGAAACCTTGTGTACCAAATGGATGGAAGAGGATTGTAGCGGGTTTTGGGCCACGCGTGGAAAATCCACTCAAAACCCCTCCGAACCTCTCGTGCCAAATGAGGCCTTAGGCTTTGTTCGGTTAATCCCATCCCCAGGTGGATTGGGAGGGATTTGCAGGGATTTTGGCCTGTAGGGGATTAATTCCCCCTCAATCCCCTTCAATTCCACCTCAACCGAACAAGCCCTTATCGATTCGGGATGAAATCCTCACACATCGGTTCTTCAGTAGGGAGAAGCATGACAGGTCAAGGCTAAGGATGGGGATGAACCACACGAACACCAGGCGGTTCAGTGTAAGCAGCAGCCTCTCTATTGCAAATTATTCGATGATTTGGTGCAACGGCATTGCATTATATGGTCAGCAGAAAACCAGATGGGATTATGGTCAGCAGCATAACTGATGTAGTGATACACTGTATATGTCTAGCTGATTAACAGTCCAAGAGTAACAGAGTAGTTGGACATTTTCACGGCTTGGGTTCATCGCCTGGCCCAGAAACAGAACAGATTGCCTACGAGTCATTGTTAGACTTGGCAAATTTCCTCACTGATTCCAGTTCTTGCCCAGTTATTATTTTCAAAAAGCTCATTTTATCTATCAAACCATGGGCCATCATATGTACTGCCGTTAACGTCTGACTTGTAGGATATTTTTCCAAAGTTCAGACAAATATTTTGGTTCTGGTGAGACAGCGCACTGATCCTGTAGCTGCAGTCAGTGTGATTGTGATGATTCCCCGCAAAAAATAAGAAATGTGATTGTGATGATGCTTTCATCCCTTGCACACAGTTTTGTAAGCCCAAAACCTTGAATATTTAGATTGAAATTATAGCAAAATCATCTAGCTGCCAACAATAATAAAAAAAACAATGCTTCTTTTGTTTAGCATTTTACATTTAGCAAATTCCTATTTATATAGCCTCTAAAAGTTTCTGAGTACTACCAGTTGAACAGTTGAATGCCATAGTTTCCATCTTTTGAGGAAACCGAGCAATCTGTTTAGACATAAGAACTTAATGGACATCACCACCTCCTCTGCTCTCTGGTCACCATTGTATAGCAAGTACTCCCTCCGTCCGGAAATACTTGTCGAAGAAATGCATAAAAATGAATGTATCTAGAACTAAAATACATCTAGATACATCCATTCCTCCGACGAGTATTTCCGGATGGAGGGAGTATCTCATTGTGCAGATATTCTTTTCTTCAAATTACTCTGAATTTCAGCAGTCCCCACAAAACGGGTCATTTTTCTGAAACAGAAGTTCTACTATTGCAGAAGTGTGTGTAAAGTCCATTTTCCCCCTCTTCTCAAAAGAAGAATTTTTTTTGTTATATCTGAATGATGGCCACTCCATATGAAACTGGAGTATTACATAGGATCTCTGAAGCAACAAAGAGAGCTTAGAGACGAATAAAGGAACTTCCTGCCTTTCCAAACTTAGTGGATTATTGTTAGTACAAAAAGCACTTGTTGGTACTAAACATGCTATTAATTTCAAGTACAATAACTAGAAACAGATTTGCAATGGGAGAAACTGGACGAAACAACAAACTTGATTTATTCATCTGTTGTAGAGGCTCAGAAGCTGCTTGGAATCTGCTCAAGACCAAGACGTCTTTACTGACGAAAATGTCTTATTCACCATGATGGTTCTGCGGTTCCCGTGCAACAGAGAAGGATGGCCAGAGCCCTGTTGTCTTGGGTTCTCTGGCCAATATGTAAAGAATGCAAATCAGGCTTCTTAATATCCTGGAGTACTGGAGCAGCAACATTGACTTCACCGTTGATCAGGTCCTTGAAGTGCCTCCCTCGCTGGTGAATATGGTTACAGGGCTGGGATTGTGTTAGGTTTAGAAGAACCTTATGGGGGCAACCCAGGAAATATGGATCAAGATCGAAGATCTGTGTGGCACTGTTACCATAATTGATGAAAATGATATGTGCGTGTAGCTACTGGACAAATCTAGGCAATTTACAGTTAGTTTATGAACTTTGCAAGCTAAATTTCGATCTGAGTTCCTTCTCCTAGTCACATCTTTGCAAGCTAAGAATCTGAATTCTTTGTATTGAAAATGTAGTAAAATCCTCTCACATCAATGGAAGCAAGCATAACATCTCATCAGTTATCAACACTTTTTTGTTATATCCGGGGTGTTTAAGGAAGAGCAAAATTTTATAAATGCATGTACATTTTACAGATTTCTCATAACGGCTTACAATAGGTTTGAGCCACCTTTTCTCCTTTCAAGGAAATCAAACTGTACCTAATGTCATGAAAACCAAGTGGACATGCTGCAGAACATAAAGGCACTTGCGGTAACTAACATACGAACTGATCAGTGTTTATTATTTAGTTCCTTGGACTGCCCATTTACATCTCTGCTTTATTGGAGCAATGAGAATTTTACAACATGTTAGTAATTTTTAATTTCAACCATGATAGCTCAAACCAGATTTGCGCTACAGGTGGGGCTCAAAGTACACAAATGAGTTCATTTGTTGTGGATCCAAGAATGTTTGCAATACTGAGATATTATGCAGGTTAGCATAACTCAAGAGTTGTAATAATTTGAGAAAATACAACAGACAATGAATTTTGTTTTACATAAGAGAATCTCCCATGCACATTCTAATTGCCTACCTTATCAGAATTGTCTCTGTGTCACCTAGGGCCTGATACATCTGAGGCTAAAGGTGGCGGTGAAGAGCTCACATTTCCCATGCTACCAAAATTTGCTGGAGTTGTTACAACAAAGTTATGCTCTATGTTGAGGTCTGCAGTCATGGCACCTTCCAATACTTTTACCACCTCAGACATTTTAGGCCTTTTTTTGCAATCAATCTGCAAGCACCACATTGCAAGCATCATCATCTGAATCACATCTTGCTTGTGTGCTTGCATGTCGTTGATGTTATTGTCAATCAAATCTACCAACCGATCACTCTTTACCTTTTCCTCCAATAGGGTGATGAGATGGATGCTCTCTTCTGACCGGGAAGTGTCAAGGTTCTTTCTTCCACTGATGATTTCCATGACCACGACGCCGAAGCTGTAGATATCGGCCTTTTCCGTGATCTGTGATGTCAACCATTCAGGAGCTAATTATCCAGGTGTGCCCCTCATTCTGGTAACAACTTGGCTCATATCCCTGTCTATGAGTTTGCATAGTCCAAAATCAGAAAGTTTAGCATTGAAGTCATCATCTAAGAGAATGTTTTGTGGTTTGACATCCAAATGAGCATTTCGTTTTGTGCACTCCTCGTGAAGATAAGAGAGGCCCTTGGCTATATGAGTTATAATCTTGCACCGCGTGCTCCAATCCAGAGGAGAAGCCTCATTGTCATGTCGACAATAGATCCATCTGTCCAAGGATCCTTTGGGCATGTACTCATATACCAAGAGCCTGTGGGATTTCTCTGCACAGAAACCAATCAATCTCACCCGATTAATGTGATGAATGCTGCCAATTGTCTGAACCTCTGCCGAAAATTCTCTTTTGCCCTGACCGGTTCGATCCAAACGTTTTACCGCAATCCTTTCATCAGCAAATTGTCCCTTGAAAACAGACCCAAATCCTCCTTCACCGAGCTTATCTTTGAACTGCTCAGTTGCTGCTTTTAGCTGTTGAAATGTGAACCTCATTGGTGTTCCTTGTAGCTCCCCAAACTCTTCCTCTTCTTCCATCTCATTCTGTTGTTGTGTTCTCCTTTTACATATAAAGGTGACGAGGAACAAGATGGTGAGCAAAATGAAGCCGCCTATGGGAGCTAGGATTGCAACAACTCTTCTTACATAGGAGGATTTCGGTTTCATGCTTGTTGGTCCAATAGCTGCAGGCAGAGTACTTGGGGTCGGAGGTGTTACCTCGGTCGGGGGTGCAGGCACGGGATTTTCAGGTGTAGGCGATAATGCTTGATTAGTCAGGGGACAAAAGATGACCTGATAGTTGGTGCCCGGCGGGCAATTGAAAATGCTGGTGGAATCATCCTTGGGGTAGCTATAGGCATCTGGGCACATCTTCTTAAAGAAGTCCGAGTAGTCCGTGGTGCTGCAGTTATTTCCCGCGCTCCCGGTACAGCAGTACCTGTCCTCCTTGAACACTGTGCACGGGCTGTTACAACCCCCCGGCACCTTCAGCTCATCTATGCACTGATATGTGATGTCGGCTGTGCAACGCGGTCCCTTGGCGCACTCTGACATTCCCTGAATCAGCACCGGCAGGAAGTCGATGGGCACGTTGAAGCCGTCGAGGAGGGAGATGTCGAAGAAGTCACTCGTTTGGCCTTGGCCAAGCGTGAACTCGCCCATCGTGTTGGGTGGTTCACCATAGCCATCACAGCCGCCAGTTTGGCACGACCCGTTGCCTTCGCCATGGAATGAGCAGTCTGTGCATGCCCAGATGCGCCCTGCTGAGGTACCAGCGGGCACGTTCAGCGTCCACGTCTCCCCTGGATCGAGCTTCACGCCACCTCCCGGCAGAGCGGCTGACCACACGGTGTACGAGCATTGGTTGATGATTTTGAATGTGGTGGCCTCGCTGGTTGCAGCGAGTAGGAGTACGAGGAGGAGAGGCAGGAGCCGGAGAGCCGAAGAGGTACTCACCACTGCCATTTTTATTATGATATTTTGCTTGCACACGTTAACTTGAAACAGAGTCTGAGTTGGAAACTTGCAATAGGGTTCCTGTGATGGCTAACAGGGTGAAAGAGCGGTAGGGGATTGTAGATAGGGACTGCATCAGTATGTTGATTCATTCAACGGTCAGCATCGGCCTAACATGCCTATAGCCATGACTGTTTGATAGGAACAAACATGCTTGTTTGTTGTACGTCTTCCAAAGAAAAAGAATGGAAATCTATGCATGTGCATAACGTGTTGTTTGATCAATTTTTCTGCCTAACAAATTCTTTAAGCTGATGTAGACCCAAACCCTAACTGCACACTTCTCTGCCTTTCAGGAAATTGTTAGGTTGCACATCTTAATTTGTTCATTCCTAATCTCGCTCCAAAGAAACGGACTTGCTTGTTTAGTCCCTTTTGAATTGTATTTGTACGTGTTCCAAAGAAAAAGAACAGGAATCTGTACATCTACATAACGTGTTGTTTGAATAATTTTGTTGCCTAACAAAATTCTTTAAGCTGATGTAGACCCAAACCATAAACCCTAACTACGCACATCTTAATTTGTTCATTCCTGATTTGTCGCGACATCTGCTGTTATGATTTGTCGCGGCATTCCTGATCTGGAATTTGGAGCCAGCAACAGTTTAGAGGTAACCTGGTGGTTGGGGGCAAGCTAAAGCTGACAGCGGTTGGCAGCTGCTTGGAAGCAGCTGGAGGCCTCCTTCACCCGTCGACGACTGGCCTAGCTATCATACGCTGTCAACCACATGGAGCCATGCATGCATGTCTCACTCACCATAACTCTGAGTCTTGCGTGCAAACAAGGGCAGTGAAAACCTTGTGATCTTTGCGAACATCTCTGTTAATTGGTAGCTGTTTTTTGTAGAGCTGAATCTGAGGTACGTTGCGCGCCTTATGTTGGTTGTGCCGTGGACAGAATTTAATCTCGCAGCTGGTATTGCACCATCTTAATTAGCTGATAGTAATTCTATTCCTGAGCACTGGTATGTACTTTAATTCTCTCTTCCAAATTAATTTAAGTTCTATTTTTGTTCATTTTCTAGACTGTCAAGAAGGGAAAACCACCATGGTTTATTTTTGAATTACTAAGCAGTGAGCATTGAATTGACACACGAGCAGGTTAAGAGTTCCATTCAATGAACTGGAATAGACAAAGACTTCACCATAATTGTGGCTCAACTGTTGTCTGAATTAAATCGCCTCCTATATATCACAATTGAAAGACATTCTATGATACGCGTATTTGCCAAGCTTTGTTCTTTTTTTCATCTCTAAAAACATGCATGCTTGCCCTTGTTCCTGGGATAGCTAGCCTGATTTCATGAATTCCAAAAGTTGGAGGACATCCAAAGAACAGACACAAGCTTGATCAAGATGGTCTTCAAAGTACCTCAGCATGTCACGGTCTCACTGGTACTTCCATCTTAAACATATGCTCAAGCTTGTGCCGAGTCGTACATATCACATATGGTCTGGGGAAAAGCGTTGTGGTTTGAGGAAATGAATGAATGGTTATGGCAGGGACAGCTGTGTTCCTGATGCCGGCGTTCTTGGGATTTATGAATGTGTCTTGAAATGACCTGGAAATGAGAATGCAAACGGAATTTCAGTCAAGAGTGTGATGTACTGATAGCTATGTGTGAACCATTACAGTGCAAGTATTGGAAAAGCAGCAGCAACCTCAGTCTCAGCAGCCGTGCCCATTTGGGCCATTTCTACTACATTAACTTCTTCGTGTAAACAATCAAAATGACTTCTGAAACTGAGCTTACACCACTTCTTTTGTATAGGAAAGATTATGTGACATCGCTATGTATGGTCAAACAAATGCCATATATGCAAACTACGTTCGGGCCATGCTTTGTTTTTATTCAAAATAAACATGCTGACTTTGCCAGCCCAAATGCCAAAAATTATAGAGCAATTTCTTGGCAAATCTGTTAAATCGGACCAAATGGAATTTTCGGTCAGGTCCACACTACCTCCTGCAGTCAATCTCAAGGAAAATAGAAGCACTGGTGGATCCTGAACACACTAGATTTGACGATGGCAACATGATGTTTAAATTTAAACCTCAGCTGAGAACAAGAATAAACAGAAATATAAGTTTAGGTGATATATACTTGGGCCTGGAACTCGTGGCTAACGATAAGAGCTGCAAGCACAACCATACAAATCAAGCAAGGTATGACGAAATCTGACTTGAAATAATACTTGGGGAAGCTGAAAATCCCTGAATAGGATTAGGTATTCAAAAGCATCTTGCTGCATTGTAAAGTTGGCTAAATAAAGGCACAATAGGGCTATTTTTTCAGATAATATAGAAGCACTGTTGACCGCATTGATGTGATGCGACAAACTCTACGAGAGCTCCAGTAGCCATTCCTTCACCTTGAGAAACAAATTCGTTATCAGCTCAGCGACATAAATAAGATCTATGTAAACATATATCATATTCCTATCTATATCTACTAGGAATACTGATGAAAAGATAAACATCCTTGAACCCTTTTTCTTTCGCCTTGCTTTATATATAAAGCAACAACCAAACAAATACACGACCAAACAATACAAGATGGTCAAGTGGCCCTCATACAATGCCGATCCCAGGATACCGGATCACGCAACACACAAGCGACTACGCTACCGAAAGAGAATCCAGGAAGATCGAGTAAACGCCATGCTACGTCCTATAACACCCAAGCTCACGACAACGCCCTCAAGAGGGAGAACGGCGCTGAGTGTCGCAGCTGCCGAGTCGTGACGGACAAGGGTCTTCACCCGGAGCCCTAGGAAAGAAGCACCACGACGACGTCTTCAAGAATAGAGCGGCGCGGAGCTTTCGCTTTTGCAGCTTTCCTGTGCCTCTACGAGGTATTCAAGACAAGCGTAACGAGACAGATCCCCAGGTCCGGATCGTGGTGCACCACTGCCAAACACAAAGCACGCACCCAAGCCACCCGCCGCCCACATGACCAAGAGGGAAAGCCACCACCGTCGCCATGGTGGCCGCCAGAGAGCCCACAATGCGGACCACCATCCGGAGCCACCGCCCGACATCCATTTCCCAGACACCACCACCATCCGCATCACAGTGCCTCAACCTCGAAAGGAAGAGTAAAAGGCGTCTCGTTTCACTCTTTTCCCGACATCAATTAGGGAACCCGGGCTGACGCCTCCACGGTAGGAGGCATCCACGCCTGCGTCCCCAGCCAGTCCCGATGGACTGGGGGAGACGCAATCCCGTGACTACCGCCGCCCGCCGCCGAGCAATCTCCCACGATGCCATGCCCGAGGAAGACAACGTCGATCTGCTCGATAGAAGAGCAATGTCCCGACCACCACCACCAACCACCACAACGAGCCGAGGCCAATCTCACCTGCCCGGAGCTACCGCACTTACCCATCTCGGGCCCAAATCTAGCCCACCCGAGCGCAAGCCCTAGAGAAAAGCCACCACCATCGCATGTGCGGCAACCTCGAGACCATGGCCGGTACCTGCCCAACCCGCGTGCCGCTGGCTTAGTCCGTGAGAAGGAAGACCGCCGCCACCGCCCTGCGTCACCCATCGGAGCACAGCTGTGCACGCTGCCATACCACCCGAAACCCGGACATCCAGCCTTTGGACAGCCACCAGCACCCATGCTGTCACGGCCAGACACTATCGGGCCAGCACCGCCTGCAGCCATAGCCAACCAAGGTCGGCAACCGTCGTCCCGTGCCGGCCACAACCTGGGCCGGTGGATTGAGCGCCAAATCTAGCACCCCACAGGGCCGCCATGGGGGAATCCCAAGCCGAGCCAGACCACATGACACACCTGCCCCTCCTCTCCTCCACGCAGTCGCCGCAGCCCCGCCGCACCACCGTACGTCGGCCGCCACTACCATGCCCCGTGCCAAGCATGGCATCCTCGCTGGCTTCCACGTCCCGCATTGTGCCTTGCCATGCGAGGAGGACAAGATCCCCACCAACGCCGACGCTAGTCGGGCTTTGCCCGGCGACGCCTCCAAATGGCGGCGACGAGGGGCCATGGAAAGAGGGCGCTAGAGGGTGGCAGCTAGTGTCCTCCCGGCCTCTTGCGACGGGTCGAGGAGCCGCATTCAAGACCTCCTTGAACCCTTTTGACAAGTTAATTTGTTTGGGTGGGGGATTTGTAGCCTTCTAACACTATAATTTAATAGCTTATAAATTATAAAAACAACTAAGCTAAGGGAGACTCTAGGCATATACAGATAAGGACACCAACACCACATCCAACATCACGATATCATTTACAAACAAATAATGAATCAGTTTATCTTTCCTCATCACCATCATTTTAATTTTTCTCTTTGTCATTCACATGTGTGAATCCCTATAGGCAAATGCACAACAGTATGTGAATGTGTGCTACTCATCACTACTAGGGAAAAGCCTAGCAGCAGTGCGGGTTTTGGGCCTATCAGTAGCGCGGGCAGGAGCGCTACTGATAAGGCGCTACAGCTAATGCTTAGCAATAGCGCGTCTTGACACACGCTACTGCTAAATTGACTTAGTAGCAGCGGTTCTTTAGAACATCGCTACTGGTAATTAGTAGTAGCGCTTCTCCTTACCCGCGCTACTACTATTATTTAGTATTTTATTTCTTTTCTTTTTCATGTTGTATTCATACACCTTTACACAAGTTTTCATACAACAGGAATTTAGAGATTGTTTTACATCATAATGAGTTATTACATCATGGGGTGAAAGAATCGTGGACTAGTTTCAAGTGGATGTCCATCCACTTGAAACTAATCCATGTTCTTTCACCCAATGATATAATAATATCATCATCATCATCATATCATTAACAACTTAGCATCATAATACATCATTGTCATATAACACCTCCTCAATATCATCGTTTTCATCATTGACATCACATAACACCTCCTCAAGATCATCATTATCAACTCTAACACATTACCATATAATAAACATATTGTACCTCATAGGACCTATTACATTCGATTAAGACCTACTACATTTTCTAAGGTAAAATAACAAAAAACAAGATAGCCCCTGACTCTCCATTATGGAGAATGGAGATTAGCCTGTCTCCCATTCTTGCCTTTCGCTGAATGTTACTTCCAAGAACCTCCTTGTGAATGTCCATACATTTCTTCCATTCTCTGATGATCATGTGTTCACGGGTTTTAGAAACCGATATGCACAGTGAGCTCCGTAGATTTACCGGCAGTATGTTCAGAATCGAGAGGCGACCATGCAGAGACATCGATGAGGCACACAATCCATCGGGAGTTTCTGTTGAAAAACATAATAATAACTTCGTAGTTAGCAATGATGTACTAGTTTTAGAAGTATGCAAAAAATGCACGGATGTCGTAATAGTAAAAAATCTTACCAGGGTATCTCCAGAGAAGTTATCGTTGTTCAACACATGCACTAGTGGCACGTATTCACCATAATTTGGAGGAGTTCGATAATAGTCATTGCAATTCTCAAGAAGAGTACAAAATGCGTCAGATGATTTTTCTCCTTATACGTTAATTGGGTGCCTTCGGTGTAGTGGGTTTTATCTACCATCTTCCGCATAGTCTTTGAAGAATCAAAATAAGCTGTCAATGGAAATAAGCTATCAACTATTTTGAAATAAACAATATAAATTAGTTAATAACTATGTTTGAGAAACTCACATAGCGGTACAATCGGAAGCGTATCAACAAGGACCCAAATGTCCATATTGTCTTCCTCGCTGTCAGGATCACCAAGATCCATGGTGACAATCATACCCTCATAAAAACCATACATTTTGCAAAGTGCTTCCCAATTTTGGCAACCAAAATGGGTTACGCTCTGAGCATTGCACAGGTTTACTTCAAAATCCATATCATGATGGGTCCTTAGGTGTATTTTCTTTGTTTCGAAATTTTCATGGTCTTCGAAACCCATCCTCTCCAAGACATAGCGTCTTGCATGGCATGGGATAAGCTAGTCGAATTGTAAAATATGAAAATTAGACGTTGAAATAGTTGAAGTCATGCTTAATGGAGAAAAAAACACTTGTCGTTGTTGCGTACCATTTCACAATCGAAGGTCTCCTCGAGCTTAATGCTGAAGCGCCGATCTTCGTCCAGTCGAACGAACCTGTCGCACATACCTCGATCGTCGTGGCACCAGCTACACTCCCCCGGGAGACCGTCGTCATCCGAGTACGACATTTCCTACAATCATAATTCAAAGATTAAACTTGTACATATTCTAGCACAAGTCATGCCAGAATTCACGACAAAATCCGGCATGACCTTTGCTAAAAAAGGACATATCGAGCGCCTGAAATTTGCCGAAACGGGAATTAATCAACACTCCGGCAAAACATAGGCCACTCGGAGATGTAAATTGAACATGAACGGTCACTTGGGCAACCACATATCCTATTTGAGCAACAACACAAGATATACAAGGATATTTGGCTGGTCTCACCTCGATGTCGGAGGGGGTCGGTGACTGGGACGACGGCGGGGATGTCGGAGAGGGTCGGTGACGGGGACGACGGAGGTCACCTGAAACCATATAAGTTATCACTAACAACAAACATGACATGTTCAACTAGTTTTATTAATTCAACTAGTTCTTACTAAATATAAACTTACTATAAATAGAAAAAAACTAGTTCTTTCTAAAAATAATACTAGTTATATTAATTATCTTACTAAAAATAGATTAGTTCTGTTAATTCAACTAGTTCAACTAGTTTATTAATTTACTTACTAAACTAGTTCAACTACAACTAAAGTAGTTCAACTACCACTACTACTACTAAAAATCTAGTACTAACTAAGCAACATCTAGTACTAGCTAACCCTAAATTAACATCTACTACTACTAAATCTAGTACTAACTAGTGGCAGGGGTGGGGGCGGCGAGAGGTAGCTAGGGGCGGCGAGGTCGAGGGCGGTGGGAGGAGGCTGCCGGAGGAGGAGGAGGAGGGCAGGCGGAGGGAGGAGGGGCGGACGGAGGAGGAGGGCGGCGCAGCGGAGGAGGATGTGCGAGGAGGATGGAGGAGGGACAGAAGGAGGGGAGTACCTCGGCGGCGGACGGACGAAGGCGGCGGCGGCGACGACGGAAGAGGACGGTTGACGCGGGCGAGAGTGAGAGTGTGAGTGAGAGGGCCGGTCGTGCGCATGGGGATAAGGTAGGGATAGTTGTAGCGCGTTTGCCAAAACGCGCTACAGCTATCCTGAGTAGCAGTAGCGCTCTACAGTAAAGTGCGCTACTGCTATAGCTAGCGGGGGGGGGGGGGCAAGGTCATGGCAACTATAGCAGTAGCGTTGTATGCAATACACGCGCTACTGCTACTTCCAAGTCAGCAACGCGTTTGGTAGACACGCGCTGCTGCTAAGTAGCAGTAGCGTGGTATTTTGAAGAGCGCTGCTGGTAAGATTCTGTGTATAGGCTTTTCCCTAGTAGTGCATGTTCATAACCAGATATTTTCCATAGAAAAAAAAAACAAATTTCAAATCTCCCAAGCTATATTCAAAAGATCTTCTTACCTTCTGCACCATTTCAGCAAGTTAGCACATCAAACTACACAGCCATCTTATGTATTGTGCAACATTTCACCTTCATCAGAACCACCAGGAGCGGTTGTGCCTAGAAGCATAAGAAGTCAGGCAATTAACAACAGTTACAAAGAAAGACAAATCACTAAGTGAAGGCAAGGAAGTGTGAGTTAGACAAACGTGCTGACAAATACAACTTGAGAAAAATAACTCACTTTTGCAAATCACATATTATAGATAATCCATAGCTCACTTTTGATACTAGCAATAAACAAGCAAATCTACATCTATTGTAAATGCAAGGAATATTCCTGGAAGCAGTATACTTGGCTACTCCCTACGTAAAGAAACTCCGTAAAGTAGTTATCTAAACGCTCTTACATTTCTTTACGGAGGCTTCATAATGCAATATTTAACCGATAAGAAGATCCAAGACATGGTCTAGAATTTATCACATGTAAAACTTGCCCCTTATCATGTCGAGCATACAAGAGTAAAACATGCCAAACTCAAACTCTGGCAACAAAAAGTGATTTTCAGCAGGTAGATTCAAATAAATGAAGTCTGATTAGAGCCAAGAAGTGCAATTTATTTGTGTGCTGCAGATGTGCTTTTCATTTGCAGGAGGGTCTTCAACAATTGACAGAAAAATCATTTCGGATGGCGTGAGTCCATCAAATGTTGTTAATTTTAGTCACGATAAAAAGCAAGATTAAAACAAATATAATTCGTACATAAGAATATAAGTAGCTTTGAGATTTCAAACTTGTCAACTAATTTAGTAACTGACATCTGATTATACATATTTACTCATTTAATAATTGTCTTGGATCTCCCTGTAAAAGGATGATGAAGCGTCTCAACCCTCTCGTAAGAGGGCCGCTGGATATATATTGATTCAGGCAAGACAAGCCTCTCGTAGGCGTTTACAATACGTGAGACAGAGACAGAAGAAGAGATAGAAACTTAAACAGAGAACTATCCCAACTAAACTCTATCTATGAGATAGAAACTTGCAACGCAAGAGAGGGCAGAGGAGGCGTGACATGTAGTCACGTTACAATGCTTAACACCCGCCCTTAATCACAACTGTGCAAGTTGGGATTATGCTTGAATTCTTCTAAGCGTCTAGCTGGTAACACTTTGTGAATCCATCTGCAAGCTGATCTTTGGAGGGGATGAACCTGACCTCTAATTGTTTATTTGCAACTCGTTCTCTGACAAAATGAAAGTCTATCTCAATATGTTTGGTCCTGGCATGAAACACCGGATTAGCAGACACATAAGTAGCACCTAGATTATCACACCAAAGACATGGAGGTTGACCTTGTGGGACTCCAAGTTCTTTCAACATAGACTGCACCCAAATGACTTCAGCTGTAGCATTTGCTAGTGCTTTATATTCTGCTTTAGTACTTGACCTGGAAACAGTAGCTTGTTTCTTTGCACACCACGAGACCAAGTTTGGGCCATAAAAGATAGCAAACCCACCAGTAGATCTCCTATCATCAAGACAACCAGCCCAATCCACATCGGTGAAGGCACTAATACGAGTAGAGGAGGATTTCCTGAAAGTCAAACCAAGACTTATTGTACCTTTTACATACCTCAGAATACGCTTTGCTGCTGTCCAATGAGCAGTGGTGGGTGCATGCAAAAAGTGACAAACTTTGTTGACTGCAAAGGAGATATCAGGTCGAGTAAGAGTTAAATACTGAAGAGCTCCAACAATGCTTTTGTAACTGGTATTATCTTCCTGATTCAAGAGTTCTCCTTCATACAAAGTCAATGATTCTGAGCTCGATAATGGTGTTGGCGAAGACTTGCAATCTTTCATGCCAACTCTGCTCAATAGATCATGTGCATACTTTGCTTGCGACAGCTGAATACCATCTTTGATTTGCTTAACTTCAATACCTAGGAAAAAGTGCAGATCTCCTAGATCCTTGAGAGCAAATTCTGAACTTAAATCTTTAAGTAATCATGTTATTGTCTCATTAGATGAACTAATCACAATAATATCATCAACATATATGAGAACAAAGAACAAAGTCTTGAGCCTGTTGTAAATAAACAGTGAGGTGTCAGACTTCGACAAACCCTAGTGCTTGCAGCTTTGTACTTAGGCGAGAGTACCATGCCCTGGGAGCTTGCTTCAATCCATACAAGGACTTATCAAGTTTGCAAACATGGAAAGGTGCATTGTTGTCCTCAAATCCTGGGGGTTGTTTCATGTAAACTTCCTCTTCCAGAACACCATGAAGAAACGCATTCTGCACATCTAGCTATCTAAGGCTCCATCCCCTAGAAACAGCAATGGATAACACAAGACGAATGGAAGCAGCTTTGACAACTGGACTGAAAGTGTCCTCATAATCAATTCCATACCGCTGCTTAAAACCCTTGGCTACAAGTCTGGCTTTGTAACGATAAACAGTGCCATCTGATTTTCTTTTAGTCCTATAAACCCATTTGCAGTCAATCAGATTTTTACCTTGCGGTCGAGGAACCAAATGCCAAGTCTTGTTTTTCTGCAGTGCTGAATATTCCTCCTCCATTGCTTGTTTCCATTTAGGATCACCAAAAGCTTCGTGCAAAGTGCGAGGTTTACCTGATAGACATGCTAGACCAAATTTAGAAATATTTTTGTAATTGATGCGATTGATAACTCCCCGTTGTAGACGTGTGCGTGGCGGTGTAGTCACAGCAGCAGGAGTGTTTGGCGCATCAAATCCAGGTGGAGCCATAGGATAGGTTGGTGCAGCAGAAGTTGCCGCAGAAGATCCATAAGGAGCAGTTGGAGGCGATCCCGAGGGGGAAGCGCGGGGCACCGCACGAGCGCCTGGGGACGCAACAGTGCCAGCAGACACGCGCACGCGCGGGCTGTCGGCTCGGTCGGGGCTGTCGGCTCGGTTGGCTAGAGCACAGGAGCCCAAGCCCGCCACGTGCCCCATGGGCCGGCTGGAGACTGGCTGCTCGCGCGTGGAAGGGCCGTCGGTGGGCGTCACGGAGCCCGAAGGAGATCGCCCTGGAGCGCCTGTCGCACCTGGCGACCCAAATCCCGATGAAGATGGCGCGTCAGACTCGTCCATCGCGGATCCCAAACCAGATTCGCGCAAGGCACTAGTGCAGAACCGGGCAATAGCACCGGTTCGTAAGGCCCTTTAGTGCCGGTTCCATAACCGGCAGTAAAGGCCCCCCCTTTAGTACCGGTTCAGCACGAACCGGTGCTAAAGGGCAACCACGTGGCACGAGCCAGCTCCGAGGGCCTGGAATCCTTTAGTACCGGTTGGTAAGACCAACCGGTACTGTAAGGTTTGGGGGGTTTTTAGTTTTATGATTTCTTTTTCATTTAATTTTGTGTTTTCATTTTAATTCTTTTTCGTTTGCTGGTATTTTACGATACTACACATTGTACACGTTATGCATATATATATATATATATATATATATATATATATATATATATATATATAGAATTTCTAGTAGAACCAATCATGCATATATATATCATCAATGTCTCACAAACCACCATATTAATTAATTCACACCTACACACATGTATAGCTATATACAATTTCTCCTACATATGCATGTTGCCTTCGAAGCCAGTGGCATTAGCCTAATTGGTGCCTTCGGAGCACGATGACAATCGGAAGTGGTTCATGGTAGCGGGTAATAGTATTCTCCCGTCGGATTTATGACCTGGTCGAGCAAAAATCCCGCTATTTCCTCTTGAAGTGCTTCTACGCGCTCCATTTCTAGGAGCTTCTCCCACACCTCTTTGAACTGTTAAGAAGGAGATCAATATGCATGTGTATTAGTTGTGTGACTAGATATCGATAATGGTGTAAAAATTGTGAATAGTGTTCCGACAAGCGTACCCATTCCTATCTTTGAGATCTGCTCCTTTCGGACGCCATCATGCGAATGTTCTCGCAAACGCAGAATGCACACAGATCAGTCCCCTGGGCCTGCTTTAGGGCCTTTACAAGAATGGAATTTGATCAGATAATAATTAATCAAGCATGATAATTAAAGAGATGGCAGCTAGCTAGCTAGCTAATACTACTTAATTACTTACCTTGGGTCGAAACCATTTAAGCTTTTTTTTCCATTCGCCTTCCGTGACGCTGGTGAACCTTGCCCAAGCCCTGCCCGACGACAAAGAAAATGAATAAAGGGGTTATTAAATAGTTCATATCATGAAATGACGAACTAAATAGGCCGAGATATATAGTTAATAATGATTGAAATTACCTGTTGACTATCCCAAAAAAGATGTTATAGTCAGTATTTGCGTTGAGTAGTGAGCCCAGTATTTCAACTGTTGCGGCGTCAACTTTAATGATACACAAGATCCAGTGAAATCTGCATGCACACACGTTTGCATGTCTTAATTAAGCGGGCATATGTAAGCAAAAACATGTAGCTAGCTAGTAGGCAAAAACAGAGAATTTGTAGTACAAGACAGTGTGACTCACTGGACGTTGTAAGGAAGTAGTATATCTTCATTGTATTTGAGGCGCTTCAAGAACTCTAGCATGTTGTCCTCTACGGTCTTTTCATGATGTGGATTTATTAGCCATGTGTATTCATTAACGGTGTTTGGGTCAATGAACCCAATGCCAAAGCGTCCACATTTTCTCATTTCATACATCTTCATCCTGCATAATACCACAAAAAAGAATATAGTGAGAATAATTACAGGTAATGATTGATCAAAAGGATCACTACAGCTAGCTTGAGACTTAAATTACATAAAGAAATCACTTACAGACAATAGCAACTGACGATAGATTTGTTGAGTGCGTCTTGATTGTATAACTGAAACAGTTCAGAATACCTAACGGACAGAGCTTTCTCATGGAAGTAATGCTCCTCCTTGACATTCACCATGAGGGACTCTCGATTGGAAATCTTGGTAATGTTCATGTACCATTGATGCAATTCATACATTCTCGTTGGGAGGTTCTTGACCTTGTCTGGCTTGACCAAAGGTTGGCCCCGGACATATTTCCGTTTTATTTCATCCTCTGTAAGCACAGGCATGGGCTCGATCTCGAGGAGTTGTCCAATAGTGATGTTGAGAACTTCAGCCTGCATTATATGGTCCTTGGTTATTACCACATTGCCCACCTCGGGAACGTAAACTGTTTGCCCACAATAATATTGGCGCAGATATTTATCACGTGTTGTTGGCACAACAAGCGAGGGATCGATTCGCGCTACTGTTCTCCCGGTGAGGAATGGTTTTCCCGCATTTTTTGACAGCTGCTTGTTGTTTGCTCGATCCCGAGCTTGCCTCCTTACGTAGACGTGCTCGATTTAACTTCCTGATGTGGCGCTCATAGTCTGTGTCAACAGGCTTGGGAGCTAGTGGTTGAGCCATACGAATGAAGTGGTCAATCGTTTCCTCAGACACTTTCTCCCTTGGCGGCGGTGGCGGTTTCGGTGCAAAATAGGCTTCCACCTCAGCCTTCGATATGGCTGTGTTTTCCTCCTCGGACTTGTCATAAGGCCTGTGCCGAAGAGGCGTGAGGCTTGGACCATATTTATATCGCTTGCCTCCGCCTGTACTTCATGTACTACCTCAACTCGTACCGCTACGCACCATAGCTGCGGGGTGTCTCTTCTGCGATTGCTGAGGCGGCGGAGACGGCTGACGGGGCTGAGTTAGATGAGGAGTGGCCTGAAGCTATGCCGGACATGGAGGAGGAGTGGCCTGAGGTTGTGCCGGACTTGGAGGAGGAGTGGATGTCTGACGCTGTGGCGGACTTGGAGGAGGAGGAGTGTCCTGACACTTTGCCGGACTTGGAGGAGGAGTGGCCTGACACTTTGCCGGACTTGGTGGACTTGCAGGAGCGGGAGTCTGCTGACTCGGTGGCGGACTTCGACGAGGAGTCGGCTAATACGGTGTCGGTGGCCTTCGAAAGATGATGCAATCCTTTTTCCATAGGATGATACGATGTTTGGCCTCTCCGAGAAAGTGCTCGTCGTCACCTCTAGGAATGTCAAGCTGTAGCTCCGAATATGGGTCCACCACCTCATCAACTAAGACACGAGCATAGCCCGCTGGAATCGGGTTGCAATGGAAGGTTGCCTTGGGGGGATTTGTAAAAGCAACGGCGTCCACCACCTTCATGGATATGTTCTTCATTTTGACGTGTAGCTCGCAGTTAGTGTTCTCCGTGATGTCATCCACGGGGTATCTATCCAGCATTGCGTCGTTCGGGGCGGAACCCACGCTGCTTCTCGGCATGGATGGGGCGGTGCTATCCAATGCTGGATCATCCGCTAGCTGCTGCAGCTTCTGAGACCCCCTTTGCTGGGTAAGTGAGTCGATCTGCTCCTGCTGCCGCTGGAATTTGACTGCCAATTCCGCTTGACTTGCTTCTAGGCCTTGAAGGCGTTCATAGTCCCGCTTCTTTTGCTCCCCCTCCATCTTCCTCTTCTTCTCCTCCGCAATCTTCTTTCTCGCACGGGTTCTGTAGTCGGTGTTCCAGTCTGAAAACCCCTCATACCACGGAATAGCGCCCTTGCCTCGTGTTCTTCCCGGGTGTTCAGGATTTCCCAGGGCACGCGTAAGCTCGTCGTTTCTCTGTTGGGCTGGAACACCCCCGATCGTGCCTCCTCTATTGCAACAAGTATCCCCCATGCGTCGGCTCCCTTCAGACTTGCCTTCGTCAAAACATTGCATGTCTTCGGGTCCAACTCCCCCCCATGCGCATAGAACCAAGTCCTGCACCTGGGGGCCAGCTCTTAGTAACCGGAGTGACACCTGCATCCTCCATCTCTTTCTCAGACTTATCCCACTTAGGCATTGCCACCGCATAGCCACCTGGCCCCATCTTATGGAACTTATCCTTTTTTTCGGCATTCTTCTTGTTTATTCTCAACCATTCCTTAGCTAATTCCGAATCCTTGAATTTCACGAAATCGTCCCAATGAGCACGTTGGTTCTCTAGTGTTCCCTCGAATACTGGAGTCTTCCTTCCTCCCTTGACGTACTTGTCCCATTCACGATTCTTGTGGTTCTGGAATGCAACCGCCATCTTCCTAAGAGCAGCGTCCTTGACTTTCTGCACATCTGCTTCTGTGAAATGATCTGGTAGGGTGAAATGTTCCATGAGAGTATCCCAAAGCAGACCTTTTTGTCTGTTGTCGACAAAAGTAACATCTGGACGTGGCTTTGCTGGCTCTCTCCATTCTTGAAGGGAGATCGGGAGTTGGTCCTTCACAAGAACTCCGCACTGACGAACGAACTTGTCCGTAATCTTCTTAGGCGCTAATGGTTCACCATTAGGTCTGATTGCCTTGATATTGTACTTTACGCCCTCCTTCAACTTTTTGTTCGGGCCTCGTTTCGTCCTTTTGCCTGAAGATTTGCTCGATCCGGATGGCTGAAAGAACAAAGATCGATTCGTTAATATATCTTCAAGTCATTTAAAACATGTGATGATCACCAGATGCCTACATATATAAATATATATACCTCGCCGGTCTTTGTTGTTCCAAGATCAACATTTTCTTCGTCATCATCATAATCATAGTTCATGACTTCATCAATTCGGTCGTCGCGATCGAATATCATATCACCCTCTCCGGTGTTGTTTAGAAATTCGGAGCCGTTATAATCTTCTTCATTCTGATCATCATCTGGCCCGTGAGGATGGCGTATCATATCGAACATGGCCTGTTCTCTCTCTCTGCCGGTATTGTCCGCCATAGCTTTTATTTAACTAATCCAAAAGAAATATAAAACAATTTAGTATTCAAATTACATCATCTCGAATAATAGATATAATCTCGAATACATCGTCTCGAATAATAGATATAATATCGTATACATCGTCTCGAACAATAGATATAATCTCGAATACATCGTCTCGAACAATAGATATAATATCGAATACATCACTCGCTAGGTAGCTAATAAAGATCGAATACTACAGAAGAATCTAGGACACTCGCGGTTCCTGCGGCGCGGGCGGTGGACACCCAAAGAGAAGGAACCCTCACAGGATCATAGCTGAAGTGAGATCCCTGAAGAAACTGTCAGGTATTGGAGAACCTGCCGCCCTCTAACGCAACCATGTAGCAATGGACGTGCTCGTCCTCCTCCCTGACACGGCGACGTACCACCTCCGGCTGGGCCGGCTCCCTCCGCGCCGAAACTGGCCCACGCGAACGCCACCAAACGAGATCAGGGTCGACGACGGGACCCGGGGCCGGGTTCCTCATCAAGCGGCATGCCCCTCTAGGCAGCACCTCCCAGTGCCAGCCCGGCGGAGCCTAGTCCCGGACATGGGTCAGCAGGACGTCGTCACGGACGTGTCGACGGCGAGGATGCGGGTCGGGCATCATCGAGAACAAATACTAGCTATATGCCCGCAAAAAGTAACATTTTTTTAATGATTGGATTTTGATAACTGAAATTTCTAACATTTCTATATAACTAACATTTCTATAACATTTCTAACAATGCTATATATAACTAACATTTCTATAACATTTCTAATATTTCTATAACTAAAAAACAGAAAAAAAAAATTATAACATTTCTCACTAGTAGAAAAAGGGTCATACGTGAAGCCCAATAGTGCCGGTTTGTATTAGAGCCGGCACTAATGTGTACAATAGCACCGGTTCGTGGCGGCGATCAATAGCACCGGTTCATGGCGAACCTTTAGTACCGGTT